>CATOUR010000173.1:1235499-1853248 GCA_951848785.1 Callosobruchus maculatus
ATGTCCGACAAACCAGGAGAGGAGATCTGGTTTTAACGGTGCCCAAGGAGGGGGGAGGTGCAGAACATCTGAAAGACGCACTAAGTAAGCTCCAGGCAGCCGGCATAAGCACCAGAAGTGGCGGCAGGGTCACACTGCACGTCCGTGGCATAGATGGCGTCACCACAGCAGCGGAGGTAGAATCCGCCTTGCGGAAGGCAGTAAATGATACCCATGGTGACATAGAGGTCAAATCAATCAGGCCAACGAGGAATGGGAACCAGGTTGCAACAGTGCTAGTGTCAGGACGGCTTTCTGAAGACATCAGGCGGGCAGGTCGCATAAAAATAGGGTTCGTAATGTGCACTGTCGAGGAACGTGTGCCGGTCGAAAAGTGCGGGAAATGCTGGCGTACTGGGCACAAGGCCAACAAGTGCAGGGGCGTCAATAGGCAAAACCTGTGCCTTAACTGCGCGAAAGAGGGACATCAAAAGGCAGACTGCAAAAATACATCCTTTTGCCCTATATGCGACAAGGAAGGTCACAGAGCAGGCTCCTTTGCCTGCCCGGTTTATGCTAAGGCACTGAAAACAGCGCAAGGCATAAGCAAAAGAACGCGCACAACAACCTCAGACAGTGCGGCCACAGGAGACGAGCGCCTAGACAGAGGGAGCGTACACATGGATCAATAATGATAAAAATCCTCGCGAGCGGCGCATGACATGGCCCATGCGCTGATGATGCAGAGGAATATAGACCTTCTCCTTGTGTCGGAACCGAATCGTATCATCTGCACCCAGTCCAAATGGTACACGGACCTGGAGATTGATGTTGCAGCGAACATCTACAATAAAAACCTAGTAGTCAATTCTGTCGAGAAGAAACATGGATACCTGTGCATAAGTCTAAGCAAAGTCAAGATTTATTGCTGCTACTGCTCCCCAAATATTTCCTTCGAGCTCTATAACAAATACATGGAAACACTCTGGGAAGACGTTTCGACAGCTGGCCGAGATGTAATAGTACTGGGAGACCTGAACGCTAAGTCATCAGAATGGGGGTCACCAACGACAGATAGGAGGGGCCACATCCTTTGTGAATGGCTAGCTGCCATGAATATGGTGGTTATAAATGATGGTCGCCGGCCAACGTTCTGCAGGGGAGCCTCGAGCTCCTACATTGACGTCACCCTGACTTCTCAAGAGATTGCGGGAAATATACATGGTTGGGAGGTTCTTGAGACTGAAACGCTGAGCGACCACAACTTCATTTATTTCGAGCTCAACACGAAGGACAGACTCAAGAAAAGGCCAGTTGAACGTCATACCCCATACGTAAACTTAAGCAAGTTTCGGGAAGCGCTGAACCTGAGAATCAGGGACATCAATTCTCTGAACGACGTTGATGAGCACCAGTACACCACCCTGATGCAGCAGCTGCTCAGAGACAGCGTCGTAAGGAGGGGGAAGAAAATCGCTAGCGTACCCTACTGGTGGAGCGATCAGATCGAGGAGGCGAGAGAGGGTTGCATCTTGGCGCGACGGGAACATTCGAGAGCGCTGCGCAACAAAAGGAGGTCGGATGAGGAGAAGCGTGCGTTACATGAGGCGTACGCGGCCAAAAAAAGACTGCTACGAAAACTTATATATGCCGCGAAGAAGAAACTGTGGCAAGATCTTTGCGACAACGTGGATAACGACGTCTGGGGAGAGGGATACAAAATCGTCACGAAGACACTGACGGCACAGCCATCAACCGCCAATCTAAGTGACGACAGAAAAGTGGAGATCCTGAGGGAACTCTTTCCGGTACGCGCGGACTCATGGGAGAAAGAAAGCACTGCCGACCATGTGGAGCCTCTCACGTTGGAGGAGCTGAAGGAAGCAGCTGGAAAGCTGAAAGTAGGGAAGGCCCCTGGGCCAGACAGAATACCCCCGGAGGTAGTGAAAGAGGTGGTTTCCTCAGCACCAGATATAATCCTATCTCTCTTCAATCACCTCCTGAAGACGCAAAACTTTCCGAAGGCCTGGAAAGAAGCAAACGTGGTACTACTGAGGAAGGGTGGGAAACCTCCAGAACTCACCTCATCGTTCAGACCGATTTGCCTATTAGACACCGTGGGGAAGCTTTTCGAGATTGTCATACGTCAAAGGGTGCAGAATGAAATAGACAAAGCTGGAGGTCTTTCACCGTACCAGTTTGGTTTCCGTAGCGGCAAATCTACTGTCGACGCCCTGGAGGTGGTAACAAAAGCCTGCAGGGAATCCAAGCAAAAATGGTGTGCAGCAGTGACGTTGGACGTGAAAAATGCGTTCAACACAGCCTCGTGGGGGAAAATCATGGAGGAACTCCGAGCTCGAAATGTGCCAAGGTATCTATACAACCTTATAAGTAGCTACCTTGACTTGAGAACCGTTAGGATCGCTGGCACAGAAATCCCAATGACAACGGGAGTTCCACAGGGTTCAGCTCTAGGACCGACACTGTGGAACATTCTTTATGACGGAGTTTTGAAGCTTACTCTGCCAGGTGGCACAAAAGCGGTGGCGTATGCAGACGATTTGGCCCTGGTAACCGTCGCACGCGACGAGGTGGCCTTGATGCAAGCGACCAACAGAGCTTTGGGCATCATAGACAGGTGGATGGGTGGACATTTCCTGGACCTCGCCCCAGAAAAATCCGAGGCGATCATTCTACGGGGCTGCAGAAGGAAGAGGGAAAGTGTTGTTTTCTATCTCCGTGGGGAGCAACTCAGACCCAAAAAGGCTGTTCTGTATCTAGGCATAACACTAGATAATGAAAAGAGTTACGGAGAGCACTTGAAAGCCGTGACAGCAAAGGCGGAGAAGAAGGTGGCAGCTCTTTCTCGGCTGATGCCGAATATTGGCGGACCCCGCAGCCAAAAAAGAGCACTTTTATGTGGAGTAGCCCAGTCGATGGTACTGTACGGAGCACCAGTATGGCACCAAGTCACCAAGGTCAAAAGACACCGGACAAAGCTGGATAGCCTGCAGAGGAAGGCACTGTTGAGGGTGGCCAGTGCTTACCGCACCGTGTCAACCAGGGCTCTCCAGGTTATAACAGCAACACCACCGTTATACCTGTTGGCGGAAGAGAGAGCACGTATCCACACAGAACAGAGAGCGATAGCAGGAGTCCGTTCAGCCGCAAGGAGTGAAACCTTGAGAAGATGGCAGCAGATCTGGGATGACACAGCGGACGTGGCGCAGTGGACCAAGAGACTGATTCCGCGCATAGAAGAGTGGGTGGGGTGCAAGCACAGAACAACGTGCTACTTCCTCACCCAGGCACTCGCAGGTCACGGCCCGTTCAGGGCGTACAGAAACCGTGTCGGCAGAGCAGTGGACGACTTGTGCTGTCACTGCAATGTAGTGGATACTGTAGAGCACACACTCTTTGACTGTTCCAGATGGGCGGCATACAGATGCGAGGTCAGGGAGGCACTGGGCCACGACCTCACTCCAGAAAACATGGTTCCAACAATGTTATCAAATGAGTCACACTGGAAGGTCATCCACCGAATGACACAAAAGATCTTGAGCGCCAAAGAGAGCGAAGAAAGGAGGAATGTATGACAAACGTTGACAACACGCAAGTAGCAGAAGCAGACCCCCCTATAGCGAGAAGAATATTGTTCCACGATGATACCAGCTGTAGGTGTGGCGAGAGGGGGGAAGGTTTAGTCCGTAGGCACCACCCATGGTGAATCGGGCATGCTCTATGATCCAGAGTATCTAGGAAGATTCCTAATCCCCTCTATAATCAAAAAAAAAACTACTACTACTACTACTACTACTACTACTACTTTACATCCTTTTGTTTCGAGCTCAGCAGATGCCAACAGCTCACTCTTAGGGCAGTGTTTTGTTTCCCTCATCGTGCCATTTTTGCTGTCTCCTTTTGCTTTTTACTTCCCAAACCGATAGGCGAGGGGAGTATTGTGATCGCAAAAGTTCTCGATTTTGAGATAATACGTTTTTTGGGCCCTTTATATGATGTCTACATAACGGAAATCCACGTAATTAATTTCCGTCGGCCTGCCTGTCGGTCTGTCTGTTTGTCTGTCTGACTGTCGGTCTGCCGGTCTGCCGAGTGGATCTCAGACTACAGCTTCATGCAATGGTTGCATGATACATACCAGAACCCTGGTCACTGAATTTAACAACAGTTAAATCCGTCCCTTCCCAAATATTGCCCAGGGATGCTACTGCATACTTGTATAATCGAAACGTTAATACGTTCTCTCCAACTCTTATTTGCAAAATAGGTGCCGTACCATATATTTGTACTTACTTCGGTTAAATAAACCATGAATAATATAATAATTGAACTTCCTGTTCTCTAGCCTCACGTTCTTCTATCACTTCTGGGTCGACCTCCCTGCTCTGTAATCGTTTTGTTCGTCTGATTTATAAGGGCGATATCGTTGATAATTAATTATCATTGTCGATTTAGTGTTCTGTTACAGTTGTGAGACCTTGCCCTACAGTATTCGTGATGTTGATTATATGTTAGGTGTTTGTGTCTCTACATATATGTTCTTAGTTTTATTCCAATTTGTTATCTAAAGATGTATTTCCCTGAACTCAACGGCCTACTGCAAGCCAGATACCTTTTCCACCAATTTAGTTTAATTTAATTTAATTTAATACGTTGAGTTGCATAAAAGTGTCTTGTGATTGAATTGTGATCAATTTATGAATGTATGTGCCAGCGTCAATTACTTAATTTTTTTTTGTGTATTTATAACTTGGGGTGTGTGACCCCCTGGTGGTTGAGTAGAGTAGCCGCTGAGCTAGACTTCGCCACCAGTCTAGCATATTATTATTATTGGCATTTTTTTTAATAAAAGACGGTTATTATTATTATTATATTATTGTTCGACGGTAATTCTTATAAAAGTTTTTTCTGGTATTCTAATCTATAGATGTTATCTTCTCTCTTATTATGTCGGCAGTACATGCTCATCATTTAAATGGACATTATACAATTTAGTTGATATGTGCAATAGTTTCTTGACTACTTATCTGATAAGTTCTTGTGGTATATTTTTTCAGCTAACTTCGCGTCCACTTGCTATATTGTTTCAACATAGTTGATTGCATTCAACCCTCTGGCCCATCAACAAGAGTCTTATAATATTCATGTTATGTAGGAGGGGCTCTAGAGGTGAAATTTTATTGTTCATTTCACTGAAGGCTGTTTATGAAACTCAAATATTGATTTTCTGGCACTATTTCTGGGTATTTCTGTTTCGCTTTTTTTTTCTTTTTTACCGGGTTAAGATTGTGTCCATAACTATGATACAAAATAATCCATCTCAGTACTTTTATAACTGGAAAGCAGTTTGACCCTTACTTCTATTTTTCGGAAAGAATTTGCAAACTGGCGTAAGTCATATTTTTCCTACCACTAAAGACCTGTAGTATTTTTTTTTATTTAAAAGGGGCGACTGAGATCCAATTTTGAAGTTGCTTATGAATCTCCTGTACTAATTTTTGCTTCCAATGCAAGTATCTATCTCTTGGTATTTATTTTCCCAAAATAAATGTTTCACTAATGACATTTGATGTTTTCCTTGCAACCCTGATTTTTGTTTGGAACAACCTGTATTGTGAAAAAAACTTCATTTTTCAACAAATTCAAGTGGCTTGCCTCAGTACTTCCCAAACATTCTCAGTAATAACCTAAATATGTGTTACCAAATTGTCCACTTTTCCCACCATCGCAATTTTACCCCTATACCTGCACTTATTATCTGTAATAAATTACCAAAAATATGAATGGACAATTATCTGCAAAGATTGCATTGATGTACAATAATACTTCTTAATTTAACAAACACTACTGAACATTGTTTTCCGAAGTTGCAAAGATATTCGAGAGCTTCATTTGCCATCAGAAATGCAAAACGCCATGCCAAAATGGCAAATAAGTAGCGTTCCAGTACAGGTTTTTTATCCAGCACTGATTTTATAAATTTTATTTGTATAAACAAGCACTATCCATAATACACGGGAAGGGTGTACGGATGCTAAGCAAAAAAGTTAGTAGTTTTTAGATTTACAAGATTATGAAGTATTATGTTCATAAAAAGATTCAAGGCAACATTCGAACAGTTTCGCAAAGTATAGGATATTACCAACGTCATTTTTCTAAGGCAACAAAATCCTTTATGAATAAGAAAATACTTTCCCTATGCGCAACGTTCCTGCCAGTGCATCGAGTTTAAAATAAAAAGTATAGCAACGTTGCCTATCACCATCCTGCATTATATCACGCCAGGTTTTCTCAAAATCGGTACAGCAGTTACTGAGACAAGATTGCAAATAAATGTATATTTTGTCGTAGTAGTAATACTCCCCTGATCTTTGACCAGGCTAGAAAGATTGTTCAAATTTGTCAAAGGTATCATTCTGATAGGTCCATAAGTACAGCATGTCACCAAAACATCTTACAGCCCTTTATGAATCAAAAATATTTTTTATTTATCCCCACCAATGTACTTACCGCCATCTAAATTTTATACTTTAGCGAAAAACAAACGTTAAATAAGCACAAAAGCCCTAACATTTATTATGAGTTACACCACTGTGGCAATTTTAAAAATTACCTACATTACCAACAACTACCACAGCAAACCGCTATCTGCAACATCATTAAAATCGGTACATCGATTACTGGGATTACGTATTAAGAAAACGCTGAAACGCATATCTCAAAATCAAACATTTTCGCAAGAACGATAGTCTCCTCGCTTACATTGAAGGGAATAAAAATAATGATACATGGTAAGTTTGCGAAAAAATGGCTAACAAAATACCTGTGATGAGACATACATGGTTGCTCATGATAGTAGCGAAGTGAGTCTACTCTTTTGAGCCACCTAGTGGGAAGTTTTGAACTGAACAGCTGTATATAAACTATGAAGTTCAAAGTACCACTCATACAATTTATAGCCTTAACTTTTCCAAACTGTTATCGACCCTTTGGGAGTGCAAATTATTAGATGGTCAGGAGAAAAATGTGTGTAGAAGAACTAAAAGTTTGGTGTGATGCAGAAATATAACTGTATTGATAACATATACAATTTTTGAAATAACTTGGGGTCTAAAGTTATGGATAAAAATAAACGATATACCTATTATGTATACATAGGTATTAGGAGCAAACACCGATTTCGATTGTGTACAATCTACGATGCTTATTTTTCTAGTATATATTAGGCAAACAAGACAATATTAAAAAAACGTGATATATAATCATAAGTACAATACGTTGAATGGGAAGGAGTCTACGACGGCTCTAGCAAAACATAGCTTAGATACAGGTCATAAATTTAATTTCGACAATCCAAAAATATTAACTCGTGAATGTAACCAACGCAAAAGAAATATGAAGGAAATAATTCATTTAAGAATCACCCAAATTCAGTAAATTTCAAAACAGATATAAATCAATTAGGCGATATATATAATAATTTAATAAAGTAGGGTTTCTGCATCTTGGAATAATCTAACAAACCATATTTATGTATACATAGATAGATGCAAAAGCTTTCACCCCTGTTGTTCCTTCAATCTCTTCCCACCACTTTAAGAACATCTGTGTATTTTACAATATCCTAAAAACGCCGTACTGGTCATTCAGCTCCCAACCCGTAGAGGCTGTTTCACAAACAAAACAATTTTACAGAAATGTAACCGACATCTGAAATTAACGTAGGTAGGTTTGTTGGTTTGTTAGTATTATTTTCCTTGTCTCAGTAAATTTAATTATTTTGTATTCATTTTCAATAAACGAAAATAAAATCAATAAGTTTATGTCTAAAAGTTTTATATACCTATATAAATTTATAGTTAGTTATATTTCTTCTTTACACCATATAATTTATAATTATTTTATTTAATTGTTCTTTTTGTGTTTTTTTTGTATTTCACCTGAAGATAGTTTAGACTAAAATAAACCGAAACGTAGTGAAGGAAGGTTATAGTTTCAATCGTTGACCGAAACCCATGAAAAACAACCATAATATACAATCTACGAAAAAGAGATCTCAGATACTTATAAATATTCAGTTTGTTACCTATCTATTCATCTTATTTGCGGAAAAACTAGCGAAACAAATGGAGAGCGTGAGCACAGAATTACGTAACCGACGTTTACGAACTGAGAAAATAAATATTGTACGCGACGAGGCTAAAGAGGGACTGGAGAAGCAAGCCGACAAAATGATTGCCTTTCGAATTCAGAGTTATCATCCCTAGATGGAGGAAGAACTGTTATTGTACGAGTAACGGACGTTGACAGAGGTAGGCTTGCCCCGAGAAATGTGTTAGCTGTTGTACTCAGTATTAACGACTCTTGCTTGGTACGTACCGAATTTAATGTCAGCTATTTAACATAATATTCAATTATTCATTTCCAGGAACGAAAGATGGTAGTTTGCAGTATCCGACTCAAACTTCATCGACATTTCTTCGGTTTCGTCAATGTTCTGTTTCCCTCCGTACAGCTTCTGGTTTAGCATCTGGATCAAAACAGGGCTTTGTGCAGTGTAATTGCAAGCGCTATTGCATTGACAAGAAATGCGCGTGTAGGGCGAAGAAAATAGTATGTAAGAGTAAATGTCACAACAATTATAGTTCATGTAAAAATAAGTAGATATAGATAAGATCAAAGTTGTTTTTCTTTTGTCTCGCATTTTAATGTTTTCAGTTTGTTTGAAAAATAATGTTAATCTTGAAGTCTGTACGTCGTATTTACAACAAAAATATTTTTTCGCATTGACCATTGCACCATTGGTACTGTTTACAAGCTGAGACACGGACAAAATCGACGACGCGTTCTGGCAATCCTAGTTGGCCCAAAACCCGTTCTGGGCTACATTAAACAGCCGGAAGCACAGCATGTATGTAATCTGAAACAGATTTGGATTCTAGGAAACGATCCTCCATTTCAATACGATACAAATCCTCAAGCGGATCGGGTTTTCCATTTTCTACCGTGATTTTTCAGATATTGGTTGTGTTAAGCCACACATTTTATAGTTTCTGCAGTTTTATGGGACTGATTTTTGCTTATAATTAAACTCTTAGAATTTTAGGTTATAAATTCTATCATTCGTTATAAAACATGTTTGCCTTTCTCGCCCTGTTACGAGTTGACTTGAAGCTCTGTCGGATCGATTCGAGCGGATAAAGTTTTACCAAGCAAATGGGTTCATAGAAGAGTCTGTTACTTTTTTAAAAATTGACGTTCATACCTTTCAAAGACTCTCTAAATTATACGTTGACATTTCTCCTTCAATCCTCAATGCTGGTCATAGCGGTCCGGTGGGACTTTCCTCTTAGTTACGGTGTTACGGATCTGTCAAAGGCTGCTTTAGACTACCTTAATTTTGATTTAGATTCAGATTTGATTTAATTTCTCAAATCTAAATTTAAATGCAAATGTTCTGACTGATGTCTGGTTACCCAGAGATCAGACATGGGCAGAAGTAAGGGCAGAAAAGGAAAGGAAGTAAGAAGAACAGCAAAGAGGAGGAAGTTCTTCGGTTGGAGGGTATAGCTCGACATAGTCGATTTAAGTTCGGTAATTTTTTAGTTTAGCCAAAGGTGTTATGGTTTGTTTGATATCCATATAAAAAGGTAAACATTCAGTTGTTATCGAAATTGCTTGATTTGAATTTGACTACAGTGCGAGCCGCGGCCTTGTGTGCTTGCGAACTTGCTCGACTGTGTAGTCTAATGACTCTCGTAACAGAGGGTTGCTGTTGTTGCCTTAATTAAGAGATGTCAAGGTCCCGGTGAAAGGTATCGTTGGAAACATACCATAGGGCATCAGTAATTGTACGCAACGACCTGCTCTGTAGAGCTTGTGCGTTCTGGCGAAGAAACACTAAGCCGTGCATGCGTAGGTAATTGCTGGTCTAATAATCATCTTGTAAAGTCGAATTTCATCCAGCAAACTCAATTTTGAAGTTCTGCATAACATAGGGAAGATGGATTTGATAAGACATAATTTCACATTTTGATTTGAACGCTTCAGTATGTTTCTGCCAAGCCATGCCCTTATCGAGGGTAATTCCTCCTACTTAGTAGACTTTACCCATGGATGGCATTCGAGCATCGTTAACTAAGACCTCCAAGAAGGCACCACGACGTTTTTTGGTACAATGTACCTATAGCCTGCGTATTCGAATGATTAATTTTGATGAGCCACCGATCCGCCCACTCTAACACTTCATTAACTGCAAGCTGCAGCTCATCGCGGACTAGACTGTCATTCCGCGACTGAGCTACAATTCACTGTTGCGGGGGCAAGGGACATCGTGTATAAAAAGTAAATTGTGGATTGGCCCTTTATGGACCGTAATGTGGGAAAGGTATTGTTAATTTTGATTCTAAATGTCCCTCCTTCAGTTTTATATTGCCTGAGAATAGTAACATTAAAATGAAATGCTAAATTCTCCCTCACTACATATTTAATTTGTCGTATTTGTCGATATACTCAGAGGTGATCGTTTTTATCAATTTTATTGTATCAAAAGGTATTGTTAATTTTGATTCTAAATGTCCTTCCTTCAGTTTTATATTGCCTGAGAATAGTAACATTAAAATGAAATGCTAAATTCTCCCTCACTACATATTTAATTTGTCGTATTTGTCGATACACTCAGAGGTGATCGTTTTTATCGATTTTATTGTATCAAATAATTTTCTTATCCCAATCATAATGTTGTAACGGAATAGAATTGTCCTTGTCTGCTCATCCAATATTTCCAGTCTTTATCAGAAAAAAATAAATTTATGAACTCAAAGATCAGTTCCTATTAAAATTGTATTTAGTGTTTTGTTATATTTGGTATTATCTCAAAACCGTCTAATGTTTAATCGGGTTCTTTATGGTCTTTATGTTATTGATATAACTATTATGACTATTTGTACATTTGATAGATAAGCATCATATTGTATCTCTTACAATATAATAATAAAACAAATACTACTAGGGTCGGTAGTACAATGTTTCGATAGTTAATGCTGAGATATGCAAAAGAGCATCTTCAATTATATCAGATTACAGCACGCAATTAAGACAGACGATGAGTGATCAATTACAAAACGTTAAACTAAATACTAACTACTATGCAGTCAAACTGGAGAAAATACATTTTAACCTAACAAAAGTCTGTTCTGATCAGTCAAAGCTGCTTACCTTAGTAGGATGCAGGGTTTTAGGAAACGAAATAGTAGATTATAAGCTAGAATATTCAAGGTAGCGAAAATGCTTAACATGTAAGTTTTAGGGTCATAACGTTGCGCATCAAAGTTGCCTTTTTTAAGTGAAACAGGATTGTTTCTTAGATCCTCAGTAAGCAGTGAGCAGCTCGTAATGAATATAGTATGCCTAAATGAACCGTTAGGTAAACAAATAAACCGTATTAATAAATTTTGGATATTGGATTATTATTACGTTATTGGATCAAGTACACAAAAGAATATAATAATAATATCGTCTTTATTTGGAAAAAACCAAAAGGGACACAAGCACAAGTAGAGAGGTTTAGCTTTGGCTACTCTTGCGCTTTACTGTCAATGTCGGTTATAACAAAGACATTCGATGTAACATCCACACAAAAATAAATGTAACAAATTACATCAAATATTAATGTGGTGACATAAATTTGTTAGGATGCTTAACTAACGACGAAAGAGAAAAATGTTCATTAATTCGGCAAAAAGATACTGAAGGGAAGTTGTAATAACAAGTGACAGATTAAAGGTTTATAGCTTTAGTAACCAGTCTCTGGCAAGTAGCACGTCCGGTTGGATGCCATGCCGTTCCGATTTCTAACAGTTTTATGAACCTTTTAACTAAAAATCAGTTTCTTTTCTTAGATATTGTGGTTTTGATGAAGATAACGTTTTGTGAGCTAAAATTGGGTACTTATATTCTACAACACTGCCCAATCTAAGTCACTTCAAGTCTTTATATTTCTGACTGACATGATCATATTCCCTTATCTCAAAAATAAATCGGACACAATTATTTTGGATGATTTGAATTCTGTTTTTCACCAACTGATCAAAACACGGCTAGTAAACAACATCACAATAACTGAACACAGACAACACCAAGGATTGGCAAAGTTCTTTCTTACTTTAAAATTTAATAAATATCGATTAGAATAGTAAGCTCTAATGGAATTAGCTATGTGGTTCGGGAATCCTAGTTTATTGTCAATTTCTGCTCCCCATGTCCCATTACATTTGCTGTTTGAGTATGATTTAACATCACGCCATCAAGTGTTCAACACGACGAATCCTCTACATTTCTTCTTTTATTATCCGAACAGAACAACAGAACTTTTGCTTTATTGGAGTTAATGGCTAAATGGTGGACAAGAGAATGTTGACGTACTTTTTCTAGATCAAGCTGTAAAGTTGAGGCAGCATTTTGTACATCAGAAACATCAAAATGACAAATAATTTGCATATGATCAGAGATTGGTAGTGTTCAACGGGACTTGGCAGACGTAAGCGCTTGTGGGCGCTTTGGGCTGACTAACCGATGAACGACAAGCTGTCAAAAAAGGGCCAGTCAGCTGGGTTAGCGCTTTTAGAAAGCGCTGTTTGGTTAATGAAGCGGCACAAAACTAGAAAAAAGTTATTTGTAGTTCTGAGGGAACCAGTACTTTTGTATAGTGTCAATTTAATATCAGGGTTTGTGATTTTATAACCTAGGTTTTGGACAATACAAACAATAAATATCAAAATATGGAGATTGATATGACACCTTAATCACGCCGAAAAGAAAGTCGTTCAACGGTCACATCTAGCACCTGCAGGCGCTTCCACGCTAACGCTTTTGCGCTAAGTCCCATTGAACACACCCACTGTGTAGCAAGATTTCATGGTTTCAAGTTTTCTTTTAGTTGCAGTCAGTGCGGCTTTGACACATAGACTCCATGTCACCATAAACCTTGGAAATGAAAAATCGTCATGTGACCTGTTGTTCACAGACTTAATTCCTACTAAATTATAGTAAGGTACATAAAGCAGCCTGCCGCAGAAACAATTATTGTAGTGGCAGAATATGTGTACTGTAGCTGCAGCGGAGTCTCCGAGACTCGGTGTCACCAGTTAAAGGGGCATTTTCCACAGCTTTATATTAGTCAAAGTTTTAGGGTCCTCGAGTACGTACTAGGTATTCTGAGATTTAATTACGCAGAGTTTGTCAGAACGTTGTAGTGCACTGCATTTTTTTAAGTTTATGTGTGCACGTTATCGAATGAAGCAGTTATTTAAATTCTAAGCAAACGCTGTATTCAACTTAATGAAGATGTTGAATCAGTGTTGTTTTAGCACGACGGACGCCAAGCACGAGCATATTTGGATCAAGCTTTTCCCCGAAGCAAATAACTGGGTGGCCCACAGTACCCCCCCCCCCCCAATTTAACGTCTTTTGATTAATAGTCGTTTCAAAAGGAGGGTGTATGAAACTGAGCCATATGGTATTGATGAAATAGGCACCAGATTATCCCCAACATCCAGCTTGTTAGAGAGACTCGATTGAATATGGCTTCTACGCAAGGTTTGGTACCTTTTCAGGCACGTAGCTTGGACGGAATAAAGACACTTTATTATTGTTATGATTACAAAAGGCTGCAGATGTGGCCAAAACAACTGTAAACAGAGGTATATCTTTTTATTGATGACGCACAAACACGTTGGATTAGAGAGATAACCATATGATTTATTTCAGAAACTACGTTTATATGAAGCATTGTTCACAGCAAACAGGAAATTATGACACCGACTTACAACGAAAATGTTCCTGATGCAGCAAATAATAGCCTTTGTCAAATTTTGGATCAATTCCAAAATTATGAGCTAATATTTACAGACGCATCAAATAACAAGGGCGGTACTGGTTGTGCTTTTTACGTACCATCCAACCACGCCTCCAATATGTTTAAGCTTTCTGATGGAACCTCCATATTCTCAGCAGAAGCTATAGGAATTCTGAAGTCTCTTGAATATGTTGAAGAAAATACTATGTTGAAGACAGTTATCTTATCAGATGCTTTATCGGTGCTGAAAGCATTTTCTAATATGCTGGATATAAATGATATATATTTAAATACCTACTTGAGAAAAATTAAATTAAAACTATGTAATCTCATGGCAACGGGCTACGATATTAGATTTATATGGGTGAAATCACACATTGGTCTTAAACATAATGAAACTGTTGACATGTTGGCCAAAAGAAGCACCATGTTAGGAATTAATATCAACAATTGTATTTCTCTTTCTGATGGCATAATTCGACAAACAGCAATAGCAAAGAACAAATGGGCGGACACTTGGAAAACCTATTCGGCAGCTCACCCAACCAAATATACTCTTCTCCATCCAGAAATTCCATCGCATCACTAGTATGAAGGATATCGTTACTCCAGGAAAAGCATTACTACACTTATAAGAATAAAATTTGGACATGCCTGTTATCCTGCACACCTTTACAAGATAGGAGTTACTCCAACAGATTTATGTACAGAATGCAATGAGTAGGGTGATCTGGATCATATTTTTTTCTGCTGTAGAAAAACTACTAGTCATTCTCAAGTCCTTTATAATAAACTCATCGGTCTTAATGTTAATACCCCATTTAATGCTACACATTTATTAGCGCTGAATCAAAAAAGTGTGTTTGATGTCATATTGGAGTTCGTCTTTTCTTCAGGTTTGAATTTATAGAATTGTGTTATTAGTCAATCCCCTATGTTACAATCCTTTTGTTATGTTACCTTCCTATCCGTGGTCTACCTGTGTTGTTTTTCAGAAAGCCGCCCTGACAGACCGCAGTGGCATGAAATGTGTGACTCTGTTCCTCCTTTTAGGGAATTTTGAAGGTTCGATAATGGCAGGTTGACTCTGGAAGAATAGACTCATATCTACGGGATAGACAGTGACATATGGAAAAATCACATAATAACAATTAGACATTCACGCATTAATAAACAGGTAACTGGCTGTGTGGATATTGTCCTAATGCCAAAAAAAAAAGTATTGTTCACATGTATAAAACACTGTTGTAGAGAATATAAAGTTTTTCCTGGAATACTGAAATGTTTTACTCTGATATTTTCGTATTAACGTATTTACTAAAACTCTTCCTGTGATGACCCCTCTGGTTCGTTACTCTTCTTTCAGTTTCTCAGAACACGCCGAACAGGAAACAGATTCTGACGATTTCAACCACTCGGGTTGGCGAAACGTCAAGCAGCGAAGTGCGTCGACACGGCGCCGGCTGAACAGTTCAAGAATCAACAGTTTATCATTACTTAATTAGGCAGATCCCTGAGAACCATCACCGATGTTTCTAGCGAGACTGCCGAGACCCTAAACAAGGATCTCGTTAGTCCTTACTTGATGGCGCAGCGATGCTATATTATGTACAAGCGGAATCACTTTGTCCAGCAAAATTAATTCACGAAATTTTTTGTTATATAAAATTACTTTTTAGCAAAATCTGATCCCACCAAAATTACGTTGGACCGTCAAACTCGCCAGAGTTAATTCTACAATGTCTATTTTAACAGTTGCACCACTCTCTTTGCTCTTTCCCTCCTTCCTTTCTTTCCTCTAAAACATTGTCTGGCGTCCGGGTGACCATATCGACGGAATGACAAGCTGATTGGTGAACTATATCATGAAGGCAATGGACCTCCGGACCGCCTTGACAGTTAACGGCGAGTAGCTGTACCGCTCGAAGTAGCATTTGACGATTCTTAGAGACCTTTGGAGTTATAATTTATGTGTATTTAATCATATGCATTTCCACAGATGGCTTTCAGAGCCACCTGACTGTCAGAGCAGATGTAAACCTTCTGCTATGTTCCCTTTCTCACCTCGCCATTGCATGCAGCAGAGAGTATTGCATATATTTCTGCTTTGAAAATCGTGGTGTATGTACCTAAATAGTAACTCTCTCGTGCTTCTCAACTTTCTACATAAAACCCTGCTCCTAAGACCTGTCCGCTACCTAGACAAGAGCCATCCGTGTAGCATATACGTAGAGATAGGCAATGCTTCCTCTGCAAGCTTGGATATCTTTGCGTGGCCAACCGCCTCTCCCTTTATCTGCCAGATACCAGAGTCCCGCATTCTCAGATGCGCTGCCACCGCTGTCATCCCAATCCAGGATGTCACCGTCCTAGCAGGACCTGCAGTTGGGGTCGTTCTCATTGCACCTGTGATGCCTATGCAGGAAAGCCTTTGTATCCTTCCTAGACTTCGGGCCACTGTGTATTTCTGCACAAAAGGCCACCAGACCACCGAGCAGCTGTATTGTAATCGGGGTCTTATGATGGTAGTGTAGCTGCAGGATGTTGGGGTTCAATCCCCACATTCTTCCTGCTGCCCGCCACAGCTGCCAGAAGGTCACTGTCGATCTTGACACACGTCTCTCAACGTGCGAACCCCACATCAGCTTCAAGTCAAGAATTCCCCCAAGTATTTGACCTATCGCGAAAGTGCTAAAGGTCTTGCATGCCTTGTGGGCGCTCTAAAATATTCTAACTTCCTCCGTATATAGAACAGTACTAGCTCCATTTCGGTTGGATTTACTGGGAGTTCTGTATCCGTACAACATCCTTGAATTATTCTACAGTCCATCTGCATTATATCACAGACCGTACTTCAGAATCGTCCAGAGACGATTACCACACCATCGTCGGCGTATGTCTCTGCCTGGAAGTCTTGTTGCGCCAGGCTTTCCAAAAAACTATCCATGACAAGACACCATAGAAGAGGAGACAGACAGCTGCCCTGCTGGCAGCTCCCCTCACCATCTCGATGTCCCGCTAGAAGTCTCCAACGATTTCCCAAACTGTCTAAATTCCCAGCGCAGGTATCACCCAGCTCACCACTTTAGCCTTATCAAATGCCCCTTCGATATCGAAAAATACCACTAAGGATATTTTATTCTGTAATCTTTGACTAAGGCGACTTCCCGCCTAGTGATACTTTTCTCCACTTTCTCAATCAGAGTATGGAGAGCCGTATCCGTTAACTTGCTCTTCCTATAACCGTGTACCCACCCATACACAAGCCAGGATGCCGTCGAGTCCCTTCCGTAGAAGCGTCGGAAAAATGTCTTCTAGGCCGGCTGCCCTAGAGGGACTGAACTAACTCACGGCCCAAGTGATAGCGCCATCTGTCACCACATCATCCATCATCTGGTAGTCCATTTTTTGGACCGCCTGGTCGGCACCTGGACCAGTGGCGGTGTATCCGAGACCCTCTCCAGGGAAATGAGTTTCTAGAAGGAGTTCAAATGACTCCTCACTAGGCCATGTCCAATTCCCGTCTTCCTCTTTGAGAGGCCCGATTTTCTCTCTACTTTCGCCAGTCGGGACTTTCATCAGCCTGGCTGATTCTGGTAGGGAGTTGATTTCCTCTCAGCATGTTCGCTATCTAGTTCTTTTCCATAGACGCAGTTCCTTCTTAAAATCATCCCTAGCTTCCCAATAGTCATTCCACGCAGCTTCTGTTCCACTTCTGGTTGCCTTGTTGTAAGCTTTCCTGGTTTTCCTGGCATCGGAGATTTTCCATTTTCGTTGAACGAGACCAAAACTCAAAACATTGGTCGGATTTGTAATTAGGATACTCTAATTATCTAGGATACGATGTTTCGTCCTCATCGAGGGTAAACGTCAGTATCCGTGCAACAGAGATTTTCCATTTTCGCTGAACGAGACTAAAACTCAAAACAGCGGCCGGATTTATAATTAGGTTAGTCCAGTTATCTAGGATACGAGGTTTCATCCTCATAAAAGATCAAATAAAGGTTTTAGGTTTTTTACGGGTGAACCTCAGGATCCACGCACTGGAGATTTTCCATTTTCGTTGAACGAGACCAAAACTCAAAACATTGGTCGGATTTGTAATTAGGATACTCTAATTATCTAGGATCCGATGTTTCGTCCTCATCGAAGGTAAACGACAGGATCTGGGCAACGGAGATTTTCCATTTTCGTTGAACGAGACTAAAACTCAAACCATCGCATCGACCGGATATTTGTAGTTAGGATACTCTAATTATCTAGGATACGAGCATTCGTCCTCATAAAACATCAAATAAAGGTTTTAGATTTTTGCGGATCCGGGCATCGGAGATTTTTGATTTTCGTTGAACGAGACTAAAGCTCAAAACATCGGCCGGATTTGTAATTAGGATACTCTAATTATCCAGAATACGAGATTTCATCCCCAGGTTCTCAAGAGACCTCCCCCACCATGGAACTCTTTTAACTTTGGTCTCCTTGAGCGGGCAGGACGCCTCGAATGACTGGGTTACTATTTCTCCTAAGCTGGTTACTGCTTTTTCCAGCTCATCCGTTGTCGATATATTTTAGGGGGATCCACACAAGTCACGACTTAGACCCGTAACGTAGATCTCCCAGTCCGTGGTTCTTGGGTTTCTCTGAGGCTTGAGTTGCTCTCCGTCGGATTCTATCTCAAATCTGATCATCTCTTTCTCTCTCGCTATTCCATGGTTGGACTTGTTCCCGGTATGAAGGCCTTGCGGTCGCAGATGAAGTCCCCCGAAAAGTGGAGCAAGGGCCCAATCCAAGCGCCGCGCCACCTGGTATTACTCGACCTGGTTTATCCATGGCTACCGCCCAGGCAATCAACCCCGGGGTCCATCCTCGGAAAGCTTGAAGGGATCCGAGCTCCTTGGCTGGTGTGTATGTGTTGTGTTTCTCTGTGTGTTCTGAGTGTGTGTGTTGTTTCACAAAATTGTGACCTCCAGCCCTCTCTTTTTTGCTGAGCTTGGGACCAGCAGGATGGACTTGAAGAGTCAAATATCACGACACCATTGAAATTACGTTTAGAGCGTCAAAATCACTCGAGTTATTTCAATAATGCCTAATTTAACAGATGCCTCTCTCTCTCTTTTCTCTTTCCTTAACATTGTCTGGCGTCTATGTGACCAGACCAATAGAGTAGTAGCACCGTCGGATTATCATTTGACGATTCTTAGTCACTTTTGCAGTTATTATAGTGTGTATTTCATCATATATGTATTTCCAAGAGATCAGAATCCCACCAAAGTGATGTATAGAGCATCAAAATCACCAAAGTTATTTTAACGATACCTATTTTAACAGTTGTACTTCCCTCTCTTTTTTCGTCCTCCTCCTTCCTCTTGTTTCTCATTTCTCTATAACATTGTTTAGTTTCTGGGTGACCAGACCGACAGATTGACAAACTGGCTGACGAATTAGGACACGAATTAGGCAAAGGTCCTCCGGACCGCCTTGGCAGCATACTGGGAGTAACTATATGGTTCGAACTAGCATTTGACGATTCTTAGCCACCTTTGCAGTGACTATAGCGTGTACCTCATCATAAGCATTTCCAAGAGATTAGTACTGGTACTGGTATCTAGAAAGTGTTGTTCATAATCCACGGCTGGAGAGTGAGTTACGAAAAATAATTTACCTTGTGTAAGACGTTGGTGTCAAATTAAAATAGTTGGCGTTGAATAGTAATAAATAATGTCATGGGTGTAATATTGCCAAATTTAATATAAGGTAATTAACTGTACTAACAATATCAAAAATTTAATAGAATTTAATATAAGATAATTAACTGTACTAACAATATCAAAAATTTAATAGAATCGGCAAAGCAATCATAAAATAATAAAACCTTTTATGGGGACATCAGCGTAGGGCGACTCTCATGTCAGGATGGTTTGTAGCGCACCTAAAAATAAAATAAAGCCACTTAGCACACTTGCCCCACAAACTTGGCAAATTACATAAATATATCAAGAATTGTTAGTAATAATTATGCCAGTAATTAACCAGAATATTCTTGCTAGATTGATATGCTGTCCCAGTGACGCCAACGCACTGACCATGCCACTATGTACAAGGCTTTTCGTTCCGAGTACTGTCAAATCATGGTGCCTATTAAACTCTCAATAAGCAACGCTCCAATGCTGAGGAATGCAATGGACACCAACACGCGAGGTGCCCCGCCACGCCATTGCGCGTTGAGGAATACCCTATAAGCCATGCAGTGGTCCCGGACCGGCCAAGGTAAATCCCCAAGCAACAAAACATGCCAACAACAAACCTCAGGCTGACAACGCAACAATCAATAATAATTGCAACAATCAATGATATTTTATAATATTACCAAGTACGCAGTAACAAGTATAGCTAGTGAGAGAACTCATCCTTTCTTTAATAATAATAATAATTTATTCACCAACAATACAGGGCAAATAAATTGGTTGACCCACAGAAGGTGCTGACCTTGTGCTAGTCACTACGCAAAACTTATACTTACTAACGGGAGCAAAACTGAACTCTCTGTAAAACGTTTAAAGACGCCTTATTTGACGCCGTCTCGATAGTGCAATTGTGACCATAACATAAATAAACCACATTATCTCCAGTTAAGCTTTCAGCGTCACCTATCTGACATACTCATCCATGAAGAGCCTTCTCAGCCCTTCTACTAATATAAACAAACAGCAGAAACGTTTTCTCAATGTCTTAAACGTCTGCGTGTGAAACCATGTTATGGCTATCGACTTGCGAAGATATACAGATATATTTGTCTGGATATTATAAATGCTAGAAAATATACAGGATCCTACACTTGTTTCTTTATAGACAGTATTGTCTGTTCAAAAATCGTTCTGTAATCGCTGTATAACTTAATGTACCAGGTACCTATAGATTTATAAAATGAAGAACCGCCGAAATAGTAGAAGCAGAGCAGCAGAAGCAGCATCAGCAATCCGTCGATTCTTGACAATGAGCCACTTGGAAAGTGGGTGACCCAGTTCGGTCGGCGCGGCGCGTCAACGTGTCAGCCGCAGCGGTACCGCCGCGTAGTGCCGCCTGCGGTACCAGGTCAATGGCGAATCCCACCGACGAAAATTCGTGTGTGCACGACGGAGGTAACGGGCCCGGCCGATCGCCAGCAGGCCCCGCCCCTACTAGGAAACCGTACGACCTTCGACGTCAATGCTTGATCGAGAACCAGTTTCAGATTTGGCGCTCCATTCAGGAGACGACCGTAATAAAAAAAGTGAAATGGAATTTGGTACGCATTGAATGTGGTCGTATCTGTTTACATGAATAGTGACCTGAAAATTATTACATTCTGCATTTTCAGCTGTTTCCAACGTTTTTATCCATAAGCTTCTACAAAGAAAATGTAGATCTCTTCTTAGAAGTGAGAAAAGTATATTAGCCTTATTCTAGCACCATTATTTTTAGTGTATGTATCTCTAACCATGCATTAGTGTTTTGTACCTTTTATGCGCAGCCTCGAAAAGCCAGTCTAAGGGCTGGTATTAAGAAATCTAGGGTGGTTTAGAGTTTTTACCGGCAGTTGAATCAATAATGCAGACGTCCTTTTTTAAAACATGCTTCTGTCAAAATTCTCTAAAGTTCATTGGTTTCTGTTGATACTTGCTTCAAAAAATAAAAGAGGGTATGTTTTATATTATATATTTTATGGTTAAAGTGCCTAATTGGATAGTTTGTAAACTAGCTGGACAGTATCTAAACTATCCAAATACCTGGTTAATTTAGTGGAAAGTTACCTTTCAATTAAAATAGCAACAAATGTTGGTTAGTTTGTATACTATCCAGCGAGTTTGTGAACTAGCCAAGAATTGCCATTAAAGTATAAACCACAAAAGAATTACATAAATTGGCCGGGGTTTTTGGCTAGTTTAAAAACTGTTTATAGTATTTGTGTGTGAACTGAATATTTCTAGTAATGTACCGATGTACCAACTCGTTGGTCAACCCTATTTTTTGTTAGGAATTATTTAAATTAATTCAGCAAAGAAAATGGCTTCGTTTGCCTCCTAACCAACGAGATAGTTATTACATATTACTAGGAATATTTAATTGACACTTTATCCAAATACTGTGGTTAGTCTGTAAACTAGCCAAGAATTGCCATTAAAGTACAGACCATAAAAGAGTTACACAAATTGGCCGGGGTTTTGGCTAGTTTACAAACTGTCTATAGTATTTGAATAAGTGTGAACTGAATATTTCTAGTAATGTACCAATGTACCAACTCGTTGGTAAACCCTATTTTTTGCTAGGAATTATTTAAACTAACCAAAGAAAATGGCTTAGTTGGCCTGCTAACCAGCGAGATAGTTATTACATATTACTAGGAATATTTAGTTCACACTTTATCCAAATACTGTGGTTAGTCTGTAAACTAGCCAAAGCCCCCGGTTAATTTGTGGAATTCTTTTGTGGTTTGTAACTTCCACTAAAATAACCAGGTGCTTGGATAGTTTGTATACTATGCAGCTAGTTTATGAAGTAGCCATGTAAACACTTTAACCATAACATATACAAAAAGCACGCTATATAAAACATTTTGTATTTCGTCGTCTGATTTTCAACCGTAAATGGGTGATCACATGGACACTTTCCACTATACTCTGAAAATAGTGTTTTGAACTATAGGAAATACAGCAATAATTGCGATGTCTTTGACATAGAAATTACTAACCAAGCTATGGTTAATTGAATTTGCAAAACCCTAGATAGTTCTTTGATCGTCTAGAAGTGAAAAAAATTATTAAAGACCTTATACCCAAAAAAGAAACTAACAGGAGTCGGAGTACCCTGTTGCCAATTTCCCCTAATTCTAGATTGACCTTTGTACTGCTGACGAGTTACGGTTCGGTTTTTTGCAGATTATAAATCTTCTAACTTCCAAATGTCTGACAGGCTCAAATAAGCACGATAATCAAATCAAAAAAGCTCAACGTAAATAACATCCACTGTAACTTATTCCAAATTTTGATACGTGACTTCCGTTGTAGGAAAATCAACTTTTATTGATACACATGGTCGAGATGAAACTATCGTTAAAATACTGTTGGCATATACAAAGGATGTCTGTTGGAGCAATAAACCTGATTGGTGCATCTGATGTTAGACAGGAATAGCCCAGAACATTAAAAAAATGCTGCTAACCATATTCTATAGACTACAGAATAAGACATTTTTGGATAAGCTGTCTAGATTACTACCACTAAGAACAAAAGCCACCAGTCCATCTATTTCTAGAGAAGTTCAAAATCAGGTCGAGTTTCCAATATCTCGAATAAGCGTCTTTCAAATATTATAATAATAATAAATGTCTTTATTTCATGATACAAAATGACATACTGCACCATTGATTTGTAAAGGGTGGAATGGAAGATATTTTAGGAGAAGACTACAACTTATTTCTAACAAAAAAATTAATATAAAGTAGGGTCCGATTTAAAACTGTTTCTGAGATAAATTGGTTTCTAAAGATTCTAATGATACGGATACAGGTCAGTTATTTGCGCACCACACCATCCACTGCGAAACACCGTAATCAGGCGATTTGCAACAGCGTAGGTGAATCCTGTAGAGTGCTTTCCTTGTACGTGTGAACACCGAGGCCGTTGCCCGTCCTAAAAGTAGAGACGCAGCTGTCACAACCAACTGTATGCACATGCTGATTTTGACACTTATCTCGCGAAGTGTTTGGTACATAATCACTTTGTTTTAGTCGAAAATGACCTGATAGCATATTTTCTAAGAAATAGTACCAAAAATTCTAAAATCCGACAATAAAATACTAATCCAATATGTACAGAGGAAAAGAAGGAAACAAAAAGTGAATCTTGATATATTTACACCGATCAACCTACTAATCGTTTGCTAATAAGCGTCGGAGATAGCACACGTATAACTAAGAAGCTAAATAATATTCTTTGATGGCTTTTTTGAATTTAATTGAATTGTATTTTTTGAACTCATCAGGTATATAGTTGTAGATATAATTTGTACACAGAATATTCTGATTCCTCGTTCAAATTGTGATGTTCTAAGATAAGGGGCGTATATAACTTGTTTATTTCATAGACTGAGGTTATGGATTCCATTTAGAAACTATATTTTATGATGAAGATACAGACATAATGACAAAACGGCTCTACGATTGTTCATATTTAACCATTGTAGATTTTAGATTTGTGACAGACATGATCTTACTTCTTAATACCAAAAATAAACCGAATTCAGGAATTATGCATTCTCAGTATTTTGTTTGACATAACAGAGTCGATACATTCATGGTATAGTGGTCAACAGTAGGAAAAGGCTGAGACAAAATAATTTTATCAAAGACGTTTTACGTTATGGGATGATCTGAAGCATGTAATCACTATATATATACCCGACCTATTCTTTCGTTGATTTATTCGAAAACGTTTTCCCAATTTTTCGCGATTGCTACACATCCCCAATACTACCAATAGTGATAATCGATCCTATAAATTCTTACACGAGTAGCAGACACGGGCGCGCGTTGAACTGGGTTACCCACTTTTGAAGTGTTACATTGTCAAGATCAAACAACAGACGGGTATTACTGCTGCTGCTGCTATCACTACGGATTTCGCACATTTGTTACATCACTGCTGAATTCTTTGGTGTCTGTAATGAGGTTTGGCGAAAGCATTACTATACTAACCTTCAATAGGATTCAAGATTTGGTTAACATGGTTAGTTGCGTAATATCTGCACACCGCCACCATGGCTGTGTTAGCTATCATCGATTTTTAATTAAAGATTGCACTTACCATATATCTGGACCAGCCTACAGATTGCATTTCATTTATATGCTATATACATATTTGAGTTCTAAATCTAAATCTTGGCCGTTTTTGGAATGAAATACTATAATTATTGTTATAAAAGACAATTAACAAATAGCGTCGAGTGTCTTGACTCAGTACTTCCCACATATTGCCGCTATCCTTACACCATCCTCATCAAAAAAGTAGACAATGACTTTTGACAAAGACCTTTGAAAGATCTAAAAACGAAGTTTGAGCGAGTTCGAATTTTTTCGTTTTCCTGTTGATTTCTCATCCGCCACTGGCAAGAGTTACAGAAACGATAAACTGTTACCATTTTCTCGACAGTAGTTATACGGTGTCAAAATTTCATCACAATTAAGTTAGTAGTTTTCAAGTTACACGTTAAGGCCTATAACACGTATGCTTCAAATTATTCCACATCAGATATAAATTTCAAAGGCAACTAAAAAGCATAGGAAATCACCAAAGTCTATTTTTTCAGCGCATTTTAAGAATGCAACTAATGCCCCACCATATCTCGGCTCACTACCCGATTTCACCCCTCCAAAAAATGGAAAAGGAGGAATGGCTCCTAAAACACCTAAAAACGAAGTTTGGAGAGGTGCTAATCATTTTTAACGCAATTTTTTCGCCGCCAATGCACAATTTTCCAAATTATAGCAGCATTACCTACTTCGACCTCCCAGCATATCGTTATCCAAATTCCGTAACAGTTCAAGGAGCGATTACTGAGACTAAGCGGCAATAGACAGACAGATCGACAGGCAGGCAGTCAGACTGATGGTAACAAGTGGAAAACGGTCGGGAACCTCCAATTTGTCTGAAAACTAAGTTTGAGTTACTTTTGTATTTTTTTCATTAGTTCTTCGTCGCCATTGACACGATTTCTAAAAACCATATGCGTTTTCCATCCACGCCACGATAGTAATACTGTGTCAAAGTTTCATTAAAATCGATTCAATAATTTCCAGGTTACACAATAGAGAACGATTTAAAGCAATACTCGTATGTACGTACATCAGAAAAGTCCCCCCATACAATGAATTTTTCTACTACGCAAACTTCATCTCAACCCATGAAGCGGTTACTGAGATTACGATTTTAGAAAAACGCTAACACATATACAGATTGACAGACAGACTGACAAACTGACGGAAATGGGTGACGCAGATTTTCGTGATGTAGATTATGATAAAACGTCCAAAAATCTCTCAAATCTCAAAATCGAAAATTTTCGCGATCACAATACTACTTTCACCTGTCAGTGTTGGAAGTAATAGTATTCTGAAAATATATTTGCCTTGAATGCGCATTTGGTTGTTATCGCTGATATTATGATTTCGTGGAGGGTTCAAATTGGGACCGGGAGGACTGAGGGGAGGTTGCATTTGCGTCAAAAAAATGTATTCATACTTTCGAATGCTAACCGAACATGCTCTCGCCTTCAAAGAAAGAACAATAGTATTTTTTTCAGTTGTTAGGTTAGTTGATCACAGTAAGGTTAGATTATGAAAGAGTTTTACCCTAAGCATTCATTGAGACTGAGTTACAATGTACTTGGCTCTACTTCACGCCGCAGGTGAGGGCAGCATTGTAGTCGGGAACATCTTCGATTCTGACATTAATCAAAAAACTATAAAAACAGCTCAAACTTCGTTTTTAGGCATTTTGGGGATTCCTGATCATTTTCAACTGTTGTTTGGTTGGGGGTAAAATTGGTGTGGTGGGGGGTGGGAGGTTGTAAAAGTTTATTGTATTGATAACTAGCCATCCATTGACCTGTGAACGAAAGACCTAGCGGCATAACGCACTTTTTTGCGGCCGGACTGGCAATGATTTAGGGTATCTCAGACTATAGCGTCATACTATGGGAAAATAATAAACTGGTATCAGTGTAAGGTGTAGATAGTACTGAGTCAATCAACTTGACTTAATATTGCTTTAGCAAATTTTCCTCTTATTCGAAGGACAATTATTGCATCTATAGTCCAAAAAATAGAAGGTAGTGTAGTCAATCTCCTTTAACGTCACCAGAATTTTACATCAAGATCATGCAATTGCAATGTTAGTATCCGCTATAAATGCTTGTGTGTTGCTAGTGTATATGGAAAATAAATAATCATGAAAGAAAAATTAATGTATCAGAGAAACGGCCTTGCTTCAAGCTGACGCACCTATTTTTGGCCTTCGTTGGATATTGTGTGATTGGATAAAGGATCCCGCTTAAATATTTTGAAATGCGCTTGACTGCTTTAATTGCAGTAATAATTCATTGCGTAGCGCAAGATGTAGTTATAAGAACTGGTTTCGGGTTCCCAAGTTAATAGAGACGTATTGAGTGTTTCGTGGGCTAAACATTTTTTGTTTGTTGTTGGCTTGTGGGCGCAATCTCTTAGTGTTACATGACAAATCAAAGCAAAGTAATACAACCAGGAAGTAATCGTGTTAGCATGCTGAAAATAGTAATAAAGGTTCATTAAAAAAATACTGGGCCTATATCTATATACAGGGCATATCAGCATAAAGTGCAGAACTGGGTCAAACTAGACCATAATTTATTGACAAAAAAAATATATAAAGAAGGTCCAAAAATGTGCTAGGTCTTGTATTGGTAGTTCAATTTTTTGTCCTTTTTATTTGAAATAATCATAACTTTTGAAAATTTGTGCATTTGGTTGACATAATAACAATAATAATACCTAATAATGGATACTGCTTAGCGAATAAAGAAGTCCTCAAAAAAAAGTGAGTTTCAGAAAAAACATGTTTTTCAACTTCTCCGACAAAGGAAGGTTGTTATTAGGATCGCCCCTCTTCGCAAATGTTATCGAAATCAACGTGTGAGGTATCATTTCAAGGTAAAATCACCTCCTGACTCATTTTCTGAAAAGAAAATGCTATGCTATATTATCGAGTAACCCCCACCACGTCCACCATTAAATCATAGATTTGAACCAAAAGTAGACCAAAAAAGAACAAAAACCTTTTTATGACAGTAAAGTTTGAAAGTATTTGGGTCATTTTTGTGACATACTGCCATTTTTAAGTTCGGAAATTTGCTACTTTTTATGAATTTTTATTCCGCCATTCTTTAAATTTTGCGGCATGCGCGGTAGCGTTTTCGATATAAGAAAACGTGCTGTTTATTGTGATAGCATTATAATTTCGTGTTATTTTTTGAGTTACTTTCACCTCCACCCCTGTTTTTCATCGCAGCAGGTCCCAAAACTAGATTTTTAGTTTCTAATAATAACCTATTTTGAAGAAAAACGGGAAAACTTTGGCTTTTTGATGGCCTGTGGGTCCGTCTGTACGACCGCGATTTCGTTCTCCAACGATTCGCAGAAACGCCTCAAGCGATTCCTTCCAAATTTGGCCAACTTGAATTACTAAAGGTCGTTTCGAGTTGACAAGGTTTGGATGCCCATCGGATAATATGGGGTAGCAACGGGTGGTGGGTGCACAAAAAAATGTACCTAATCCATCATATAAATTTGATAGAACCAGTTGAAAGAGAATGTGTCTTTATGTTTAGAGATATATCATGTCATTTCTGAAATGGAGGCTAAACAAATTAAATAAATTGAAATCCTCAAATATGTGAACAACAACTTGAGTGGGGGAAGTTCATAGAACGAGGTCTACCTCGTTCAGCGTGCACATTTTTAGAAATTTTCAAGGAAATACCCCCATAACCATAAATTTTTTTGCCTTGTCCCATTCATCCTCATCTAATATTCTATCTAATAAAACAGCTACAACGTTCTACGTTTACCACAAGTTTTTTGATATAACGTTAACGTTAAGCCGAAGCACCTGCTTAACCCATAACCGTACTTTTTTTTGTCTCGTCCCGATCCAATACCCACGCAGATGCTTTAGCTTAACGTCATGTAGAAAAGCTTATACTAAAGATAAAGCGTTGTAGTTTTTTTATTAGCTAGGGTATGGGATGATGATCAATAAAACAAGACAAAAAAGTATGGTTATGAGGTATTTTCTTAAACATCGAAATTCAGTTAAAAAAGTGCAAAATATCTAATAAACATTTTTTTTAGCTCACTTTATTCGGCGGCTTTTTTGGTTGGCTAAGAAGCATCTATTTTTAGTGCTTTTATTTCAATGGAATACATGCAACGAAAAAAAAGATTATTCAGTTTCGTTCTCAGAAAGCCGAATTGGCTTTCTAAGAACATGCCCCGCTAGTTTTCGAAAGTACTTGACACCGCTGGATTATATTCTGTTCTTAAAGGATCCATTACTGTATTTTTGTTTCTATTATTGCACAAAATAGAGTCAAGTTGATTGACTCAGTACTTCCCACACATAATGGTGATACCTTTTTATTATTTCCCATGGCATGAAGCTATAGTCTAAAATCTCCTTGCAACTAAATTATTGCCCATCCGCCCACAAAAACAGCATCCAACACAAAAACCCTCGTAAATAGTTTCTTGTGTCTCCCTCCTTAGGAACTAGGGCGCCACAGTTTTTTTCTGCATGCTTGAACTGGACGATGCGAAACGATCAAGAGCCTCCAACCTGTCTGAAAACGAAGTTTGAGCTGATTTTATGTTTATGGTTTTCTGATTATTGCTGCGCCGCCACTGACACGGTTTTTCAAAAACAGAGTCGTTTTCCATCCTCGCAGCGGTAATAAATTCTGTGTCAAAATTTTATTAACGTTAATTGAATAATTTTCGCTTTACGCAATATACATAGAACGAAATAAAGCAAAACACAAAATTGGTTTCTGTAATTGGCAAGCCAATGTTCGGATGGACCTAAAAAAGTGTAATACGCGGCTAGGTATTTTTTCTACAGGTCAATAGACGGACTATTATGAATACAACAAATTTTTCAGTTTTAATACCCCCCACCCCCCAACCGCCCTGATTTCGCCCACCAAAAAAAAAAAGAAAATGATCAGAAACCCCTAAAACGCCTAAAAACAAAGTTTGAGCTGTTTTTATGTTTTTAGTTTTTTATTATTGCTGCGCCGCCACTGACACAATTTTTCCAAAACATACGCGTTTTCCATCCTCGCTGCGGTTGTAATACTGTGTCAAAATTTCGATGAAATCAATTTTCGCGTTACGCGATATCTACCGATCTAAAACAATACTTGTATGTATATGTTACGCTCAATACCCGAATTCGGGCAATGCCCGAAAAAAATATGCAGAACTAGTTTTGCGCATCTTGAAATACACAGAACTAGTTTTGCGCAATTTGAAATGCACAGGACTAGTTCTGTATATTTTCTGAATGACCAGCACAAATTCTGCTTCTTCCATTTAATCAGCGCCAGCGACAGACTCAAATAAATATGAAGTTGGAGAAGTTAAATATATTTTAATGAATACTAACAAATCACAAATCGCCAACTGAGGCTGGTTTAAATTTGTTATTTGATTGTGTGAGCATCAGATTGGCTTGTGCTTCCGAACCTCTTTTTGCGTTTTCAAGATTCGTACTTATATTGCAGGAACGTTGGCAAAGAAACCCAATCTAACCTAACCTAACATAACCTAAACGATAGGTTTTTGCTGGTTTCTGACACACAATGCATAACGAATGTTCACTTTGGTTGTCATTTCGTATCACAGAACTAGCTCTGTGCATTTCAAGTTGCGCAAAACTAGTTCTGTGCATTCCAGAATGCGCAAAACTAGTTCTGCCTATTTGGCAATTCTCAATAGCCGTATAAAATTATCATATCGGGTTTGGGAAATATTTCTTGCTTAAAGCTAGTTCTGCGTATTTTTTTCGGGCATTGCCCGAATTCGGCTATTGAGTATAACATATACATATGTTACGGTCAAAGATGATATTTCGGTCTTTAACGATATTGGCCGGTCATTGTCGTGAATGTCCTATTACAGCGGGACGTCCTGATAATGACCGGCCAATAGCGTGAATATCCATGTAAACTGGGCACTGTTGATAAACTGGGAATGGATTTACGTTTTTACGACTTTGCCCGGGCAATCTCGTTAATGTCCGCTCAAGAGTGAGCTGTCAAGGTTTGAATAAAATATAGGTTATGTTATTCTCATTTTGCCATTTTTGTGTCTGTTTGTGTAAGTAGAGTGTGAGTTTAACAGCTTTAAGCATACAGTAGGTGATAAATATGAGTGCAATGCGTGAAAAATTCATTGAAAAGCTGAACTTGCTTATTAAATCAAAGCGAAATGATAATAAGGCGTTTTTGAGTGGAAGTGAACACGAACAGCAAATCAGCAAATTAAAAGGCGCGAAAGAAGTGCTTTGTACCGAGAAGTCTAAGAAAACAACGAAATATTACAGAATAATACGCTGCTCTAACCTGTAATATCAACTTTGCCCATGCATTGATGGTCCATATCGTGAATGGCCGGACAAAGATGCAAAAACTAAAATACTTTCAACCTTGTCCACGACAGACGGGCATTCTCGTTATAGCCTGGGTAATAACGATATTGGCCTGCATATTTGGTTTCTAACGTTGATGCCCGGCCAATGTCATCAATGCCCAATTTACAACAGTGGCCGTAACACATACATCACAAATTCTAAGTTCCGTGGTTTCTATAATAAGCATGCAACGTTCGGATGGACCTAAAAAAGTGTATCATGCCGCTAGGTTTTTCATTCACATATCAATGGACAGCCCATTACGAATACAACAAATTTTTCAGCATTACAACCCCCCACCCCCCAACCACCCCAAATTCACCCCCACCCAAGAAAAAGTAGAAAATGATCAGGAACCCCTAAAACGCCTAAGAACGAAGTTTGATGCATATTTGAAATTTTTCGTTTTTTGCTAATTACTCCGCCCCCCGTATAACGATTTTCAAAATTATAGGAACATTACCTACTACGACCCCAAAGCATAACGCATCATAAAACGCCCAAAAAGCGTATTATCTCAAAATCGAAAATTTTCGCCTATCGATGTGGGAAGTAAAAGGGTGATAGAGAGAAGAAAATGCCATAGCTCATACCTTCTATCAGAGAACAATACAGACTGCAGAACTTGAAACGTAAAAGTAACTTTTGAACATACGCATATATTACGTACAGTTATAATCCAGCGTATAATAAAAATGCGGCTGGTGTTGTTTTGTACTGGGATGGCATTGATTTTGGCCTTGCGTGAAATTAAAATGCGCATTCTAATTACCGGTATATAATTCCATCATATTTAAAGTGTATTTTAATAGCGTCCAAAAGCAATAACACGAGTTTGAGAGAGACGCTTTAGCTTCGCATTTATATGAAAGCTTGCTATTCGACATTTTTTATCAAGGAGGTCCGTACGGCCTTTTCCCTTTAGTCAGTCTCTCAGTTTGTCTCAAATGTCAGGTATCGAAAATCCAGAACCCAAAAGTTCGACCATTGGGTGGAGTTATCGGAATGTAATTTGGAATTTTATTATCAATGTTTCTGCGAACTCATCTCAACTTATCTCCTTATGAAAAATAATATTAAGGTATTTCGGAGAATTTCCCAATGCGAGCTCCATTCATTGAGACCTCGCTTGAGCTGCCTCAGCGTTTTGTGATACAATAGATACCCTACATGTAGAATTGTTGATTTTGACCAACTATCGATTCAATGCAAGTAGTCATGATCGCTAACCTCTAACCTCGGTATGGGCCACAAGTACATTGACGTCAGCATAGAGATAATTAGAGTTGCGTGGACTAGGGACGACGATGTACAAAAATTGGATAAGGGATTAGTTCTAGAGCAAAACCCTGCACTTCAATGTGTGTAAGGCGTGTAGAGAGGATCAAATGACCAATAAAGCATTGGAATTACACTCACCAGTCCTTGACATACCGACTTCCAAAAGCATGCTGATGTCATCGTGATTCCAAAGAAGGAACATTCTACTTTTCGGCAAGATTATCGCCTCATTATCAACACAATACCACGACGTTCAATTTGGACTGCGCTTCGAGCATAGAAGGGTTTTGCAGTCAGGCTGATAGAGTATATAATCAGCGGTTATGCCCCAATTAAAAGCACTGACATCTTGCTTCTGGATATTTCTAAAGGTTTCACTATAGATCAATTCAGAGAGAGAGAGAGAGAGAGAAAGAGAAGGAAAGAAAGAGAGAGAGAAAGAGGGAGAGAGAGAAAGAGAGAGAGAGAGAGAGATTTCACATTTAGCTTATAAAAAAACTCTTAGAATCCCTTCTTGAGTGAAGAAAATTTAACAACGCTCTTTCGATCTAAATAGGTATCGATATCATCCAGAGTTTGGTGCTTGAGCCAATCTTTTGTTCACTTTTTACTCCTCTCGCAGCAGCTCAGCAGGTCATCCCTGAGCTTCGTCGTCAACTTAAAGCAGTCCATGTCATAGCGGGGTCGTTGTCTAGACGTTCCGGAGTACCACCACCTTGCCTAGAGTCGGCCTGTTGTGGGCGCTGTTTTTCTGGGGCGGTCGAACCAGAAGGTAGGGCCCGTCAGGTCGGCCGGCCAAAAAAGGCTCCTAAGGATGCACCTGGGCAGGCTGCCGGCCGGCTTGAATTCTTGGCTTCGGTTTAGCCCCGCGGTGTCGCCACGCACCGGATAAGCCTTTTGATGTTAGCAGCATCCTGTGGGGATTGGCGCGTCGCTGCGCTGGCTGTACCTCTACGCCATAGCGGGATTGACACTGCTGGCAACAGGGCCCCAACGAGCTATTATCAAATCAAACGCTGCTTATCTATATCACTAATATAGTTAATAAGAAAAATATTATTTCGGTCACAGAATAGGTTTAGGCTATGGGATATAAGATATTTCCACAAAAGAAATTATCCCGTCGTCATTATTAGGTGATATATTAGCCTGTTTGATTTGAAATGATCCATTGATCTGTAGTGCTATTAGAATAGTTCCATTTTGCGTGCATTCAAATTTTAAATCGCTCTATTAAGATATTGATATATGATGCTGATATAGGCATATATTATTGGTTTTTTTATAGCAGCTGCTATTGTTCAGCTTAATCTTCACGGAAGTAATTTTTTTTTACAAATGTATGAGGCATTTCTGTTTAATTTGGTTATTATATAGGCGTATTTGAATTACTTTTAACCTTAAATTTGTTTCATTTTCCGCAACAGTTATTTTTGGACTTTTGAACTTTGAACAAAATAACCTTCAAATTATATACATAGGTACTTGTTTGATAGCCACAAAGCAATTACACATAGCAATAAATAAAACCTTATAGGTTTTCTTTCTCTTTTGTTGATTGTTTCTTCCTTCGGTTGTATGCAAATGAAACATAATAACCATCCTTTGAACGAAATAAAATCCTACCCCTTGTCCATGTTACATACTATTAATAATTATTACTTTAACCAGTATTCGTAACTGTAAGAGATATAACAATTTTATGGATTAAAAATAATATATGTAAGTTCATCTTAGATAGATTCATATTTACTTGATGTACGTGGATTACAAATTGCCCAAGGTACAATACTAACATCGCTATTTTTTATCTATAAAACTGATATACGTCTTACAATCAGTACCGTACCAAGGTCTTCGCCCCCCCCCCCCCCGCAATTTTTTTCACAGGGCCCCCAATATAAAAAAATAATATTTCAAATCGCTTTACAGGTCGAAAAAAATTGGTGAGATCTCAACTTTATTTTTTCTTTCGAGTTTTTGAAGATTAAGAATTCATAGACCTTAGGTACAATATCGTAATTATGCATCCATTAATAACGTTAATGTAACAAACTCCATCAATATTTAACTACGAGTTTTACGTTTAGAGCATTTTTCTATAACCCCTATAGTAAGTCCTGTAAAGGCAAACTATGGCAAAATATATTTAATTTGATTTTTGACAATTATGATTCCATCGCTATAAAATTAAGTATATGTATTATAGTTATTATTATGTATAAAGCTTGTTCGAGGTAGTCGAGGTCGAGGCTGACCGGGGGCCCCCGGATGCACGGGGCCCTCACGCACCGCGGGCCCTGCGGGCCCTTTCAGCACGCCACTGCTTACAATCAAGAATACTAGACAATGGAGTTATTAATAGTATGTCACATGGTCACTGGAGGATGAGGCGATTTACTAAAAGAATATATTGCTGATGAAGTATATACACATATACGGTTTCTCAAAACCAAATTTGGGTGGGAGGTTAAAAATCGGTGTTTTCAAAATAGAAAACATACTTGTTCCGCAGAGATTTGGATTTAGTAAGATATGTCCATATCTATGGTTTTCAAATAAGAAGGTTAACGCTAAATTTATTGCGCTCTATTCTACCTAAACGTTTTTGGTAAATCGAACTAACTGCTCGAAGCCATTCTTTATGGTACGTTATTGTTGCAGCAAGAACAAGAAACCTTTACTGTTTCTAGAAGCCAGTCCAGTGACAGCGCAGTAATTATTGGAATCAGAATATATATTAAACATTCTGAAACATCATTTTAGAGGCCTCTTATCATGTTTCAAGAAATTTAGTATGGGGTAGATTATCAGTGGAGGCTTGGGCAATTCCAAAGATTATTTACATTCTGCGGCCTTGTCCAATACATCCTAAAATAAGCAGAAGGATGTACTCTGATTTGTCTTAGAAGAAATGATGATAATCTTCAGTAGCTGTAAATTTATTAAATACACACACGTTGGTAGTCATGTAACCTAGGAACTTCTAATTAATAAGCAATAAAATTTTAATAGCGCGAGGAGAATGAAAGAAGTCTATGGTCTTTAAGAGTCCCTCCAGTGGCGCTGGAGTAATTATCAAAAAAGCAAAAATGTTTAATTGCTCAAGCTTGGCTTTTGGTCGTTTTGGCGGTCCATATTGTTTTTGAAAATAGGGAAGTTTTTTGCGCGTAACTTAAAGCTCTTTTGAACTCACTATTCACATTTTAGATTTTCCTACGCAGCCCACAAATGTGTCAAGCTCAACCTGTTTAATCTTAGTAAGCGCTTTATTGATTTTGGTGAACATGGTGTGCCATATACTGTAGGGTCTTAATAGTAACGCTGCTTTTTGAAAATCGGTTCATTAGCGGCGGAGTAATTCATAACAAACGAGAGTTCCCATAATCGGTCGCAACTTCGTTTTCATTTCATTTTCCTGATAATTTTATTATTATTTGTTTTTTTGATGGCAGATTGGGGAGGTGGGTAGAGCGGGGTATTGTGAAACTCCAAAGCTTCTTGTATCAACAAAAGGGTCTACATTGCTCTAAATAAAATTGACATTTGTGACATCCTATACTTTTTGGACCTATCCGAACATTGCTTTTGAAGAGATATATGTGGACTGACATAATTCCACTTATTTGTAGATCCGAGCTTTGTCGGTGAAATAATTAGCGACATACAATAAAGTACGGAAGGGTTGATTATAGACCCTTTTGGGGCGCCTGATAATCTAGATATTCTTTTTTACCAAATTGGTGTAGTAACTAGGGCGATTTGTTAATGGGACAGCAAACATGTTTCCTATGTCTTTGGACTGATTTGGAAAAGGTAATATCTGACAATATCTAGGGTATATTCTTTATTTGAAGGAAGCTGCAGAATTTTTGGCCACACCATATTTCCATTCATGATGCCTATGCACCTGATAAAACGCTATCATTAAGAAGCTATTTACTTGGGTTTATTTGATTTTTAAACCGGTTGCGATAATTACCAACGAAATTTTCAAATATTACATAATAATAACATCTCTGACTACAATCACTTGATAGTAAATTGCCAGAGACCTCTTTTTGGATACCAAAGCCGTATGTAAAAGTCCAGTAAGAAGTAACATCGCCATTACCCAACCATCCAATATAATTTCCATACAACTAAGCTAACCTTCTATCAAAACGTTACTAACAAGTCTATTTATTACTATGTTTCGTGTAGTTTTTACTAGGGAATAGCTGCGCAGATCTTTGACATTGCAGCGCTTGCTTAAAAGCGTTCGATGCAACTTTCTCCCTCTACGAAAAGAAATTTTGTAGGAAATGGTTTGGAACAACTAATTACACTATAAATAATGCCTGCCAATTAAATTTGCTAGGAGGGAATTTTTCCGACGTTTTTGCTATGTAACGAGCCAGTCAAAGCCTCGGTTATAATTTTGTAAGAGTAATTATTCACCATGACTATTTAATGAACTGTAGGAATAATAAAAGCATTTTCCTTCTGTTTACCGATAGACGATAGATGCCAGATGTAGGTAATGACTTAATTTGCTAACTTAGTGACAAAGTGTTCACACAGTTGGGAATTTCCTTTTCAGAAACAACTGCTTTTGAAATGACAACGCTTATGTACGGTAGATCTGCAGTAGAAGAATAAAAAGAAGGGTAAAAAAATACTCACTATTCGTTCGCCAAGTCTTGAGTGCAGTCCTGTCAGATGAGTCTTCATATGTACGTACAGGGTGACCTAATAAGAATGGATGCTGGCAAAATCTCAGTAACCGTTAATCATATAACTTCGGGCAAAAAATATTATTAGGTAAATCGGCTAAGAGAAATCGCTGGAAATTATTTTCAAATTCCGCAAGTGGCCTAGGGGAGCAAATTTTACGATCAATCAGAAAAAAGGCTTTTTTTACAAACAACAACAAAAAAATCGAGATTGGTCCTGTCTAAATAATGGTAGAATTTATAATATACCTTTACTTGCATATTTTTTGAAAAAAAAACCGTTTTCCTAATTGATCGTAACAGTTGCGCCCCCTAGCGGCCACTTGCGGAATTTGAAAATAATTTCCAGCGATTTCTCTAGCCGATTTATCTAATAACATTTTTTGCCCGAAGTTATATGATTGACGGTTACTGAGATATTGCCGGCGTCCATTCTTATCAGGTCACCCTGTACCTATATTGTATGATTCGAATTTCGCGGCGCGAGAGTGAGAATACAAGTATTTCTTATTCAATTTGGACCATTCGAGGTTGTCCAAGTCATCCAGCGTGATGAGAATACAAATATCCTGTGTCTCTAGCCTTTGCACGAGATAGACAAATCGAAAGGGTGCAGGGTGAGTACGGTCAGGGTAACGATCAACATACACTCGCGAAGTCCGCGAGACATTTTGACCACATTCACCGTACTCTAAAATCATGTCCACCAGCTCATTATAGTTATACCGGTTGCACTTTTCTTGTTCTTAACCCTTGGCTAGTCCTGCTATGATTCCGGAAAAAATGGTCGCGCTGGGTCTCACAGACCCAGAGTTTAATAATCTTAAATGGTGTTTCTAATGTATTACAGGGTTAACTACAATCATACTGTGGGCAATTGCTAGCAGTAAGCATTTTTATTAAGTAAAAATATTTACATAAAAAATAAGGAACTAAAGAAATTAACAGTCATGAAAGTAACCTTTGTAAAATAAAGACATCTACACATTTGCACCTTCTATATCAGAACCATTACTATTGACTTTATTGCGATTTTGCCCACAGTCCTCTTATTTACATGATCTAAGCATAAATACTTGTAGCATTGCAGTAGTAACTGTAGAATCCCATCAAATGAAATAGTTACTCAATTAGTCGTGCTGGGTCTGTACAAAGAATTCTAATATAAAACTATAAACGCTCGCTCTTACACTCAACCTGATTGCACACATTGTGAGTTTCTCCAAAGTTAAGAAGGTACTAGAATTAGCGCTTTGAGTAGTATTACAAATTGTGCGCAATTAGAGGAAATAAGAACGTTTGGGTCTCGTAGACCCCGCGCGACCACTGGAGTGTTAAAGCCCTATGTAGCACGTCAACAATTCGAGAGACGTCAAACTCGTGCTACTACGTACATATTTATAAGCTCCGTAGTAAACTGGGTTTTTTCGTTTTTTGTCTCTGTTTTGATCTAACTGCATATGGACGGAATTAGAAATGGGGATTTCATTATCGGTCAATACTTGATATCCCTAAACGTTTCGTTTATATATTACTGAGAAACATCACTCCTTTTGACGAGTACTACATAGCCCGAGAAAAGTCCCAAGTTAGGAAACACCCTGTACTTTTTAAGTGTCGTATAGTTGCTTGTAAATATCAAGGCGCCTTTACAAGGTTTTTTTATAGAGGGGATTAGGAGTCCTCGAAAGACGTCCTGGGCTGGTTCTAAGTTTTGCAAATGCCACATCGTCTGCCCGATTCACCATTGGATTGACTACGGAGACGGACTAAACCCGTCCCCTCTCTCCATCCACACAACCCTGGATTCGCTTTCGCATCACTTCGGAAGGTGTGCTGTCTTCGGTAGTCGCTTGTTAATCTGTTGCTAATGCGTGTTCATCAGGCGACATCTTTCCATGGTCTTAACTTCATGGATACTTCTTGCAAATGTCGCCAGGGCATTCCAACTGCCATTTGAGATGAAAATCAGCTTTAAAATATTTTCCGGGCTTATCGTAGCCCAAAGATACTCTTGGCATCCACTTCGGTTAACGCTCCATCTCTTACACTGGGAAAATGTATGGTATGTCTTTACAAGGTATGAATACAGTAAGTGCTATAACTGACAACAACTTTAGACTTGTACTATTAATATAACCTTTTCATGAAGACTGAAAAAAAACTAAATGTGAAATTAGAGTGCTTTACCGTAGAATCAGATAACCTCCATTTTACATTATTAATAATAAGTAATAGAGACCTCAATTTTAAAATATTTTAAGACTTTCTACAGTGTTGCTTGATATACTCCCACCTGCTACAAAATCTGTTTTTGTATATGTATAAGCACAAAACGAATCAAAATATTGCTAATAAAAGCATCCCATGCACAATCCCCTACTTATTTGGGTGCCATACGCTTTGCAGCGTATAGGCGGTTATCTGCTCTAGTGACCGTCATTGTATAGAGTGCTGTCTTCTGCTCTCCTCACTATTGTTGAGATGTCGTGGCGTGTTTCTGATATCTCGGAGCCATGCGTGTTACTTGCGACCTAAACCTCCCTTTCCTTTAAGTTTACCCATTAAAACTTCTTTCAGTAGGCTATATTTGCGGCCCCTAAGCATGTGACCTAAGGAGGCTACTTTGTGTTTTCTTATGTTTTCCAGTAACTCTTCTCAAAGGCCGACGTAAGGTCCACATTTCAAAGGCTTCAATTCTATTCACTGACTTGCACAATAATGAACTTTTATTCATAAAATTTTATAGTATTAAACGTGTAAATATTTGCAAAGAAGTATTTGTCGTTTTAAGACTTCATGATACCTCACAAACTTCACATTCAGCTACAACATAACAAAATGATTAACACGCAAATGAAGAAAAAAACAGAGAATTAATTTACATACAAAAAACTTTTTAAATTTTTTGGTCGACAACTTACTCCAGTTTGGTGCTCAAAACACAAATAAAGACTAAACTAATTCTGGTAGTATAAACTAGTAGATATGATTAAGCTAGGTATCCAATGAGTAACATTAATATGAAAAATATATGAAAAAAAGTCTCAACATTAATATTAAGCTGAAAAAGGTAGGTAACAGTCTTTAAGAAACAAAAATGAAACACATATTGCACAGCATAATATAAACAAGTAGGACCAATTATTATTATTATTATTATAAATGATCAAAAGTCAACCCGCCTTGTCATTGCATTGGCGAAAGCTTCAATGATTATTATTTACTATTTATTTGTACTTTACATTACAAATCACTACCACCTCGAAGGCTACGCCTTGTGTGAGATATTGGGTTTGACATTTAATGTACCTACGTTTTGCTAACCGACTATGCTGCTGCCTCTCTTTGTACTGCTGTTGGTACCCCTGAGCAGCAGAATGCATTTCTTCAATTTTATTTATGATCTAATCATTTGTAACTTAAAATTTGGATGTGATGTCCGAGTGACAGTTCTTCAAAACATAAATTTTCAGTCACTAGATATTTCAATGGAAATTAAAGCTAGCAAAACAAAAATTCTATGTTAAATAAACATAGATTACTACATACTAATTTGAAGTCCAATATAAGTTGCAACATGTCAAAGTGAGATAGATAGATTATCTCAAAATAAAATTAAGAGTCCTTCATATTCCTATTATATTTCAGTGGAAAATTGTAAACATATTTCTTCAATTCATCATTGTTTGTGTATTAAAGAATGCCCTGATAGAAATTTCCGTTTATGGCTTACAAACTTTTGAAGCGCATCTCAATTTGATTATAAATATTATCTAAAACTTCAAAGAAAATAATTTCATAGGAAATTAACCTTTCAATTTTGATCGCCCCTTTAGGAGTAAATTCTGCTGGTATATTTAGTTTGCCGATTTCTTTCACTCTTTCATAAACGTTTTCAAACTCAGAAATCCTGAATTGAAACAGATATTCTTTTAAACCTTTAAGAAGTACATTAGTTGTTGACAAGCTCATACTTTGTTGCCGAAGAGCAATGTTACCTTTGTCAATTTTATTCGTGAAAACAACTGCTTCTTTTGGGCGCCTTGGGCGCCCTTTTTGTCAAGGCGTCTGGAGCTCACGTCCCCTTAGCCTCCCCTCTAGTTGCAGCCCTGATTGGGCGGTTCAGAAAACCCCAAAATCTTTATTGTTGCCGAAAAATCATAAGAAGTCAAGTACTCTTCGCCAGATGCAACACAGAAACCAACGCTCCGACGACCCCAAAAATTTCCATTCATCAACACGTCTCTGTGAACTGTATCTTTTCGTATTAATTACAGTACTTGAAGCGTGAACACATATTTTTTATAATAAAACATCTGAGTAATAGCTTTCGTTTCTACTTTCGCCAAAACTGAGTAGAATATAGTGGTATGCTGGTTTCGGCTTCTCATGGCGGTATTGTCAAAAAAGACAAAAACTGCGATTAGTTGTAGCTATGAATTCCTTAATAGAAACTAATTGGTTCAGAATTTCACCATTAATACAAACTACGCTTCCGTTCAGGCAAGGAACTGTTTTGGAATTTGTGAGCTTTTGTAGTTCATATCATGAATATTATGTGGAACAAATAAGATGCGACATGTGCAGCCACACCAAGTGTAAAACCATACAAGTAACCAATTTACTAACCCAAATCCCTCATTTATCTGCCAAGTACCCCACCATCATGAGCGCCGCTAAAATAACTTCAGGTGGGCTATATTTTTGACGTTAAAAATGCATTTCTACACTTCGATGCAAAATAATATTGTAAGAATAGATTTTTCGGTGTTCAAGATCTTTAAAATACTGTGTACAAAAAGAGTATGAGGTTTGTTAGCTGATCAGCAATAAAACTTCCTTGTATCACGAAAGTGTTTTGAAAATTCCGTTCCTTCTAAAGGAACCTTTTTTGGCATATAATATCATCTCCGGTAACAAAACGATGAAAAAACTCGTATGGATTGCGGCTGAATATCTCCAAATATACGTTTGAATTGGAAAATAATTATGATTCACTCGCTCAGTTCAGACGCCTACTGATGTCTCAGTTAACTGACAAGCTTTTAGTTTTCGCTCGTTCAATATCGCATAAAAAATTTTATCTGTAATTTTTGGCGTAACGACTTTTTTTGGGCAACCTGAGCATTCAGCGTGCTTGCAAGATGTTAGAGTTGCACGCGCCGCTCTTTGCGGCTACTGGGGGTCCTACCCAATAAAAAACCTCTACACCTCTTCTCCACACAGCAACGGGACCACGTTAGCATTTCAACGTTGCTGCGAGTGTCTTTGGTTTAGCAGTCTTAAATTTCAGTCCTGAAATGGTACCGAGCTACCCATGCTTTTTTCGCGCTTCTTCGCGGCTAATATATTTCTAGCGAAGACAGCGATCCTGTGCCAGTTTTCTTCCGAAAGTAGCAATATCCTTATTATGTTTTCCGGCTCTAGTATTGCTCCGAGGTCTTGGTAGCACCTACTCCTTCCTTCACGTCATCGAGGACAGTGGAAAAAGGTATGTCCGCGTTATCTTCTTCCGCCCAGAAGTATGAGCAATCGGGCTCTTGTATTATTCCATTTCGATGCAGGTATGCTCCAAAGCATCCATGCCCAGATATAATTTGGGTTAGAAAGAAGTCAGTCTCTCCGTGGCCTCGTTCTACCCACGGCGTCAGATATGGGATTAAGCATCGCGTCCAGCTGCCTGTAGCTGCCTGAAACCATCTAACCTTCCACATTTCCATGAGCGTATCTCTTTTTGCTCGTCGAAGTGCCTCTCCTGGATTGCCATAGTTCGCTGCCCTTTCAGTTGCAGCAAGGTCGATGGGCGGCATGCCGGCTATAAGCATTACGCCTCCAGAGATATTGTACGCTGGCACGACATACTCTTATCGCCATTCTTCTGAATACAGCTTCTAGAGTTCTTTTTGTCCTTAGAACACCTAGGGCATTATGCCAGACGAGCGCTGCGTATAGTGCAGAGAAATAAGCCACTGCACTCAACACTCGCCGCTTACTTGAGCAGGGGCCGCCAAGGTTTGGAATTAGCCGTGTCAGCGCTGCCACAGTTCTGTCAGCCTTAGAAGCAGTTCTTCTGACATGCTCTAAAAAGGTCAACTAACTGTCCAACCACACACCGAGGTTCTTGATAGATTTTTGTGGCGTGATGGGTATCCCCTGAACCACGAAATTAACCTGCATTAGGTGTCTCTTCGATGACAGAAGGATCGCTTCTGATTTTGTGGGCTCAATGAACAGGTTTTTTTCTCGTAGCCAAGCATCAAATTCCCCAATAGCCCAGTTTGTCCGGTGCACAAGCTCATCTTCGTCTGATGCTACCACTACTACAGCAAGGTCATTTGCATATGCAACAGTGGTAACATTTTCTGTCAGTTCCAACTCTAGTACCCCATTATATACGACATTCCGGAGCATTGGTCCGAGAATGGATCCTTGCGGCCCTCCAGAATCCATATTTATCTGCGAGGATTCGCTGTCCTTTGCTAACCTCATTTTACGGTCCTATAGAGAACTCGCTGATCGATGCCAATTTTTTTCAGCTCTTCCGTAATATGTTGTCTGGGAGCGGTATTAAAAGCATTTTGGATGTCTAGAGCAACCAATGCACAGATTCTTTTCTTGCGGTTTATTGGTCTGGTGACAATACATTCAATAGCGTCGTTGGTGGACTTGCCTTTGCGGAAGCCAAACTGTCTAGAGGAGATACCTTGTTTGAGCTCAATTTCATCCTCGAGGCGACTTGAAATTATATGTTCAAGGAGCTTTCCCGCTGCATCTGAGAGGCATATGGTCCTGAAGGATGCTGACTGATCCATAGGCTTATTCTTTTTCGGCAATAGTGTAAGATCCGCACATTTCCACTGATTTGGGAAGCAACCGGTATGTAGCGCCTTATATAGAACACATTAAGAAATACATCGGGTGTTATGGAGACTGCATATTTAATGATGATTTTGGGCGGTATTCCATCCGAACCTGGAGCTTTCTTAGGCTTCAGTTTCTCCGCTGCTTCTGATAGCATTGCCACTGTGAAATCTTTACAGATTGTCCTGGGTTGCTCATTCCAGATTACCCTTGGCTGACTTGGAAATTGCAATGATCAGTGTTCTTTCCAGTGATAACTTAGGTAGTAGTGGACCTACGTGCGTTGATGACAAGACGATTTTATATCCTTTTTCAAAGTTATCTTCATCAACGTCACCTTTAATTTTTTTCCAACAGTTGGTCTTAGACGTTTTAATAGCTTTCCACAGTTCTTTTCTAGATGTACGATATGCCAATCTTCGGATTTTTCTGATGTGATCCAAGAGGTTGCGCCTCGTAGACGCACGTTTTGCCTTGATACATTTTCGTCTTAGCTGGACAATTTCATGCGTCCACCAATAGGCAGAATATTTTCTGTGTCTGCTTTTCTTTATTGGCATTGATTTGTTGCATGCAGTTGTTAACAGTTCATCAGATCGTCTGTATTCTCTACTGTTCTTATTCGAACGAGCAAAATAAGCGAGTGACTGAGTTTGCCCTTGTCTAGCCGATTAATTAGCCAACTTGTGGGAGCTTCTGGAGTAGGTAGTGGGTCGATGACTCTTGTTTGGAAGGTTGTGCACTGATGCAGACTCAGGCTCTCTTTGTCTAATACTTTCCAGTCAGAGATTATACTTGCAGTCCCTTCTGATGCCAAGGTGATATCAGTAATTGATGAGGAGGCACCTCTCATAAACTTTGGTTCTTCTCCGACATTTATCACAACGAGGTCTAACCCCGCAATCCAGTTTGAAGTTACTTCTCCACGTCTATCTTCATAGGACATGCCCCACAGCGAGGATTTTGCATTAAAATCTCCACATATTATTAACTCCTTGCCTCTCTCTATTGTGGTTTCCCTGAGTTGTGACAGCTCCGATTCGTACGTGTTCAGTTCAGCATTAGGTGAGAAGTAACAACTAAAGAAGGTAATGCTGTCAGTTTCCACCCAAGTAAAGCCAGGGCCATAACCCGTCGCAGAAATGCTCAGGTCGTTGATTACGATTTTAATAGCCGTATCTTTCTTGGTATCTGTGAACCATCCCCCTTTTGATACTATTGCGTAAACTTTGCTATTGCCTTATTCGGTTCCGCCACCATTAAAATCTTTAACCCTAATTAATTCAGCAGCAGTGATATTCAGTAGGTCGTGCGCTGCGCGTAATCTGTCTAGATTTATTTGTAGGATCTTCATGTTAACGCGATCGATAACCCTCATTGACTCAGTTAACTCACAAGCTTTTATTTTTCGATCGTCCAATATCGCACAATTGATTTTATCTATGATTTTTGACGTAACGACTTCTTTTCGGCAACCTGAGCATTCAGCGTCACTTGTGCTAGAATGTCCTCAACGGAACTGATTCAACCACTTACTAGCAATTGAAAAAATGAGGTCAAGTTGATTGACTCAGTACGGTAATACCATTTGATTATTTCCCAAAGCATGAAGCTATCCAACACATGCAACACAAAACTCACATAAATAGTTTCTTGCATGTCTCTCCGTAGTAACTGAGACAACACAGTTTTTATTCTACAACCTTCCCCAATTACATGTCATACCGATTTTCCGATATTAAAAAACATATTATATTACTAGTTTTATGTTTAACGTGGAATAAGAAGTGTTCAGTAGATACAAAAAATGCCAATCACCCTATCCGAGACCCTATCCTACATCGCCTTATTTCAACCACTCGAAGAAAAAGCAGAAAATAATCAGGGATCCCTAGAGTACCTAAAAACAGAGTTTGAACGGCTTTTATATTGAACTATCCCTTTTTCAGTTTAGTTTCACATCCACTAACACAATTTATTTCCAAAAACCATACACCATCGATCTCTACCACGGCCCACGGTACGAGTTAGGAATTTTAATGCTATCAGTTTAGCGACTACAGAATTATCTACCACAAACATAAAAAAAGTCTAAGATAGGGCAACATTCGGATAGAGCTGAAAAGTATCATATTCGTTTCTTTACAGGGCAACGGAGAGCCCACTACGAGTACAACAAATTATTCACTTCCACAACCTTCTCTAAAAAACATGTGGAAAAGATCAGGAACCTCCAAATCGCCTAAAACCAAAATTTAAGCTGTTTCCATATTTTTAGCGTTTTCATTATTGCTGACACGATTTCTAAAAACAATACAGGGTTTCCACCTTCGCCACGGTACTAATACTGTGTCAAAGCAATACGCGTACGTTGGTATACATCAGAACCCTTGGTTTCTGTAAGAGGCAAGGGAATGCGCATGGACTCAAAAAAGGGTATTATGCCGCTAGGTCCTTCCTATTACGAATGCAACAAGTTTTTCAGTTATACAACCCTCCACCCCCCAACCACCCCAATTTCATCCCCACCCAAAACAAAAATTATAAAAGGATTCTCTAAAACGCCTAAAAACGAAAAGGTTGAGGATAATTTGAAAATTTTTTATTTGTTAGTTATTCCGCCGCCCATAATTTGAAACTGAAAATTTTGCGATCACCAAATTTCCCTCAGCTTTTGAAGTGGGAAGTAAGATCGACGATACAGTTATGTCGATTTGAACAAAACACTTCAACGTTGTGCAGTGATATATCAACGAACTTAATCCAAGTTCACTGAACAATCTGGCGACTGGCTTCTAAATCTATTTAAACTCCTTCTGAACTATTCGAAAATCCATCAAAGCACATCAAAAATAGACCGACGTTACCGATGTACATCATAATCAGCGTCGGCTCGAAAATTTTAAAACAATGACTAACTACTACCTATTTTAAGAAAGTTGAACGACTGCCTAATCAAAAATTGATAGGAGGTTAGTGAACTGCTTGTTGTACTCGTCTAAATATACGTCAGTATGTGTTATACGTATGGATACCACACACCTAACACTTAACCGGTGTTGTGGTGTGAGATGATACCTCAAATCAATCTTACAACTTTTGTTTTAAGGCAGATGCAATTGAAGTAGGTATTTTAGTCATTAGTTTCCAATTTTACAATGCCCAAAATGGCGTTGGACATGGGGGGTTTCTCAAATAAACACATACCTTTTTTTGTAAATCATTTTATTTGATTAGTGATCTGAACTACAGTAACATAATAATACAGGTCAGTTTTGATGAACATCTTCAGCTGTGTCACCAGTAGTTGGCCATTCAAATATTTTTAGATATTTGAGAAACACCTGATGTCCAGGAGGTTTCTCAAATAAGTGCATACTTTAGATGTTCACTGCACGCGTTGTATGGGTACTGGAATTTCTGCTTAAAGTATGCGTCTATCTTAGGGGCTGAAAAAGTCGAAATGTCAAATTTACGACCATGTGAGGTTCTTCAAATAAGCGATTCAATTACTCTGTCGATTTTAAAAATATAGCAGCATCGATTTTCAAAAATATAGCAGCATACCTATTGTCACTTTACACTTTACACAATTTTCGAACTGTAGACTTATCTCAAAATGAGACATCTTTAAGATCACGGTGCTCATCTATAGTATGGCATGTAAGAACTCGCTGAATTTTTGTGTGAGCGCGAAAGTTTGACTAACAAAAAATTCTAAGAGTTAAAAAGTTCATTCACTTCAACAGCACACTCAAAGACGCAGTCTAATATGTTTTATGTATCCACAAACTTAAAGAGCACATCATACCAACGAAGTAAAATGAATTATTGTCTTTCTCATTATCATTATTTGAGTCATATGATCAACGAGATGCAACGATTAACCTAAGACTCATTCTTATGGATAATAGTCGAGGCATTTTATACATTTTGTCATTCATTAAAACGAAATGCGTTATTTCCTAAAGGTATTTTTATATGCTTTTTCACATGCATCACAAAGAGCAATTTATTATAAAACATAACCGTCAATGCTCGATGAATACATATTTTTTTAGAATACTACTATTCCATGTCCTTGAGTTTGGTTATACTGGTTGACATTGAAACGCTTTGGAACACTTACTTAGCTGTTGAGACAGCAAGTAATTGAAATTAGTATTCACATTGTGACTATAAACTAAAAGAAAGTGTTACTATACCTGACTCCTGATATGTTAAAGCTAATTATTATACTTAGCTATTTGCCTCCCAATCTATTGTTTGAAATTTGTAGATAAGGTAGATCAATTTCAAACCCTTCATTGTCAATATACGCTTCTTCCTTTAATTTCTGCCAATATCAGTGAAGTTCTTTGTCAATAACCGTAGCTTGGTGTTGTCCCAAATATTTTTTTAGTGTTCGGTCCATACGTGGTTTGCTATCTTGGGCTTTTCTACCTATGCTCATTGGATATTGTGTGGGTGTTCCCTTATTCGCGCTCCTAGAGGTCAATTATTCGTTGCTCCAAAGTATATTTTGCTGCATTGACATACTGGCATGGGACTTTATAGGTACAGTTCGTAGTTGTTTGACCTTCACTCCTGGATTTTTTTCGTTAGCTAGGCTACAATTGGGTAGTGGCTCCCGAAAAACCTGTTTGTATTTTGTATAGGTTGCTTTTCCGGCATCAACGGCGTAGCTAGGATTTAATTTAGGGCGTAGCGAAGGGGAGGGGGTTGTCAACCCCCGCCCTCATGAGGAATTTTTTTGACACTGTTTTAAATAAGTGTGTAAGTTGATGTCAGTAATAGTTGATATCGACAGGTGCCAGAAGGAGACGGTATAATTATGTATTTGAAAAATCTTTTTTCGCTTGATTTTTAAAGTGTTGATAGTTCAGTCTAAAGGTTGCACAGTACGTTTATAATGGAGAACAGTTATTTTTTGCATTAGTAGAAAAGTTTGAGGTTCTTTGCAGAACCGTTTGAATAGTTCACCTGCAATTTTATTTCAATTTTTCTGTACCAACTTTCTATGTACACGAAAAAGTGGAAAAAATATGTCTGTTTCCCTTAAGGACTAGTTCCATAAGGTTTTTTCTTTTCATTATTGAATGCTTCCAAAAGGTGGTATTGGCAAAAAATTTGTGATTTCTATTTAATATCTGTCAATGACATATTCAACATTACATTGGGATGTAGTGACATCAAACCAAAAGCAGGCAAATATTTATCAGCAAAATGCTGGTACAGTGAGATCCCCTTGCAACCAAATCATGCCGCTAGGTCTTTCCTTCAGAGGTCAATGAACAGCCTATTATCAATAATACAAACTTTTCAGTTTCACAACCGACCACCCCATTTTCAACCCTACCCAAAAAAGGTAGAAAACGGTCAGGAACCCCTAAAACATCTAAAAACGAAGTTTGAGCTATTTTCATATTTTTAGTTTTTTGATTATTGCTACGCTGCCACTGACACGATTTCTAACAAGCATATGCGTTTTCCATCCCCACCATAGTAATGATAATGTGTCAAAATTCCATTAGAATCAATTCAATAGTTTCCACGTTACAAAATACAAAACGATCTAAAGCAATAAATACTCGTATGTATACAGAAAATTCTAAGTCCCTTAGTTTTGGTAATAGACAAGGTAATGGTCAAATGGACCTAAAAAGGTGATTTATGTCGCTAGGTCTTCCTTCACAGGTCAGTGGACAGCCTATTATTAATACAGCAAATTTTTCAGTTTTTCAACCCCCCACTCCCCAACCACCCCAATTTCACCCCCACCCAAAAAAACTCAGAAAATGATCAGGAACCTCTAAAAAACACTTAAAAATGAAGTTTGAGCTGTTTTTATATCAGTAGACGGAACACTATGAATACAACAAATTTTTCAGTTTTACTACCACCCACCCCCCAACCGCCCCGATTTCACCCCACCTAAAAAAAAATTGAAAATTATCAGGAACCCGTAAAACGCCTAAAAACAAAGTTTGAGCTGTTCTTATATTTTTAGTTTTTTTATTAATGCCGCGCCGCCACTGACCCGATTTTTCCAAAACATACGCGTTTTCCATCCTCGCCTTGGGAGTAATACTATGTCAAAATTTCATTAAAGTAAATTGAACAATTTTCGTGTTACGCGATATCGAACGATCTAAAACAATACTTGTATGTATACATCACAAATTCTAAGTCCCGTGGTTTCTATAATAAGCATGCAACGTTCAGATGGACCCAAAAAAATGGAGTCAAGTTGATTGATTCAGTACTTCCCACACATTATGATGATACCAGTTCATTATTTTCCCATAGCGTGAAGCAATAGTCTGAGATCCCTTGCAACCAAATCATCGCCCATTTGCCCGCAAAAAAACACCCAACACAAAAACTCTGGTAAATAGTTTCTTGCGTCTCCCTCCTTAGGAACTAGGACGCCACAGTTTTGATTCTGCATGCGATGCGAAATGCTCAGGAGCCTACAAACCGTCTAAAAACGAAGTATGAGCTGTTTCTATATTTTTAGTTTTTTGATTATTGTTGCGCCACCACTGACACTATTTTCTAGAAACTGACGTGTTTACCATTCTCTCCGCGACAGTAATTCCTGTGTCGAAATTTCATTAAAATCAATTCAACCATTTTCGCTTTACGCAATATACATAGAACGAAATTAAGCAACACTTGTATATGTATAAAAATCACAAAATTCTAAGTCCCATGGTTTCTGCAATAGACAAGCCAATGTTCAGATGAACTTAAAAAAAGAATATGCCGCTAGGTATTTTTTCCATAGGTCAATGGACACACTATTATGAATACAACAAATTTTTCAGTTTTACAACCCCCCACCCCCCAACCACCCCAAATGCACCCCTACCCAAAAAAAGTAGAAAATGATCAGAAACCCCTAAAACGCCTAAAAACAAAGTTTGAGCTGTTTTTATATTTTTGGTTTTTTTATTATTGCTGCGCCGCCACTGACACGATTTTTCCCAAACATACGCGTTTTCCATCCTCGCTGCGGTAGTAATACTGTGTCAACGTTCCATTAAAATCCATTCAATCATTTTCGCGTTAAGCAATATAGAACGATCTAAAACAATACTCGTATGTATACATCACAAATTCTAAGTCCGTTGGTTTCTATTATAAGCGAGGCAATGTTTGGATGGACCTAAAAAGGTGAATTATGCCACTAGGTCTTTCATTCACAGGTCATTGGTCAGCCCATTATGAATACAACAAATTTTTCAGTTTTACAACCCCCCAAATTCACCCCCACCCAAAAAAAAAGTAGAAAATGATCAGGAACTCCTGAAACGTCTAAAAAGGAAGTTTGAGGAATATCTATTTTTTTTGTTTTTTGCTAATTACTGCGCCGCCAATGCACTGATTTTCAAAATTTTAGCAGCATTACCTACTAGGAACCCACAGCATATCGCTGCCCAAATTTCATCAAAATCCATGCAGCGGTTACTGAGATTACGAGGGTAGAAAAACGCGACAGACAGACCGACAGACCGACAGACCGACAGACCGACAGACCGACAGACCGACAGACCGACAGACCGACAGACCGACAGACCGACAGACCGACAGACCGACAGACCGACAGACCGACAGACCGACAGACCGACAGACCGACAGACCGACAGACCGACAGACCGACAGACCGACAGACCGACAGACCGACAGACCGACAGACCGACAGACCGACAGACCGACAGACCGACAGACCGACAGACCGACAGACCGACAGACCGACAGACCGACAGACCGACAGACCGACAGACCGACAGACCGACAGACCGACAGACCGACAGACCGACAGACCGACAGACCGACAGACCGACAGACCGACAGACCGACAGACCGACAGACCGACAGACCGACAGACCGACAGACCGACAGACCGACAGACCGACAGACCGACAGACCGACAGACCGACAGACCGACAGACCGACAGACCGACAGACCGACAGACCGACAGACCGACAGACCGACAGACCGACAGACCGACAGACCGACAGACCGACAGACCGACAGACCGACAGACCGACAGACCGACAGACCGACAGACCGACAGACCGACAGACCGACAGACCGACAGACCGACAGACCGACAGACCGACAGACCGACAGACCGACAGACCGACAGACCGACAGACCGACAGACCGACAGACCGACAGACCGACAGACCGACAGACCGACAGACCGACAGACCGACAGACCGACAGACCGACAGACCGACAGACCGACAGACCGACAGACCGACAGACCGACAGACCGACAGACCGACAGACCGACAGACCGACAGACCGACAGACCGACAGACCGACAGACCGACAGACCGACAGACCGACAGACCGACAGACCGACAGACCGACAGACCGACAGACCGACAGACCGACAGACCGACAGACCGACAGACCGACAGACCGACAGACCGACAGACCGACAGACCGACAGACCGACAGACCGACAGACCGACAGACCGACAGACCGACAGACCGACAGACCGACAGACCGACAGACCGACAGACCGACAGACCGACAGACCGACAGACCGACAGACCGACAGACCGACAGACCGACAGACCGACAGACCGACAGACCGACAGACCGACAGACCGACAGACCGACAGACCGACAGACCGACAGACCGACAGACCGACAGACCGACAGACCGACAGACCGACAGACCGACAGACCGACAGACCGACAGACCGACAGACCGACAGACCGACAGACCGACAGACCGACAGACCGACAGACCGACAGACCGACAGACCGACAGACCGACAGACCGACAGACCGACAGACCGACAGACCGACAGACCGACAGACCGACAGACCGACAGACCGACAGACCGACAGACCGACAGACCGACAGACCGACAGACCGACAGACCGACAGACCGACAGACCGACAGACCGACAGACCGACAGACCGACAGACCGACAGACCGACAGACCGACAGACCGACAGACCGACAGACCGACAGACCGACAGACCGACAGACCGACAGACCGACAGACCGACAGACCGACAGACCGACAGACCGACAGACCGACAGACCGACAGACCGACAGACCGACAGACCGACAGACCGACAGACCGACAGACCGACAGACCGACAGACCGACAGACCGACAGACCGACAGACCGACAGACCGACAGACCGACAGACCGACAGACCGACAGACCGACAGACCGACAGACCGACAGACCGACAGACCGACAGACCGACAGACCGACAGACCGACAGACCGACAGACCGACAGACCGACAGACCGACAGACCGACAGACCGACAGACCGACAGACCGACAGACCGACAGACCGACAGACCGACAGACCGACAGACCGACAGACAGACAGACCGACGGAAATGAGTGACGTGGATTTTCGTTATGTAGACATCATGAAACGCCCAAAAAGTGGATTATCTCAAAATCGAAAATTTTCGCGATCACAATACTCCCCTCACCTATCGGTGTGGGAAGCAACAAGATGTAAGGGAATCTAAACAAAGAAGAAAAATCGATTGCTTTCAATAATCTCCTGGAGACTGGAACCGGTAGTTGAAGCGATGTTGCCGAACTTCGAAATGAGTTCTAATGACAGTTGCAGGTCTGGCTGAACCGAACTACGATGATCCTCTATAATAGACGTTATTCTTTTAACATTATTGATGCATATGTCCACCGACTATTAAATCGTATGTCCATGTCGATAGTCTTTGAGTGTAACAAAGTAACAACATGTTACAAATATGCCTAAACTTTATATTTGGCGATTAAACCAACGCATATGCTGAACTCACACCAGGTTGATCAACTACCTCCTCTCAACTGTTGACTATACAACTCCTAGCTACATTTTTATATTCGATTGAACTCGTAGCATGTGGTTACCCATAGCCTGCTAGGGGGGCAACTGCCCCCCTCCCTGCCCGTACCTGGTTACGGCCCTTGTCCGGCATCGTAATTTTAAAAAACTCTCAGAACCGCTTCAAATGTCGTTTTTATTAATTATTGATTTTGTATTAATAAAACGGCCTCTGTTGCCTTAAAAAGTATTATTGCTGATATTCTATCGTTTATACGTCTGAACATTTCCTTCAAAGATATATATCTGAACGTGAAAACCACCAGTTCTGCTTACCCCTTCAGTGTATCGACTCAAATAACCCTGCAAATTTATAAAATCGTAAAAAACTATCGCATAACCGCACAAAAACCTATAATTGCCTCTCTGGGCGTTTCTCGCGTTTTACTGGCTGATGCCATACACGAACGTATTTTCTACCACTTTTATATAATTTTTACATCATGTCTATATCATATCTCTGGCACATTTTATTATACCTTTAACATATTTATATCACACTTATCATTAAACTTGTTATCGTTAAACAGTCAACTCTTTAATATCAAATATCGAAACAAACCAGCATACCGAACATTTGTCTTGTCTTGTCCAGTAACATTTGATTGTTTATCACATATAGTGCCCAGGGGTATGGGAGTGCAACTGGGAGGCTGGGGAGGGTTGGAAGTCACTGACTTTATTTTACGTTATGAAAAAGCGTCCATAATACTAAAAAACTAAACCATTCAATCCATAGCTCGCTGGCTCGTATAAATACGTTAGACTGTGAAACATATATTACAAATGTGAGTGAATATCAGCTCATGTACATCTTATTATACCACCAAATTAACCAAACTATAATGAGAGAAAAAGGATGGAGCCTCGAATGCATTCATTCACTTGACGTAGGTGTTGATTTACGAGATAATCAGGAGAAAGCTTGTAAAAACTTTTATATAAATGGGAATTATTGACAACGTATTAAATTGCATTAGAGAAATATAAAACGATTTTGCTTTTATTAAAGTATATATACACATTATACGAGAGAGTGACTGAACTTTCCGTCGGAAAAAGTGAAACTGCTTGTTAGCTTAATTACTTAATTGTTGCACGGATCTTTGCTATACGAAGCGAGAAGCTTTTATGTTTTATGATGGAATTGTATACGCCTGCTATACAATTATATTATGCATCTGTTACTTGTCGATTATGCAGTAAGTTTTACTTATAGCGTTCACATATTATAGTCACAGAGAGCACGAACGAATCATTATGGTGGGCACGGAAGACTTAGGAGATGTCTGGTAGGCGCTTGTGGAGGTTCTAGAGAAACCTTTAAATGGCCAGGTCTTACTAAGAAAAGTCGAACGACCTGCTTTGGATAATTATACTCACAAATCGTACTTTTAAAAGGTATATATAGTACACGTCTTTTGGGTGCTTGTGTCTAATACTTTGTAATCCTTAGTCATGCTTAAAAATGGTTTGAATTAGTACTTGCCACACAACGAGGATTTACCGAATGACCCACCCTCCCCATAACCTCTATTTTGCACCCACACACTATTTAACATAAATATCCAAATGCTATTGGACAACCTATCCCCACCACCCCGACCATACTTATTACGTTTTTGCAGAAAAAAAATAGAAAACGATTAGGAACACCTAAAAGTCGAAACTCGAGGTCACTGCATCTCTTAGATAAGGAAAGAGAGGGGATACCGCACGCCCATTTGATGCTATATGGATTAGCTGATACCGAAAATGAATAGCTGTCAAAATGCTGGTGGAAAACTGACGGTAGTGTCAAGGTGGTGTTTTTTGCGATATTTAACGTTTTTAAGACCAATAATTGTGAAATATTGTGGTGAGCGTAATGGTGGGGTGTGCAGCTTACCGTTGTAAAAGCCGCAGCAGCAGGAAGGAGCCAGGAATCACTTTTCACAGGTAAATTTATGATCTTATTTTTTTGGTGTATCCGAAATTCATGCAAATATCTCGATATCTAGTTCAAAGATATATGTGTATCCGAAATATAATTTGGAATGTACCACTAACATGCGAATCATAATGTTTTTGAGCACGTAAAGTCTAAAAATTATGTTTTTAAGGGATTTTTTGGTTCAAATACAATCAGTTTTCCAGTGGCGTATCTATTATAGCTTACATTTTGAATAGAAATATTATGACTGCATTGTAATATATAATATACCAATACCCTTATACAAGGTGTGCATTTCAAGGGTGGCCTTTATTTGTAGTTGTATGAATAATAAAATTAATTTTCTTTCTTCCTCGACAGGTTTCCTAAAGATCTTCCTAGACATGATTTATGGATCAAAAATATGAGGATCGAAGGTTGGAAGCCTACAAGCAACGATAGGCTTTGTTCTAAGCATTTTGAACAGAATTTCCTTCATCAAACAAATCAAAAAGTATATCTTCTGAAAGGAGCAGTCCCCACCATATTTGACGAGCTTCCGGAATACTTACGTCCAAAAATTGTAAGTTATAATTCCTAGCTTACATTGTCTACGCTTAATCAATATTAAAATAATAAACATTCTAGGATTATGATAGATGGATAGATGGATAGATGGATAGATGGATAGATGGATAGATGGATAGATGGATAGATGGATAGATGGATAGATGGATAGATGGATAGATGGATAGATGGATAGATGGATAGATGGATAGATGGATAGATGGATAGATGGATAGATGGATAGATGGATAGATGGATAGATGGATAGATGGATAGATGGATAGATGGATAGATGGATAGATGGATAGATGGATAGATGGATAGATGGATAGATGGATAGATGGATAAATGGATAGATGGATAGATGGATAGATGGATAGATAGATAGATCGATATACTTTATAGTCTAAGAATTTACAAGATTCTTATTGACAAAGCTATATAATAACAAACAAAACTTTTGGGATATTCACTAAAACCTGTGAGGAGGAAGTTTGTTATAAATCTTCACTCCATTGTATATAATTGGATCATTAATGAGTTATGATTTGGGTGTGATATTAATTTAAAATCATTCTTATGCCTTATGCCTATATTCTATATTTATGGTCTCAAATTTGGTTTTATATTTGAGTATTAGTGATGACGTTTCCAAAATAAACAGTGCAATAAAGTAAGGAGAAATACGATTACGAATGGCTGAATAACCATTTAAAAATTGATAGCTATGAAAATCAAAAGGCAGCTAACCTCAAAAATGTAATAATTTCTTGTGTTACAGTTACATTATTAAACAACTATATTTAGGTGTGTTTACTCGATACGAAATCAAAACAAAATGTTACTGTCACTTTTCCTATAAGATTCAGTCACTCATTCACATCTACTTAAATCATAAATTAATTTGTTCTGTCTTTCTTTCGGAAATAATGTTTCAAACATTGTCTAATATACAGCTCTGTTATTTTAGGCAAAAGAAAGAAAAAGACCCCGTGAACGTGATGTTCATCCAGAACCATCGCCATCAAACTCAGCTCTGGCTGCACAGGACGACTCTCCCCGGAAAAAGAAACTTAGAAGAGAACTGCTGCTGCAAAAAGATAAGAATAAGGAAAAAACGAAAAAAATCCGTGCCCTTGGTCAGTCACTGAAAAGAGCACACAAAAAAGTAGCCTCTTTAAAAATAATTGCTGAGGAATTAGAGCGACAAAATTTACTATCTCAAGAAAATTTAGTTTTAGTTCAAAATATGAGCAAGGTTAATATAGAAATATTGAACAGAAAAATGGGGAGAAATGTTCAATATTCACCTGAACTTAGGAAATTTGCCCTGACATTAAATTTTTTTTCACCAAAGGCATACAACTATGTGAGAGATGTTTTTGACACTTGTCTCCCGCATAGCAAAACTATTGCTAAATGGTTTCAGAATGTGGATGCTGAGCCTGGTTTTACCAAGGAATCAATAAATACCTTAAGAAATAAGGTTCAATCATCTGACAGACCAATAATTTGTTCATTAATTATCGATGAAATAGCCATACGGAAACATTTAGAATGGGATGGAAAAAAATTCCATGGTTATGTGAACTGTGGTACAAATTTAAACGATGACTCTAATGCTTTAGCCAAAGAAGCTTTTGTTATAATGTTGGTTTGCATCAATGGAACTTGGAAATTACCTGTCGGTTACTTTCTTACAGATTCTTTGAATGGCAGTCAAAAACATTCAATTGTATCTCAATGCATCCATCTGATTGAAGATACGGGAGCCAAAGTTATGTCAATCACATTCGATGGTGCTCCATCTAATACCGCTATGTGTCATAACTTTGGATTCTTATTTAACATTTCAAATATACAGACAAGTTTCAGAGTTACAGATCACAATGTATATATTTTTTATGATCCATGTCATATGATAAAACTTGTTCGCAATGCATTTGGTGAAAAGAAAATCCTAATTGATTGTGATAACAATTTTATTCAATGGAAATACATAGCGCTTCTAAAGAAGCTGCAAACTAGCGAGGGCTTACATTTAGGGAATAAGTTACGTCGCGCTCATATTATTTTTTTCAAACAAAAAATGAAGGTTCGGCTTGCAGTTCAGTTACTTAGTGCACCAGTAGCCGATGCTATTGAGTATTGCGAAAAAAAGCTGAATCTTGAGGATTTTAAAGGTAGTCAGGCAACAGTTAAATTTATTAGAATTGTAAATAGCATTTTCGATATTTTAAACAGCAGAACCCTAGTAGCACCAGGTTATAAAAAAGCATTATGTCAAAAAAATATAGATCGATCTGCGGAATTTATCAATAGTGCAATTTTTTATCTTTCAAAGTTGAAATTATCTAATAATGAGCAAGTAATCATGTCTAACAGAAAAACTGGGTTTATTGGATTAATAATTTCATTATCAAGTTCTTTAGGATTGTACAAAGAACTTGTTTCTGAGAGAAAAACATTACTGTACCTTCCGTTGTATAAGATTAGTCAAGATCATTTAGAATTATTCTTTTCGTCAATTAGATCAAGAGGTGGCTGGAATAATAACCCAACCGCTCGACAGTTTCTAGCTGCTTACAAAAGGCTTCTGGTTCGAGCAGAAATTAGAGAGGGCGGTATGGGTAACTGTATTCCATTAGATCAAATCCCTATTCTAAGTAGTTCTACAAAAAATGTAAGGTCTGAAGATGTAATTAATAGTAGTTTATCTAACCATAGTTTAATAGACATAAATGAGCCTTCTGATGATCTAGAAACTATTTGGAAGGATCATGACTACATCATGAATGCACCTGTGATAAGTGAATGTTCATCCCAAATTGTGCAATATATTGCTGGTTATGTTTCGCACCAATTACAAAAAACAATAAAATGTGAAACATGTGTCACAGCATTGATTGGTACTAGAGATCGGTTTCTCAATTCCCTAATTGAATTTAAAAGCCACGGCGGTCTGACTTACCCATCAAATGATGTTATCAAGATATGTTTGAAATCGGAACATTTTCTGAGAGTTAATGAAAATTGTATTCACACCAAACATTTTGTACCTTTGCTGATAAGCAAAATAATATCAAGTTTTCTAGGCACCCCTATTTTCAGCTGCTTAGAACGTCACGTATTAGAAAATGATGTAAATCATATATATTTTTTAATAAAAGCTGTATGCACAAAATACTTAAATATCAGAATCCATTTTATTGTAAAATCTCGATCACAACAGGACAATCCAGTTCGGAGCCAATTAACAAAAATGATTCTGTTTAAAGGGCAGTAAAATATTGGTAGTTTTTGACCTTCGTGACTGTAATATTGACTGCCATCAATTGTAGGAGCAAGCGAAATGCCACGTTCCTACAAAAAATTTATTTTTGTTGAAGCACACAATACTGAGTTTCACCCAAACTTCCCCATAAGTAAATACATAACTGCAATAAATTAGAACTTACTGGAAGCAAGGGGTTAAGTGATAAAATAGAGTTGTAATTTCTATGTAAGTTATAGGACCTCACCTATATTGAATGAATTGTTCGTTTTTATTTACTACTAGCTAATCTAGGGGTCATTTTCTAATTTTGTAAATGTTTTGATTTTGGATAAGATTAAAGGACCTTTGTATTTCTAGCCCAAAACTTACTTTATTTCATGTCTGAGATAATTTTTATGTTTAACCCCCCAGCTTTTTCATTAATTATTGCCACCGTCGCAAAAAGAAGTTATGTATAAAAAAGCCTCGTTGGAGTAATTAAAAATACTGCTCTTCATTACACACTACAAACAGCAAGTAACAGCGTAACAGCAAGTAGATTTTTTTACTGCATATGGGGACTCCGAGATTGAAGGCATCAAATTCCTCAATCTCGTAAGCTAATCTATAATAACAAAAATGTTTTATTGCTGCTTCTGTTTACAGTATGTAATAGACAGTATTTTATATATAAACATAATGTCAATAAATATAAATATACTATAGGTATTATGTGTTCTTTAATAATAAAAAATTGATTTACTACAAACTACAAGCAGTTTTTTTCTTTCTGGGTAGAAGTATAATCGTGTCTTCCATCAGTCATATACTGCAAATGAACATAACATGTTCATGACTGAATAAAATATATACATTATCAATTTTTATATATTATTGGCCACAAAACAGCAGTCGAATGAAAATCACGGTTACGGTAATGTTAGTCACTTAAGTTTTAATTGTGGATGGCGAAATTGGCCATATAGAAACCCTGAATAACAATATTTCATTAAATTTTATTTGAAAAAGATTATTTCTACAAATAGCTCAACCAGAACGTTAATCCCATTAGTTACGCCACTGGGAATAGCGCTTTGGTGCCATTTGGTATCAGAAATGTCAGTCGCGGGTTCCGTCCTCTCTCTTTCCTTGTCTAAGCTGCATCTGCTGGAAATAACCTCCAATCCAATCTACAGCTTGGCAGACGACAGCACATTGATATCGTGCATGGAACCAGGCCAGCCACTGTCATCCCAGGGGACGGTAAGTCGGCGACAGCAGCGCCTCACAGATCAACGCAGATATCAAAACAATTGTCGAGTGGGGATTAGCAAATAAAGTACAGTTCAACGTACAAAAAACTCAGGCAACAGCACTTACAAAGAAGTCTCACGTTGTCTTACCAACTGTGGAAATGGAGGAATACCCAATAGTCGAGTCACCTTCCGTCAAGCTTTTACGGATCATCATCAATAATAACATGTTCTGGCACGACCATGTCGTCAGTATTGCTAAAACGGCATCCCGGAAGCTTGGAGTTTTGTTCCTCTGTAGGAAGCTGTACACACCAGAGCAACTACTGCTGCTCTACAAGGCACAGATCCGACCATCGCTGGAGTATTGCTCCCATGTGTGGGAATGCGCTCCAAAGCACTCTCTAAAGCTTCTGGACAATATCCAGAAAAGAGCAATTAGATTGATCGGTACGCCTAACCTCACAAAGGACCTCCGTAGCCTGGAACATCGAAGAAGGGTGGCTGACCTATCCCTGTTCTACAGATTCCATCACGGAAGATATTCGAGTGAGCTCCCTCAGATACTAACACCAACGGCTGTTCGAATGAGGAACACTAGAGAGGCGATCCCATCCTTACCAGGTCGAGGTCTCTAGTCCCCGAACCAGTCCAATACCACCAATACTTAGCAGCGCCATAGGCTTTCAGCCTTTGCGGGAGGCTGACCATAAAAAAACTGCAGCATTTACTGAGAGTACATCTTTGGCATAGAAAGAATCATAAGTCCACGGATTTGTTTTCAAACGCTATATCCGAACAGGTTCTAAGGTTTGTACAGAACACATAACAAAAATTATTTTTTGTAGATAATTGAAAGTAATTATTATCCCAGTTTTCTCAGTAGAAAAGAGGCTTTAACTCAAAGAGCCGACGTTTCGGCGCTTATTTTACGCATACTTCAGGGCTAAAATTCATACGAAGACGAAAAAATATATAAGTAATAATATAAAGTGCAAAAACGGTTTGTATAAGCTTTGACAATTAAGTCTAACAAATTTGGAAAAAAAGATTACACATAAAATTCACAATGAAAATTTAAAAGATTTAAACATTTTAAAAGATGTAACTTGGCAAAGCAATCAAAAATGCAAAAACCGGTACACTGAACTATTGAAGGTACAAAAAACATTAAAAATGTAATACAATTTTCCTTTCAAATGTTAAAATACAATAAAGTGTAAAGCATATATCTTAACCTATAGAGCACACTCTATATAGCAACAAGGAACAACATATCCCTTTGGGTCAAAAAACAACAAAAAACATTCCAAAATATGGTTAAAAAGAATTACAATTGCCGTTTGTCAATACACCTGATTATTAGTATATGCTGCTGTACACTGAAGCCAGTGTGAGGAAAATATTAATATTTTATACTTACCTATTTATTATTTACTTGATACACCAGGTTCAGTCATATAGTGAAACAAATATTTGATTATGTTGTTTTGAGTTTAATGTGATTGGTAATCAATAAATTATAAATCTGACTAAGATTGAGATTTTCAGTTTTTTTATTGACAGCCTTATCATCCTTGTAGATGTAAATTATTTTGCTGATTAGTAAGGAGGATACATGAAGGTATCATAAAAAAAATAATTTGTATATTGTGTGGTGCAGCTAAGAATAAGAAATATCAACGTCGAAAGATGCAACTATGTATTATTTAAGACATCATAATCATCAACTTATATAGAAAGCTAGTTCTCAAAGCAAAAGCTGCTACATTGGGGTAGCTAATCTATGAATAAACGAATGTTTATACCAAATTATTTTATATTGTACACTCTGTACCTTGAGGTCAGTAAACTGTGGGTCATAAAGAAATGTACGTAACGATAACATACCGTATGTCATACGATGGATTATAATCGGAAAATTCGTTCAAAAGTTATTTCAAATACAACTATATAACATATGACAAATAATTTTCAGTAGTGTTCATTTAGTTGTTGATATTAATAAGAGCTCGTAGCTATAGAAATGAAAAAACCTGGACACTGTAGATTGTGAAGTTCAAAGAGATTTTTTAAGAACAGTACCTAAAGTAGACCTGCGTTTCAATAAAACTTTGAACTCTGATCTAGAACCGACTAGATGTGTGCCCCAAAAACATATTTCTTTACCCTAAGCGATTGTTGCGCATAAAAGATACATGGCAGATGGGAGACATTTTGTATTGCCTCCTCTACACTTTCTGGTAAAATAGAGTTAAGTTGGTTGAAATTTGCACACCACTACACATTCTTGTCCTTTAAAGGTGTACCATTTCTTCGCTTTATTAAAATGTAATTCTCCCATGACTTAGCTATACCACGAAGTCCCCTTGTACCTTGTACCATTGTACACAAAAATCACCTATTGTCAAAAGAACCAGTAAAATATTAGAGCAGCTTCACGATGTGTGAAATGAGATAGTTTTTTTTACCAATTCTGATTTTCATAAATTGAATGAAATGAAATGAAAGATGAAAAAGCGCCCCTAAAATGCTGGAAAACTAAGTTTCGACAGGTTCAATTATCACAAGGCCAACGCACCGACTTCCAAGAACTACTACTATTACTGGTATCAGAACTACGCAACAGTCATGCTATTGGTATATTGGTAAATTTGTCGAGTTACCTTATCCCTCACCATCGCCAATACCACAATTTCACCCCCTTCCTGAAAATATGGAAGACGACACCAAAAACACCACCGCCAGTGATTTGTACGTACAGCAGAATTACTGACCTCAAATCATATATCGTGCTCCAAATTTCATCAAAATAATCATAGCGGTTCTTACTGACTTTATGCGTGTAGGAGAATTAAGGCGGGCGAAAATGAATGAGATACACATAAATCCATTTTTTATATATAATTATCTCAAAATGGAGATTAAAATACTTTACTTACTTTCCACACTTACTTTGTGGAAAGTAAAAATAGCAAATTTAGGCATTTTCAAATGTCTGTTCAGACCGAAAAAGATATAAGTCGTAAATAACTAGAAAGCAACCCAAATTTTCGGCAACTCATATCTAATAATAAGGCTCTGATAATGTATGATACTGTATAATTATACAAGACACCCTGAAAGCTTGTTTCAAACAGGCGATATATTTTTTTGAACTATGTCAGTGATCCTGGCATTGAAGATTTGCCAACACATTTCTAGGCTCTGTTCTCATACTGAGCAGTCAACATATCACGTTAGCGTGTAAAACAATGAAGTCAAATACATGATTTCATAACATCATACTGCAATGCTCCAGTGAAATTGTATCTTAAAATAATAAGCTTAATTTTTTATTCAGGTAATAATTGTACCCTATACGAGGGTTGCTCTATACCTCCGCCAATCCACCAGTACGCAGACAGCTGTTTCACGCTTATTAGCGATCATCAGTGCGCCATAGGTCGATTGACGAAAATAGAGAGCATAAATTCTTGCATGTCTACCAGACATATGAAGCATGTTGTAGCAAGTGACAGAGAGATTCTGCCAGCGCGCCATCTGGCACCCGAAGGTAAAGGCACAAACCAAGGAAACGCTGCACAGCAGTAAAGATTCCTTGGTGGGACGACAAGTCCGCTTGGCCACCAGAGAGGGCGGATTCTATACGCTAATGCGTATGAAAGCCGATATACGAGGGTTGCTCTATACCTCCGCCAATCCACCAGTACGCAGACAGCTGTTTCACGCTTGTTAGCGATCATCAGTGCGCCATATGCCAGATGGCGCGCTGGCAGAATCTCTCTGTCACTTGCTACAACATGCTTCATATGTCTGGTAGACATGCAAGAATTTATGCTCTCTATTTTCGTCAATCGACCTATGGCGCACTGATGATCGCTAATAAGCGTGAAACAGCTGTCTGCGTACTGGTGGATTGGCGGAGGTATAGAGCAACCCTCGTATATCGGCTTTCATACGCATTAGCGTATAGAATCCGCCCTCTCTGGTGGCCAAGCGGACTTGTCGTCCCACCAAGGAATCTTTACTGCTGTGCAGCGTTTCCTTGGTTTGTGCCTTTACCTTCGGGTGCCAGATGGCGCGCTGGCAGAATCTCTCTGTCACTTGCTACAACATGCTTCATATGTCTGGTAGACATGCAAGAATTTATGCTCTCTATTTTCGTCAATCGACCTATGGCGCACTGATGATCGCTAATAAGCGTGAAACAGCTGTCTGCGTACTGGTGGATTGGCGGAGGTATAGAGCAACCCTCGTATATCGGCTTTCATACGCATTAGCGTATAGAATCCGCCCTCTCTGGTGGCCAAGCGGACTTGTCGTCCCACCAAGGAATCTTTACTGCTGTGCAGCGTTTCCTTGGTTTGTGCCTTTACCTTCGGGTGCCAGATGGCGCGCTGGCAGAATCTCTCTGTCACTTGCTATAATTGTACCCTTCCAATCTTTTAGTATAATAGATTTCTACAGAATATAATGTGAAATGTTCTATACAGACTTTGGGGGAAAATTTGAAAATAAAGTATTTAAACCCGAAAGAATATAAATATCTACAGAATTGACAAACTTAATTCGCCAAGAAAGGCCTTGACCTTTCATTATGATAGGCACTTAATGAAATTCTGCATAAAATGCAATATTTTTCACTGAAGTTATATTGAATCGGGGTTGTTCATGTTGCAAACTCAGCAAGCCACAAGCGTAGATTTATAATTCTACCCGCTACTTGTAAGTTTTGCAAATTTCAACTTAGATTTGAGTCACCATATACCAAAAACAAGCCAACTGTATTCATAAAGAAGAGCATTTGCTTTTACTTGTAGAAATCGAAGCATTAATTTACTTCACATTCTATTCATAAGTAAAAAGAAAATATTCGGACTTGGATCGAAATAGTCTTGCCCTAAAGCAAAAGTTTTCATATTTTTTGTATTCGTCAACAGAAGCATTTGCTATAAAATTGAATGATTGGCTTCAGAAAAGATGTATGTAGTCCGAAGCAGCTATTGACCATTTACTTCATTCATATTTTTTCATTTAAATTTACCATGGCGGATGTCGTGCACAGATACGCGCACGAAAAATGTTCAGAGACGAAATCCACGTAAGTGCGATTTTCGAACTCTTTCGGTTTGAAAAAATAAATGTGCAGTGATTAGCCGGCTACTTCATTGGTGAACATCTGAAACCAGGGGAGGGGCGCTTTATCTAGAGCACAAAGTGAAAGTGCTTTTATGGTACATGGCTGATCCGGGTTTCCAGAGCGGTATAGGAAAGGCACTGGGATGTACACAGCCTAAAGTCTCCAGGATTGTACAGGGTGTCCCATTTTGGGCACTTTTACGGGGTATCTCGGTTATTTTTGGAGTTAGAGAGTTGAGGTTTTAGCGACACTGGCTACTTTTTTGTGAAGCTAAAGATGCCGTCAACAAAATTATCATGGCCCTCTTGGTTTTTGAGATACGGGGTCAAATCGAAAACTATCGATTTTGAGACCACCCTCGTATCGCGGTTGTCTTTTATCTCATTGGGAAGTTTAAAAAACGTCTCATACAATTTTTTCTGTAGAATCTAGTGGTGTAGTTTTATTTTTTCTTAGTCTAACCGTTTTTCAGTTATGAAACAAACATATATTTTTTTAAATGGAACACCCTGTATATTATTGTTTTACGTCAATCGCAAATAATTCAAACTTTTCAAAGATATATATTAGTATGAATTTTTTCTGGAAACTAAGCTTTTTTTTTTTTTTTTTTTTTTTTTTTTTTTTTTTTTTGGCTCTGGAGCAGGAAAGCTCATTTTAGCCAGTAACTATGTTAATGTCTTCAATAAAAAAATTAATTACACCTAGAGCTTTAACCTATGATATACACCTAACATCTAACCTAATCGAACCTTGAGATATATTTTGGAAGATCACGAAGGGGAACGGATAAGGAGGACACGCTTCACACCCAGGGGTCTGCCAGGGTGACTTTTGTTACACAGATTGAGTAGACCACGGTTCAAAAGGATATACACAGAAGGATAAAAACATAGGAAATCAAAGCTAACCTATTCTATAGCCTTAAACCACTAGATTTCACAAACCCTAACAGAGCATCGTATATTTCTTTCTTGTTCATAGCTAACAGCGACATTAGATTAAATGGTGGTGGCACTTTATGTTCTATTAGGTTTGCGTATAGTTGATTAGTTTCTCTGTTGTATTTGCTACATTCGAAGAATATATGGTCTAAGTCGCCTACAGTGTTACAGGAGTCACATAGGTTACTGTTCTGGATACCAATCTTTTGCAGATGATGAGGATAGCAAGCATGCCCAAACTTTAGTCTGCTTATGGTGACAATATCACCACGTGTATAATTAAAACTTTTATGCCATACATCGTTAGGAATTGCTGGATGTAGTTGCGTGTAGCGAGTTGGCCTCTGAATGCAGTACTGTTTCCAGGCATCATTCCAATCTTGCTTCACTTTGTTTTTGCATATGTTGATGCATTCCTGTACACTGATATCATGTGATATTTCCACCCCGCTATTTATGCTTTCTTTGGCTAGTCTATCGACCACTTCGTTAGCCCTTAATCCCAAATGTGCTTTAACCCATAAGAATTTGATTCCAACTCCTGCATTCTTTGATTTATGAATTTGTGATTTCATTTGTTGTACTACTGGATTCATATATGTTTGGTTAATATCTGTGCGGTTTGAAATGTTTTGGAGCACAGACAACGAGTCTGATAAAATAGCAGCTTTGTTAATTGATTCTTGCTCTATATACTCTAATGCTTTGCTAATGCCAACTGCTTCTGCTGTAAAAATTGATGTTAATTTATTGAGCTTAAAGAGGCGCTGTGTATTTGGGTTTTCAATAAAGAATGCGCATCCAACTCCTTCATTTTGTTTTGAGGCATCTGTATAAATGTGCGTGTGATCCGGATACTTGGCAAGACATTGATTCAGAACACTTTTAGCTATTCTAGGGTTTTCGCTGTAGTTAGGAATAGATACATTTGTTTGTCTTATTGTGTCTAGATATACAGGTACTTCAGGAGTGCTATTTTTAGAAAGTAAGTGAAGTAGGCTGCTGACATTTCTATAGGCTTCACAAATTAGGGGAGATTTCTTTTTAGCCCAATACTTAGAGGTGAGATCTAGGGTATTTAGATAAGATATCTTGTTAAGGTTTGTCGGATCCTTATAATATGATCTAATTACAAACTTTTCAGCTAGGAACGTTCTCCTTAGTTCTAATGGGGGCTCTAGACATTCTGTTCTCAGTGGTTCGACTGGTGTTGAACACATGGCTCCTATGCAGAGTCTAAGAGCTGAATTTTGTATAATTTCAATGCGTTTAATAATATGTTGACTAGCTGACGCGTAGAATATACATCCATAATCTATTATAGATCTTATATATGTTCTATAAAAGGTCAAGCAGGTCTGTGGGTCTGCGCCCCACCATGTTCTTCTTATCATTTTTAGGAAATTTATAGCTTTGTTGCATTTAGTCACTACGTTGTTGATAAACGGTTTCCAGCACAGCCTCCTATCCAGAGTTATTCCTAGATAGGTAACTGTATCCGAAACTGGAAATGCTATGTTATTTATCATAACACTCTGAAGGTTCTGCACTCTATGTCTGCTGAAAAAGACTACTGTTGATTTTTCTGGCGAAAGGCTGAATCCCATATTGTCTAGCTTAGTAGATATGTTGCTTATAGATGCTTTGACCGATGTTAAACAATCTTCCCATTTCTTACTAGTTCCGTAAATGACAAAATCGTCAGCATATTGTATAATATTATAACTGTTTCCCTCGCTATGCAAGTCCTGTGTGTAGATATTAAATAAAAGAGGAGATAGTACTGATCCTTGGGGTAATCCTGCGGATATGTGTCGAGGTCCTATCAGTGTGTTATTTGTTGATCGTACGTAAATTTTCCTATCTAGAAATAATTTACAAAGGATATTAGATACTCGAGAGGGCAGAGACTTTTTCAGTAATTTGTTTCTCAGAAGTGATATATCGACGGAGTCGTATGCACCCCTTAGATCTAGGAATGCGGCGCCTGTATAGTAATTATTTGAAAAGCATATTTGTATATCTGTAATCAAGTGTGAAACTGCATCCAATGTGCTATAACCTTTTTTAAAACCATATTGGTTAGGAGGGAGTTTAGAGAAGTGTTTCATGAAGAATTCTAGTCTGTTCTTTACTATCCTCTCAAATGTTTTCAGTACACAAGATAATAGTGTTATGGGACGGTACGAGTCAGCACAATCAGGGTTTTTTCCTGGCTTTAAAATTGGTAATACAATTGAGTTTTTCCAAGCGTCTATCTCACCTCCTTCTAACCATACTTCGTTGTATATTTCAGTGAGAAACACTTTGGCATTGGCAGATAAGTTCCATAGCATATCATACGTAACATGATCATATCCAGGCGAGGTGTTCGCTGTATTTTTTAATACAGATTCAAGTTCGTCATATGTTATTGGCGTAACAAAGAGGTTATTAGTTGATGGGCAGTCAGTAGTGTCCTGATTCCAACTGTTGGGCGCAGAAGCAGGTGCGATTTTATCTATGAAGTCGTTAACCCAATCAGTGTACTCGCAGGTGCGGCCTGTAGTAGTTCTCTGCATTTTCTTGGCTTGTTGCCATAGGTCCTTAGAAGGGGTATTTTTATTTAGTTGACTGCAAAATCGAATCCAGTAAGATTTTGCTTTCGTTTTTAGAACCTTTTTGGATTTTGCCAACTCTTTTTTAACTTTAATATAGTTTTCGAGTGTTCCCTGATTCTTGTAACTAATTAAGGCTTGCTTTCTCAGTTCGATTACATTATTACACTCGCCATCCCACCAGGGTGGAGGGGGAGGTTTATTAGGTTTAAATGGTTTCTTTACGGGTATGGATGATTTAGCAGCATATTCAATTCCTGCCATGAAGTGATTGTACTTTTCATTTAAACTATCAAAATTCGTGTGACTATTATTAAAATATGTTTCCGTTACTATTTCGAACTTTGTCCAGTCTGCCTTGGTAGTATTCCATTTGGTTTTTGGTAATATCGTGTATGGGGTTCTTTGGTTTTCAAAGTCCAAAGTAAGTAATATAGCGAAGTGATCAGAGCCTAGCGTATCAGGTAATACATTCCATGAGATTTTATTGGATATGTCGGGGGAAGCCAATGTTAAGTCTATAGCCGAATTTTTTCCTGATCTAGAAATTTTCGTTTGTGATCCATCATTGAGTAGAACTAAGTCTATTTGATTAAGCACGTTGACGATGTTGGATCCTGATGAATTGACTTTATAAGAACCCCAAAGGTCATGATGTGCATTAAAGTCTCCTCCGATTATCACACTTCCATTAAAATTATTTATAAGATTGAGATAACATTGCGAAGACATTCTAATATCAGGTGGACAATATATTGAGCAAATTGCAAAAGGCGGATTCGTACTAGAGATCTGAACTGCACATGCTTGCATATATTCTGGAATGTTATGTAAATCTATATTACGAAATTTGATAGTATTTTTGACAAGAATGGCTACTCCGGTAGTACCATCCTGTCGGTCTTGTCGAATTACTTTATAGCCTTTGAAATTGTAGTGGACGTCTGGTTTAAACCATGTTTCTGACAGTAAGGCAATGTCAACATCAAATTCAGATAGCGCTTTTATCAAACTATTTTTATTGCTAACAGCAGAACGTGCGTTCCACTGCATTATGTGTATTTGCTTATTAATATTCGTCATCTTCGATTATATGCACAGGTTCTTGATTTGAATACAAAATTTCTTTAATTTTTCTAGGATCTATGTTCGATAGTTCATCGAATGAACGAACTTCGCTAATGATTTTTTGAAAAACATTAAGGAAGGATCTGACAAACTCATCATTTGAATCACTTTCGTGTGATTCTACTCTCTGGGAAGAGTAAACAGGATTTGAGGGTCCAAAATTAAATGGGAACATTGGTGCAACTACTACCGGGGAGGAAGATTTCCTTTTTTTGTTAGGATTACTAACTTGTGTTTGTGCTCTATTTGCATTCGGTGCTGGATTTGTCATTCGCGATGTACTGGGCTGAGAAAGCTGTTGTATTTGATGACGATTTGGTTTTGGGTTGCGAATGTGTGGAAATTCTTGTTCACTATGAATGTTGAAACCTTCAAAGCAATTCTGAGTTTTTACTGAAGCTACATAAGAGGAGTTCTTTTGGGATATTACTTCCATATAGGTTAAATTTTCTTCCGCCATTTTTTTCTTAATGTCTTGTTGTTTGATATTGGTTGGGCAAGTTCTTGATATAGATTTATGTGTATTATCCTTACAATATATACAACAGTTATCTTGGGGATCTCGGCAGTTATGAGTATCAAGCTTTTCTTTTCCACAATTGATGCAAAGGGTGACAGTGCTTCTACATTGTCTCGCTACGTGACCGTATCTGAGACATCGATAACATTGTGTTACCTTGTAAACGTAAGGTTCGACTCTACATGCGACGGAATTGATGTAAATCATATTCGGTAGCATATTTCCTTCAAAAGTAAGAATAACAACTTGTCTTGGTATTTCTTTGGTTTCCCCATTGTTGGTTATTCTTCTTTTAACCCTAGTTACCTCTGTAATAGTTACAGGAGACATAAAGTTACTGAATAGATACTCTTCATCAAAAGAAGTATCGACATGTTTAATAACGCCTTTCCTAGATAATAGATTATTTGGTATATATGCTCGCAAATTTTCTTTTTTAAGATTTTCATTAGTAGCTAATTTATTAGCATCACTTAAATTCTTTAGTTGAACTCTAATCCTATTTTTACCTACGTGGTCTATTTTAATTATATTACGAATCTGTAATTTCTTGTGTAATATATGGCCTACTGCCATAGGATGTAATTTGCCTATATTATCACTATTTACCTTCTCGACGAATACATAAACAGTGTCGGAATACTGATTTGGTTTTTGCAAATTAAAGACCTTACTTTTTGTCTGACCATTTTCGGTACTTTTTTTACCAGCTGATTGGCCAGGTGTTGTATCCACATTTTCGGCCGAATCGGTGCAGTCCTGTGTAGCATCATCGGTATTCTCTCCCCCCTCATCAGGGGGAGACGTGTTTGGCATTATCACATTACATCTGAAGAATATCAACGCACCATTAAATTTGAATTTGAATCAAAATAAAAGCTAAAAACATTAAGGAGCTTTTAGAGGTATTGGTTCAAGTTGGAGACTATTTTCTCTTTTCTTCTTTTAACCCTTAACTAACCATGTGGCGTCTGATAGACTATGCGAAAAACAAACTCTCCTATATCTTCGAAGCGGTTACGCTCTGCGACAAATCACGTCACCTAATCTTCCTCTTATTGGTAAAGAATAAGGCGTCCGATTTGCATTACGTACGCGTCATTTGAACACGAAAGAGAGCGCTTTTCTTTCCGCTGTAGTCTACCAGACGCCACCTGTGAGTTTATGAAAATGAGAGAAGTGGGAGAAAAATTTTATATTATATCCATTTTTTTTGTAATGTGTTACTAAGTTCATTTCATAATGAATCCGTTTCCATGAAATAATTAAAAAATTTTGAGTTACAATTGCTTTTTTCATGCATCTGATGATGGTAGTCGAGCTGTGGCGTGTCTGAATCTTCATAATCAAACAATGACTGTACACAATTATTCATGTAAGAAGGTGCCAAAATTCACTCAGTTATGCGTAGGGATATGCCCATTTTTCGTTTACTGACTCATGTGATAAACATTTTCCAGAAAACAAAAACTATTTTGCTCTGTTTACAGTTGAAGTCTGTCAGACGCCACATGGTCGTCGATGTCATAAATTATCACATGGTTGGTTAAGGGTTAATGGCATTTTAAAAGAATTATTGGACTCCTTCGTGTTATGGCGATTAAAAATTCCCAAACTTGGATCCTGTGCAATTGTTGAAGTATTTTAAACTTGTATGGATGGTAACTGTATTTTTTTAGAATTATCTCTGCAGTTGATTTTTGTATCCTGCAGCTTCTTCTTTGTACTTACAAGATGATGAATGCGTTGCTTCTATGTAGCCTAATACGTTTGTTTCCCTTTGCTGCCTATTCTCCTTAAAATAAGTTTTAGGACTTGGTTAAATAAAGGATCCGTACCTAACTATATTTATTTTTAGACGAACAAAGATATCTGATAACGGTTGCTGTCTCTCTGGGTATCTAAGCTGCCACTATTATAGAAAATTGACAATAATTAAAATAAAAACACAGAAAAAAACAAAGCTATATTTAATAAATATATAATTAAAAGCTGACAGTCTCGCAAGTTTTTTATAGTTTTGCTTTTTTGTTTTTAATAGATGAGTCATAGCCCACTATATACCCAATATTATAATAACACAATATTCATCTCTTTAATGAGACATTATGATTTAAAAAAATGTATTTTGATTCTGTTTTTCTCGAATTTGAGTAGGAAATCTCTTGTAGAGTAATAACTGCTTAGATGCTTATTATTTATAGTTGATTAACCATGGCCTACTGCTACAAATAAAGTAAAAATTGAAAAATCAAATTTTGTGCGTAATTTCCAAAATAACTTAATACTAATATATATTTTTGGAAAACTTGAATTATTTCCGATTGACGTCAAAAATAATATACAGGGTGTTTTATTTAAAAAAATATATGTTTGCTTCATAACTGAGAAATGGTTAGAGGTAGAAAAAATCAAGCTACACGACTGGATTCTACAGACAAAATTCTATAGGACCCTTTTTTAAACTTTTCAATAAAATAAAAGACAACCGAGATACGAGGGTAGTCCCAAAATCGATAATATTCGATTTCACCCTGTATCTCAAAAACCAAAAGAGCCATGATAATTTTGTTGACGGCATCTTTAGTTTCACAAAAAAGTAGCGAAAACCGCAACTCTCTGTCTTCGAAAATAACCGAGATACCCCGTAAAAGTGCCCAAAATGAGACACCCTGTACATACCACTTACCGTCGTGTTGTAGACAAGGCGGTTCCCGTCGACAGAGAACGAAGTGATGGAGACCAAGTGAAATGGTCAACAACAAAACATGTGCCTCTTTTTTTTTTCGCTGGCAGTTGAGTTTTAGGGCATTGTTTTATCCTTTCGGTAATGAACCTACACGCTCAGATTGCTCCTCGGATGAGTAAAGCCTAACAGTATCAGCAGACCCTTTCTACCTAAGTCAACATTCATAGTGCTTTGCGCATTTGCCTCTCTAACCTCCACTTGAAACCTGTCATCGGCAACATACCTGTAATAGCGCGTGTCTACCTATTCCTTTTTTCTGCGAGGGTTTGCTTGCAATGAAAAGAACCAATTATGGATACGAAAAAAGCAAAACCATTTCCTTCTACCTTTTCTTTGTGAGCTATCTTTTCCTCCTACCTTTACCTTTGAAGAAAATACTTCATTTTTATAAATACGGACTATTGATATGAAAACTAAAGTCCTGCGAATTTCATGTTTCAACAGCTTTTGTCAATCTCACAATTTAAAAATTGCGTCTAAAATCTCAACTGACGTCGTCCGGCCGTGCCATGTGTCACCGACACTGTGCAGTCGCGGCAACATTTTTACAGTTGTCTGTTAGAAATATATTTCGTGACCAGACCTAGACACCACAATCCTTCATTAAAATCTATTATCTCGATACTCTAAATAAATTTCCACATAGAACCCAGCTATCAGCGCTCAATATAGACCAGTACACGGAAGAGAATGCACACAGGGCGAAACAGTGGGGTGCTCTTGATGGCGATGAAATACTTTAGTGCGTAAATTGGTCGGAGGCATTTTTAGGAGATAATTTTATGCATAGTTATTATTTAAAAATAGGTAATCTTTTAATACCTTACCGAATTATTCTATGAAACTCAGAACCGCAATAAAATGCAGATTACCATTTTGTAGGTCCTTTAGGACAGGCAGGTGTGAGAGCGAATTTTAATATCACACTTTTTTGATCCTGCCACGGAAAATGAGGTATTTCGTATAAAAAGTAATTTTCCTATATGATTTTTGAATATGATAATTAATAAATGCCTGACATCAAAACAATATTTTTTAAATGGAACACTCGGTATATTACTGCATATTTGGATACCTTGGTCACTTCTAGTGTGACCTTATGTATCACACATGAGTCTTAAATGAGCCGCTTAGACGGAACTCACGATTTTTGGTATAAGTAGATAATTATCAGAAGTAAATTAAATATAGCCACGATTATAGAACCTATAGAAGGCTGTGGCTTTGCAGTGTAATTAAGTTTGAAATGTGTCTGCTTACGTTAGATAGTCAAACTATTATTTTTTTACTTCGAAAAACAGGTACCTAAATTAATGAGGGAGACATCAGAGATAACCTGGTTTTTCAAATAGCTACCCTTCTACGACTAAATGTAAAATTGATAGCCTTTCTAACGATATACTATAAGACTGTGGATGTCATTTTGTTGTAGCTTTCCTTTTGTCTGACACTTTCACAAAAATTGTTTTTTTTTCAATTCTCCAACCTATAAGTAACCTAGCGGGCCATGAAATAAGAACAAAAAGTATGCAGATGGAGCCAGTCAACTAGCTATTGAGACATATAATACTACAGATTCACAAAACTCAAAAATAATTATGAATTTTGAAATGAAGGGAAAACTGCCAGCCACTATTGCTGGCAGTCTAATTCATATCTTCAGAATGCAAGTTTTAATGGTATGTTACAACTGAACTTGAAACAGACATTAATTTATCGATTTCATCCAAATAACTACTAATTGAGAGAGTACGATTTTTTAACAAATGACTGGACTCCAGGTCATTGATTTGCGTTCGACTATCTGCATGTCGCTAATTCAAAAATAGCGTAAGCTGAATAGCTACTCCACCAATTTTAACGAATTTACAGCAGTGGTATTAGTATGTGGACCTGTGTAGGTAGTTTGGGGTGAGGGGGTTGTGAAATTGAAAAATTAGTTGTATTCGTAGTGGGTTTTTCATTACCCTGTAGAGAAACCACTTAATATACTTTTCATATTTATTCGAATGCTTCCCTACTCTGGACAAAAAATAATTGCTGAAATTATATTGTTGTAGATAATTCTGTATTGTGTGCAGCTCATTACTACACTGATAGCAATGAGATTTCGGAATTACCGTCGGCCGCGGTAGAGATGGATGAAGTCTATGGTTTGTGAAAATTGTATTGCTGGTGGCGGTGAAATTAAACTAAAAAGCGTTCAAAATTCGGTAGGGATCTCTGATCATTTTCTACTTCTTTTTTGGGGTGACCATCAAGTTGAGCCGAGGTAGGATGGGGAATGGGGACCCTTGGGAAATCCCGGCAATTTTTGTATCTATAGAACACTTTCATACTGGTAATACAATCTGTTTTTGAATATCGGAAAATCCACATGCTATGTGATTTGGATGTCAGCTGAAGATTGCAGAATAAAAACTGTGTCGTCCTAGTACCCGTGGAGAGAGCTCTCGTAAATAGGAGACTATTTACGAGAGCTTTTGTGTTTGAAGTTTTTTTGCGGACGGGCGGGCGATGATTTGGTTGCAAGGGAATCTGATTCTTTATGCTGCGGGAAAATAATAAAATAATATCACCGTTTTATGTTTGGAAAGTACGTACTAAGTAAGTGAACTTAACTCCATTTTTTGAAATCAGTGTATTAACTGCGTACACGCCTTTTTATAGTTCTTAGTTTTTGAACAAAGTGAACAATGTTTTGGAAACATTCATATGGGCAGAGAATTTGGAAAAGTTGCATCAGACATGCTCAAATTTGAAGGTAAAAACATCCTTACTTACTTACTTATTGATTGTGGTGATTTGCGTGTATATTGTATAGACTAAAAGATATTTCACTTTTTCGAAACCACTATGTATGTGAGTTGAATATGGAATTATTTTACCATTCGGAAGGACTTAGTTAAGCCTCATAGCCTACTATGTTGTTGACTCATTTCATTTCAAAATATTTCTTCATTGTACACGAGGTTGCAGTAATTTTAATATATTGTTATCATTTTCGATTTTTTACCAAATTTGAGTTGCATCAGTATTGCTAGCTGTTAGTTATTCAGGTCTGAGCAACTAGACACAGCTAGCTTGTATATCCCATAGCCTGGTCTATAATCGTTAACGATATGCAAGAGAGCACTTTCTCAATATCACGAGCAAGTACCTACATCTACTTTCTAAATGCCTGGCAGAGGGATTTTTTAGATTCGCGGTTAGCAGATGATCGTAAAGCACGTTTTCATGATTTCTTGCTGTGTTGTACAGGCAGATTATAAAGAAGATGATATACGAGATATTACTGTGGCTGTTCCAATCAAAATTGATATAAATTATTACAGTGACAGAGATTAGAATTATTGTTCTGGTTCTGTTGATCCATTATTGTCTTCAAATGACATATTCTAGTCTACCTATTGATCGATGCTAACCTAAGACTAGTCGATATTTCCTCCACAATAAATGAATGATGGGCTTTCACATCCATGGCAACCCGTTTTTCGTTAAGCATAATTTTATGAAAGATCCATTCTGCCCGAGATTCTGTTACTTTATCACTGAATGAAAACGCTTTCAAGTTCGAGTTGTACCCTGCTGTAATTTTATGACCCCAATTTCTCAAAAAGTTAATCCCCTTCATTGTTCAGAAACATGATGTATAAATCCCAATAAAACCCTTATTGCAGATCGCTCTCCGTCCAGGTAAGTATCGTGAAATCATTTTTATATCAATAGTAAAACTTATAAATAAGTGAGCCTATCTATATTTCTATACAGGGTGTTACCTAAGTAGAGACTTTTGTTCATAGGGCATATAGTACTCGCCAAAAGGATTGACTTTTTCCAATAACATATAAACGAAATATTTAGGGATATCAAGATATATTGACCGATAACGAAAGCCTCATTTCTAATTCCGTCCCTGTGTGATTCTATCAAAACAGACACAAAAACCCCAGGTGGAGCGCGCACTGGAGGTCGCTATGTCTGTTAAGGCTGCGTTTCCACCAGAGATATTCGAGGATATGTTACGAGGAAAGATTGTGTTTTTAACTACTAATCAGTAGCATCGCTTGAATTACCTCGCCTCGCTCAGCACAGCTCTGGTGGAAACGGCGTAGCGGAGCGAGGTTTTTGTACGTACAAAACAAGGCATGTTGGCGAGGAATGTGTTTCGAGAAATGTGTGCTAGAAATGTGCGAGGGATGTGGGCGAGGTATCAGGGCTGCTAGCTCGATTTTCATGTGTTCAGTAAATATGTAGCTCATAATTCAGTAGATTTTAGTAGACTAATTCAATGCTTCATAAATTTCTGAGGATTAGCAAAATAAAACTAACGTATAAAACGTATTTTTTAGAAATGAAGAAAAGTGACACATACAAATGTGGGATATGATTTGTTCAAGTGAATGTGACTCGGTTTTAGTGATATAATGGGTGTATTACTGAACAATAATTCACGTCGTAATGATATAATACTCTTGAAGATTTATATCGATCGCGTCGTGGATAACCGTCGTCTTTAGCGTCTTTCGTCTACGTCTTGACATTTCGACTGACGTCCCGAGACTCGTGACTACTTCCAGGGCTTCCGTAACGAATAAAATCTAAAACGCAAAAAATCATACTTTATGTCTGAATAATCGCGAGAGAAATAAATCTATTTACTGAGATATATACTATATTACTATACATATATTCCATACATAGTGGCCACCCTGTATATTAAAAGCGAATCGTATATTATGTGTATACCTTATATCGATCTCAACTATTCGATCCTTAGTAAACAATAGAAATATATACATAAATAAAAGAGGTTATGTCAAAAAATAGTTGAAATGAGTCAGACACTTGGGTGGCATCAACATGCCCTACCCTACCCTCTTAACAGCGTATCTCAAATATGGATAGTCTCGAAGACATAGGGGATTCTCGCTGAGCTTTTTTTTATGGATATTTATTTTTGGTTGAAAAAACCAGAAATAAATTTCCGCCTCTGACGAGAATCGAACCCGGGACCTTCCGGTCACGAGCCCTCGACCCTAGTTTTCAGTATTATGTCAATTTCAGATTTGACACGTAAAGAACCTTACAAAGTGGTTCAAAAATATGAAGCATTGTATTTAACAAAGTCTACTTCAATTACTCTCTAATACCTCCACCGTATTCAAATTCTGCAATTGTCTTTGCTTTGGCTGTAATAGCATCTCGTCTGCAAAAACTTCTTTTCGCTCTCTTTAAAAATCACCAAAATTAAGATAAGCCCGTTTGCAACGGGAGCGACGATATATTCAAACAAAAATGAGCACACTTATATATTATAGAGAAACCAAGTTAGGGCAAAAAGCATTCCTCAGTCGCTTCTTTTCTTTGACACAAGACATGTTATTGTCATTGTTTGCCAAATTGCATGTGGTTGTTGAATGCATATATTGCTGATTTCACCATCGAGAAGCTCCATGGGTGCACGAAATCTAGTAGTTTAACATGTTTTGGTAGATTTAGGTGTGTTATTTGAGCTTGAACGGTGGCTAGAGGGCTGAAGCGGCAGATATATCGTAAAACGGTAGATCTGGCAACATTGACTGAGACGCCAACAACGGGCAGATGTACCCTGCTCGCTCTCAATCTGAAAAGAGCCCGCTACGCTTCCTCGCAACGCTCATCTGCACACCGTTTCGCAGCTGCGCCACACATCTTTGCACCGCTCATTTTCCTAGCAAATCTCTGGTGGAAAGGCAGCCTAACGTGCTACATGGGACTTCGAAAATAAAAATGGTGCAACCGTTATAACTACCGGGTGTCCAGTTAGTGTGTAATTTTTCGATATCTCGCAAGGCATACCTGATACAAGAAAATGTCAAATACAAAAGTTATTTTGTTACTTGAGACGCATATTCCAAAAATGTTTTGAAATATACAGGGTGTTGCTGGAAAGTAGGATAGTGATCAACTTGATTTTTTTATATGGAGCTATAACTTTTTCTTAAATTCTTCTAGTGTCCATCATTGATCTCTATTCAACCCTAAAATATTTTTGGGATCAATTGTGACGTTGCCAAGTTATAAATTATTTTTCCAAATTTTTAAACAAATATCCCCGATTTTAATTTATTTTAAATAGAATCCTCTACTTATTTTTATTGCAATGAATTGCGCATGTCGAATTTAGTAAGATCTCACAATTTCAAAATTTTGTTTCTATTAATTACTGAGATACGGCAACACCGCTTTTTCAGTAAACGGTACCGGAAAGCTTAAATAATTCCAAAACTGCCACAGCTGGAGAAGTGAAATTCAATTCTAGGGGTTTTTTGAACATACAGAATTCAAAAACGCTAACATCAGTGTTGTCAGATTCACCAATTTTGGAATGGAATGCCCTATTTATGAAGTCTAACGTAAAAGTGGTAAATCAACACTGATGTTAGCGTTTTTGAATTGTGTATGTTCAAAAACCCCCAAGTACTGAATTTCACCGTTCCAGCTGTGGCAGTTTTGGAAATATTTAAGCGTTCCGGTACTGTTTATTGAAAAAGCGGTGTTGCCGTATCTCAGTAATTACCAGAAACAAAATTTTGAGATTGTGAGATCTTACTAAACTCGACATGCGCAATCCATTGCAATAAAAATAAGTAGAGGATTATATCTAAAGCAAATGAAAATCGGGGATATTAATTTGTTTAAATATTTGGAAGAATAATGTATAACTTGGCAACGTCGCAAACGCGAAAAAAAATATTACAAGGCGAGATAGGGTATTAGTAGATACTTCGATTTAAAATAAAAAATATAGGGTGTTACATTTAAAAAAACAAAGTAAAATGACCTTCAAGTGGCCGTAATTTAAAATTCTGCCAAAAACACCCTGTAGACACAAATTGCTGGTAACATCCAAAATAATATCCACTTAATATTCAAGTAACTCTCTGTATAATAGTATTGAGAAAAGTTAAAGGAATATATCAATTTGGACGTATTACTTGCGACCTTGCAAATCCGGAAATTAATAGAAAATAAATTATAACTTGGCAACGTCGCCATAGATCCCAAAAATATTTTAGGGTTGTATAGAGATCAATGATGGAAACTAGAAGAATTTGAGAAAAAGTTATAGCTCCATATAAAAAAATCAAATTGATCACTATCCTACTTTTTGCAACACCCTGTATATTTCAAAATATTTTTAGAATATGCGTCTTAAGTAACCAAATAACTTTTGTATTTACATTTTCTTCTGTCAGGTATATCTTGCGAGATATCGAAGTATTTTTTTTTTTTTTTTTTTTTTTTTTTTGTGTATAGCGGCTTCAACAGCAAGGTCATTCGCCGCGTCAAGTTGTGCTATAACATTGGTACTGTCTTCAAATTTAATGATACCTGCATTCTATCCTATTTCGTATCTGTGTATCCATTAGGTTGACTTAGATTTTGTAGAAGAGGCCTATGTTTTTCAGGAACTGGAAAAGTTTTCTTAATTCGAGAATGTTTTTCAGGTTCAATATGTCTAGGTTTGATGGTAATTGCAAAAAATTCAATTCGTTTCTGTATATTCGACAATGACAAAGTATATGTTCAACTGTCAGTGGCTCTTGGCATCGTTCGCAAATGGGTCTTCGTTGGCCAAGTAATAGATAGGATGATGTTAAATGAGTGTGTCCAATTCTGAGCCTTGTTAAAACTACCTGTTCTTTCCTCGTCATATCTTTGCTTGTTTGGAATTTCTTAGTTGTTTGAGATATTTTTCTCAGTTGTGTGGTACTTGTTTCCCATTCATTCTGCCATAATTTGTATATTTCTTTTTTTAGAGCACTTTTTAGGTCACAACATCTAATAGGGAGTTCATGTGGGGCACTTGCAGTTGCACAGTGTGCACTTGCATCTGCCGCTTGATTACCCAAAATTCCAACGTGTCCAGGGGTCCATATGAATGTCACTGTTTTGGACTGTTGCTGAAGCGCGTGATTTAGATATATAATTTTCTGAACCAATGGGTCTGTACTGAAGGTATCCTTTATACTCTGTAAAGAGCTGAGGGAGTCCGAACATATAAGGTAAGTTCCGCTGCTGTTTTGGTGCACATATATCAGAGCTTGGTAGATCGCAGTTAGTTCTGCGGTGTAAATTGAGGACATTCTGTTCAGGCTTCCTGTCCATATTTCTCCTTCACCAACCACCGCTGCTCCGACTCCAGAGTTCGATTTGGACCCGTCAGTATAAATAGTAGTTACTGGTCTGTATCTATTGATGATATTTGATATTATATTTTGGTAGATCTGCGGGTTAGTTTCGCTTTTTTTGAAACGCGTACATTCGAGGTTTACTTTGGGTTGGCGGACTATCCAGGGTGGGGTTTTATATTCGATAGTATGCACAGTTGGTAACTCAGTGTGGATGTCTTGTAAAAGTTCTCTACATCTCACACCCAAAGGTTTTGTGATAGTCGGCCTATCATTGAATTTGCTCAAAGTGGCAGCGGTGAACATGATTTCATGGTTAGGATGGGTTGGCTGTGCCCAAACTCTGGTCATATAGTTGGCAGCGACTATTTTTGCCCTTATTTTCAGTGGCGGAATTCCTGCCTCGCAAAATATTGCTTCCGAAGGGCTAGTTCGGAATGCACCAATGCAGAGCCTAAGGCCTTCCCTATGTATGGATTCCAATTTTTTTAAATGTGTTTTTCTTGCTGAACAGTATACCGCCATACCATATTCCATTTTAGCTAACACAGTAGTTTTGTACAGTTGCAGTAGTATATTTTTGTCAGCACCCCAGGAGATGCTAGATAAGCATCTGATGACATTCAGGGATTGTTTACATCTGTTGCTAAGATCCTCGATGTGTTCCTTCCAGTACAATTTTTTATCAAATTTCAACCCCAAAATTCTAATAGTAGACTTGACTGGAATGGGATTATTATCTAATGTTATGTGTGGATCTGCATGCTGTTTACGTAACCTACAAAAATGTACGCAGTTTGTCTTTGTGGGGGAGAATCGAAAACCATATTGTTTTGCGTTCGTCACGATCTGGTTTACCGAACGTTGTATGGTTTCTTCTATATCGCCTATGTCGCCCGCAGAGTAGTAGATACAGAGATCGTCTACGTACATACATTTTCCAACTGAGCCTTCAATTCTGGATACTAAATTATTCACAGCGATTAAAAATAGAGTGACACTAAGTGTAGATCCTTGCGGTATCCCGTTCTCTTGAATGGCTGATTCGGATAACGTGTTTTCTATCTTAACTTTGAATGAGCGGTCAGTAAGAAAAGATTTGACGATTTTCATCAAGCGACCCTGTATTCCCCACCGATGTAAAGTGTTAATTACTCCTTGCCTCCACGTGGTATCATATGCTTTCTCTAGATCAAACGATACAGCTACGAGGTGTTTTCGCTCAACAAAAGCACTTTGTATTGCAGACTCTAGAAGAGTCAGTTGGTCTGTGGTAGATCTGTTTTTACGGAAGCCCATTTGGTAGTTCGATAACAGTCGTTTTGATTCAAGTACCCACATTAGTCGTTTGCTAACAATTTTCTCTAGCAGCTTGCTAAGACAGCACGTAAGGGATATTGGTCGATAACTGGAAGGATCAGTTATATCTTTTCCTAGTTTTGGAATAGGTATAACGATTGCTTCACGCCAGTGCCTGGGATATTCTCCTTGTGTCCAAATTTTGTTGAACATGTCCAAAATTACTTTTTTGTCTGTCTCCGGTAGTTGACTAATCATCTGATTGTGAATTAAGTCGGGACCTGGGGCACCGTCTTTGGCTTCAGATATTACCTGATCGAGCTCTGCAATGGAAAAAGGTAAGTTATATTCATCAGAGTCCGTTGTTAAGTCTGATATATTTAGGTTTTCAGTTATTGTCATAGTGTCACTCAATTCTGGGCAGATGTTTAGATTCGAGCTAACTTGACTAAAGTGTCGAGCTAGTGCGTTTCCCACATTTAATTGTCCTCGGATTTCATTTTGATTGACTATCAGCAAAGGTGAAGGGTTTGTAAATTGCTTGCCTGTAATAGCCCGAATTTTTTTCCAAATTTCCGCACTTGGTGTATCGGTACGTATATTAGATACATACGCTTGCCAGGACCTCTTTTTTGATTCTAAAATTAACCGTCGCAGTTTTGCTCGTTGCTGCTTGAAGTGGATGAACCTGGCTTCCGTGGGGCTTCTTATGAACTCTTTGAAGGACTGTCTTTTATCACGTCTTGCCTGCTCAATATCCTGGTTCCACCATGGTACTGTTTTCCTGCCTGGGAATCTGTTCTGTCGAGGGATGCTGATCTCGGCAGCTTCCAATATGTTTTTGGTAACTGACTCAACAGTATCTTCGACGGATTCTTGAACCGTGAGTGATACATTTTGACGATATAGATTCCAGTCAGCCTTCTCTATTTTCCATCTTTGAGCATCAACGTTATCATAGCTTGGTGCGGGTTGGGCATTTGCGAGTTTAATTTCAATGGGAAGGTGGTCAGATGATTCATCTTCTAAGACATTCCACTGAAGGATGTGAGCGACGGATGGACTGCATAATGTTATATCAATGGCACTGAGATTTTGTGATCTTGAGTTGAGATACGTGCCTGCGCCTGTGTTAAGGATAACTAATCCAAACTCGTCAACAATATTTTCAATCAGACGGCCGCCATTATCTGATCTACTGGATCCCCATAAGGTATTATGAGCGTTGAGGTCTCCCAATAAAATAAATGGCTGGGGAAGTTGTCTAATTAGTGCTTTAATTTGCATCCCTTCCCAGCTAGAGTCCGGTAGGTATAGGTTGCAAATAGTGATCTTCATCGGGTAGCTCAACTTCATAGCCACCGCCTGTAAAGGAGTATTTAGAGTAACTTCAGTGTAAGGAAGGTTCTCCTTTACAAACACTGCTACACCTCCTTTAGCACGACGCTCTGAGATCGCATCTTTCCTTATGCATTTATAGCTGCGTAGTCTGAAATTATCTTGAGGGCGGAAGTGAGTTTCCTGTAAGCATATACAGATGGGAGCCTTTTCTAGTAGTAAAGCCTTCAGTTCTGGGTACCTGGTTTTGCATCCATTAACGTTCCACTGTAGAATGTTGTAATTCGACTTATTCATAATTTTGATTAGAATGTCTTAGCTATACCCATATAAGGGCTTATGAACATGGTAGTAAGTAAATAAATATTAGAGAAAAGAAAATATAAAAATATAAATATATAAAAATAAATATAAAAAATAAATATATAAAAATATATACATATATAATCATACATGTGCATATACACACACAAACACAGAGAGTTTTAGAGCTATGTTTTAAATATATCACAGTTTTATCACAGTTATATCAGGGGTTATCACAAGTAGTAGATCTTGGTTTTCCTTTAGGCCATCCCTTCTTCTTTTTTGTCGACTGCTGTTCAGACGCTGTCTGAGATGTGGATTGCTCACTTTCAGATGATGATTCTCTGAGGCGTTTTTCTGATTCAGCTGTTGAGGCGGCTGATACTCGACTTTCGATAGATAGATTTCGTGGTCTAAAAGGAGTTTTCGTTGTTGTAGGAATACTAGGGGTGGTAAAGGTTTGAGTTGCTGGAGTTTTAAGTGCAAAGGTATTTTTTAGCACATCTACAATTTGTGGTATGAGCTCTTTGATGAACCTATCTGTATCCGGTTTACTAGAGGTTGCTTGCGAATACGAGATTCCTTTTGAGGGTGTTGGAATAACAGTTAATTTTCTTGCTTCTGAATAAGTTATGTTGTTTTTGGCACGGCATTCTTGGATTGCGAACTCCTGCTTGAAAGTTGGGCAATTTCTGGAGCGTGCAGAGTGATTCCCTTGGCAGTTTATGCATGTAATAGGCTCTTCGCAGGCTGATCCCTCATGCAATGGTTTGCCACAAACACATACTTGTTCGCTATTACATTTCGTTGAAGTGTGTCCGAATTTTTGACATTTAAAACATCTCATTGGCTGAGGTACATATAAACGTACCTCCAACGAATAGAAAGCCACTTTAATTTTTTTGGGTAGTACAGGAGTTCCAAATGTTAGTAGATGATTTGGTGTGTCAACGAGATTTCCATTTTGCTTGGTTTTCAAGCGTCTTACTTCGATGACATTTTGGTCAGCTAACTCTGTACGTATCGTGTCTTCAGAACAATTAAGAAGGTCTTTGCAGTATATTACGCCACGAGATTTGTTCATAGTACTGTGAGGTGATACTTCTACATCATGCTCTAAGAATTTATTGGTTTCTTGCAATTTCTGAGATTGCTTTTCAGTCGAAGTTTCTACTAGTATCCCTTCACGTATTTTCTTTACCATTTTTAAATCTCCAAATAAACTATACAATCCTTTACTTATTAAGAATGGGCTCACCTGATCAAAGTTAAGCCCATCTTTTCTTTTCACGACCAGGTACCGGTTTTTAGCCGTCACCTGGCTCGTTGATTGGTTGCGGTTTTGATTTCCAAGTGTACCGCTAGCACTTGTATGTTGGGTATTAGGTAACTTTTCCATATATATCCCACGAGTCGGGAAGAATTATCTGTCGACTGCAGCAGTGCTCCCTTACTACAGCAAGGCTATCCTAACTCTAGAGGTTGCCAGGTATCTAGAGTACACCGTTCACGGCTCACTGACGTAGAGCCATCCACCCCTTGGCACGGTTCGTATGACACCTTGGGTTCCGGAAGCTTGATCAGGTCCTGAATGTCGCTTCAACATTCAGGAACCCTACCCGGGCCGTCGCAAAACTGAGTGACTGGTAGAAGTGCCAGTGTACAACACCATCACTCCACCACCACACAACTTCGCGCCGTCTCGAGCAGCCTATTTGGTGGCATTTTGCCTTTTCCGCTCCCTATACGTGAGGTGAAAAGACAAAGATGCCCCCGGTCGGGCGCTGGCAGTACGGTCTACGACCTTACCGTAGCACGGGAGCACCATCTAGTGTACCGCTGTTGCAGAAGATGGTGCACCCAATGGCCAGACGGCCGATATCGAAGTATTACACACTAACTGGACACCCTGTATAATTTAGTGGTGGACATGACTTTAGTGTACGATGAATGTGGTCAATATGCCTCTCAGACGACTACTATATGCTAATCGTTTCCCTGGCCGTATTTACCCTGTTGATTTGTCTATCTCGTGCAAAAAAGCTAGAGACACAGGATATTTGCTTCCACATAATCGTAATTTGCTGCTCGGAAGACCTAGACAACCTCGAGTGGTCCAAATTGAAGAAGAAATACTTGCGCTTATCTACTTATCGATCTCGAGGCGCGGCGAACTGTATCTATAAAACCCATGTGACACTGTGACCGGACCGGAGATAAAACTTCATAAGGAACGAATAACTTTTTACCCATTTTCTTTATTATCCTGGTGCTGATTCACCGCATATTAGCTTTGTCATTTCAAAGGCAGTAGTTTCTGAAAAGGAAAGTCCCAACTTTGTATTTCCGTTCAATGTCGGATTATCTAAATGTTTACTTCTACTGTTTTTGGACTGTATGGAATGTAGTTTTCTCAAAACAGTGGACTAGTAATCGGTGCTTCAAGAAATAGAAAGTTTATGGACTTTTGTGTGAGTGATAATTGCTCCAACAAGATTTCCTGAACTTATAATTAATGACAGTGTCATCAAGTATTTGACTCTGGTTGGTGATAGTTATTCTCCAGTGTTTTGTGGTGAGCAAATTATAACGGCAGTATGGAGACCGTTTGACTTCTCTAACGTTTCGGTTCTTGAGGACGAACGACAGACTTTAGCTGAGGCCTACGCTAACTAGTTCTGATGATGAGAATAATATTCCCGCTAAATAAAGAAAAGGACCTACCATATCAGTGGACGCTAAGAAGCTGATACTTGTGAAATCTATCTTAAAGAAACGACATCCAGCTCCAACTGTACTTGCGAGAAAACTTTCTGCGCGAATAATCGAGTAAATGAAAGAGGCCATGGTTTCAAAAATATATGAGTCGTGTGCCAGAAATTTTGTACTTACGGCAACATCTATCTCAAAAGAACTAGCTGAAATTGGAATAACAATACCCTTTAAAATGACTTAGTTCAGGGATGATATAACGTACATAATAAAACATAACAAGAATAATAACACAGGCTTATTTGTAAATTTTGAGAAAGCTACAGGAAAGCATGGACTTTACGTTAAAAAAACTGAATCGTCTTTAATACATCATCCGATCGGAGGAAATAATTAAACTTATCCTGATAAAATCGTAGAATCTACGTTAGAACGTTACATTATTTGGTTAGATGAGACATGGTTTGACACCCATGTGTTAAGACAACAGGTTTATACGATTCCTCATCAGTGTATTTCAATGGCTCAGCCATCTTGTCGTAGTCGGGTGATGATTCTGCATCATGTAGGAGGAGAAAACGGTTAGATCAACAACGGAGTTTTGATATCATGCTGCCTGCCACGCCTGGAGATTTATTTGAAAATTTGTTTCAAGGTCAACTTTTACCAAATATTCCTACGGGAACAGTAACTTTTATGGATGATCCGTCTCATTCGAGATTATTGGACCAACACCCAACACCTCTTTAGAAAAGATGAGCGTATTGAATTTCTTACAAAACAAAATATCACAGTTTCACCAGAATTTAAAACATTATTGAAGTTACTCAAAAGCTGCACCATCGATAAACAGAATAATATCGTTGGCGCGAAAAAGTGGGTGTGAAGTTTTAAGACTTCCAGCCTATGTTTGTATTTATAATCAGATTGAATTAATATGGAGCGAATCAAACAGGAGATGGTCAGAATGCATGTGAACATTCTTGAAGTAAGTGAACTCCAGTGGCATGGCAATGGAATGATCAAAGGGCAAAGTATTCTATGTACTATTCCGGAAACAAAACATTTTTAGTCTTTTATTATTGCTGCACCGTCACTGACACGATTTTTCCAAATATACACGTTTTCCATCCTCGTCGCGGTAGTAATACTGTGTCAAAAGTTCGTTAAAATCAATTGAATAATTGCGTTACGCAATATAGAACGATCTAAAACAATACTCGTATGTCTGTATACATCACAAATTCTAAGTCCCTTGGTTTCTATACTGAGCAAGGCAATGTTCAAATGGACCTAAAAAAGTGTATTATGCCGCTAGGTTTTTCATTCACAGGTCAATGGACAGCCCATTATGAATACAACAAATTTTTCAGTTTTCCAACCCCCCACCCCCCAACCACCCCAAATTCACCCCTACCAAAAAAAGTAGAAAATAATCAGGAACCCCTAAAACGCCTAAAAACAAAGTTTAAGACGTTTTTATTTTTTTTTATTTTTTATTATTGCTGCGCCGCCACTGACACGATTTTTTCAGAACATACGCGTTTTCCATCCTCGGCGCGGTAATAATACTGTGACAAAGTTTCATTAAAATCCATTCCTATTACGTTACTCAATACAGAACGATCTGAAGCAATATTCCCATGTATTTATCAGAAAATTCTAAGTCCCTTGGTTTCTGGAGTAGGTAAGGCAATGTTCGGATGGGCCTAAAAAAGGGTATTATGCCGCTAGGTCGTTCTTTTACAGGTCAATGGATAGCCTATTATGAGTACAACACATTTTTGAGATTTACAACCCCCCACCCCCCAACCACCCCAATTTCAGCCCCACCCAAAAAAGTAAAAAATGATCAGGAACCCCTAAAACACCGAAAAACGAAGTTTTAGGAATATTTTTTTTTTTGTTTTTTGCTAATTACTCCGCCGCCCCTGTACCGATTTTCACCCAGCATATTGCTGCCCAAATTTCATCACAATCCATGCAGCGCTTACTGAGATTGCGAGACTAGAAAAACGCGCACAGACCGACAGACAAACCGACAGACAGACAGACAGACAGACCAACGGAAATGAGTGACGTGGATTTTCGTTATGTATAGATCATAAAACGCCCAAAAAGCGTATTATCTCAAAATCGAAAATTTTCGCGATCACAATACTCCCCTCACCTATCGGTGTGGGAAGTAAGAACTAAAAATATAAAAAACACCTCAAACTTCGTTCTAGACGTTTTAGCCTTTAGGGGTTCCTGATCCTTTTAAAAATTTTTTTGGTTGGGGATGAAATTGGGGTGGTTCGGGGGTGGGGGTTTATAAAACTCAAAAATTTGTTGTATTCATCATATATTGTCCAATGACCTGTGAAAGAAGCACCTAGTAGAATAAAACACTTTTTTGCCGTCGGGCGAGCGATGATTTGATTGCAGGGGCATCTAGACTATAGTTTCATGCTGTGGGAAAATAATAAAACTGGTATCATCGGAATGTGTGGGAAGTACTGAGTCAATCAACTTGACTACATTTTTTTTGAAAACGATATTGCGTGGTTTTCTTTGAATGAATAAGTCATATCCGTCCATCATGGCATCATTGCAGACTTGTCCAATAACATTTCATTATTTAATGAAGATATGGCCCCATGCGCGGGAGTTAACTTGAGTTGGTTGGGAGAATGGAGAGCTTGGTGACTCCAAAAAATTTGTTATTACAGAGAGTCAAGTCTCACTTGATGCCATATTACTTCCCACACCGATATGTTTAGTAGTGTCATCGCGAAAATGTTTCGATTCGCTTTTTGGGCGTTTTATGATATCTACATGAAAAAAATCCACACCACTCATTACCGTCGGTCTGTCTGCCTGTCGGCGTTCTTCTAGCCTCGTAATCCCAGTAACCGCTGCATGGACTGCGATGAAATTTGGGTAGCGATATGCTGCGAGATCGTAGTTGGTAAGGATTTTGAAAATCGGTGCATATTCCTCAAACCTAGTTTTTGGGGTTCCTGATCACTTTTTACTTTTTTGGATGGGGGTGAAATTGGGGTGCTTGTAGGGGGGTTGTAAAACTGAAAAATTTATTGTGTTCATTTTAGATTGTTCATTTAACTGTGAAAGAAAGGCCTAGTGGCATAAAACACTTGTAATGCTGGGCAGCTTGTTGGGTAGAGGGTTGTGAAAATGAAAAATATGATGTATTCGTAGTGGGCTCCACATTGCTCTGTAAAGGAACGACATAATATACTTTTCAGCTTTATCCGAATGCTGCTCTATTTTAGACAAAATATAACTTTTAAAAGCTCAGCACTATCTGATAGCAACAAAATTTCTCAACTATAACGTGGGCCGCATTAGAGGCCGATAAAGTCTGTGGTTATTGAAAATTATATTAGTGGCACTGAAATAAAAAAAAGAAACAATACAATATAAAAACAATTCAAACTCTGTTTTTGAGTACCCTAGGGATCTCTAAATATAATTATTTTTTTGAGGGTCAAATTGAGCCTAGGTAGTTAGGGCTTTAGATAGGGTGGTTGGGAAATCCCTGCATTTTTTGTATCTTCAGAACACTTTACGTTGCCCTTAAAGGTAATATGTTTTTAGATATCAGTGAAGGATTGCAGAATAAAAACTGTGTCCTTCTCGTTCTTACGAATGGAGTTGTAAGAAACTATTTACGAGAGTTTTTGTGTTGAATGGTTTTTTGAGGGCAGGCGATGCTTTGGATGCAAGGGGATATCATGCTTCATGTAATGGGGAAATAATAAAATGGTATCACAGTAATCTGCGGAAAGTACTGGGTTAACCAACTTGACTCCATTTTTTTCGATCGCAATACTACCTCCGTCAATTGGGAACGGAAGTAAAAATAGCGAAGTAATGCTCATTCGACCGTATTGTCATTGAAGATGTTTGATTTTTTATTTTTACTTTCTAGGTATTTCCTTAACCATGGGGAATTTATCATCAAACCATGCGCCAAAGATCTCATCACAGCGACTTAGCTTATACTTCCCACATAACACTATGTGGATATGTACATCCACAGAATGTACATAGATATTCCAGTTTGAACATGTATATTTTGAGTATTCATAAGACGTTAAATGTACATATGAAAAATGATATACACTAGTGTAATTGTATATTCACGTAGATATATACATATGTGAATATACATAAGATGTTGGTCTATGTATCATATATACATCTAGTAGTTTACGCCTGCGCGAAGGACAGCTAGAGCCGCCATTGCTGATTTCTAGCCATTCGTCGTAGTTAGCGTGTCTGTGCTGGTGCTGGTTGTGCCTGATTACCTGATCGAGTGTAATATTGTGCAATGTTATTTATCCTCTGGCTACTGATAACACTCGCATCCAGCGTTTGACGGTAAATCGTAAGCGGAAAAACCACCTACCAAATTTTATAACCTTGATTTCTTTGAGACTTTAGACATGCCATTCAATAGGAAAGAGATGACAATCATAGTAATCGATTTAGTATTATTATTGTAACTAGAAATTGAATTAATAACAATACATAATGAAAGTATAAAGTTTGTTTATCTTTTTGCCTCTACATTGAACCTTCATACACTATGCATGTGCATTAAAAGTACATGAATGTAAATTTGTTTAAGTCTGTTTTACATCCATTAGACGTTGATGCTCCATTTGTAGATATACATATTCATTGTGTGTAGGTACATTATATATACTTTGGTATGTAAGTATATACATGGTATATATTATGAATATACATGTTCATACCCGGACTATGTCACATATACTATGCATGTACATTAGACGTACATATGTACATTCTATGGATATGCCATGGATGTGAAAGTTCGCGACAAACGTACATGCAATGTATATTTTTTTGATGTCTATTTGACATCCATAGGACATTCTTGCTTCATTTGTGGATATACATATCCATTGATTCGATATCCAATGTATGTACACTGTATATACTTTTGTTATATGGGTTACGTCAACTCTAAGTTAAGTGATGTCGGGTTTCTAGTTGCTACATTTCACAAGACCGTAGTTCGTGATCAAAAACGACAGGCCTAAAGTCAGAAGATTGATGTTATCTGTAAAATACATTAACACAAAGCAAACTAATAATGGTTTATAAATCATAAAGTCAAGCAAAATGGAAATTTTAAAAGTAAGCAGTAAAAGCTGGAAGACAAACAAGTAGCTATTCTTGGACTGCAACACATTGCTGTGCGGTAACACATCGGGCATATGTATATGTACCGTGTTAGAAGGATCTTACAAGAATAAACTGGCCGAACGAAATGAGTAGTGCGAATAACTATCCCGTCGACCTGAAAGTAGGTCACCTCTGTTCTGGGATAGCATCCAATGGCCTAAGCAGCAGCTAGCAGCGAACCGGTCTAGACCATTTTAAAATAAAGTTGCCGTGTCGTGGGCAGAGCCGCAGCCGGCCGCAAAGCCGCGGCCGCCGCGGATCTCTGCTTCAAGCAAGTTCACTGAACGCTATGTTATTGTTTCTAGCCGATCCAGTCGTGTTAGCCGTCCCAAAGCTATTTTCCCTACGTCAACTTACACAATTTCTCCAAATTTCCCTATTCTACCGTCACAGCCTCTATTACAGTGCTTTTCTTTAATGTCCCTCTCCTCCTTACTTTTATTTCAACTCAAAAAATGAAGTCAAGTTGATTGACTCAGTACTTCCCATACATTCCGATGATACCAGTTTTATTATTTTCCCACAGCATGAAACTATAGTCTAGATGCCCCTGCAACCAGATCATCGCTCGCCCGACCGCAATAAAGTGTTTTATTCCACTAGGTGGTTCTTTCACAGGTCAATGGACAATCTATCATGAATACAACAATTTTTTTGTTTTACAAATCGCCACCCCGAACCACCCCAATTTCACACCCAACCAAAAAAAAAACATTTAAAATGATCAGGAACCCCTAAAACGTCTAAAACGATATTTGAGGTGTTTTTTATATTTTTAGTTTTTTATTATTACCGCGCCGCCACTGAAACGATTTCTAAAAACCATACTTGCTTTGCATACTTATCGCGGTAACAAATCTGTGTCAAAATGTCATTAAAGTCAATTCAAAAGTTTCCACGAACACAATACAGAACGATCCAAAGTAATACCCGTATGTATTTTGTATGCCTCAGAAAGCAAGTCCCTTGGTTTCTGTAACTGGCCAGAAAAAAATTCAGTTTTACAATCCCCCACCCCTTAATCATCCCAATTTCACTCCCACTCCAAGAAAAAAGTAGAAAATGATCAGAAACCCCTAAAACGCCTAAAAACGAAGTTTGAGCTGATTTCATATTTTTAGTTTTTTTAATATTGCTGCGCCGCCACTGAGACGATTTCTAAAAATCAGACGCGTTTTCCATCCTTGCCAAAGTAGTAATACTGTGCCGAAATTTCATTAACGTTAATTCAGTAATTTCCACATTATAAAATACAGAACGTTCTAAAGCAATACTCGTATGTATACATCGGAAAATTCTGTCCCTTGCTTCCTGTAATACATAAGGCAATGTTCGGATGGACCTAAAAAAGTGTATTATACCTTTAGGACTTTCTCTCTCATGTCAGTGAACAGCCTATTATGATTACAACAAATTTTTCAACTTTATAACCCCCCACCCCCCAACCACCCCAATTTCACCCCCACCCAAAAAAAAGTAGAAAATGATCAGGAACGCCTAAAACGCGTAAAAACAAAGTTTGAGGTATATTTGAAATTTTTCGTTTTTTGCTAATTACGCCGCCGCCTATGCACCGATTTTCAAAATTGTAGCAACATTATCTACTACGACCCTACAACATATCGCTAAAATCTATGCAGCGGTTACTGATATTACGAGGGTAGAAAAAAGCGACCGACAGACAGACAGGCAGACGGGCAGACAGACAGACCGACAGACAGACAGACAGACAGACAGACCGACGGAAACGAGTGTCGTGGATTTTCGTTATGTAGACATCATAAAACGCCCAAAAAGTATATTATCTCAAAATCGCAAATTTTCGCGATCACAATACTCCCCTCACCTATCGGTGTGGGCAGTAAAAATTGAACCTTGCGATAATAAAATTGATGCATAAATACTATATTTTAGAGTAAAATGGACAGATCAAATTTTCAAGATGGCGACCAGGCGCCGGTGGGAAACAATTGAGTTTAAGACATCTTTTTGAAGCTCGTGACGAATACCTCACAACCCTTAAATACAAAGTCAATATCTTCACCTACTACAAAATGCCAGAACATTTAATAATTGCCTGAATACATCGTTACAAAAACGTAACTTTATTATAAACATATTGTTTTATCAAAGTTGAATCTTTAACATAAACTTTACATCCTATTTTAAATTCATAATTTCGCAGAATTCTGTTCTTCGATAAGTCATCTTCAGTGAACTGACGAACTATTCTGATTTTGCATGGGTGATACGCATTCCTCTTCAAAGGTATCCACACAGCACTCACAGCAGAAGGACACACCTTACAAACGTTCGCGACGGAGAAGGAATCTGTAGACTGTTGAGGATACCCTATTATTTCAATTTACTGTTCTTCCGGGACGGACAAATGATTTGGGGATTCTTTTTCTGTACGCTACTGATAATTGTAAATTTGGGTACAAGTTCCCTTACATATTTTCTACAGATAGGACGATACGGGAAATTTTAGAGATAGCAGGCGACAGAAAGGTTCTGCCGGTGCGCCATCTGGTACCCGAAGGTAACGGCAAACCAAGGAAATCGCTGCTGAACAGCAGTAGATTCATTGGTGGGACGCCACGGCGCGTCCGCTTGGCCACCAGAGAGCGCGGGTTCTGTATGCTGCTGCATATGAAAGCCGATATACGGGGGTTGCTCTATACCTCCGTCAATCCACCAGTACGCAGACAGCTGTTTCACGCTTATTGGCGATCATCACTGCGCCATAGGTCGATTGACGGAAATAGAGAGCATCAATTCTTTCATGTCTACCAGACATGTGAAGCATGTCGTAGCAGGCAACAAAAAGGTTCTGCCGGTGCGCCATCTGGTATCCGAAGGTAACGGCAAACCAAGAAAATCGCTGCTGAACAGCAGTAGGTTTCTTAGTGGGACGCCACGGCGCGTCCGCTTGGCCACCAGAGAGCGCGGGTTCTATACGCTGCTGCGTATGAAAGCCGATATACGAGGGTTGCTCTATACCTCCGTCAATCTACCAGTACGCAGACAGCTGTTTCACGCTTATTAGCGATCATCAGTGCGCCATAGGTCGATTGACGGAAATAGAGATCATCAATTCTTTCATGTCTACCAGACATGTGAAGCATGTTGTAGCAGGCGGCAGAACCTTTCTGTCGCCTGCTACGACATGCTTCACATGTCTGGTAGACATGAAAGAATTGATGCTCTCTATTTCCGTCAATCGACCTATGGCGCACTGATGATCGCTAATAAGCGTGAGACAGCTGTCTGCGTACTGGTGGATTGACGGAGGTATAGAGCAATCCTCGTATTTTAGATATAGTTGACGTGGTAGTCGTGGTACCTATTTACAAGTAAAACAACAAGAAACAACATAATAACGCTGTTATTGCTTCTAGCCGATTCAGTGGTGTTAGCCGTCCAAACGCAATTTTCCTACGTCACACAATACTCAAAAATTGAAATCTATCCAAAATTAGGGGGGGGGGGACTGTTATTAAAAACGATTTGATTTAACTTGTAATGTATGTATGTCTGTTTGTTCGCGTGAAATCTTGCTACTCAATTTTGAAGCAGATATCTTCAACCGATTGAGCTGAGATTTTGTATAGTTTGGGTGACAATACATGATAAGCTGAGTGATATCATTCTAAATCCAAATTGGCGGACCATCTAAGATGGCGGAATAGTTATGTTTAATGCATTTCTACAATATGATATGGGTACAAGAAGAATGGGCTTGTTGAGAGTAACTCGAAAAATAATGTGAATTCATTCTAATTCCAATATGGCGAAGTATCCAAGATGGCGGAATACTTATTTTTTCTACAATATGGGTATGGAGTGAAGGGATTTATTTAAAGTAACTTAAAAAATAATGTGACGTCATTCTAAATTCAATATGGCGGACGATCAAATAAGCGGAATAGTTATTTTTTATGTAGGTACTTCTGCAATAAGGGTATCAAATCAAAAGGCTTGCTAAGAGGGATTATAGGATATTCTGACATCACTCTTAATCCAATATGGCAAACTTTTGAAGTTTTTTATGCTTTCCCTGTATGGGTATTAAATAAAAGGGTTCCACTGAGAATTAAAATGCGAGTTAAAGAAGATGGTGATTATAAGCTGCGTTGCTCTAACCCATCTGGAATTTGGTAAGATGAACAGACTCAGAAACCTAGCCAGCGATAACTAAAAAGTAAAAAATAAATTAAAACAAAAAACCTTTTTGAAAAACACTTTTACTGAAATGCTACAGCAGGAAGAAAACAAACTTATAGTCTCACTATACACAACTTATATGACCAGAAAAACTTGTCGCGAGGTTTGCGTAAGTATCTATAAGTATTTAATTAAACTGAAAATAAAAAAAAACTTAGCAGATCAAGTTACTGAATTAAATAGGTGGTAGCTTATATACACAAGTAAATCGCGCGACAAGCTTTTATCGTCATAGAATTTTGTGTATAATGAGGCTATAAGCTGATAGTCAACATTTTAAAGGAACATTTTATTTTATTCTTCTTAGAGCATATAAATAAAAGCTTTATTTACGGTTTTTTGCATTAAATTTTAGTACAAAAATAGCCTGCGTTTAAGAGTGGCTAATTCTGAGCAGCCACTAATCCGCTCACTCGCAGTCGAAACCTGTCATGGACTATATTGCTAGACCATGGGCCACTGATGCGGTACCGTCAACGCAGAGATAGATAGACTGCGCAGTTGCTGACTGACTAGAAGTATTATAAATAGAAAGTATTGGTGCAAAAACTCAACCATCAGTGACACCGACACGGATAGACCGCATTTTTGAAGGTTCTGTGTCAATTTTAGTCCGAAAGCCCTTTGCCTTCAAGTTTTATGAGTCAAAAGGGAAAAGCTCCTATGAATTAATCTACAGAGCAAGTTCTCCTGCCCTACCTTGTCAAAAGCCTTTGATAAATCTAGAAGCAAGATACTAGGGCTCTTTGCTCTTGGTTATACGTTCCACCAGTCTAACTGCATGCAACTCAGAGTTATTCTCAGGCAAATATCTAGGCTGGACGTCAGGAATCATGTTGTGATCGCAGAAAAAATTATGAAGGAGTCGATCATTTTCTCAGCGGGTTTTAAAGGTGCTGACAACAACCTAATTGGTCGATAATCCTGCGCAAATATCGACCTCGACTTCTTTGGCAATATGATCACTTCGGCAACACATTTCTAAAGGAAGTGTTGAGTCCTGATCATAGCATTAATCATTATTACCAATTACCACCAAATATGTCAAGGCTTGTGGCGAAGAGTAGCTTCAACTGCTAGGGAGGGACATGCATGGCCCCTGAAATCTTAAACAGCTGACACTTCATGTTACTATGACACCGAAACCCTGCCCCCACGCATGCCAGTTGAACACGTATCTAAGTTCCGGGTTGCGGGGGTTTATGTTCTGTTCTGTATGGGTCACAAGATCAACAGCTGATTTGTCAGTGACAGTTTTGTCTGCATTTTTAGGCCACTTTAAGATGCATTTAGATAGATGTAGATAGAAAATTTCTCTATAAGTTTACACCACTGAGGCAGCCAGCACAGGATGCCCCTGCTCTTCTTTGTAGGGTTGCCAGATTCACCGGATACATCCATCTCAATGATTCATCGTTATCTTCTGAAGTTATTCTACCTCACAGTACATTCATAGCCAGCAAGCAACTAACACTACCGCAGCATATTCTTCTAGTCAAGTAACTTATAAGTGTACAAAATTAACTAAACATCCGAACATAAAGAAGTGTAAATACTGAACTGAAAAATTCTGAATACTTATTTATTTCTTTTTACTTCCCACTATGGCAGCTGAATACTTATGTATTTTAATATGTACATAACAATAGCTTGGTAAACAATTTTTTTATTTATTATTTATTTATTTTTTGGTGCCAAATACAATAAATTATTGTCACAAAAACATGAGAAAGAATAAATTAAAATGTAAAGTAGCATACAAGGAATATATTATAGTTAATAATAAACAACAACAAAATTATAAAGTATCGTACGTAAAGTAGTTACAACAGCAGATCAGAAAAGTCATTATTTATGAACTTAAAAACCGTAAAAGCAGTTTCCTATGAGATACGAACAAGTTTATTCATTTTCCGAGGATCTATTATATTGGTGTATCTATGTTGCCTTTCACATTAACTAAGCAAATTGAGATGTAGCGGCTAGGTAATGTTATTATCTTATTGGCAATGCAAGATTCATTGCATAGTTCGCCAAAATCTCATAACATAATATTGGAACAACGTCGGAAAGACATAGATTTTCCTGAGCCCGATTAAGTCAACAAAACGCAACTGACGTGATGTATTTTTTATGAGATTTGTTTCCGACACTGATTTGTTTCCAAAGCTGCATACCCTCCCACGCTATATTGCCAATAAACTGATCAGGTCCGAATGAGTATCTCGCAATATCTAGGTTATCTGCAAACAATAATCAAGAATTATTAAGAAAGTAATGTTTTGCCAACTTTCATCCTTGGTAAAATACTTCATGGTTGATGATCACAATCTGCGCTCAACTTTTTCAAGCGGTAGGTCAGTATCAAGGATAAGTATTGCAAATATTGCAGTTTATACACTATTAATATTGTATTAGCTATACCGTAGTATCATGGAAATATACAGTGTCTTATCAGAGATAATGCTCGAAAAAATGGTTGCCTTTAGAACAAGTAAAAATCCCAAGTCGTTTAGAATGACAGAGAGGTCAGATTTGCAATTAAGGTTCTATCAATCATTAGTCGTTATTACTACAGAGCGCATTATGGACAAGCTGTGAAACTGAAACAATAATTAATTGAAGTGATACTAAAAAATTCAGTTAAGCTGTTTGCCTGAGTATTTTCTGCAGATTCTTGTTTTTCACAGCTTATGAAAGGAATCGAAGGATGTAACAATGTTGCTTATTCACCAAAAACAGCTGGTCTGACATTTATATTTTAGTCTACCTTACAATGAGTCATACCGAGAAACTGTAACAGTTCACCTGTTTTGAAAATGCTTTTTATACTATTTACTTGGCTGTCATAGATAAATGGCTCATAATAGTATGTTTAACTATTTCTCCATGATACTACTTTTTCCATATCTATTAAATTCTCTCAGCTGGAACTAACTTTTACTGCTCGAAAATTAACGATAAATGTAGTGCACACCTCATATGTATAAAAATCTGCTCCTTTGCCCCCCTATAAAATTCCGGAACGCTGTATACACGGTGAGTTTTTAGTACCGGCTCGGTCGATAACTCCACTACCATAGAAGATAGCGAAAAAAGTTGTATATAGAAGTTGTAGCCAGGGATATGGTCCTTGCTCAGAAAATATTCAAATTTATACAGGGTGATCCATAACTACGTGGTGATGCAAACATGCATTTTTTTAAATGAGATACCCTATATATTATTCCATATTCAAATTATACTAATGATTTCCCTTCTTCCAATATCGAGTGTTGTTACATTATACAGGGCATTTCAAAAGTTATGACCATTTTTATATCCAAATCGCGGTCAAATGAACGTGCTGTATATCAAAAAGTATTGAATCAAAAATCATTTTTTTACATGGGTGAACAAAAAATATTTTCTAGTTTTAAAATCAGCTATAAAAAAAGCCCGCGATGCATATTCGTATACAGGGTGATGTCGAATGCAGAATCTAAATTTTCTCGCTTTATTTAAATGTAACCCCCAATATTTTATTATACCAGAGGATTGCTTTGAATATGCTCTTTCATCTTTGTATAGCACTTGTTATGGCTGCATTCATTAGTTTCTGAGATATTTCGATTTTTCTACAAGTTTTAAATATACCTTCTATTTGTTTACTGAAATTTATTTATTTTGAGAAAATACTATCAAATTCTATTTTTGCTTAACAAACTTAAAATATAAGGCCATAATAGTACTTGATCAAGTCAAAACACTGAATTAACGAGATAGTACAGGTCAAGTGTGCTGAGGAAACAATTTTATAAACGTCATGCATAATTATCAAGCAGATCTATCAGGTAGGCTATGAAAATATTAAACGACACAGTCCAAATAAAACGATTTATCAGTCTTTCAAATGCATTAGTTTTAGAGTGCCTCCGTTCTGTATATTGCCGTTTATAGTTGATATATTCTAGAGGCAAGTAGGCAATTTCTCAAAGATTCTCCTAAATACCTTCAATAGAACAATTAATTTTTAAAGCTGGTTTTTCACACAGTACGGAATTATTGTGCAGGTTATGAAAACTGACAAATTTTCAAAGCCTACCTGATAAATCTGCTTGATAATTTATGCATCACGCCTACAAAATTGTTTCCTCAGCATACTTGACTTTATTATCTCGATGATTTAGGGTTTTGACTTCATCAAATACTATCATGACCTTATAATTTAGTTGCTCGTTAAATAAGAAACAAATATAAATAAGTTTCAGTACACAAATAGAGGCCATATTTTAAGTTTACCGAAAAATCGAAATATCTCGGAAACTGATGGACGTAGGTATAACAAGTGATACAAAGATGAAAGAGTAAATTAAAATCAATACTTTGGTATAATAAAATATTGGGGGTTGCATTTAAAAAAAAAGAGAAAATCTGGATTTTGCATTCTACATCACCCTGTATACGAATATGCATCGCGGGCTTTTTTTTATAGCCGATTTTAAAACTAGAGGATATTTTTAATCTTACAATGTAAAAAAAAATAATTTTTGATTCATTACTTTTTGATGCACAGTACGTTCGTTTGACAGCAATTTGGTTACAAAAATGGTCATAACTTCTGAAATACCCTATATAATATTATAATACCTTTGAGAGAAGGGAAATTATTAGTTGAATCTAAAAATGGGATAATACCTAGTGTGTCTCATTTAAAAAAATATATGTTTGCATCACCACGTAGTTATGAATGCACCTGTATAAATCAAAATATTTTCTGAGCAAGGAGCATGTCCGTGGCTACAACTTTTATGTACAACTTTTTTCGCTATCTTCTACAGTAGTGGAGTTATTGACCGAGCCGGTACTAAAAACTCACCCTGTATATCCATATGAGCAACATATCTCTCTAGTTCTCTCTCTCTCTTAGTCTAAGAGCCAGCGATTAGAATACTTATGGTATTTTAGCAAACTTCATAATGATGCTGGGTATATTATTTATTACAGATGCCGTGAAATGGGGATTGAGGTTTTGAATTAAGAAAAAAATATATTTTTTTGTGATAAATCGAAAGATCATATATAAGTTTTATAACAAAACTGTTTTTGTTTTCTTTTTTTTTCGCAATAATTCAAAAGTTATATCAAAATAAAAATGGGTTTTTGAATCGAGTACCGAAAACACGCCAACGGCTCCCGAACCCGTGTGACGTAACGATGACGGTTAAGATGCTCCTTTGACCAACGACATCCTACATCGATACTAGATTCTAGATTCCCAGCCAATCGTGAAAATACTTGCCAGTCACTAGTGTATATTTCTTGCAATACAGCCGATGAATGAAGTTTGCAGCTCGAGACGACCTCTACGATCGAAATAAATATCTTTTTGAATGTTTGAAATCAGATTACGGATTCCAGTAAGTAAGTACCTAATCAAATATGTCTTGTTGAAACTATCTGGTGCATGTTCGGCTGGCCTAGTGGTTAGAGTGTTGGGTAATGGATCCGTTGGTCTAGGTTCAAAGCTCAGCCTGTCCAATTTTTTTTTTATCAAATAATAATTCATCCATGTGCTTTTTGCGCTTGTTACGTACATTTTTTTCTAAGATCAACATAAATATGTTTTTGAAACAAATTCTATCAGACATATTGCTTCCACTGCATAGTGCAAAAACTAAGTACAGGACGCGGTGGACAATTCAAAAAATCAGTGCAAATGTCCGTCAATATCAATCGCCAGTATTTTTTTTTAAATGTAATGGTTGGTTAATAAAACAAAATCCATGCATTTTTAATATAAACATAAAGTAACTTAAACTCGTAATCACAACAGTCTTCTGTTTATCACTTGGTATCTTTATTTATTTAACTTTGAGCAATGAAGCTTAATAATTAAATTTTCATAAAAATTCAACAAACAAAAATATATAAATGCAATGCAAACAAGCTTATTCTTCTATGAGTTTCAATGTTATAATTATCTTCTTGACCAAAACTTAAAATAATTATTTTATTATTTAATATTATTATTGATAATAAATACTTATACGATAAATAAACTATAAGTGTAATTATTTCACATAAGAGTTAGCACTTCAAGTAAACAAAAATAAAACTACAGTTTTTAGTCCCGAACATAGAAAAAAGTAGAAAGCATTTAGGAATATATTTAGACTCACACTTACGTTGGGATGTACCTACATATTAATAATCTATTAAAAAAAATGGATTCATTTCATATAAGATGAAATTATATCTTTGTTTGTAAAATTTTTATGAAAATTTAATTATTAAGCTTCATTGCTCAAGGTTAAATAGATAAAGATACCAAGTGATAAACAGAAGACTGATGTTGTGATTACGAGTTTGAGTTACTTTATGTTTATATTAAAAACTTAAAAAATGAATGGATTTTGTTTTATTAACCAACTATTACATTTAAAAAAATATATTGGCGATTGATATTGACGTACAAATACCATTTGCACTGATTTTTTGAATTGTCCACCGCCTCCTGTACTTAGTTTTTGCACTATGCAGTGCAAGTAATATGTCTGATAGAATTTGTTTCAAAAACATATTTATGTTGATCGTAGAAAAAAGTGTACGTAACAAGTGCAAAAAGCACATGAATGAATTATTGTTTGAAAAAAAAAATAAAAAAAAATTGGACAGGCTGAGCTTTGAACCATAGACCAACGGATCCATTACCCAACACTCTAACCACTAGGCCAGCCGAACACGTACCAGATAGTTTCGACAAGACATATTTGATTAGGTACTTACTTACTTACTGGAATCTGTAATCTGATTCCAAACATTCAAAAAGATATTTATTTCGATCGTAGATGTCGTCTCGAGCTGCAAGCTTCATTCATCATATCGCCCAGTATATGGCGAACTGACACGTCGTGTCAATTTCGACGTAAAGATTTTATTGAATTGTTGGCGATAAAGGTTGAATTTAATATGGAGAATGAGTTTGAGGGGTCACTGGTTGACCCCTCCAAGGCCACGAATGGAGGTAACACGGTGGGCAGTATGGAGATTGATACCAGGCTGCAAAAACCTGAAAGCACGCGGGACCATCAAGAGACGTCACCACTGACAGCTGGGGAGGCGAAACACCAGAGCTCTGGAGCTGAACCTCAGAACTTCCAGAAGATCATAGCAGACCAAGCAGCACTAATTAAGGACCAGGCAGAGCAGATTAAGCGACTGACGGACTGCGTTGAACAACTAAATACCCAGGTTTTTAATTTAACCAATATTCTTAATAAATGTATGCCCAATGACAGTTCTTCCAAATTATCAAAACGTAGACATGATAGCCCAACTAGTGACCAACATACGGAGACTGAAGAAGATATACAGGGTGGTGATTTCACTACTGCCCGTCGTCGCAAAAAGCGAACTGTTCGTAAAATCGACGAATTTCCACCTTTACCGACGCACAGATCCCCAACTAGTGAAACTTCACTAAACCAAATACCATCTGTGTCGGTTCCTTCTACCTCTGCCAGCCAGCCAATGGTTGCACAAGCTCCAAAAAAGGTTATTTCACTATCTCCTACTGCTCCATCGGCTGGCAGCAACATCGCTGCTTCGCCGTCTCAAGCTACCATTGATACACAGGCTGAACAAGCTCGCCAAGGCCGAGTAACTCCTGTTGTATTAAGGGATGCAACGAGATGGCGCACTATTAACTATTCCTTTATTAGCCTTGGCATAAAGATTACGCGTGCAGTAGCTGTTGATGCTGGGATACGTATAGTACCCAAAAGCGAGGACGATTATCGGAAGATAATCCGTCTTTTTAAAGAGGAAAATATTCCTCACCATACATTTCCTCTACCCTCCGAGAGAAATATCCACGCTGTCATCAGAGGGATCCCAGCATCAACTAAAGAGCAGGAAATCAAAGAGGAGCTCGAGCAGAAGGGTTATGCTCCCCACCACATAATTCGCCTGAAGCGCAACGGTGGCGTGCCCATGCCTTTGGTAGTGGTGATTCTGCCAAAGACAGAAAAATCTCAGCAGATTTTTAATGAGCACGAATTTCTAGGACTGTCTGTCAGAGTTGAGGTGCAAAAGAACTCCCGATTGATAGGGCAGTGTCACCGCTGCCAGAAGTATGGACACGCTCAGTCGTACTGTACTGCTTCTCCAAAGTGTCTGAAATGTGCCCAAGACCACATGACACATCTGTGCCCTCAAACAGGACAAGAGGTGCGCAAATGTGCGAACTGTGGTGGGGATCATCCGGCAAACAGTCCCACCTGCAGATTCACTCCTAGGAGGAATCTACAAGTCATCGCACAAAGGCGAACCAACTCATACGCGGACGCAGCCAAGGTTGCAACCTTGACTACTCCTGCTGCCTCGAGCTCACCTTCGACTGCTCAAAGCGTGGACTTGGCAACAGCGCTCAAGTCCTTACAGCAAATAATTAGTCCTCTGATAAGCGCCACACAGGCCTTGCAGGCGATTTTTCCGGTAAATGTCTAGGTACAATAGTAGACAGCCTGCATTTATCAAAATTCTTTTTTGGAATTGTTTAGGTCTAAGGGACATTCCCAAAAAACGGGAGTTTCACCAAGTTCTTTTGGATGAATGCATAGACGTAGCTCTGCTGCAGGAAACATTACTTAATCCGGGAGATCGTCTAGCTTTCTCGAATTATGATGTCATCCGCGCTGATAGACTGAATGGACGGGGTGGCGGCTTGGCGGTGCTGATCAAACGTGGTATTCACAGAAGCACGAATGCTGAGATGCAAACCATCGAGGCAGCTTCTGTGGTGGTCAATATGGCAGGAGGCATCCCGTTGAAGATCACATCGGTGTATGTCAGGTGTGGTGCCAGGTTACGTGAGGCGGACTTGGAGGTTCTCTTGGACTACTCGGGTCCGCTTCTCGTGGCAGGGGACTTCAACTGCAAACATCGAGCATGGCATTCCAGGCTAAATTCTACTAGTGGAATTCGGCTGTATAACCATGTAGTACGAAATGGGTGTCTCATACATAGCACTGACGAGCCTACACACTATCCATTCAATCATCTTCAAGCACCAGATGTAATTGATTTTGCAATATCTAGAAGCTGTAGATACAGTATTACTTCTCGAGTCATGTATGACATCTCAAGCGACCATCTTCCTGTAGTTTTGGAGGTGGGTGATGGGAATACTTTGGAGGAGGAAACTCCTCCAAAGAAACGCGTTGATTGGGAACTATACAAGTCCCTTCTCAGAGAGTTTCCAGATATCCCGATCATAGATGATGAGAATGAAATAGATGCCGCTCAAATGGAATGGACAGGGTTTGTTCAACAAGCTTTACAACGTGCAGCCGTTCTTCCTGTACGGAGACCGGGCAGACCTTTCCTCCCTGCCGACATTAGGCAAAAAATATCTGATAAAAGGTCAGCAATCAAACAGGCGAAAAGATCTTGTCATCCCGACGACATCCGTAGGGCAACAAATCTTGTCCATGAAGTGAGAAACGCTCTTCATGAATTCCGAAACGAGCAGTGGAGCGACTTTCTGGCGGGAATGCTTGACTCAAGTGTTCCTCTCTGGAAAGTAGCAAAATCGCTCAGGAATGGCAAACGGGAACAACTTCCCCATATCCATGGTCCTGGAGGTGTTGTCTTCACGACTGAGGAAAAGGTGGAGGTTTTTGCTGATGCCATGGAAAATCAGTTCTCACCCAACTATGATCTGAATAATGACCTCGATGAGGAGCGACAAATTGTAAGATCCGTCAGGAGATATTTTAGGACCAATGGCGTCAGTGGCGATGATGCTTCTATTTGTGATTCCTCTTCTGAAGATTCTTCTTCGGAAAATTCTTCTACAGAAGCTCTACATAGCACACCCGAAGAATCACAAGTGATTCCTCATTGCACACCAGCAGAGCTTCAAGGTCATATTAAAGACCTAAAGGTGCGCAAAGCACCTGGAGAGGACCAGATCACAAATAAGGCATTGAAGTTACTTTCGCCGAAGGCTTTGACATATCTGGTGGCAATAATTAACGCAATTCTCAGAACTCAGTACTTTCCAGGGGCATGGAAGGTTGCTGATGTCATCATGATTCCAAAGAAGGTGGGTTCGATTTTTCCGCAGGATTATCGTCCTATTAGTCTACTGTCTGCGCCGTCTAAGCTTGCCGAAAAGGTTATTAAACGTCACCTTGAGAATTGCTCGTCAGATCACAACACGATTCCTGACGTTCAATTTGGATTTCGGTCCGAGCACAGCACGGAGTTGCCGGCAGTCAGGCTGGTGGAGCGTATAACCAGTGTATTCACTCAAGACAAAAGTACTGGCATCTTGCTTCTGGATGTATCAAAGGCTTTTGACAAGGTGTGGCATGAGGGCCTCCTCTATAAATTAATTCAAAAGGGTTTCCCATTTTGGCTTCTAAAACTTTTAAAATCCTTTCTCGAAGGAAGGAAATTTAGAATCAAAATTAACAATACTTTTTCGACATTACGGCCCATAAAGGCCGGTGTTCCTCAGGGTTCGGTCCTTGGACCTATCCTTTATTCACTTTTTATACATGACGTCCCTTGCCCCAGCAACTGTGAAGTCTATCTCTACGCTGACGACACTGCGATTGTAGCTCAGTCGCGGACTGGAAATCTAGTCCGCGATGAGTTGCAGCTCGCGGTGGATGAAGTGTTAGAGTGGGCGGATCGGTGGCTCATCAAAATTAATCATTCGAAAACGCAGGCTATATATTGTACCAAAAAACGTCGTGGTGCCCCGTTAGAGGTCTCAGTAGACGGTACTAGGATTCCATGGGAAAATTCTGCCAAGTACCTAGGAATTACCCTCGACAAGGGCATGACTTGGCAGAAACACACTCAAGCGTTAAAAACAAAATTCGAAATTACGTTTCGTCAACTCTACCCTATGTTATGTAGAACTTCAAAATTGAGTTTGATAAATAAAATTCGACTTTATAAAATGATTATTAGACCAGCAATTACCTACGCATGTGCGGCTTGGTGTTTCCTCGCCAAGACGCACATGCGAAACCTGCAGGTTCTGCAGAGCAGGACATTGCGTACAATAACTAACGCCCCATGGTATGTTTCTAACGAAACCCTTCACAGGGACCTCGACATCCCTTACTTGAGGGATTACATTAAACAACAGGCGCAACGACGTTATAGTCAAGCGGAATCGCACAGCAACCCTCTGTTGCGCGAGTCAGTGGACTACACAGTCGAGCAAGTTCGCAAGCACACAAGGCCGCGGCTCGCACTGTATCAAAATCAAATCGTGCAAATTTGGAAACAACTAAATTTTTGCCCTTTTAGATACCAAACCTCAAAATTAACCCTTTTGGTTAAACCCAAAAATTACCGAACTCAAATAGTCTATGTCAAGCTATACCCTCCAACCGACATACTTCCTCCTCTTTGCTCTTCTCCTTCCTTCCTCTCTTTTTCTTCCCTTACTTCTCCATGACTTTGTCTGGTCTCTGGGTAACCAGACCTGACAGACCGATCGACCGACACGACTGCAACTAAGAGCAAAGGTCCTCCGGACCGCTCTGACAGACAATGACGAATAGTAGTACTTCATTCATCGGCTATATTGCAATAAATATACACTAGTTACTAGCAGAGCTGTCATTACTTCAAGTAAAGTACTTGAAAAATGTATTTCAATTACTTTCTGGTATTTGAAGTACTGTACTTCAAATACATTGTTTTTGTGATATTTGTACTTGATTCCCCAAATACTCTCTAAGAAGTATTTGTATTTGGTACTTGTAGCACAAAAAATATATTTCAAATACCTGGCATTTTTATTTGAAATACTAAAGAAGTAAAGTACTTGAAAAATTTATTACAATTACTTTCTGGTATTTGAAGTACTGTATTTCAAATTAATTTTGTTTCCCAAATGCTATAAAAAGTATTTGTATTTGGTACTTCCACACAAAAAATATAATTCAAATTTATACATTTATACTCGAAATACTAAAGTGAGCAAGAAATACATATTAGTATAGCTCGATGAAAATATAAAAATACTTGAAATACACATTTCAAGCATTAAATCCTCAAGTCTAGACAAGTATGGACAAATCAACATTACGCATCGCGTCGCCTTGCGCTCTGTCTCTGTCGTACACATAGGATAGTCTACGCGACACTCTGACTCTACAGGACAGTCTCATCACAATCGACACAATCACAGAATATCAGTTCGTCTTGTTGCGTTCAACAAAATGCGTTGTTGATGTTGATTGAGGTTAAAATAATCTGTGAATGTAAGCTGTGAATTTACTACCATTATAATAACAATCTTCAAAACTCTGTACTTTGTCGTGGTGGTTACGAATTGCAGATGTAAAAAGGTAATTTTTCTCAAGCATCTCTTTATGAAACAATTCATATACCGGGTGGCAATGGAATCGTTATACAGAGCTCCCTTCTTTTACAATCCTAGATGGAGGTTTGAAATTTTGGAGAATTATATGGTTAACGGAGATGCACAATAGCCATGAGAAAACAAATGTATGCTTATTTTGGTTTAGCCGGAAGTGAGGTTAGGCTCTGAATTTTCAATGACACCCTAGGCCTTTACGGAAACACTGATCTGGATCCGGATAGATCAGTTATACGTCAAACAGCTGTTGAGGGCTGTTCCAAATTACGGTACTATCACCGTCCCAGAACTGTTTTCATCATCCTCCGCCCATTTTGTGTGTTTTTAGAACTGTAAAATGGGCGGGGCATGATGAAATCAGTTCTAGGACGGTGATAGAACCGAAATTTGGAACATCCCTCAACAGCTGTTTGACGTATAACTGATCTATCCGGATCCAGATCAGTGTTTCCGTAAAGGCCTCCTATATATTTTTTCACACATTCGGATTGACATTTGGATTCCCTTGATGAATGAATCTGAATTGTTGTTATTACTCAACAATAATTATGAAATACTTGAAATATCCATCGCCGTATTTGAAATACTATATCAAGTAATTCAAGTATTAGTATGGTATTTGAATTACTTTTTTAAGTACTTCAAATATTAGTATCGTATTTGAATTGCTTTATTTGAAAAATCAAGTACCAAATTAAAGTATTTGATACTTGAAGTAATTTCAAAAATAAAATTACTTGGTATTTGTACTTTGACGCATGCGACTCTGGTAATTGGTAATTGGTATTTGAAATACTATTTACTAGTACTTGTGACAGCTCTGGTTACTAGCAAGTATTTTCACGATTGGCTGGGAATCTAGAATCTAGTATCGATGTAGGATGTCGTTGGCAAAGGAGCATCTTAACCGCCATCGTTACGTCATACGGGTTCGGGAGCCGTCGGCGTGTTTTCGGTACTCGATTCAAAAACCCATTTTTATTTTGATATAACTTTTGAATTATTGCAAAAAAAAGAAAACAAAAACAGTTTTATTATGAAACTTATATGTATATGATCTTTCGATTTATGACAAAAAAAAATTGATTCAAAACCTCAGTATCTCCGGCGACGGTCCCTTTGGGCGTGGGAGGGAGTCCAAAAGCACAAGAAAGTGAGTACTAAAACGTCATTTTAACAAGACATGTGTAATAAATAGTATACGTAGCATCAATATGAAGTTTGAATACCGTATAAGTCTGCCGATCACTGGCTGTCAGTCTTATCTTAAAATCGCCAAGCACTGATTACATCCATGCTAACTGTTGTTTGAAGTATGTAGACAAGACAGGCGTTTCAAAAGGTCTATTTCGGGCTATCATTGCCTATACAATTTTTTAGTACAACGTTTCGATTGATCTATTATCTTCAATCGTCTTCAGGTGAATTTTCGAACATAATAAATAGCAACGAAAGGAACATGTTCCACAGTTCACCACAAGACGATTGCTGATAATAGATCAATCGAAATGTTCTACTAAAAAATTGTATTGATAATGGAAGTCCATACGGACCTGATGCTTCCATCCTATTCTGCTTTGGTGAGGCTCGGCGGAGTATCTTCCATGCCTGTGAGAATATTCAGGATTCGATTAGTATAAACTGGGATTTTCTGAAAATATTAGGGATCAGGTAGCGTTCACCTCAAACGGCGACAGGATAGATTGTACCATCTCAAAGTTATTCTACTGTACAGTAAAAACATTCCAGATTTACCCGTTAGTAATTGAGTATATATTATGTGCCATACTTATGATATGATATATATCGATACCGAGTCGAGTCAGCCAAGCAGGAAGGTTGTGTTTTCGTGACGATCCGCAAAAATAGCTAGTTTTTGAGGGCATAGGAATGTGAAGTGGTTCTAAGTGATACTGTCCAAAGGTTTTTGTTTTAACCAACACGTACATTAAGAAGCCCTACATCTGAAGTGAGTCTTTGAATAGCTATCGTTAAATTTCCATAATAAATTAGCTGCTGGTTCATGTAACAAACCATGACAAAAACTGCCTAGACTGCCCGCCACACTGTTATAGCATGGGCGACAAGGACGAGATCTCATCACGAGAAATTTACGATTCACTGCAACAATTAATCCAACAAAATAATGACTTGCGTAACGATGTTAAAGAAATAAAAAAGGCAATAACAACTCAGTCAGGTGAACTTCAAGAAACAAAGAAAAAAGTACAAATGCTGGAGAAAGAAAATTCAGAACTCAAAGTAGAAAACATAGAAGCTAAATTGAAGAAAAACAATACTGTTGTGTTTGGACTGATAGAAAAAGAGCAGGAAAATTTAATAAAGGAGTTAATAAACACAGTTGACACAAGACTGAATATCAAAATAGAGGAGGTAGAAATAAGTGCTGTTTATAGAATTGGCAAAAAGGAACAGGGTACATCAAGACCAATCGTAGTAGAACTTGTAAGAAACTGCGTAAAAGAGCATATACTAAAGAACACAAAAAAACTGAAAGGTACAGGAATATCTATTAGTCACGACCTAACACTAGAACAACGAAACAAACAAAAAATACTGTATAAACATTTTAAGGAAGCTAAATCCAGCAGCCAAAACGTCAAGATAAAGAAAAATAAGTTAATAGTAAATGGAACTGCATACACAATAGAACAATTAGAAAAAACTGAAGACGAAGAGTACATAGCGAACGACAGCGACGAAGAGAATGATTTAAATCTCGAGAACGTTGCAGCAACACAAGGTGGTAAAGCTGTGGAGTCTACACTAACCCCAAACTCAACCAGCCAGAACCAAGCCATCTCTACCAGGTCAGCGACAAAGAATAAATACATATCATCAGGTACTACAATACACCCTCCCACAAAGAAGTTGAAGAAATAACTCAATTTTAGGTGTATTAATTGTTCCCTTGTTACCATGACTATTACCAAACAATATTTTAGTCCGTTTTACCTGGTTTACTTTTTTGAGTGCATTCTTTGTGCGACATTGTTGGTTGTACTTTTTTTACGTTTCCTTTAACCCTAACTGAATTATACATTTCTTCTAGTTCTTTTTTATTAGTAAGTAGTTTTTTAGAAATCTATATTACAATATTTATGTGATAATTGTTGTTTCAGATTTATGTTGCAGTAATAATATGTTCTTAAAATTCTGCCACATTAATACTAGATCAATCCTGTCACATTTCACTGCCTTTAAGGACATATTCGAGACAAACTATGATATAATCGCAGTTTCAGAAACTTGGCTTAAGCCCGATATATCCGATACTGCAATTCAAATGAAAGATTATACGCTTTTTAGGAAGGATAGGCTGGTTAAAAGAGGAGGCGGACTTGCTATTTATGTGCGAAATGTTTTTCGATGTAAACCAATTCAATTACCTATTACAACTACTGAACATTTCTGGGTTTCTCTAAAAGTCAAAGATAAAAATGTTGCAGTTGGTGTTTTTTACAGAGCGCCGGATATTTCAGAGATGACTTTTTTGAGCGATTTTGAGAGCACTGTGGGGTTAATTGCACCTAAATATGACTACATTATTTGTGCCGGAGATACTAACATAGATTTTTTAGATGTAACTAAGGTCGGTACGCAAAAAATGATCAGTTTGATTGAGTGTTTTAATCTTTCACAATTGGTTAATCAAGCTACTAGGATTACCGCTACTTCGCAAAAACTTTTAGATCTGGTTATCGTCAGTGACAAAATGAAATCTAGATGTATAAAGGTTAGTGATTGTTCGCTGATATCTGATCACTGTTCGGTTTCGTGCGAGGTTGAATGCAATGGTGATAAGTTTGCGCCATTTGAATATACTTATAGGGATTTCAGTAGATTTGACAGTAATGATTTTACTGCAGATCTTCAAAATTCAGACCTTTTTAACATATATTTATTTCAGAATGTCAATGACAAGGTGCAATATTTAAATGACATTTTGTTGAAGCTATTTAGTAAGCATGCTCCAGTTCGCACTGTGCGTATCACAAAAAAGAAGGCACCTTGGCTTACGGATACCATAAAAATTATGCAAAGAAAGAGGGACAAAGCGCTGATCAGATATCGTGCATCAAAGGAAGCTGCGGACTTCAATTACTATAAAATTTTGCGGAATGAAGTCAATTATGCGATAGTTAGGGAGAAAAAGGCTTATCTTCAGTTCAAACTCAATAGCAAATCTAATATGTGGAAGGAGTTGCGGGATTTTGGAATTCATAATAGAAAAAATACGATGAGTTGGCCGATGTGAATAATATCAACTGCCATTTTTTGTCTTCTTCTTCTTCTACGAATAATTCGGTAGAGCACATGACTAAGAACTTTTATGAGACCAATAAACTACATGACGGAACACCTTTTGAATTTTCACTTTTAAATGAATTAGATGTTTATCGTGCAATACTATCCATCAAGAGTAATGCAGTTGGTGTCGATGGAATCAGTATCAAAATGATTTTGCACTGTTGCCCTTTCATTCTACCGTTTATGACACACATTTATAATTTTTGCATCGCGAATAAGGTATTTCCTGATTTATGGAAAAAGGCAAATGTAATTCCTTTGCCTAAGAAGGACAGTGTGCAAGATTTGAATGGTCTGCGTCCTGTGAGCATCCTATGTGCCCTATCGAAACCCTTAGAGAAATTATTGGAAAAGCAAATCCGCGAGTATGTAAATAGCAATGAGATACTACCGATACAGCAGTCTGGATTTAGGTCGAAGCATAGCTGTGTTACCGCACTTTTAAAGGTGACAGATGACATTTATAGGGCCCTGGATAATAGTGAATTGTGCATTCTGGTTTTGCTAGATTTTTCAAAGGCGTTCGATAGTATAAACCATGACCTACTTTTTGCTTTACTTCATTATATTGGATTCTCTAGTTATGCAGTACAGCTTATGTCAAATTATTTATCAGGTAGAAGCCAACGAGTTATGTTGAAAGGATCTTTTTCGAATGATTTGCCAGTTCAGTCAGGGGTTCCCCAAGGCTCAGTGATGGGACCTTTACTCTTTACTATATATACCTCTCAGTTTTACAGATGTTTGAGATATGCCACTAGCCACTTTTATGCAGACGATACACAAATTTATTTGGCATTCAAGGAAAGTAATGTACAGATTGCTACTCATCAACTTAACCAGGATATTGCAGCGCTGACAAAAATATCTGAGGACTTTTGTTTGTGTATCAACCCTAGTAAGTCCAAAGCGCTGCTGTTCGGTAGTAATCCGTCTAAGAGGCGTATAATGGATCAAATTGCAGTATCGGTAAAAGGTGAGCCGCTTTCTTTTTCAGAGTCCGAGAAAAATCTCGGTCTTATTATTGATACAAAGCTACGGTTTTCAGAGCATGTATCGTTTGCAATCAAAAAAGCGTTCTGCAATTTGAAGCTAATTTATTCTAACAGGCAAATTCTTAATAAAAAGTGTAAAACTATACTTTGCGAGTCTTTAGTACTTTCGCATTTGAATTATGCAGACTGTGTTTTTGGACCGGCATTATTGCAGAGTGATTGCAAACGAATACAGCTTATTCAGAATTCATGTTTGAGACTTATTTGTCGACTGCGGAAATACGATCATATTTCATCAGCATTCCTCGAAGTTGGCTGGCTCAACATGAAACAAAGGCGATTTTTGCACTTCTGTTGGCTGGCGCATCAAATTATTTCTCACAAGGTTCCTCTCTATTTGTACGAAAAAGTTCAGTACCGAGAAAATGTGCATAGTGTTAATATTAGAGGAAAACATTTGCTAACTATCCCTCAGCACAAGACTACTTTATATAAGTCATCATTCTCCTATAATTTAGCCAAAATATATAATAGCATTCCAACTGAACTTAAACAACTAGGAACGCGGTTATTCAAAACTAACTTGTCTCGAGCTATTTTAAACGGCACAATTGAATTGATCTAGGTTAATGCGTATTCAGCAATATATTTTAATTTTTTTCTGTTTGTTATTGATTTCAGCTTTGTGGCACTTGATTCTGCTCTGTAGTAGTAGTAGTAATATTAGTATACATCTAGGTACTTTAGTAAGCTGTCTAAATGTTCTGAGAGTAGTATATTCTGTAAAACGTTGGTTGTATTGTATTATAATGTATTAAGTCGTATTATTTTTCTTGGGTTGAGTGGAAGAGCGCGACTCAGTTGTATGTGCCTCATATAACTGAGCTGCGAACTCTGCCTTTTGCGTAGATACATCTGGGTTACTTCTTTATTATGTTACGTTATGATTATGGTTCTAATCTATGCAATAAAAACAATTATTATTATTATTCTGATTTTTGAAGTTTCTCTCGCATGACTGCGGTAGCAACAAATGTTGACGGGCTATGCCAAGTCAACACCTGAACTATTACGGATCGGAATTTAGGAAGGATCGTACAATATTGCAGGTCTTCAGGATTACAGATTTTTGAAATATTTTGTGTAACTTTTCGTCTAGGCCTAACTGTTGTAGGTGTGGTGTAAAAGTGTTTGGTGTAAGGCCTAAGACAGACATAATTAGGGGGACAATAGTAACTTTGTTTTGCTTCCATAGTCGTTTTATCTCTATCGCAAGGTCAGTGTATTTAGATATCTTCCCAGCGTAGGCGTTTTGGATATTCGTATCGTTGGGAATAGCGATATCTATCAAATAGGTAACTTTGTCTGCCTTCGACTGGAAAACTATATCTGGCCGATTTGCCGGGATAGTCTTATCTGTATGTATTTCAACGTCCCAGTACAATTTGTATTCATTGTTTTCGAGTACTGATGTCGGTGTGTAATTGTAATATGGATCTGTGTTTTCTATTAGCTTGTTTGTTGTGGCTAGTGCTTGGTGAATGACCTTCGCTGCAGAGTTATGTCTAGCTGTGTACTCGGTTCCAGCGAGAGTTTTGCATCCGCTTGTTATGTGGTCTATTGTTTCCTTTTGTTGGTGGCACTTTCTGCAATTGTCGTCGATTATGGATGTATCTTTAATTATGTATTTCATGTAGTTCCTTGTCGCAATCACTTGGTCCTGTATAGCAAGCATAAAACCCTCAGTTTCTGGAAAGAGTTGGCCATCCTGCAGCCAGGTGTATGATTGTCTTTCATTAATGGGCTCTTGTGTGACGCGGTATCTGTGCTTGCCATGGAGTGCTTTTTGTGACCAGGTATTTATTTTTTCTTGTTGTAATTCTATGTGATTGTGTCCGTCTGCTGAGTGATCTGAGCGGGATAGGTTTAGTGGAGTATAGTTTTTGTCTGCCTTTACTATCGACCTATGCAAGTTTGTCTGCTTGCTTTGGAAAAAGTCTCTGAGCGTTTTTATTATTATTATTATTATTATTTGATCGTTTTCTATATTTTACAGCTATTATCTGCTTAATTTCTGTTGTTTTTACCTGTTTTCTGTTCTTTTGTGTTGTATTCGGCTGTGTTTCGTCGTTTTCTATTGTTTCCCGCTGTTATCTGCTTGCTTTCTGTCGTTCTGAGCTAGTTTTGACATTATTATTATTAATTTTATTGCCCTAGTTCCTCAAAAAGGTAATCCTCTTTAATGGCCAGGAAAATATACCACCAGATCCAACACACACCGTCGCGTGATGGATATTGAGGACAGAACCATCCAGGGCCACAGTACCATTAAAAAAGAAAACCAGACATGGTTGCCTATTAGATTTTTAATAGATATAATAATAATAATAATAATAATTTATTTATTTATTTTTATTTTTTTATTTTTATTTATTTATTTTTTTATTTATTTTATTTATTTAAATAAATTGCTTGACCCACAGAAGGTGCTGACCTTGTGCATGCGCTTTGTATATCCTATTTAGATTGCAAATATACACATAATGTACATATGTTAAAACTAATACTAACTATATTAAAGACTTATAAGTGTGTTAGTTCAAAAACCTGTTAAAAACATTTAAAAAAATATCTGTGGGTGTGTTCATTAACCATTGTTTGACTTTTTTTTATAAAGTATGGGATTTTATGGATTTCAATGAAGCAGGAAGTAAATCGTATATGCAGCAACATAAATATATTAAAGTTTTTTAGCTTTATTGAGGTCTTGAGGTCCTATTCTTGGTTCGTGTATTATGTTCATGGCTAATGAGGTTGATATAACTTTTATGTTTGTGATCGAAATTCAATATGTTATAGCTGTATAGTTGTCGAATATCAAATTTCTGGGATTCTTAAAATAAATTATTTGATGGGTATGTGGGTTATTTATAATAAATAATTTTCAAGACACATTTTTGCAAGGAACTGATACTCTTCAAATGAGTTTGATGCACTGCTCCCCAAGCTAAGATGCCATATTTTAGCTGGGACTGCACAAGAGAGTAATACAATGTTTCTAAACAGCGTGTGTTTAGACATTATCTAAGAAATTTGAATTTAGGTAATAGTTGTCTGACTTTTCGCGAAAGAAATTTTATTTGTAAATCCCATTTCAAATGTTTGTCAATTATTATATATATTATTATAATAAACTCGGTAAAGTAAAATGTACAATAAATACCATTCTTACTTATATACTAAGAATATTACAAGAAGACAAATGAAAAATTAAGAAATAAAAAGAGTTCGACACAAGTACTTTTATTACACATATCGTTTAATGCAGTTTCACCATTTTTCTTGAGTTATTTACGAGATCACTAATAAGATTTACAATTGCTGATTATTGTAGTATCTGAAATATTTTTAAGTCGCTTCGTATTGATTCAGTCGGATTTAAAATACAAAAATAGGGTGGACATCTTAAAACTTAACACCATCTACCCTCACCGATATACTTTTTGTCAAAGTTACCAATAACTGACTTTTTGATTTAAATTCTGATCTAAATGTGATATTTTGTTTTGTAAGGAATTCAATATTCTCAGCCTTTCTGAAGGAAGTATTGTACGGTAATGAAAGTTTCACTTATAAGTTTTACTATTAATATAAAAATTATTTCAGTACTACCCTAGACAGACGGCCGGCAATAAGGGTTGTTTAATGTATAACTGTGGTTTTGGAAGATCACCTTTTGAGACATTAGAGTGAAAAAAGTGTACTGCCGGGTACATCTCGAACGTTTTTACTATAGCTATTCCACTTGTGTGTTATCTGAAATCAATCCTCAAATTTGCATTTTTATTTTCACTTGTGTAATAACTAGTGTGATTGATTGTAATTATTTGCTGTGCAACTAGCTTACGACTATTAAGTTCGCCTTGATATTTCAATGCCTGTTTCAGTATATGTGCATTTTGCTACGTAAAATTTAAACAAAACTAAAGTTTATTTCATCCGTTATAATATTGGCGTATTATAATCCTAACCTAAATATACAATAGCAATGTACAAATATTAACGAAAATAATAATACAGGGTGACCAATCGGGTGACGTTATTAATTTTTCTTCAGATAGTTCGTACCGAGACCTACCCAAAACACCCCCATGTATGTGTAGCGATTATTGATAGTTTTCGAGTCGATTTATTTACTAGAAAATTTAGAGATTTTCCAGTGCTTTCAAGAAATAGTCAAAAACAAAAATGCTTTTTGGCTCTTATTTTTTCTGTAATTATACTCAGTATTAAGCCTACTTTGATATCCAATAAAGAAAACCTGTCCCATCCGACCAATTTTGGGCCCAAAGTTTAAAATCACTGTTTTAGTCAGGAGACCAAAACTTCCAAAATAAAATTAAAAATACGTATGCCTGGTTCTGGAGCTCCAAACTAATCTTAAAAACTTTGCAAGATATAATGATGAAAAAGTAGCACTTATGGGGCATTTTGCGCCGTACGTGACTGTTAAAGGTAAAAAGCTGGTAGGTAATTCAAGAATTTCCAAAATGATTTAAGAAACTATTATTTCACTTTATTATGACAAATTAAAGAAAAAAAACTGATACCCAAATTGTGGTTTTTGGCGTGTTTTTATCATCTGCTAAATTAAGTTGTATGGAATGTTAACAAAGGAAAGAAATAATAAAACAATAATCTGACTTTCAGTTCCATTGCAGAATTACCTGGGAAGCGCTGTCGTAGCATACGCCGTCCCTTTCCTTCGGAATAGCTTTTTGCGAGCTCATGTTACGAAGGAATCGAGAAGATTCCGATTTCTTTAACAAAATCTTGTGGACCGATGAATCCCGGTTTGCGAGGACAGGGCTGTTTAATATTCACAATGACCGTTATTGGGCAACGGAAAATCCTCACATTGCACGGCAATTGAACTTTCAGAGCAGATTTATGGTCAACTTGTGGACGGAAGTAGTGAATGGACAACTAATAGGCCCCGTCGAATTGCCATCTTAGGCTGGGTGGAGCGACCTATTTAGATTTCCTGCAAAATAGCTTGTCCGACTCATTAGAAGACGCAAACCTAGAGATACCAAGGAATCTAATATCCAACAAGATGGCGCTTCGTGCCACTACGCTAGGAAAGTGCGCAACTACTTGGACACAACCTTCCCAAACCGGTGGATTGGTCGTGCTGGGCCGATCAGTTGGCCCCCTTCGTAGTCCAGATTTAAATCTCATTGATTTCTTCACCTGGTGTTATTACAAGGAGATCGTCTACCCTCGTGACAGTAACACCGCGGAAGAGCTCAGATAATAATTAGAGGAATGTAAAAGGAAAATTAATGAAAACACAACTGCGTTTCGCCGACGTGAGCTTGCAAAAAGCTGCTCTAAAAGAAAGGGATGGCGTATGCTACGACACCGCTTCCCAGGTAATTCTGCCATGGAACTGAAAGTCAGATTATTGTTTAATTATTCCTTTCCTTTGTCAACTTTCCATACAACTTAATTTAGCAGAAGTTCAACAGTACATAGCAAAAACACGTCAAAAATCACAATTTAAGTATTAGTTTTTTTTATTCAAAGCCATTAAAACATCAATGATTATTGGGTTTATTAGTTGTTATGAGCTTTTTTCTTTAGTTTGTCATAAAGTGAAATAATAGTTTTTAAATCATTTTGGAAATTCGTGAATTATCACCTTTTTACCTGTAACACTCACGTACGGCGCAAAATGCCCCCATAAGTGCTACTTTTTCATTATTATTTCGAAAGTGCAATGTTCTGCAAAGCTTTTAAGATTGATTTGGAGCTCCAGAACCAGGCATACGTATTTTTTATTTTATTTTGAAAGTTTTGGTCTCCTGACTAAAAACAGTGATTTCAAAGTTTGGGCCCAAGATGTACCTAATTATTGGTCGGATGTACAGGTTTTCTTTATTGGATATCAAAACTGAGTCTAATTACAGAAAAAATAAAAGTCAAAAATCATTTTTGTTTCTGTTTTTGGCGATTTCTTGAAAACACTTGAAAAGCTCTAAATCTTTCAAAAATAAATCATAACTCGAAAACTATCAATATTCGCTTCACATACATGGGGGTGTTTTGGATAGGTCTCGGTACGGACTATCTAAAAAAAAATTAATAACGGCACCCGATTAGCCACCCTGTTAACACATATGCATATTAGAAGTGTAGATTTCAATTTTTATAGATAATAATGCTAAATTGAAGCAAAGAAACCAAGTGTACTTCCTAACCAGACATCTATGATCGTTAAAGTTGCCCTATTTGCTTTATTATTAGATTACATTTGTGTCGCTGCTAATTTTATTCAGTACTATATTTTTTGACAACTACTTCAGCCTCTTCCCAGACGTCAAAACTGAATGCGTGGCTGGTTTCGGGGGGGGGGGGGCGGGCCCCCCTTTATATACGCCACTGCCCAACGGCTGGATAAATAACGTTGGGTATACATATACTTGGTAGGATAGGAAACAGGATTTAGGATATATACTTACTATACAATGTTGTGCCTGTGAGGCTATGAGATGGGTTTGGTGGTCACCTGCTGATAATGTGCCGTATTTATTATACAAGACATTTACTAACCTGTCGACAGGAAATCATTGTCTTAACTACTTAATCGTATCTTGTGTTCGTAGTAAAATAATTAGCTTGACTATGGATTTCAAGACGTGACCTACGGTCCCACAGATTAATTTTATAATAAATTTTTGTGTTTTCAACGTGGACATATTATGAAGTAGATATACGGTACATACCTACTCTTCTGTATGCTACAAGACAGGATAGTGTATATTGTATTCTCATCGAGAAATATCTTATTCAGCTTATCATTGAAATCAGTCTGTATACCTTATTTCGTTTTATTTTTAACTTCCGCGACAAACGAGGGGTCAGTTGTTAGAATCGGCCCATTTTCGCAAATTTTACCGAAATCAAAGTGCGAGGTATCATTTCCAAGGTGAAATCACCTTCTGACTCATTTTCTGAAAAGAGAATGCTACGTTACATTATTATTTTTCCGAGTAACCCCCACCACCCTGTCGCCATTAAATCATATAGATTTGCACTAAAAGTAGACCAAAAGATAGAGAACAAAAATCTACTTATGACAGTAATGTTTGAGATTATTTGGATCATTTTTGTGACAGTTACTGCCATTTTAAAGTTCGAAAATTTGGTACTTTTTATGGACTTTTATTCATCCATTTTGAAAATTTTTCGGCATGCGCGGTAGCGTTTCGATATAAGAAAATATGCTCTTTATTGTGGTAGCATTTTAGAATTTCATGTTATGACATTATTTTTTTTATCATCGCAGCGGGACCTAAAACTAGATTTTTGTTTCTAATGATAATCTTTTTATAGTGACCAAGTTTGAAGAAAAACGGAATGCTTTGGTTTTTTGATGTCCGTCTCTGTGTGCGTCCGCGATTTCATTCTCCAACGATCACTCAAAAACGCCTCAAGCGATTGCTCTCAACTTGGCCAACTTGAATTAGTAAAGGTACTTGCGAGTTCAAAAGGTTTTGGTACGAATTGGAAAATCGGGGGGTGGAAAAGGGTGGGGGTCGGACAAAAAAAATAAAATACAACATATAAGTTTGATAACACCAGTTGAAAGAAAATTTGTCTTTATTTCTAAAACGATGTTAATTTTTTCATGAATTGAAGGCTAAAAAAATTAAATGAATTGAAATACTCAAATATATGGACAACAACCACTTGAGTCGGGGAAGTTCCTAGAACGAGGTCTACCTCGTTCAACGGCATTTTCTTGTTTATAATGATCTATTCTAGTAGTTGTAGTACCCTTAACGAACAGAGGTGGCGTACTTGGGTATATACCCGACATTTATGTAAGTACCTACCAATAATATTATGGTATTTACCCATTGAGTATAATCCGGGTGTAAAGCTTTGGGTATTTACCCAAATTCTAATATACCTACTGGGAATGTGTCCAATACTGCGCTTGGTGCGTTTTAAGATTGATGAGGACGACTTTCCGAAGTGAGATACAGAAACATCGTAATCTGAGCCTGTTCAACTTCAATAAAAGCATAATTAACTATAAAGCCTGAGCAGTTTACGATAATTAGAGGCAACGGCGCACTCAGTGGTACTGCTGCAGTGGATGCATTGTACCAGCTTGACCGCGTTAGGCTAGGTCAGCATCTCGGGTACGGCCTGTGCGGCGGTGTCCTAACAAACGGCCGCAGCAGCGATGATGCAGCGCAAGGGTTGCGAAGGTCGTTGCCCTCCCGGACCTATCTCAACTCCACTACGACGCCGACGCTACGTAACGCTACGGGCGGAACCGCCTTACTTCAAGTGCGAGCGCCATGGCACAGCATACGCCATGGTATGATGGCCCGGTTGGTCGCTACAGATCGAAGCTACAGCATATTATGTACATACCAGCAACGCGACTTGATAGGAACTACGCTAAATTTTTGTCCGACTATTCGTGACCTCACAATATGACTTTACGCAGGCTGCTTCAACGTCTCTGCATAGACTTTCAGCTCAGGGTCAGATTAGACAAATTTATGTCTAATCTAATAAAGCCGTGTGCTGGAACGTCGTGGCAATTTGTTTAGTGGCCCGTATGATACGCCTCTGATTAAAATTATGAAATTCTGAATTCAGAGTCAGATTCAGTGTCAAAATTTTACCCATCGTACCTAATTTCGTAATTTTGTTATGAATGGTTTCGAGAATATGGAGGGAAAACCGTCTTCTGGGTGCCCCATGCAAAGGAGCGTAGCTCCCATATGACATTTTCTTTCTATTTTTCGGAGTACTATTCGTGGTTAAAGTTTGTTAACATATTTAATTAATACCCTGTATATCATTTTCACTGCATAGTGCTGCTATAGATTTTCCAGTACATAATATTATTGCGTTTTCGGCGAATAGTATTAAATTCATGCTGATTGCAGTTAGGAATATCATGGACGTAAATTAAAAGAAAAAAAGTTTTTTTAAAACACTTTTATCTAAATACTTTAAAAAGAAGAAAATAAAATGTTCCTTTAAAATTTTAACTATCAACTCATAGCCTAATTATACATAATTTATATGATGATGAAATCTTGTCGCGCGATTTACTTGTGTAAATAAACTAATACCTATTTAATTGAGTAATCTGCTAAGTTTGATTTTTTCAAATTTAATTTTAATTAAATACCTATAGTTATTTAAGCAAACCTCGCGACAAGCTTTTATGATCATATAAATTGTATATAATGAGGCTATAGGTTGATAGAATTTTAAAGGAAAATGTTATTTGCTCCTGTTTAGAGCACTGAAATGAAAGCTTCTTTTGAAAAAAGAATTCAATTTATTTTTTACTTCTTAGTAGTTATAACTGGGTAGGTTTCTGAGTCCGTTCATGTCATATCATTGTTGCAAGGTCGTTAATTTCTGACAGTCTAGCTCTTCAATAAGGAGACCTTCTAATTATTTTACCCTAATTATGCCACGTATGCTTGACCAAGAGCAAATAGCCTCGAGCGTAAATAAACGATGACGTGGTCGACTTCAAAAGCCCTCCATATTGGATTAAAAGTGATATCAGATTTTTATTCTAATTATTTTCGGCAAGCCCTAACAGATGGCGCAAACACCTTAAAATTTGTATTAAAGTTACTAAAAGGTTTAAATTTAGACAGAGGCCTAACGACGAGAGCTTAAAAAGTATGACATCCAACTTATTTGGGAGTTAGCATTTTTGTGAAAGTCGACAGCCTTAATTATTGTTTATGCGGTAATGGTAATCATTGTGCTATAAATATTGACCAAAAACTAACTAGAATATTAAAAATAAATATAGTATAAAAAAGCTAAAATACCCGCATTTAAAGAACATCAAGCTTAAAAAAATAATTTTTAAGCTTAAGCTTAAGACAATAAGGAACGGAAAATTCTAGTATTATTGTGAAAGAAGCGTCGAGTGCTCGATTTACGAATAATATGTCACAAAGTCGCCCGCAAAGCCGTTAATCATTGTTTTGAGCTTACTTTTGAAATTATTTTTAACTTTTAGTCCGATTGTCTTTAAAAGCCTGTTTTTGCTTTTTCAAACTATATTTATTTATGGCAAGCTATATTACGTTACGGATCACAGAGGTGATTAAAGTATTATTCTGCTGCTGCAGGTATATATGGTAATGACAACTTCGTACTATGTAGTTATGCTTACGTGGCGCGTTCTGAAAATCCGGAAGGAAAACCGATCAACAACTAAAACGTTAATAATCTGAAGTGTTGCAGCTGATTATGGCCTGTCAGGAAACACTCCATTAGCAAAACAACGTAAAAAAGAGCAGATCTGCCCGTATATATCATTTGGCTGCAAACTCGTTCGGTAAAACGAAGTATGTAATTTCTAATAGCTATGGAACAGCGGTTGCAGCGGGCGATGCCAAGCAGGCGGCAAACGCAGCGCACTTAATTCATAGAAAGTAAAATTAGTCACGTGATACCGCCGAGAGTGTAGCTTTCTCTGCAGGGTGAATACACTCTTCTAGTTCGCGAGAAAGATGCGTTTGTGCAAGCTGCACGCCTCTTGCTTACGCAGATGTATGACGTGTTCAAGCGTTTTTCCTAAAAACGCGTCTCGTATCTTCTGAGCAGCCACGATCACTGCCCAAGTTACTTAACCTATTAGAATCAAGTACCGATAAATAAAAAAATACCTCACTTGACTACTATTTTGACGAAATGTACATGTACGCATCCTTTATTATTATCAATGACTTCGTTAGGGCAACCAATTCCTCGCATTTAACTGGCCTATAATTAAAATCACAGTGAAATACAAAATGTCTGACAAAACGTAATTTGGAAAAAGTCACCTTTGTTCATTGACCTAGAAGCAACGACGATAGAACAACTGAAGACCTCTCATCTCATTCATAAATTCATTTTGTGTTCACAGTCAAACATTAATTTGGGCGAGGGGGCTAGCAGGGTGAGGGAAAAGTGACAAGATGGCCGCTTGATGGGGACCGTAATTTCTGTTGTAAACGTCACATAAGTAACGTCACCTGCAGCTTCAGCTTGGGTGATGAACAGCGTACACGCATAACAGTACTTAACCATTATGGCAACATATAAACGAAATTCGCGCTAGATAATCGCTAGATGAAGCAGAAAAAATGACGAAAAATACGTTTGCTACGTCAAAATCACGTCAAAATTCGAAACGGTTGACACTGTTGACTTGAGACTCTTGACAGTTGACGGCTTCATCAACGACAAACGTTCAAACTTGCAAATAATGAATGAAAAATGATACCGGTAATAATTTACTATAAAGCCATGTTGCCAGCTGGTATGTGAGGTGTGATTAGCATTGTAAATTATGAAATTATTTTTAACTTTTCTTACTACATAATGGGTGAGAAATTCGTTGTAGAACGAATTCATTGGATGTTGTGAAATAGCTATGTACAAAAACAAATGTTATTGTAGACCTTTGGTGAATTGTGGCAACTACGTATCAATGTCTGACGATTTTTTTGTAAACATAAGAGGTCTATCAGAGTTCTGTCGTCGTTGCCTAGAAGTTACAGGTAGATTTTTTTTAGAGAGCTATCCTCACAGAAAAGTCGGTGATTGTGATATTTTAAACGACACGGGCTGTTACATCTGAATTACTGATAAATTCCAAATGAAAACCAGTAATGAACCGACCACTCAGGATCATGGTGGTGCCTTTCTTATGAGCTAAAATATGCCATGCTAAATTACAACGCTAACACGAAATTGTGAGTTCAATTAAAAAATGGAGTCAAGTTGATTGACTCAGTACTTCCCACACATAATGATGATACCATTTTATTATTTCCCATTGCATGAAACTATAGTCTAAACTCCCCTTGCAACTAAATTATCGGCCATCCGCCCGCAAAAACAACATCCACCACAAAAACCCTCGTAAATAGTTTCTTGCGTCTCCCTCCTTAGGAACTAGGACGCCACAGTTTTTTTCTAGATGCTTGAACTGGACGATGCGAAACGATCAAGAGCCTCCAACCCGTCTAAAAACGAAGTTTGAGTTGATTTTATGTTTTTGGTTTTTTTATTATTGCTGCGCCGCCACTGACACGGTTTTTCAAAAACAGAGTCGTTTTCCATTTTCGCAGCGGTAGTAAAGTCTGTGTCAAAATTTTATTAAAATCAATTCAATAATTTTCACTTCACGCAACATACATAGAACGAAATAAAGCAAAAATTGTATGATGTACAGATCAAGCCAATATTCAGATGGACCTAAAGAAGTGTAATATGCCGCTAAGTATTTCTTCTACAGGTCAATAGGTAATAAGTTCGGATGGCTCAAAAAGTGTATCATGCCTCTAGGTTTTTCATTCACATATCAATGGACAGCCCATTACGAATTCAACAAATTTTTCAGTATTACAACCTCCCACCCCCCAACCACCCCAAATTCACCCCCACCCAAGAAAAAGTAGAAAATGATCAGGAACCCCTAAAACGCCTAAAAACGAAGTTTGAGGCATATTTGAAATTTTTCGTTTTTTGCTAATTACCCCGCCCCCCGTATAACGATTTTCAAAATTATAGGAACATTACCTACTACGACCCCACAGCATAACGCTGCCCAAATTTCATCACAATCCATGCAGCGGTTACTGAGATTACGAGGGTAGAAAAACGCGACAGACAGACAGACAGACCGACAGTCAGACCGACAGACCGACAGACAGACAGACCGACGGAAATGAGTGACGTGGGTTTTCGTTATGTACACATAAAACGCCCAAAAAGCGTATTATCTCAAAATCGAAAATTTTCGCGATCACAATACTCCCCTCACCTATCGGTGTGGGATGTAAAAACGCTTTCCCTATATACCTAGGTACTTGCATTTATTTGTACACATATATACCAAATACATCTACTACGAAGACATTGCCTTGTATGTAGTATTGGCTAAATATACGTTGTAGTAATGGCTAATCTCAAAAATCCATTCACACATAATTTTACAGACCTGACAACTATAGCTTCAAGAAAAATACCCTCCTATAATAATCCCCTTACATAGCATATGTAAGAGAACTATAAGAAGGATTACTCTTTATATACACTTTATGATGGCATAACTTCAGAACATCATCGATAACGTTGAATAACAATTTCTAACATACTTATATCCGGGAAAGCTTCGCTTTCGAGGTACAGGGTGTTCAGGTTTTAATAAAAATCTAATTTGTTTTAAATATTTCCTAAACGGCTGCTTGATTTAGATAATATAGCGATGAGTTACAAAAACCAGTGGTGGAGATATGGTCATACAATTGCCCTTTTAAAAAAACTTTTACACGATCGACTTTGTTGGAAATAACAATAATACAATGCTCAACGTTTTCTTGCATTATCGTCGTCGTAGAACGAACCAGTTTCGAGATATTTGCGATTTTCTCCAATTATTCAGGACTACTGACAGCAAATAATTTGGAAGTAAGTAGGTTGATTTATTTTGAAGTATCACTAAGTTAAAGCATGCTGCATTTTATTTATAGATTTTGTGACATTCAGCAAGAATACTACAGAAGATTTCCTAACAGATGACAGCTATATCGTAATGGTTTCCAAATGTACAAAATCAGTTCGTGTATCAGGGCCTGGCGGCCATTCCCATAAGTCCTAGTTATTGCAATATTAATACCGTAAGAAGAAACGCTGTATGTACAGCGTGAATTTGATGGAGATCCAAGGGCAGATCAGAGTAAGTTGAACCACCGGAAAATCCAAAACGACTTTTTTAAGAGTATTAAAAAGTATTAAAACGGAATCATCGATATTCTTTTTATTTACAAAACATCCACGGTTTACAACCGAAGACGAAGAAAAGAAGATAGTATTTTGTAGGTGACTCCTGAGTAACGACAGCTATTTCTTAAAAAATGCTCTGTGACCGACGAATCATGTTTTACTCACTGTAGGATTGTAAATTTCCAAAATTAGCATGTATACCTATGGGCATCACCATCAAATTAGACCACGAAAGAATATTTAGCTGGAAATCTACAATGGTAACCTCTTTGGCCCTTATGTACTTCCATTTGCGATTGCGATTTAACTCTAGAAACTTACGTTAAAACTTATTTGATTCGAAGCTTAATCTGAACAACAATGCCTGAGGAAACCGGCAAATATCTCGAAAATGGCTCGTCGTAATAAAAAACGGAAGAATACTTTTTTATTTTAAAAGACATGGACCATCGAATAATATTATTGTTATTTGCAAAAAAATTAGAGGCGTGGGAGTTTAAAAAAAGTGTAATTGTATAGCCATATCTACACCACTGGTTTTTGTAATTTATCATCATATTCCCTAGATCATGGAGGATTCTCAGTTTGTTCTGTGCGCCAAATTTCAAATTTCTCTAGCTGACGGTTTAGAAAATATTCAAAATTTTAGCTTTTTTTAATTTGAACCCCCTGTATCTCGAAAACGAAGTTGTCCCGGATATGTCTATCGGAACATTGTCATTATTTTAACGTTATCTATTATGTCCTGAAGCTATGCCATTATAAAGTGGACCACCCTGTCATCCCTGTATACCGGGATGTATACTATACGAAATGTACTAAAGTGCCTTGGCAAGTGCCATTAAAAGTTGGCGTATTTAACCAGGATTGTAAAATGGTACAAAACTTGTTAGTTTCATACTAAAAAAAAAAAACGAGTAAAAAAATAAAAACCTCAAGTAACCCGATTTTTGCTAACCCATTTCATTCAGGTCAGATGTTCTTTATTCTTAATTTTACAGCAAAATGATATGAGAGATGGATAATGAACATATTTGCTATGAGTGAGCGAGACAGATAGTGATGCCACTTTTAGCAAAGTCAACAAAGGTACCTAAGTAAAATTAATAAAATAATGAAAAATTTTGACCTAGTTCAGTTTAGGTTTATTGGAATAAAGGTCAGGCAATAAATATTCAAATTGTTTACCATCAGCTTCAATACATGCCCTACATCTTCTTAAAAAACATCTACTTATTAGCCATATCCTCGAGAGTTGATGTCCTCAGCAGCTTGAGAAATTCGTTTACGCAGTTCGGCTACGCTCTCAATGGGCTTTGAATAAACTTTTTCTTTGAGAACACCCCGATAACCAAATTCCAGATGATTTAAATCTGGGGAGCGGGCTGGCCACGAGATGGTGCCTGAACGTCCATTTCCACCTCCCTGATATTTTTGGTCAAGGAAACCTCTTACTTGCACTGCGTAATGCGCTGAGCAGCCATCTTGTTGATACCTCATGTGGCGACGATCTATTAAGCGGTCTACAGACGTTGATGCATGCTGCGATTTAGGTATCGACTCCTACGTTTCGTAACGCAAGTAATAGCGTGTGTGGTACTGAATCACGAATTTGGTATCAGTTGCGGCTTGCAGCGATGCAGATTCTGGAATCCTATTATGGTCGGTGAGCCATGTCGCCGAGCCGGTGACGATGGCGCAGTGATGCAGGTTTGAACGTGTGTCGATGCAAAGAAATAAGCCCACCCTACTATTGTTGTGTTGCATGAAACGTGCATGAAATAGCAAGTCGATTCAGGCATCGCAACAGGTTTCGATTTGAGTAGGAACTTATGCAACTGATGCAAGTTTCATGAAACCTTGAGTCGATTGAGGAATCGCAGCTTACATCAACATCTGTAGGCCGTTCTAGTGGTACGCTCTCTAACAAAGTTGGTAAATTTTATCGTAAAAAATGTAGGTAATTCGTGCCATTCAAATTCTCAGGCAGCTCAAAAGGTCCAACAATTTTGCCGTTTAAAATACCAGTCCACAGGCTTACTTTAAAGCGATACTGGGATCCGTCTTCTCGCATTAAATGTGCCTGGCTAATAAGTAGATGTTTTCTAAGAAAATGTAGGGCGTGTATTGAGGCTGATGGTACACAATTTGAACTTTTATTGTAATAAAACATGTTATTTCCCTATCTGACTTCTAATCCAATAAACCTAAACTAAGCTAGGTCAAGATTTTTCATTGCTTTATCAATTTTACTTATTTTTGTTGACTTTGTTAAAAGCGGCGTCACTATTTGTCTTGCTCACTCATGCCAAACATAGATTAGATTCTAGAAATGTTATCTGGGGTTACGGTTCCAAAGTTTAAATGAACAAAAATAATAAAAGTTAACCACAATAACTGAAAAATAGTTATAATTTGAACAAATTTCTAGGTTTTTTTTTAAATGCCCATAATTTTCAAACTGCATGGGATAGATTTTTTTCTGATTTTTCTCATGACAGTTACAACCAATCCTGTCACCCCGTCGCGGCTTGACGTTGACTTCTGGGACACCCTGTATATTCTTTGTCACACGAAACCAACACTTAGTTATAGCAGAAAACTGAAGAATTGGAGCAATCTTCATTTTTCAAACATACTCGTTATACATAATATACTATGTACGTACGCAGCCACCATAGCATGATTCACACTCAACTAAATGCTGATTCGAGGTAGTATCTGTCACCATCGGCATCGGCAGGTAACGAGAATTAATCACAGGATTTACGTGATCGGGCGAATTTATTTAAAGGTAGTGTATAACAGTATACACACATACTCGAATACAAGCTGACCCTGGTTTGGCGGTCAAATGCTGCAGCAGCAGCAGCACCAGCAGCAAAAGCAATAATTGTAGAGGAACGGCTCGACCTTTGACTATAAGCGGTATGCTCCAAGCCCGGGGTTGCAGCTGGTGATACATCGACGATGGATTGAACAGAATATTATATCGGTAAACTTGATTTATTTTATACTGAACATTAAGTTTTCTAAGCCACATAGAAAGAACCTACTAGGTTTAATTGTTTAATCGTGTCTGAGCTGCACTTGAATTAGTTGGTTAGTTTTATGTACTTTTTTCAGTTTATTATATTTTTTAGCATTTTTTTTTAATTTTTTTTTCATAAACATTACTATTAGTTAATTAGTAATTAGAGATAGGAAAAAACGCGTATATGGGACGATTACAGACACATACAAGTCGGATATGATTGTCTGTATTTGCTCATATCTCTTTCCAGTGTCTGTCACACTGCACTGCCGTGTCGTTCGCTTCCCATAGGACCTGGATTGTGCAAGGGGTTTCCAGGGATGGGCAAGATAGAAGACGCTCCATCGTCTGGGTCCCCCTAGGTGCATAAATCGTTCTCGGCGTATCCCCTCGATGTCTTGGGATCGGCACGTAACGGCTATGTCATTGGCGTAGATGAAACTATTTGTAGAGGGGCCGTCAGGTTGATCACTCCTGTACAAATTGAATAGAAGAGACACCAGCACGCTACCCTGGGGAAACTATACTTCTGGTTCCTCCACCGACTACTATGTCCCTGGAGCTCCACGTAGAATCTCTTTTCGCACAACAAAGATCACATGACCTCTGTCAGATGGTACCCTACTAGGTTTCCAATTCGGTATCCCGAAATCCCGGTACCTAGAAATTTTTTTTGGTCCCGAAAATCCCAAAAATCCCGGGATTAATGAAACGGGATCCTTGTCTTCAGCTGTTTTATTTGCGAACAAACTGAGATCACGATTATGAGACTCGACTCTAGACTCTTTGGTTTTTGTAAGGTCATATTTTATTATTACTAAGCAAATCGCAGAAATTTAAGAATTTTTAGTTTTAATAGAACATTTAAATGAGACTTACTTAGTTGTTTCTGGTGTAGTTGTTGTTTCTAAAATTAGATTTGCCTTCTTCTTTGTGAAAAACTTCCTACGATCTCTTCCATACTCGCATTGATTGACCATGACTTTGTAAGGAGGTCCAGTACAAGGAGGAACAAATTGTCAGAAAACAGAAGAAGTATGGAAAAACATCGCTAGTGATTGCTATAAAATGTGTTTGTCAAACTGACTAGGGCTTTAAATGGTAAGCATTTTAGTATTCAAGCACCTTAAATAAAGTCGGAGTCATTCTTCTTCAACTGCAAAGAACCATTTTTTATTATTTTTTTGGTTCCTGTATTTTGCAAATGTATGTGCTGATGTCGAGATGTGTTGATAATGTTATAGTTGATGCTAAACGTCGATTTTATTAAGCTCTTACTATTGAATTCAGTTTTAAGAAACAATGCAATTTTCACTATTTTAAAATTGAGTTCAATTTACTCCAGCTCGTTAATAACAATGTGTTACCCCTGGTATTTCGCAAGGTAATGGATATTTTGATTGTGTTTTGCGTCGCTAAATAAAGCAAATAGATGCACAAGGTGCTAAAAATATGGAGGTAAATGGTGTTTGGCTTTTTAGAGATGTTTACAAGCAATAGGTTTCAGTTTCAATGAATTTTTGTTAAATTGAATACGCAGTATTTGTTTATGCTTCACAATGCTAGGACGTTAAATTTCCGCTATGTTAGTGAAATAATTGGTGCTTATGATAACGCTGAACATTCAAGCTACCAGATACAAATGCTTATTCAATTATCTATTGTACGAGTTGTTCAAAGGCATGAATAAAGTGATACAGTCAAAAGAAGATAGGTAGGGCCGAACCAAAACATAACATGAAGTTCTGCTCTTACCTCTGCATTTTTGGCTTAATTCCTTATCGTACTCTTCCTCCGCAAATCTGGGCAAATTTGAACTGCCATGCAGTAAACAGAGTGAAAAACAGGCTAACGAATGGAGCGAGACCATCAGCGGCCAGATATTCATATCATCTGGGTCCTGAAATATTGATATTTCGAGATGGTCCAGCAGCTCCTAAACTCAGGAATCACCTCCAACGCATATTTCGATCTCTATAGTTAGAGGAAAACCCAACCATGCAGGTCTCTAATCAATAAGCCATATAGGGTGTTCCAAAAAGGTGATGCCAAACTTAAGGAGCTTATAGGGGACGGTTTGAAGAACTTTTTTTTACATGAAGACCTCTAGTCAGACATAATTCGTTTTGACTACAGCCTAAAACAGGTAATAATGATATTCTCTGAAAGGCATGCAGACTAAAATCATGTCCGAAAATCTGTCGTTATCTCGCGGTCTATTAATGGCTTTGAGCACTTTTTGACGAGATGAAGTAAAAAGAGGTAGGAGACAATAACAAAATTTGTATTTCTTGAGATAAATTTATGAATAGTGGATACCTGAATTCTCATTGGTTTCTTTTGCAAAAAAGTTTTGCTCTTAAGCTGTAAAAGTGGTCGACTTGACATTTGAAGAATATGCGGACATGCAACTTACTCCTTTGGGGACACAAGCTACATTAGCAAGACCTATCAGGTGGCCAGCGCAAAATCCCGACATATCACCATTGGTTTTTTCTTCTAGGGTTATAGACGTTGGTGTATGATGCAACTCCTGAAGCGACTCAAGAGGAAATAGGAAGAGTGATAGCAGCCTCTCTGTACATACAGCAAGTTCCGAAAATCATCTAACGCGTGCGCGAATCAATGATTCGAAGGACCGATCTATGTGGGTGGTCGTCAACGTTTATTATAACATCCTTCGTTCTCTGTAATAACAAGTACTAAGATATTGACGTGTTTTAGTCAGGAAGGTAAGCAATACGATTTTATTTTGATGACTGTAGCTAAAACAAGAAAAAAATGCTGGGAAAAATTTAGGCAAAAAGATCGGGAGACGACGCATATCATGGTTGATGAATCTCCGAGACTGGTTCCATTGTAGTTCAATACACCCGTTCAGAGCAGCTACATCAAAAATTAGAATTGCCTTGATGATTGCCAACATCCGAAAGGAGACGGCACCCTGAGAGGAAGAAGTAGCTAAATCGGTTCATGTCGGACAAGGGGTCTTTATGTGCGAGTAAAAAATGTTCTCCGAATCGTCCCCCATTATCTCCTTATGTTTGGCACCACATTTTTGGAACATCCTGTATATACTCTGTATGGTGAAGCTATCCACAACATAGAATTGTTTCCATATGCCGACTATAGTCTCAGCTTCTGTAAAATATTGATTAATATCTTAATATCTGGACAGGTCAGTCCCATAAACCCTCTGGTCAACACCTGCACAGGAGGATAGTGGAGGGTTTTAGCAGAAGTGCTGAGTAAGGTTTAGAGATAAAACCAGAATTGGATACTGGCAAAGAGTTTGGAAAGAGCTAGGCTATCAGCAGCTTAATGACAAGTCAAAAAGTTGTCATCAATACCATAATCATCCGAAATAGGAGACTTTGATCTTCATGGACGATAACGCCCACGCATACTACGCAAAAATGGTTGAAAGTGTTCTTGAAGATCGTACCACCTTGAGCAACTACAGCTCACGCAGTCCTCCTATCAGTCCTGCCTCCAGTAACCCAAAAAGATCCGTTATAGCTAATGCAATCAAAAATTAATCAATTTTTACTTCCCACACCAATAGGTGAGGGGAGTATTGTGACCGCGAACATTTTCGATTTTGGGATAATACACTTTCTGGGCGTTTCAAGATGTTTACATAACGAAAATCCACGTCACTCACTTCCGTCGGTCTGTCTGTTTGTCTGTCTGTTGGCGTTTTTCTAACGTCGTAATCTCAGTAACCGCTGCGTTACCTTATTAGTTATTTCAATTGTAATTAGAGAATTGTATAAGAGAAAGTGGGGTGGAGGGGGTGGAATTCGAATATTATTCGTATTTTTGAGAAATAAAGCGAAAATTGTACGCAATGGAGTGACATTTATTTATAATAATTATTAGCATCTTAAAAGAGACGAATGTATTATTAATTTTAATTTTAAATGTCAAAAATTGGGGGGGAGAGGAAGTAGTAATAGTTGAAAAATCTTTTAAGCAAATAGGAGTAGATGACGCTTAATTGATTTATATCCGTTTTTTTGTTCATACTATTAGCACACTGAAAAATATGTGCCATTTCTAGGAAACATCGTTTTGTCAAGTTAGATTCACTCTCCAAAACTTTAACGGAATCATAGTCCATCACATGGTCCAACTGACTTACATGAGAGGCCAAAGCACACCTATGAGGGCGTAATCTGGCATCACTTTTATGTGATGTTATCCGTCCCTTGAGGGATCTAGAGGTTTGACCTATATAAATTGAACTACAATCTCTGCAAGGAATGCTATAAACGACATTGGTTAGGCTCAACAAAGGGACTTTATCTTTTAATTTTGAAAAAAGATTATTAATTGTAACAACTGATTTAGAGGCAATTTTACAACATCGTTCAGCACCATTCTCGTCTAACTTGTTGTAAGTACGCACAATTTTCTATCTTAAACCACTTGTTGCTGAACTTTTCTTTTCATTTATTGTAGCCCTGAAGAAGGAGTCAAAGAACTCCGAAAGCTAGGAAATATAAAAGTTTAAAGAGTACACCTCGCTGTTTATTTGCCGCTACCCAGCTATTAGCTTTAGTTAGTGATATATACATACGAGTATTGTTTTAGATCGTTCTATATGGCGCAACGCGAAAATTATTGAATTGATTTCAATGCAATTTTGACACAGTATTACTACCGCGGGGAGGATGGAAAGCGCGTATGCTTTGGAAAAATCGTGTCAGTGGCGGCGCAGCAATAATAAAAAAACTAAATATATAAAAACAGCTCAAACTTTGTTTTTAGGCGTTTTGGGGGTTCCTGATCATTTTCTACTTATCTTTGTGTGGGGGTGATTTTGGGGTAGTTGGGCTGTGGGGGGTTGTAAAGCTAAAAAATTTGTTGTATTCATAATGAGCTGCCAATTGACCTGTGAACGAAAAACCTAGCTACATAATACTCTTTTTTAGGTCTATCCGAACATTGCTTTGCTTATTATAGAAACCAAGGGACTTAGAATTTGTGATGTATACATACGAGTATTGTTTCAGGTTCCGCATTGCGTAATGCGGAAATTATTAGATTGATTTGAATGAAATTTTGACATAGTACTGCTACCGCGGCGAGGATGGAAAACGCGTATGTTTTAGAAAAAACCTGTCAGTGGCGGCGCAGCAATAATAAAAAAGCTAAAAATATAGAAGAGCTCTAACTTCGTTTTTAGACGGTTTGGAGGCTACTAATCGTTTAGCATCGTCCAGTTGAAGCATGCAGAAAAAACTGTGGCGTCCTACCTTCTAAGGAGGGAGACGCAAGAAACTATTTACGAGAGTTTTTGTGGTGGACGCTTTTTTGCGAGCGGGTGGGCGATGATTTCACGATGATGACATCATTATGTGTAGGAAGTACTGAGTTAATCAACTTGACTCCATTTTTTTATTTGTGATTCAGCTTTACGTGTTTTCTATCGAGTTTTTAGGAACCTCTCAAATTTCCTTGAAAGGGTCTACCACATTTTATAGAAATTGTAAATTTATCATAAGGTCTGATCGAGGGTCTGATGAGGTTAATCAATAATCGTTTTGTAGTACTTTATTAGATCAAAAATATTCACGGTTAGAAGGCTTCAATCATTTAATTTTTTTAAAAGAGGTACTGGTCCAAAATCATCTATTAGTTTCTCAGATATCAATGATAAAACATTTCATTTCACATATATGTCTAAATATTGACCGCAACTTTTCTAAATTAATTTTAGTTGAAATACGACGGCCATGCTTAAGTGGAGAGGCTGCTATATAATTTACAACAAATTTTGAGGTGACTCCCTTATTTTGCAGTTGAACTCTTTCAATCCAGAAACGCGCCAAAAAGTTGCTATTTTTTTTAGCCTACGGGAAGAGGAGTTGTCACACTCAAAAACGATGGGTCTAATAACATTTCCATTTTCTTCAAAATTCAACTACTAATTTAAAAAGTATACCATAATTTATTTCAAAATAAAAACCATATCATTATGCCAGAGAGCTCCTAGACTCCTGCAGCTAACTGCTGATGATGTTATAGTTTCCTTTTTCGTTGCCCAAGGAAAAACTTAGTATTCAACCATGCAATTTTGCTTACTTCCCAGGATCCATTTAAGTCCAGAATTTGCACTTTTACAATCAATATGAATATAATAAATAAATCATTTCAATGTACTCATTTTATGTACACATATTATGAAAAGCATTATCTGTCAAAAAGTTCATTTATTTCTTCAAAGGCAATATTGGTATAGGTCTGTAAAGTATAGAGACGATTAACTGAGAATAGTTTTAGGGATAATATTTGTAGTTTACTACCGCTTGTAGAATGGTTTTGTTTCTTTTCGTTCTTGAGATATTTTTGAAAAATCTAAAATGAATTTGGATCGGCTGTAAACTTTTTATTCGTCAACATGTTGAGATTTGAGAATCTGTGAGGATACCTTCACAGCACTTTTTTAAGTAGAACAAGCTTATTCAATCAGATCTCAGATGCAATGTTTCGTTTTCCTGAAATTACCATCAACTTATTTTTTCTTATGGCAGCCATTAAATAACCTCAATTTTACTTCCCACATTTTCGATTTTGAGGTGATACCGGGTGATACGCTATTTGGGCGTTTTATGATATCTACATAACGAAAATCCACGTCACTCATTTTCGTCGGTCTGTCTGTCTGTCAGTCCGTCTGTCGGTCTGTCTGTCTGTTGGCGTATCTCTAACGTCGTAGTCTCAGTAACCGCTGCATGGATTGTGACTAAATTTGAGTAGCGATATATTGTGGGGTCGTAGTAGGTAGTGTTCCTATAATTTTCGAATTCGTTGTAGGGGGGACGGTGTAATTAGCAAAAAAATATTCAAATATTCCTCAAACTTCGTTTTTATGCATTTTAGGGTTCCTGATCTTTTTCTACTTTTCTTGATGAAATTTGGGGTAGGGGGTTGTAAAACTGAAAAATTTGTTGTATTCATTATGGGCTGTCCATTGACCTGTGAATGAAAAACCCAGCGACATAACAAACATTTTTAGGCCATCCGAAAATTGCCTTGCTTATTATAGAAACTAAGTGACTTAGGATTTGTGATGTATACGTAAGAGTATTGTTTTGGATTGCGTAACGCGAAAATTATTGAATTGATTTCAATGAACTTTTAACTCTGACAGTGGCGGCGCAGCAATAATAAAAACCTAAAAATATAAAAATAGCTCAAACTTTGTTTTAGGCGTTTTGGGGGTTCCTCATCATTTTCGAATTTTTTTTTGGGTGGAAGTGAAATTGAAAGTGCGGTTGGGGGTGGGTTGTTATAAAACTGAGAAATTTGTTGTATTCATAATAGTCTGTCCATTGACCTGTGGAAGAAATGCCTGGCGGCATATTACACTTTTTTAGGTCCATCTGAACATTGGCTTGCCTACTACAGAAACCAATTTTCTGATGTACATACATATATGAGTTTTGCTTTATTTCGTTGTATGTGTGTTGCGTAAAGCGATAATTATTGAGTTTACTTTAAAAAAATTTTGTCACAGAATTTACTACTGCGGTGAGAATGGAAAACGCGTCTGTTTTTAAAAATCTTGTCAGTGGCGGCGCAGCAATAATCAAAAAAATAAAAATATAAAAACAGCTCAAACTTCGTTTTTAGACGATTTGGAGACTCCTGATCGTTTCGCGTCGTCCAGTTGAAGCATGCAGAAAAAAACTGCGGCGTCCTAGTTCCTAATGACAATTTACGGGAGTTTTTGTATTGAATGTTTTTTGCGGGCGGGTGGGCGATGATTTGGTTGCAAGGGGATTTCAGACTATAGCTTCATGCAATGGAAAAATAATAAAATGGTATCATCGTTATGGGTGGGTCAACCAACTTGACCCCATTTTTTCAAAGCCTAATAAGAAGAAAAATTCTTGAACGGAGAGTTTAAAATATTCTTCGTCATATTAACCGCAATGCTATTCACCCATTACCCAGAACTGGAATACTAATATGTTAACATGCAATGATATTGGTATTTACTTAATTTAGTTTCAGATGTGGTGACGATTTGGCAGTTTTGCGCACTAAAATATTGGAATATTGCAACCCTTGTAGGGCATTCTCTATCTTTTTAACGCAATGAAGAGTTGTTTATGAATACAAAAAAACATATATCGGAACGAAGTTAGAACTATTTCATATTTTTAGCTTTTTTTTATTATTGCTGCTGCTGCTGTTAAAATTTCATTAAAATCAATTCAATAACATCCGCATTACGCAATCCGGAACCTGAAACAATACTCGTATGTAAGCAAGGCTATGTTCGGATGGGCCTAAAAAAGAGTATTATGTAGCTAGGTTTTTCGTTCACAAGTCAATTCGGAGTCCATTATGAATACAACAAATTTTTTTAATTTTACAACCCCCGCACCCCAATCACCCCTAATTCACCCCCACCAAAAAAAGTAGAAAATGATTAGGAACCCCCAAAACGCCTAAAAACAAAGTATGAGCTGTTTTTATGCCTTTAGTTTTTTCATTATTGCTGCGGCGCCACTAACACGGTTTTTCCAAAACATACGCGTTTTCCATCCTCGCCACGGTAGCTATAGTGGGTCGAAAATTCACTAAAACCAATTCACTAGTTTTCTGCGTTGCGCAATATAGAACGATCTAAAACAATACTTATATGTATACTTCACTAATTCTAAGTCCATTGGTTTCTATAAGAAGCAAGGCAATGTTCGGATGGGCCTAAAAAAGTGTATTCTGCCGCTAGGTTTTTCATTCACAGGTCAATGGGCAGCCCATTATGAGTACAGCAAATTTTTCAGTTTTTCAACCCCTACCTCCCAACCACCCCAATTTCACCCCCACCCAAAAAAACTCAGAAAATGATCAGGAACATCTAAAACACTTAAAAACGGAGTTTGAGCTGTTTTGATATTTTTAGTTTTTTTATTATTGCTGCGCCGCCACTGACACGATTTTTCCAAAGCATACGCGCTTTCCATCCTCGCCACGGTAGTAATACTTTGTCAAAATTTCATTGAAATCAATTAAATAATTTTAGCGTTACGCAATATAAAACGATCTAAAACAATACTCGAATGTATACATCACAAATTCTAAGTCCCTTGGTTTCTATGATAAGCAAGGCAGTGTTCGGATGGACCTAAAAAAGTGTATTATGCCGCTAGGTTTTTCATTCACAGATCAATGGACAGCCCATTATGAAACAACAAATTTTTCAGTTTTACAACCCCCCAATCCCCAACCGCCCCAAATTCACCCCCACCCAAAAAAAAAGTAGAAAATGATAAGGGACCTATAAAACGCCTAAAAACGAAGTTTGAGGAATACTTTACCTACTGCGACCCCATAACGTATCGCTACCCAAATTTCATTTCAATCCATGCAGCGGCTACTGAGATTACGACGTTAGAAAAATGCCAACATCAGACAGACCGACAGACAGACCGACAAACAGATCGACAGACAAACCGACAGACAGACCGACAGACAGACCGACAGACAGGCCGACAGACAGACCGACAAACAGACCGACAGACAGACCGACAGACAGACAGACAGACAGACAGACAGACAGACAGACAGACAGACAGACAGACAGACAGACAGACAGACCGACAGACCACGGAAATGAGTGACGTGGATTTTCGTTATGTAAATATCATGAAACGCCCAAAAAGTGTATTACCTCAAAATCGAAAATTTTCGCGATCACAATACTCCCCTCACTATTGGTGTGGGAAGCAAAATGTTGAGTTCACAGGTATGTTTTTTATGTTGGTTAGAACTGCAATTTACATAGTACATAATATCATAAGGCCATTTTTTTGGAGGAAAAGATATTGTTTTAGAATACCATCCAGGGTGTTCATTTGGAAACTTCCCATCCAGATTTCTCGAAAACATCTGAATAAAAGAAAACATGCCGGGACACGTCAAAAGATTTGTCAAGGGGGGCAATTTTTTAACCAAAAACTACTACACCCCCCTTATACTCTTGTGTCCCCCAGGATCATCCCCTTAAAAATTTTAAACGATAAGGGGTATCGAGTAATATCTTGTTTCAAAGGTATGTCGAAGTCCATTATTTGACGTTTGGTTTTTTAATATCTGTCGATTCGTTTTCGAGAAAATTAGAATACTTATGTGTCTTAACTTTTATCTTATTTATTTTGTACTGTGCATACAAATACAGCCACGCCGAAGGCAAGGCATTGTGTGAGGTATTGGCATATTGTGATAAATGTACATCAAAATTTCGCTTACCTATGATCTGGCTTGATCCATGCTTGATCCGCTACAGCTTCTTTGCCTCATGCTGTTGTGGTCTCCTTTCTTGAATTCTCATCACATTTTGGCACAATATGCCTCTTAGGTGATCATAAAAATGAATTTCTTACGCTACGTGTTCAAAAACAAAAACACTCGAAAATATTGCAGTAAGTGCTCAAATGTTGCCCGTTATTGGCCAAACAACGATATAGGCGATTTTCAAATTCCTGACGGGCAGTTGCAAAAACATGTTGTGGGATATCCTGGCAGCTTTCGATAATGCGTTAACGAAGGTCATGCATACAAACTGCCTGTCAGAAATTCAAAAATTGCCTATATCATTGTTTGGCCAATAACAGGCAATAATTGAACACTTATTGCAATGAAAAGTGATATTTTCGTATATTTTTGTAATCCATTCGAACAAGTTAACATTCATAAGAATTCTAATTTTCTTTTTTGATTAAAAAGTTGCCCTGCTTGACAAATATTTGGCGTGTTTCGGCGTTTTTCCTTTCAATCATCGGTTTTCGAGAGAAATCTGGGATGGAAAGTTATTGCGCTAATATATATAAGTACATAACCTACCACGACCTCATAGCATAGGACACTCCAAACTTTATCAAAATCGGTGCGGTTACTATGGTTACAGAGACAGAAGCACAGCGACGTAAATAACATAGATTTTCGATATGTAGACACCATAAGTCGTCCAAAAAGCATAAGATCTCGACACTCTTCGCGCTTATAATACTTCCCGAACCTAATGTGTGGGAATACAAGTAATGGAATAAAGCGAAGCTTGAAAGGCGGAGTCAGTCTATTTGCCCTATCTTTATAGTTGCTGTTGAGAGTCCTGAGTTTTGAACTCAGAATAGGAAGCCAACCGGGAAGCAAAAAACTACGAAGGTGTAGCTCTGAATCTACTTTTATTTTATTGATATCATTGTTCGGCCTCACGGTCCCTGCCTTTACTGTTTATATTTACCTGGATTCCAAAATGTCACGATATTGTGCCACCTTGAAAAGTTCGTTGAAGACGTGTGCGTGTCTCTGACTTCAACACCCAGCGATACTGAAATAAACAAATGAAAACAAAAACTAGTAGCAAGAATTGACGTACCACATGAACTATCACTTGTTTAACGTAATATTCAAGTAATGACAGCTTTCGGCGGAGATGTGGAGGTAATGGGCTGAAAATCAGTTTAGGAAGGGATACAAACAAGTTATATTTGAAATGAAAGTCCATTTTAGCCAACTCAGAACATAGTTCTCTTGATTTATGATATAAAATTTGCACTGAAATTTGTGAGCAAATTATTATCAAATATTTCAGCGTGGCATATTACCTTCTAAGCTTATATTCCCGAAATAATTTGATACGAAAAATTTGGAGACATTATTAAGAAACGTAGAATAACTTCCCAATATACCATGGTGTTTCGGAAAGCGAAGGGCGGTGGTTTGACATCTTTTTAGTAAACATAAATTCTTGGGTTTTCTCACAATTGTCTTGGTCCTTACAACAGGTACCGGAAATATCCCGTCCTGCTTTTGCCCAAATCAGTGCTATGTAAAAATTGACACGTTAGAAAATCTCACTGAAATTCACACATTCTGCTATTTTGTACTTTATGAAGTTTACAATGATTCAAACTGGTAGACGCAATCAGTAACACGTAAGTCATAAAATATATGCAAGATTTTTATCTCTAGGTTTACCAATGTTTAGGTCTAAATTAGTGTTTCTGGTTCCAAGCTCCCCGTTGAAACACAGGGCCCGCCTCGTGGGGTGGTGCTGGAATGGAAAACCTGAACCTTATGCGAAATGGTGTTGGACCTGTTAAATCTAACCTGGCTAGATGGGAAGTTAATGCTGCAGACTATGTACTCTGTGACTGTGAGGAAGTGCATCAGAACATGGCCCATTTAAGATTATGTATATGCTACTCTTCCAGATGTACCCAGAATAATTCATGGTTTGCTAACACAAAAGCTGTGGACGTAGCCCGATACTCTGGGCTGTAAAACTTGAAACTTTCTGGATGCGAACACGAAAAACTAAGGTATGTCTTGTGAGACGGTCTAGTTGGCTATGGTTTGGGGATAAAATATGTTCAACGTTCTCCAAACCAAAGGGTGGCCCTAAGTTTCTTTAGATTTTCTTGGTGTTTGAGCTTAGACCCCGAATAGCATTTGGTTTTGTCTTATCTTAAAGTTGCACTGTTTTCTGTCCTACATTTTTCACTTATAAGACAAAGCTCATGCTCTTAAGACACTATACAGATAGCGAAGCCGACGTAGGAAGCATAGGCGTAGTTAGGTGGAGCTTGGGGGCTAAGCCCCCCAAAAACCCAAAAATAATTCGTTTTGTTAAGTTTATTGTATCTTGGGCAGTCCCCAGATCCGGGGACTTAAGCCCCCCCCCCCCCCCCCAGACTCAGGGCCTATGGTAGGAAGTCAGTTCTTGATAAAACAAAAACTACTTACTACATCAATATTTTTGTCAATCTCTTGACCTCTTGCTGCCCTATAATCCCACACCCAAATACTTAGGTGTCACACTGGGTAGGACACTGTCGTTTGAAAACATCTTCAGTCCATCACAAAAATTATGTGGAATCTCATGGGGTGACTCCGCCTGTACGCTCCGTACGTAGCCCTGAACCTCTGTTTCTCAGCGTCTGAATTGTGCTCGTCAGTGTGGCTAAACAGCCCACATACTAGACTGATAGACGCCCAGTTAAATGTATCTATGAAAATTGTTAGGGGATGCATAAAATCAATCCCAACTTACTGGCTATCAACACTCAGCCAAATAACTTCACCACGCATCTATTGAGAAAATGGCCTTCTGAAAGATTATAACAAAATCAAAACAAATCCCTCACTACCAATCCAGAAAGATATACCTGATATCTCCTTGCGTAGATTAAGGTCCAGAAAACCACCAATTACAACAACTTTCCAACTTGAGTCTGTTATGGTTTTAACACTGCAGTTAAATGGGCAGAAATTTGGGCGAAACATCAGAAGAACTGAACAATAATCTAACTGTTGGTCAAGGACCTTCTGGTTTTGAGCTTCACCGAAAGGAATTATCGACCCTAAACAGAATTCGCACGTCGCGCGTCGCCTGGAGTGTCCGCTAATTCGTTGGTCCAATGGGATAGCGCGTATCTCCCCAAGAATGTGATCTTAGAGCATATCCAGGCAACAACAACGCCTTCCTCCAAGTCAAGCCATCAGTTACTATTCAGATTGCAATTTTGTTTATTTTGTGTAGTTTGTCTAAACTGTTTTACTTTTTTATGACTTTTTTTTCATGTGTACTACAAACATACGTCAAATAAATAAATTCTTGTAGTTTAGTGTTCTTAGTTCTGGTAAGAGATGTGGCTCTGTCTTAAGGGTTGCGCTGTTGTGCCTTACAATATTTTCTCATAAGACAAGCAACATCGTGATCATAAACATAAAAACTGCTACCTTAGCTTTGAATCAATTTTATTTATACCAAGCTAATTTTCGTCACACATTTTGTAGTTTATATTTCAACATACACAGCTTTAAGTATCGACCAGTGAAGCGCGATGAATGAGTAGGGTCTACCATCACCCAAAAGTCCATCGTCGCAACGTCGAATGGCAACACTGCTTGCAACCTTGCGCTCGCCGCCAACCGAGTGCATGGGTGCTTAGATCGCGACGCTTTGACTTAGCTAAGCAGGCTTAGGCGAAATAGCGCGCTTTCGACGCTCAGTTGTTTCACGTTCGCGGACGATTTCAGCGCTCGCGCAACGTACCGTTACTCAGCTCAAAACAAACGCGAATCGGTCCTGCGCGCGAAACAACGGACTGCTGCAGGCTCGAGTCGTCGGCCTTTTGCTTTTAAGGGGTGACATACACAGGGGTGAATCTGACAATTTTTCGATACTGTACTGATTGACGTTCACGTTGGTCTCAGTGTTTATGAACGTTTTTACGAGACAACTGCATAACAACACTTTGCCGGTATTGTAACATTTGGACTGTTTAGAGTGCTGTGACAGTTACAAGGAGATTATAAGATTATTGTGATTTCTGTAGTGAAGTGCCCAATTTTGATTTTGTGGATTACCTTTTTCTGGATATCTTATCGTCATATTGAAAATATGGATTTAAGGTAGGATTTATTTGCTTAATATTTTGGCTTTTTCTCCTCATCAAGCACATAATGTAATATATAATTCCAGTTACAGATGAATTTCAGTCATTCAATTCCTCTAATTTCTGCAGAGGAATTTACAACAAAAAATACAGTATTATACTTTAGCCCTAATTTTTTTAGTATGTAGTCTAAAACAGATAATTTGCTATGAAATAGGCCCACCACATCCTGATTCACTCTCAACGCCCTCAAGGGCTTCCAATAGCCTTAGTACCTTTGATCACTATTTGTATAAAATATGGAATACATTAAGCTATGATTATTTTCAAAACTATTTTTCCCGTTTTTAACATTTCATTGTTGGTTTATTCATTATATTTTTTTCATAGGCCTGCTAACTTGAATTTTCTTATAGAGAAATTAATGTTTAGTAATCTAAAACTGATAAACCACTATGACAAATAATTATACTTATTTTCAATAAAATGGATTGCATCTGATCTACTCTCAAGGGAGTTCCAATAGTTTTTAATATTTCGTTGTAATTTATTTTTTCAAATTTATGCTTTAATAAATGTCCAGTATATACCATTGTTAAGGTACTAAGACAAATAATTTCAATAAAATTGCATTGTTAATGAATATGAGATATTCTTATTATCATTTTGAGGATTATATTTGCCCAATCAAAGATTTAAAATTTATTCCGTCTCTTTATCGAATGAAGTTGAATGTTGTTGAATAGGTCTGCTAGTATTGATTACAAACATAATAACAGAATCAATTGCTTCATTTATGTCCAGTTACTAGGAAAACTTTTCAAAAATGTTGGAAGAAAGCGATAAATTTATTCCTTTATTAAGTAAGTAGCATCTCACTAACCGATTTCCTAAACCGTTTCATATCATATTGCTTCAACAAATCATCACACATCAATACAAACATGATATATCAAAATTTATTTGCCAGTTTAAATTCTTAACGCCGGCACATTAAAAAATTTAAAAGGTGCATTTAAGCCTCATAAATTTTAGAATATCTATTATTGTTGTCTATATAATAACTCATTCAACGTATCTAGTAAAATTGGGAATCATGTTTCAACTAAAACGCATTCACCAACCATGACCATTTTTAACCTAGTTTTTCGGCACTTTTTGTTAACTTTCGCTGACTGTTAGAGAAAGTAACAGATCAAATTGTGCGCACCAGTGTTTACCGCATTAAAAATACATTTTTGATGTAAATTTTAATCAGTCATGAGCTACGAACTATGTGCGATATATTAACTAGTATCTTCATTACAAGTTGATTGATTCTTGGTAACAACTAGAGTCTATATCAATTTTATGGATTTATAAACCAGCCGATGTTTTTTAATAGGACAGTTTTTAGCTGTATATTATTAGATTATGATTTGTGAGCTCGCGGTTCGTTAACAAAAACACGGATATCTACCAAACAAAACGGTTCCACAGAAACAAACATTGGATATATCGAGTATGAATACAATTATTATTACTGTATCAACATAAAAAATATAGTGTAAATGATATTTTTAAGTGAAAGCTTATCGTGAAATTAAAAGTACATCAATTAATACAGAACGGAAGGCTGCTCCATCGTATATAAGTAGAAACAACCTTTGATTTCACAATTAGATATATTTTTCCTCCTGTTTACTTTAATGTTTTATTTTTTAACAGCCAAGGTTGATAACCTCGAACAAGCCTTTTGTATGACATTATAATTCTCATAATTCATAGGAAATTTATGCGAAGTAAGTGAAATGAAACGACAAATTAAGTAGTATCGATGAACAAGTTCTGCATAGGACGTCTACCAAAAAACAGTTTCAAAAATAACTGTAATAGTAACGTCTTGAATTATATTATGTTACTGAATACAGGAAACAAACGAAATTATACGTCCTTGGCTTTTGAAGTGTGGCACAGTATGATTTGTTGAGCCTAGAAACTTCGAAGACTATATATGTATTTAAAGATAATCCTATTGGCACATTTAAAATAGTAGGTATTCGGTAATTTCAGATCACAATATAGGACCTATTATTTCATAGTTCAGATATTTAGACCAACACCAAACCTATATTGCCACGTATGTTTATTGAAATTCAGTCACTTAGATATTTGTATTTTCCACATATTGTGGTGAAAACCATTTTCAAACCTGAACTGTTCATTCTGTGATACATCACTAAAGTGCACTGTTATTTATTCTCTATATATTATGATGTCAGTTACGGGAGAAGGAAGAACAAGTTCATCGGTTCTGCCCTGTCCTGCCTTTACGAGCACATTAGAATCCTGGAAAATACAAAACCTCGTGTGATTTTTAACGTTTACCACACTACAATAGGGGGTTTTTGACCATCAGAAATAACGAATTTCGTGGCTGTCGTAATTGTGAGCATGCGCACTAATAAGAAATAGATAAATAATTCTCAATAATGATAACGAAGGTCTGCTATTTACGGCGAATAAGGATAACCACTTTTGCCGGTATTTTTGACATGGATTGGAAAATGTTTTGCACAAGACAAAGGATTGTACAATGTACAATTCTATGATTCGAAGTAACGTCTTCCACCCATATTTAACCTCAAATGTTGTATGGTAGATGGTAGTCAACATTCTTGTGAAAAAAGCAAAATGAATAGATGACCTCCAATAATATTTTGAAAGATTTCATCCATGTGGGTATTTTTACTGGTCCAAAAAGTCATTTTTAGTAGTAAGCACCATCGTAGATTTATAACGTTAACGACGATTTTCGTTACTTTCAACGTTATTTTAGGTGGTTCAAAAACTCTCTAATATTTTACTATTTTTGTTTTCATTACCTTTTCTTTTCATTTCATGAGCAGAAAAACAAAAATCACCAACAGATTTGACTGATATGGTATAGGAATGTGGCTGAAAAATGCTTATACCATAATTACTTCGTCTTTTTTGTTTTCCCATATAATAAAATATACTTAAATATTCACAATAATGTCATTTCAGCGATGATGGATAGTTACCTGAAAATTAGGTCTCAGTATTATAACGAAAGATAAAAGTCCTTGACAAAAAGGTCAGGTTCTTTTTGGACAGCGTAGCAACAGAATATATAATTCCAAGTAGTTTAATCAGACCTCATGTTCTTTTGATTTTTATTATTTTAGTTGGCAAAAAGCAATGACCTAACATAGTTACTATTATATTTATAGAAAATAGAATGTGTATCATTCATTACATTAAGTGCAAAAATACCATATGCTTGACATCACATAAAAAATATTTAGGCTTAGCTCTCCTGAAGAAAAGAAATAGGTAATACAAAAAACGTCTATTCTAATTTTTAAAACACATCGGGTTCTTTCAATAGAGAACTAATTTAAAGTGATGGCAAATGAGTAGAACATAAGGGATAAGTTCAACAAGTGCGCGAGTGTAAAAAATCCTTTTAACATCACTTACCCTCATGGAAAACAAGTATACAGTTTTTTTTTATTTATTTATATTTTTTATGATAACGCCACCATTATAAAATGTTCAGACAGCCTTTTTTTCTCGTTTCTCTACCGCAATCTTAAAAATCTGTAATATGTTTTCACACGTAATTTATAGAGGGGTCATAGTTATCGATACATGAAAGGAAACTAGGTGGAATGGGATAGAAAAAAGTATCACACACACATGTGTACAAATGAAAAAAAAAACAAGAAACGGCCTTAGAGAAATCCATGCATTTTGGGAAACATAATTGAGTTGAATACATATTTCGTACATTAAGAACTCGTCGTTCAAGAGTAAGGTCCGGTACTAGCTTCGATAGTTATATACCTATAGGTATATTCTGTCAAACTAATTTTTCAACGGTCAACTTGGCAACTTCGAACTCCAATTTTTGCTAAACTATTAGAGAATTTTATTACCTACAAAAACTGAAGAAAATAATGTCGACGAGATACAAACAAGATCTAAAATCAACGAATATTTGTTATATAAATCAATTATGAAAAGTAATTCTAGATTTTCATTAGTTTGTTTACCATTGCAGCGCACTAGAAAATCGCAGCCGGAAAATATTTTACGAGCCAGTTTATGTCATTGTTTTTGAGTTTGTCATATTCGGGTACCTCTTAGGTTTATTATTTATTCCATTTAATTTAAGTAAGTTCATGACAGGGGCGTCACTAAGTTGTGTTACTTGAATATTGTAATTTAAAGGCAGCTCCACACCATCATCAGATATTCGAAACGGAGTCTCTGTGGCAATAACGGTTATTCTGTATTGGTATAGGTGTTTTGTTTCACTTTATTCAAACAGACTCTAAAAGATGACTTAACTTCTATGCATTTACAAGCATCATAAACATCATTCCGATCTTTATGTGTTGGTAGAGATGTATTGAATATCACAGGTTCGTTTTCAAACAATTCAGAAATTCAAAAACTGTTTCATTAGACCACTCCACTTCTTCATTCTACAACAAAAATTAAAAAAAAAACAATCCGGTATTCAACGATAGGTATACTTACTACTAGCCGCAGACTTTCGCTTGCAAACGTAATACGGCAAATACTCGTTCCCTTTGGTGATGGTTTAAAAGACTGACAAACTACTGGAAATCCACCAGCACTCTACAAACACTGAAATTGGTCATCAGCAAACAGCGATAAAACCGTCCATACTACTTGTCACTCGGCGAGCGATTTTTCGGTACTCGGCGAATGATGCATGTCTGGCGCCGCCTTTATTACACAGGGATCGTAGAAATCAGTATTATATAACGAGGGAGATAGCGACCGATAAAATTATTTCTATAAAGCAAAATTCCACGGAAAAACCTATACTGGTGACATAATACATCCATCTACAAGCCAGCAAAAATGAAATAATTTGGATTTCTTAAAAGAAATGGAATACTACTCATGATGTACTAAGGGTGAATGCGGGCAGAGGGCAAGGATATTCCTTCTTCCCCCAAAAAAGTCTTATGCAAAATTAGATCATGGTTAACTGCATAAATTGCAGTTAGAGAGGCATTCCCTACACCTAAGATCTATCTCCATAACTTTTGGCAGCCAAGAAATTCCCCACCACAGTGTTAAATGTCTTGTTTTTGTTTCTAAAATCATTTCAAATTGTTGCCTTGGTCTGTTTGTTGAGCTGCCATTCTTCTGCGTTTAATGCACATCGCAAGTTCACCGGTAACAAACCTATTTTTAAGCTCTGCCTGCTTTTAACAACTACATACTCCTTGTTTAAGGGAGCTATCATTCTAATACTTGATTATGTTTTAAATCCTATACAACATTTTTCTTCAGCATAACTGCTAGCTTGAATATTTTCCAAGAGACCAAAATCCAAAAACTTCAACTGCGTGAATTATTACTGTTATTACCGCTTGTTGGACAATATACTTTATCTACGACCATTGGAATAAATAGTACGACTTAAATGTTTGCTTCATAGCCACCTTTGCAGTACGTATAGCGTATATTTAACCATATTATACATTTCCAAGACATGAGTTTTGGTATCTAGTAGGCGTTGTTCATAACTGATGGTTGGAGGGTGAGTTATGAAAAATAATTCACGCTGTTTGTTCAAAGTAGTGTTAACTGTTCCAAAGTAGTTTGGTAATCGCTGTATAACTTAATGGGAGTAGGTAAAAAACTAGGACTTTTTTTCCAAAATATTGTTATACGTTAGGTAGGTGTTTTCCTTAGTTCTGTGATGATTCAATTAATTTTTATATTTTATGGATACGATTTGAGCTAATGTCGATCCATTGTTGCCTTATTTTGGAAAATTGTTGGTTAAGTAATTAGCAATTATTAGACATTTATACAGATTCACAGAAATAAACATACCGTACCTTCCTGATATAATTTCTTTTTCACCTTCTTTTGAAACGCATCGTCAAATTATTTAAAACCCATATCTATACAACTACATGCATACATAAAACTAATCGTATAATAGTAGTAGTTAGACAGGCCAAGTACAACACTAGATTCAAGGCCATACATACTGTTTTATATTCGTGCTAAAACTTATCTAGTTCATACATGACCTAGGTAACCAACTGGAAGCATCAGACGGCACAGGAACCTTTGATTATTGGTAAAGTTGTGTACCCAAAATGGCTCGATGCAAAAAGCTGAGCAGTATATCATACCACTTGATGGCATTCAAAGGTGATATAAGCAAAATATGAATTGCATTTGAAAAAAGGGCATCACCTTCCTTCCAAAGGGGCTTATCTCATTTTTAGTGATTTTTCAGGGGTTTCCTTGCATGTGGCCTATCTTGAGATGAGCCACGTCATGAGATTCTTTACTTGTCAAAATTGACAATTGACACACGTTATAACCGTGCCATAACTTTGAGACTATCCATATTTGTGATATGCTGTTAAGAAGGTATCAGCAGGTTACGGCTATCCAATGGGCCAACTCATTTCAGAAATTTTTTGAGATAAACCCTTTTGAAAGGAAGGCGACGATAGTTTCCTGTAAGGAAAAGTATGAAACCAACAAAAAACTATGTTGGTAGTTGTATCTTCGTGGTTTTGTTTACTTACCAAGTATCTCTTATATCCATTCGAGTTCAGCTGTCAGCTTTAGCTATATCTATATCTATGCAATACAAACCTCTTAAAAGTTATAGATTAGTGGCTTCAAATCTTCAAATATGTATTTTTATTATGCTACACACAAAGTACGAGTACTTATTTTAGTACATACATTTGACAGTTATCATAATCGCAGTTTATTTAGCCTTAGAATGGCATTTAGTGCAAATGATGTTAGTGGTTTATTAACAGAAGGAATCGATCAGGGCTAATTAATGAATGCATTGATAACTTTATACCAGGAATAGAATTTTCCCAAAAAAATTATACAATATCCACATTAATGATGGGCTCTCGTGAATTGGAGCGACAGCTAAAATTCGGAGAACAAAAAAAAGGTCGTGGGTATTCATTCACAGTGATATGGTTCCAGAAACCTTGTCGGTTTAGAAGAAAGACACATATCTGGGACCCTCAAAATTAAAGTACTTGGATCGTACCGCCTCCTAGATCCGCATCTGACAATATACACAGCACATTGAACATTGAAACAAAGTATGATTCAAAATAAACCCAAACGTAAAATGAAATTCATGAAAAATGCTACGCTGTTAAAAACTTCTGTATAGTATTTGCAACAAAAATGTAATTTAAATTTCATTCCTGGATTGAATAAACATATGCAGACAGCGATCAATCTAAGCAAACACAAATAGATGATAAATATGATAGTGAAAGTGAAATGCAGCTTCAAAACTGCGAAATTATTTATCCTCACAAATTAAGACAAAGATTATTGACACCGCTGTTGATCTAAAATCGTTTAATAAGATAATGTATGGCTGCTGCATTTAGTCACCTTGAACTTCATTTCTATACGATAAAATAGCTTTATCTCGGGCGGAATGAGGTAAATAATTAAATCAAAATTTCAAACATGAGGAAGATACGATTCAATGTATAAATAATAATTAATTGTTTAGAGTATTATAACTGTCGGAAATTGAATGTTTTAGGGGTTGCTTAAGATGCATGGCCTATCACCCTCGATATCTTGAGACGTTTTAGATGTATGTACAATCAATTGATACACACATTTTATGTTTGCATGCTAAAAATTCGTGTCAAGTAAGCTTATTACAGGTTGTTCAGGTTACATGTTGTAATAAAAGAAACTATGCTTAGAATGTAAAATAAAGGAAAAGGAGACGCAGTTCCTGCAATATTATCAAGAAAAAATGAGATATTGTCCTTGTAATTACGATGTAGGCATGTTCCTTTAGCTTTTAGCAGAAAAAATATCTTTCAACGGGGTGTTAATAGGCTACATTAGGCACTGAAAGGTAGTGGTGGTCCATCGAAATTCTTCAAGTGTAAAACGAGAACATTTATTAAAATGTGGCAATTTGTTTTGTTCAGACGTGTATATTGAACTACATATCATATTGTTTACTACAAATCTTATATTAGTTGTAAAAATTTCAACAATGCGCACAGTCTATAAAACTCGAAGGTCTACTAAAACTGTTTTGCGTTGTACACTTGCCAAATTTGCATTTTTTTGCTACCTTGAGGGTTTTATCCTTTTCGTCTGCGTTTATGATTTAAGTAGTTGTTAAGTTATACGGGTTTATGTGCGTATGTGAGGATTATTCGGTAGACCTCACATTTATACAAGGTCTCTTCTTGATCATTTTCAGGAATTTCGATATGTTTGTCGATATCGGATTTCTATCAACCTAATAATTCTTGTATGCTAGGGTTTATTTAACAAAAATTGTGAGTGACCGAATGCATGCAAGACTCCATAAACCAAATGTCTGGGTACCATGATCGCCAGGCAGATGAGGGTAACATCGACGTAGAAGAGATGTAAAGCTGGAGAACTGAAGACCGCTGCTGAAGACCTACTGTCACGAAGTGTAAAAAATTTAATGTTTCATTATTATCAGCCAATACCTTTATACAAGTTATTACTTTCAAAGGTGGCCTTTATTTGTACTGGTACTTGTATGAATAAATAAAAATAATAATAATAATATTCTTGGGCAAAAATATGCACATTTGAAAAATTGTTAGAACTGTACTTTGAATAGAATCATTCTACATTTAAATGCTTTGTGAGGTCAAAAGTTTGCAATCATTGGCAAATTAATAAATATACAATATATTTATTATTTATTATTCATTATATTTGAACGGGCATGCATTGATTAAAATCTAATTGCACTTGACTCAATTCTTATTAGGCAAATGGTAAGGAATGCTAACTGAACTCTTCTAGGATAAATATAAACATTAATAGTATACAGACCCCCACCTTGGAAGTTTGCTTCTGTCTACCAGTTGTATTAAAAAAGCTTGCGCATATGCAAGTCATCGAAAGGCTAAGCCTAAGGGTACGGACATGCTGAATTACATCGATGAGCACGGTTGCGGTCTCTATATCAATGCTAAAACAAACCTGTGTATTCTTATGAGACAACGTATCGAAGATGCCTTCACTCAGTCATCCTCGCGGTTTACCAGGCGGTCTACAGCGATGTTGGCTGGAGAAAAATATAGTTTCCCGCTGCGTGGAAGATTCACTGCGAACAACCCACTCCTAAGAAAGGCAAAAAATCGATCCCATCAATGTCTAAGGTTATGGAGACTGTTATTAACGCACAGCTCCTGAAATACCTGGACAACAATTACATCATAAATGATCGCCAGTATGGCTTCTGTAAGCATAGGTCTACGGGTGACCTCCTCTCCTGGCCTACGTCAATTACTTGTGGAACAGAGCAATTGAAAATCATAACGAATCCCGAGTTGTTGCACTTAACATATCAAAACCATTCGACAGAGTGTTTCATGAGGGACTTCCGGTGAAGCTTGCTACTTATGGACTGTGATCTGGCCTGCGCCACTGACTGTATAGCTTTTTGGACAACCGATCTCTGTTTGTTGTAGTCGAAGGACGTTCATCAGACGTATTTTCAATAAACGCCGGTGTTCCTCAGGGACCTATTCCCTATTCCCCACACTGTTCCTGTTGTACATCAGCGAGCTGCTGGAAATAACATCCCATCCAATCTACAGCGTCGCAGACGACAGTACATTACTATCGTGCATAGAACCAGGAAGGCCACTATCATCCCAGGAGACAGTACGTCGGCAAGAGCAACGTGCCTCACAAATCAACGTTGATATCAAAACAATTGTCGAGTGGGGATTAGTAAATAAAGTACAGTTTAACGTACAAAAAACTCAGGCAACAACACTGACAAAGAAGTCCCACGTTGGCTCACCAACTGTGGAAATGGAGGGTTACCAAATAGTCAAGTCACCTTCCGTCAAGCTTTTAGGGATCGTCATCAATAATAACATGTCCTGGCACGACCATAGTTGGAGTATTGCTCCCATTTGTGGAGATGCGCTCCGAAGTACTCTCTAAAGCTTCACTATCCAGAAGAGAGACTAATAGATACGCCTAACCTCACAAAGGACCTCCACAGCCTGGAACATCGAAGAAGGGTGGCTGGCTGTCCCTGTTCTACAGATTCTATCACGGAAGATGTTCGAGTGAGCTCTCCCAGAGAAAAACACCAAAGGCCAGCCGAACCTCACCAGGTCGAGGTCCCTACTCCCCGAACCAGTCTCCTCCAGCATTCCTTTTTTTGGAGAACTTCGACGCTGTGGAATGAGCTGCCGGGGAATTTGTTTCCCGATAGCTACAGCCTGCAGAGTTTCAAATCTAACGTGCAGCGACACTTATCCTCTCGCAGCGCATATACAGCGCCACAGTCCTTCAGCCTTTGCGGGAGGCTGACCATAAAAAAAAACATCGAGTCTGTTTCCCCCCCATATATAAAGGGAACAATCTGGAATGTATGGAGAACTATAGGGCAGTAACTGTACCTCCAGGTTTTTCAAAAAATTTTGAATATGCCTTTTTGGACCCTTTGAACTCTTTCTTACAAGTTTTAGCATAGCATGAGTAAATATCAGCATGGTTTCAGGGAAGACAGATCAACTTTAACAGCATTGTTTTCCTTTTATAATGTTTTTATAGAGTTGATCGAAGCAGACGATAGCCCTGCTGCCATTTTTTGTGATTTGAGAAGGGCTTTCGACTGCGTCGATCACTCCAAGCTACTCTCAATTTTGGAAAGGTGTGGATTGAGGGGTATGTCTTTGAATTGGATTAAGGAGTTTCTGTCATATCGACAGCAATACGTTTCATTGGTAAGTAGGACTATTACATCCGACACCTTACCGAAAACTGTAGGGGTGCCGCAGGGATCCTCGATGGGCCCTGTGCTATTTATCTTGTACATCAATGGTATCACAGAGGCCTCAGGGAATACCCATCATACCATTTACGCAGATAATGTCTCATATGTAATTGCAAACAATCATCAGACACATGTGCTAGAGCATCAGTGTGGCCATGTACCAGATGTTGCAATGAATTATTTTAATGAGCGGGGCTTATATTTCAATACGTCTAAAACGCAAATCATGCAGTTCCATAACCATCAAAAAAACGTAAATACCCTGAACATAAGCGTAAATGGTAATGCTATAAGGACCACTTCAACTTCTAAACTTTTAGGAATTAATTTTGATGATACACTTTCATTTAGATCACACTACGATAATTCGGCGTCAAAACTATGTCCCTGCACATACATGTTCCGCAATTTCCGTGATATTTTACAAATAAATGAAATTGTAACACTGTACTATGCTCAAATTGACTCGAGATTGGGGTACGGTCTTTGGGGAAATACCACCTCAGCAAAATCTGTATTTCTCGCTCAAAAACAAAGTGTACGAGTCACTGCTGGTGTATCTCAGATCCACTGCTGTCGCGAGATCTTTCCAAAACTGAGTATAATGACAGTACCTTCTCTGTATATTTATGAAGTGTCTGTGTATATACACAGGAACAAACGGTTGTTTTCGAGTACTGGAGAATTAGCAAATGTCAATACCAGACAAAAAGATTTATTACATGGTCCATTCTCCCGGTATAATGTTACTATGAAATGCCCCAATATAATGGGCTTAAAAATGTATAACGCTCTTCCAGATGTTATAAAAAGTTCATCCAATATGAACTATTTTAAAAGAAGTCTTAAACATGTTTTACTTAAAAAGGCATATTACCCACTTGCCGAGTTTGTAAGTTAAATTTTATTTATTCGTTGTTTGTCTATTATTTGTATTGTTTTGTACTTTTTTTAACTAAACACTGTGATGACTTTTTCCTATACTCTGTACCATAGTCTTTTGGAAACAACAAACGATGATTTATTGATTGATTGATTGGTTGACTAGTGAGATGTTAGGATTTCGCAGTTCGCATTTATACAGTAAGTGCTTTGGACCTAGGGTTCGAAAACAAAGATCATTTTGAGTTCCTATGTAATTTAACCGAATAATGCACACATTCCCTGCATTCACCAGAGTTTCGGGTCGTCAATTATATGGTGCTCGAAATCAAATAAGTAATTCTATAATAATCATTTATTTTGTGAAACAGTAACGAGAACAATATGTTCACCCCTCATCATGAGCTGGAACACTTCTCTTGAACAGTTCTCCAACGCCTTATCAGTCTCATGTTCCGTTATTATTATTGGAGGTGGTCTAATCTTTGATCTTGCCTTCTTAGATAGAGGTATTGTATCTGAAAAAGTATCTAATTTACCAAAATAACAACAGCACTAAATGTTTCCATGATACAGCAGTTACGATTACACTAAGTTAACGAGTTCTACATTCATTGCAATAATGAAGTTTCAAATCAAGCATACCAGTGAACCGACTCACCTAAAGCAGGAACCTTTTTTCGTTTTTTTCTTGTCCAATGTTCCTCAACATTTTCCAACATTAAGTTCCAATGCTTGTCGAAAGCCAGCAAGTAGGCTATGCAATAACCTCTGACACCCTTTTCATTCCTCGTAAATACCTGTAATGTAATAAAGAAGTGGTAGGCAGGAAAAAAACTATAATAGATATCATTGGTACTAAGCAAATAATTTTGTAATAAAAATCTCCATTCGATAATACAAATGTTTGTCATATTCTACTACAACGTCTTATTTGATAACGAAACTTCTCTTATTGTAAAGTCGCAATTGATAAACAGGGGAGTTGTAAGTTGATACTTGTTTTAACTGTTTATAGAAGTCGTTAAAATAAACAACTTTTTCAAATAACATTTTTCAGAAAACTGAAAAATAATCGATATACGTAAATAAAAGTAAATCTGGGCTTGTTGTATTAAGATGTACCTATTGTGTTTATGTTTAGTTTTTTGCTCGGATTTTTGTCTTATCGATTAGGTATATTAGCTGTCAGATAGCGCAGTAGCTCCTTTCTGTTTATCGTTGTCAATTTTAGATTGGTAAATCCTGAAAGTGGCATCATTATGAAACAAATTTTAGGATTTACCAATTTAAAATTAACTGATAAAGTGAACTAACTAGTGTAAGTAACGCAAATTTACACCGAATATAATTTCTGACACCTTTTAGCACAAAGTTATATGCAAAAACATGTTTTTAACCAGTTTTCTTTCATACAATCATAGGACAGAGCAGGGCAGTCATTCGAGCTCCTTCAAGTTAATACAGCTTGACTGCAGACTAATCTAATAGATCCAAAGATCTACATTTAAATATCTAATAATGGTTATTAACATCGAAAACGCCGTATTTGTTTCAAAATACAATCGCAAAAAAGCAATCTAAATCTTTGAAAATGGTGGTGATAATTTAATGAGACATCCAGGTGAATCTTTGTTTTCAAAAGTATGCCAATCCCATAAGTTGTAAAAAGTAATATTCATAATCCATATATAGGATAGTAGGACGATTGAAAAATTATGGCTCGCACAACATAAAATGAATATTTTCCGAATAAAATAGATGTTATAAAAATCATCAAGATGTGATTTTACCGTCACTTCATTACAAATCAAGAACGTCGAAAAATATTGTAAGGGCACTTAGCTAAAAAGCATCCACTTTTGAATATGTACAACCATATTTTCTAATTACTATGAAACTCAACCTCTAGTTATATTATTTGTAAGCCGATAATTAAAAAATATATTCCTCAAGATATAAAATGTAATATTTAAGTATACATCAATGTCACTTATCCAGTGTTAAAAAGCATGATACTATATTCTATTGGGACGGTAGAAAAAAGGGTCCAATTTTGAATATTTAAAACCGCATTCTCTAATCATTCAGGTACTAACCCTAATTCAGAAATTTTGTGAGCCGAAAAGTTTAAAAATTTCATTTTTATTTATTATAGGTTGAGCTTTTTGAAATTCTGTGGTAAAAGTATGTTAACCGATTCTTACTGGAGTACCTTAGCAGACAGTGACTGTATAAAATGCAAAATAGAAAATAATTTTACCATTTTTGTTTTTCTTAGTTTTAATATGGAATAACTGATAGAATTATTTAGAAAACCAGGGGCTCTACTCATTAGCTTCATCTATTGGAGGCACCTTCATGAACTATATCTACGAATAAATATCACAGATATTGTCAGCAATACCGATTCGTTCTCTTCAGTTCAATTCACATGCACACAGTTTCCAACGATACGATGGTACGAAGCTATCCCTATTGCTTGAAATATTCAAAATGTATTGACTCCTTGATATTGGCAACTATGTCCGATAATTTTAACCTTTTTAAGTGTCATCCGATGTCATCCGATGTATTATGTAACTTGACAGCTGACAATTTCCTCACAGTTTCGAAGAATTTGCATTTGAAAATGGTAATTCAGCGAGTTCAATACGTGCATTCAATAAATATTTTACTTTTGTCCGTCTTATATTTTGGGTTCATCACTTAACTATTCAACCATGCACATAATCGGTATTTTTAAGTGGTAAATATTGGAAACGAATCAAGCATTTGATAGATTGGCATAGGTACCAACTATGAAGATACAAATTCCCCAAATTTGTAATCAAATTTCGTACGAAAAATAAGAATCATTTGAATGGATATATTTAGAATATACGAAATAATCAATACGAATACGATGAATCGGTAATCGTGTGCATGTGAATTAAGCTTTAGGCTTTCCGGCAGTCGCGAGACAGGCGACCATGACGTCGAAGTAAGTTGGAGGGGGGCAGATGGAAGAGAGCCTTGGACCGAGGTCTTGCGGAGGCCGACTCAACGGGCAAGGTTGTAACGCGGTACGAACACCGCGGTCGGGCAGTACTGATGTCGATGGTGATGAAAAATCAGAATGAAATAAAGAAAATCACGTCCAGTAGTTCCACAGTTGTGTAGAAAGACTTTAATGGGTAAATAATCTCATAAGACCCCACATTTAGGATTGATCTTATTTATTTTATTTGTTTGAATACAATGGGCATGTCCGGCTAGGTTTGAAAAGATACTGAGCATCACCAATTGAACACATACATTTTATTTCGGAGTTAGCCATCTCCCCACTCTGAATTTGCCCACTTCACAAATTTATGAAAATCGGCGAGTGGTTTGTAAAATTCCTAAAAACGAGTTTTTAGAATATTTCTCACACCTTTTGTTTTTTTATATTGAAAAAATGTAGTTAAGTTGATTGATTCAGTACTTCCCACACACTACGGTGATACCAGTTTACTACTTCCCCACAGCATGAAGCTATAGTATGAGATTCCCTTGCAACCAAATCATCGCCCGCCCGACCGCAAAAAGTGTCTTACTCCGCTAGGTCCTTCTTTCACAACTCATTGAACAACCTAATATGGCTACAGCAAATTTTTGTGTTTTACAACTCTGCACCCTCGAACCACCCCAATTTCATCCTTACCCAAAAAAATAAAATAAAAAATGATCAGGAACCCCTAAAACGTATATAAACGAAATTTGAGCTGTTTTTTTTTATTTCTAGTTTTTTAATTATTGCTGCACCGCCACAGAAACGTTTTCTAAAAACTATACGCGTATGTCATTCTCACCACGGTAGTAACACTGTGTCGAAATTTCATTAAAATAATTTTAATAATTTCCAATACTCGTATGTAAATACGAAGTCCCTTATTTTCTGTAATAGGCAAGGAAATGTTCGAATGGACCTAAAAAAGTAAGTGTATAACACCGCTAGACTTTTCTTTCTCAGGTCAATGGACAGCCTATTATGAATATAACAAATTTTTCAGCCTTACAACTCTTCACCTCACAACCACCCCAATTACACCGCCACGCAAAAATAGTAGAAAATGATCAGTATTTTCTATATTTTTTGTTTTTTGATCGAAACTTCTCTGCCACGATCGCCTAATTCTGGCTCATCATGGCAGTTAATGAGTGATAGCAGTTTTAGATTTATATTTGGTGGTGGTATAATGTTTTAGTCAATTGACGGTAACTATAGATTATAGAATTATAATATCAGCATAAAGTGATTTGATGTTTTTGTCTTGATACGATTCGCCAATAAAGATTATTCAAAAGTATCATCACATCACACTTTCAGATCACTGATACCAAAGCGTAACGGTATGAGTATCACAGAAAAATTGGATTCTTGCTACGACCCTGTTTCGGGGTCTTCTGGGCAAATAGACTTATAAGGCGTATTTTGGATTTAATAAATAAAGTATGTACTACTTTTTCCCTCAATAAATTATAAATTTTAAAAATGTTTTTAAAGTTGAAGAGTTTAACTGTTACATCAAAACTTTTCGGGATGTACTCCTGCACTTTTAGAGCTTACAGCCTCGAGAGACCCACATGTTACCAGCATCCATTCGGTAATATTTGTTTGTCAAAACTTATAATTATTATAATTTATTACTTATCAGCTCCAAACTTGTACAAGAAAGGACGCACTTGGCGGCGGTACGTTGAAGAGGTGTACTTGTAACACCGAACCATATATATTTTCAGTTAACAAGCCGTCACCATCAATAGGTTCCAACGTCCAATATTTTTAGGAGCATTGTAATGTCGGCGTCGACTAGGGTTAATAAAAGACCTCATATCATCATGTATGAAGTTTCCACAAAACGCTTAGTATGCCTGTAGTTATTACCTTTCAAGAACGTCGATATATGCAGCCGTCATTGGTCTTGCACGATACGAAATTAATCAAGATTTGGTCCCATCAGAAAGCGAATTAAGGCAGCATTAAAGGCGAGGCCTAAAATGAAGTTTCTTGCGCTCTTTGGTGTTATTAGCGGCTGTCCCTTTGTAAATAGATCAAAGCTTCAAGTAAGACCTGACACAGGCATAAAATAATTAATAGAGAAACACACGTATAGACTTGATAACTGTTCAGGAATACACATTACGATGTAATATAATAATTATATTTTATTAAGGCAAAAATAGTAGATCATCAAAAAGTAAATGATTAACGGAATTATGAATATTTGGTCCTCCAATTAATGTCAGTGAATATATCTAATATTCACAGAACCATTCCTAAACTAATCGCATCGACAATAGAAATCCTACTTGCTGGTTTCACGGCAATTTTAGGAAAAATAAGAAACACAGCTAAATATTTTTGATCAAAGATAAAAAGTGACAGAGAAAACCAGTGCACGTTGAGGTTACTTCAGTTCAGACACGTTTTTTCTACTTTCACTTCCAGACCCAGTCGACTGAACGAAGGAAAATAGAAAAACATGCATGCAAAATGGTAATTCGAGGTACTATTTTGATTTGGAAAGCAAAAGTACTGATTACAATGAAGTGCATTGAACTTGAATCCCAAGATGTTTACAGGTTTAATGTTTAACGCCGGTGCCTCTGAGTGCAAATGGACATTTAATGAATTGGTTTCCCATGATGACACCCTATAGCCTAGACGACTACTCTTTGTACATAACCTTTCGAGTAGGCTCTGCATACTGTAGGATAAATCATCTCCTGAGCAATGCCAAGTGAGCCCTAAGGTCTTGGATCGTTTATCTTGGGCAAACTTGATTATTCCATACTAGTCTTGGTTCTTTTAACTTGTGTCTCATTGGTATGCCACTTTCTTAAGGGTCTAGGGTATAGACGATGTGTAGAATGCCATCATCTGCTCTCCTCACTATTGTTGAGATGTCATTGACATGACAACAGTTTCTGATATCTCGGAGGCATGAGTGTTGTTTACGACCTGAACCTCTCTCCTTCCTTCAATTTTACCGATTAAAATGACTTTCAGTGGCCTATTGGTCGTTTTCTATCGTTTGCAGTTATCTGCTTGATTTTTGTAGTTTTGAGCTGTTTTCTGTTCTTTTCTGCTGTATTCGGCTGTGTTTAGTCGTTTTCTGTAGTTTTCCGCTGTTATCTGCACGCTTTCTGTTGTTTTGAGCTAGTTATGAATCTATTTGGTTGTATTTGGTCGTTTTCTATCGTTTACAGCTGTTATCTGCTTGCTTTCTGTTGTTTTGAGCTGTTTTCTGTTCTTTTCTATATAAGCCTATAAGCATGTAACCTAAGTAAGCTATTTTGCGTTTTTTTATGATTTCCAGTAACTCTATTTGGGTGGAGGCTCTAATCAATACATACTGGTTCGTAACATGGTCTGTCCATGGAATTCTCAAAAGCCGACGTAATGTCCACATCTCGAAGGCTTCGATTCTATTCATTGACTTAATTTTGTGAGACCAAGTTTTAGCACCGTACAGTATTGGCCATATACAGGGTGTCCCACAAGCAATATCTTGGAACTGGGTAGTAGTAGCGAATTATAATTTCAGGGGTTAAAATTAGAGCAAATATAGTCTCTTTCCTTATTACTGTGTCACCCAGTGAAGCATTTGTTTTTGATCACGTGCCGTCCGAATAAAAATTGTTAATGGGACACTCTATATATTTGTGACTTTTTGTGTTCCTTCGGATGAAACAATTCCAACAAACTAGTAGACTTGGGGTCTAAAGTGATTTATTCAAGAGATACAGGTTGGATCCACCACTACATAAAGAGTAAACCAGCAGCGCAACTCTTCAAATTGATGCGAGAAACATGCACAAACTTTTTCGGCTACTTCCCGATGCGTTCCCGATGCAGAGCGATGGGTCAGTCTCAGTATACGCTTTGCCGTTGCCGAGTGTTCCGATATATTGCTTGTCTTAAATCGTCGTGGGACATCCTGTATAAAATATTACCACTCGGAGTCTGAGGTTTAGTGGTGTTTCTCGGCATAAAAGAAAGCCGTTAATTCCTGTCTCCTTGATGAGGCATTAAATACTCTGAACTTGCACTTAAATTACAAGCTACGATCTCAGACATCATGACCAAGTTCTTGGTACTCTCTCATGAAATAAACGTTGTCGTTCTTACAACCCTCATTTCTGTAAAACCTACTATCAAGAGAGTGAAACCTTCGCTTCGTTCGGCTTGGATCCCGGACGCTCCCAAACTGTAAGCATCTAGTTTAGGGGCAGTGTTACTACAAACCGCCAATCAAAATCTCTGGTAATTGTATCCTGAAATAGCGTTCACAAGAAGTTTCTTCCTCTGACTAAATCTGTGCATTGTCTTCTCCGTGACTTCCAAAACTTAGTGGGGAACGTGTGCGGAGCTCGATACTAGTGACAGTAACATTGCACACTAGTACTATTGTAACTAAAGGGTGAGCCAAATTTAGGGTGCGATTCTATTTTTCGAATAAAACTCAAACTATGCCGAATCCTTTACGATCCTTTATTGTATTGCAATCATTGGCCTTTACCATTTATACGTGTAAGATAATATCGGGCAAATGGCCTCCGCGATTCTTCTTGCAGTACATAATTCTGCGACTGAAATTCCTTATAACGTTTTGACATACATGAGGTTGTATTTCACCAATTACACGCCGCATTTCGTCTTTGAACTCTGGAATCGTTTTGAGATTGCTGGCATAGACATTCCCTTTCACTTAACACTAAAGAAAGAAGTCCAACGGAGTTAGATCGCAAGATCTTGGCGGCCAATCAATATCACCTTTCAACGAAGCGATTGGAAAATTTGGATTTCAAAAAATCGATGGTTTCGCCTGTAGTGTGACTTTTCGTTCCGTCTTGTTGGAACCACATGTTGTCAGTATCCATGTCATCCAACATAGGCCACAAAAGTTTTCCAACATCGCTTGGTAATTGACGCCACTCACAGTTGCCGCTTTTCCATCGAGTATTTCGAAGAAATACGGCCCAATCACTCCTTGTGCTGAGAATCCTCACCAAACAGTGACCTGTTGTGGATACCTCTGCATACGTCCTTGGATTTTCATCGCCCCAGATGTAACAGTTTTCGTCTTTCAAAATTCGCCGCAGGGAGCCATAAGAAATGTTGGGTTGCTGTGAACGTCGGCGAATGGAGGTGGATGGACTGTCCGCGACACTCTCACGAATTGCTTCAATGTTTTCATTTGAACCCACTGAACGCTGATGTGGAACATGTCGCGGGTCACAAAACGAACCAGTTGACTCGAACATCTGCACCATTTTTCGTATAGCCTTCTCAGATGGTCGATCAAATCGACAGTATTCACTTCGGAGTTTGCGAAATGTGGTTCTCACAGAACATGCATTTTCGTAGTAAGTTTGAATAACTTTAACACGCTGTTGCACGCTAAACGATAACATGATTACAAATGTTATTGACTGGAGATGTCAGATGTGACATTTGAAATGTCAAACGATTTGGCATTTAGAAAAATACGCGCTTGATTTTCTAACCCTAAAGTTGGCTCACCCCTTATAGTCCTAATCCAATAAGACAAATAAAACCCTTGGAACTCACTATTTAACCGCCTTCTTATATGCCCATTAATATTTTACGCACAAAATTCTTGTAAAAACCGAGAATGCATAGAGAAAGGCCAGGTATCGATTTATCTTCGATTAGAATTAATCACTCATAGAACTTAACCATGGCGTTGACCATGAGCGGCAGTCGCCCACAGTCGCTTTTCCTGCTTTTCCACCTCTCGACATCGAGCAATGTTCATCTGGTCGACCGAAGGCGGCAATCCAGTAACCTTCTGCCTCGGTTTTCCTTGTTGAGAAATACTGTTTAAATGGTTGAGCAATAGAGGCCATCGGTGGATTTTTATCGTCACCGGTCGCCATTGACGCCTGACGTATTTGGTAGGAGGTAGCGCGCAGCCAGCATACTTTTATTCTACTATGAATATGCTGATCGTTTTTTAGTGTTTGGTGCATACGCTTTAGAAGTATACCTTTACTCAAAAGTATGTAGCGAAATGTATCTAGAGAAGGTAAGACCCGGCTCAGAGTGACCCGGTTCAGAGCGGGTCATTTACGGCTATGACCTGTTCAAATGAACGATACTGGTACGAAAGCAGCTACGCTGTCAAGTGAACCCAGTACCGGCGCGATTCATTTAGCTCAACAACCACATCGGGTTCGAGTCGGGTCTCTGTTCGTAATAGGTAGCAATAAGTATTATATGGCGGATGACGGGTTATTCTAATCAGTATTTTGAATCGTTAATAAACTGGCAAAAGACCCGGGGGAGAGATCAACTATGAGAGAATACATCGAAATAAAATATTATATATTATTATTGTAGTAATAGCAATAGAGAGTAATAGACATAAAATATGGAGATGGGCTTCACAATTGTGCGGACAAGGGACGTCATGGATAAAGAATGAATAAGCCCTAAACGCTGAGGGTACACCTGCCCTTACCGGCCGTGTTGCAGACACATTTTCCAAAGTTCCAGTCACCAAAATGAGGAGCTCTTTTGAATTAGTTTATAGTCAAATGCACGCGTCAGGTATCACGAGATGATCTGACCAGAAATCAAAAGTTTTACGGTGAACTCGGCAGTTTAGAGAGAGCAAATAACAGTTAATATTTAACACATTAATTTAACGTAGCAGGGTTATTGAAATCCAGTTTTAGGTGTCATTTCTGTCGTTTTAATTCACCTCTTATATCGGCGATCATCTACCAAAATTTCTACGCCGGTACATAAGCAAATCACTAGCTAATATTTATAATTAAACACAATATATTGACCATTTTAGTTCATTGAGGTATCGAAAACCGAGGGTTTAGGAGAGCTAACCCTGGTGCCTCATAAGTAGTCGATCTTGCCAGTATCTACCATATATCAGTATGCTAAAGAGAATATAATTATTTTTGAGCAATCTGAGACCTATACATATGCACATTGATATGTCTTGCAAAATTTTCGTTCTTCTGAATAACCAAGCACATTAATTATTTCTTGGGGAATAATATATAAAAAAAAATTTTATAAACAAAGTTTTTTTGTAGTCAACGATTTGTGGTTCTTGGACTTTTAGGCGGGCGCCGCTGAGCGTTAAAGCTTGTCGTTTCGCCAACACGAGTGGATGAGATCTTCAGAAGGTATTTCTGAAGTCTCCGAAGTAGACGTTGAGTGAAATAGCTTCTGGAGATGCCATCACTCGTGTTGGCGAAGCGTCAAGCCTCAACGCTCAACGACGCCGGCCTAAAAGCCAAGAACCACAAATTCATTGGACGATGGCCGCGAAAGCCTTACACAGTACATAAAGCACATTAATTTTCAAAACAGAACTAAATGCTAAGTTGTATCTTAACAAACATTTTTAGGCAATATCCGAAATGAATATTTGTTAGAGTTTATCCGAAACAAGCCTTTTCCATGGTGTTCTTTTAGGACGTGATTGCGATAACAGAACTTGACCCGACTGTTGAAGACAGCGCTACAAATTTCCCTATCTTCCTAATATTTTGTTATACTTTTACATATTAAACAGTACTAAAGTTGTAATAAAGAACGCAGAACAGAGACATCGCTTCGGGCAACGGCAACCTCGCAGCCAAATTTTTATAACAACTGAAATGTCGATGCAGTTGTTCATTTGCATTTGCTCAGATTAAAGTAAATGATGCAGGCAACTTTCTCCGTATCTTTGAAACTGTAACAAAATATAATGTTTTCACTTGCACTAAGATTACATTATTGCACGCCTTGAACAGATTAATTATCTGAGTAACTAAAAAACATTGTTTATAATAATCAATAATGTTGCTTGTGCGAGCAGCAAAATTTACGGCTGAAGTTCAATTAATTTGATATTATCTGATTTTCCAAGTACTTTAATCATTGGCATAAGCCTGGTTTCTTTTAAAATTGAGGCTTCCACCCATAGGCGAGGAGAACACGTATGGTTTTTAAAAATAGTGTCTTTGGCGGCACAGTAATAATAAAAATATAAAAACAGCTAAAACTTCGTTTTTATGCGATTCCTGACCGATTTCCATATTTTTCTTTAGAGGGGTAAAATTGGGGTAATTTGGGGGTGAGGGGTTGCGAAAGTGAAAAAGTTGTATTCGTAGTGGCTCTTTCTTGCCCTGTAAAGGAACGGCAGCTTTAGCTTTATGCTACCCTACCTTAGACAAATATAATTTTCGAAATTATATTGCTGTATATAACTCTGTAATGTGTGCAGCTATAGCCACTAAACTGATAGCAATGAAATTTCTAAATCGTACTGTGGGCCGTGGCAGGGATCGATAAAGTCTACGCTTTTTGAAAAATGTATTAGTGGCAGTGAAACTAAATTGAAAAAAGGAACAGTACAATGTAAATGCAGTCGAAACTGTTTTCGGGTACTCTAGGGATCTCTGATAAGTGTATATCTTCCAGTAATGTGGTTTTTATTCACGGGTGATGAAGCGCGAGTTTTATGGGGCGCTGATTATTGTAAAAAATGTTTTTCAGCTAGAAAAGGGATAGTTACTCAACTTTCGTAGTCCTGTCATATGTCCATTTGACTTTAGATAATTATTTTCAATAGATGTGTTTCGCTCCTGGTCTGGTTGTTCCAGTTTTTGATAACGCATGGTATAGAATGGCTTTTAGAGTGGTAGGTGCTAAAGATCTAGTTTTCGTCAGCAAAACTGACCTTTAATATTGACAAAGATTACAGAAGCAAAACTTAAACGAACTTATCGTTAACGACGATATTTTTGTGACAGACTAGGAACAAAATAGCTAATATCTTCTGTAATTACTTCAGAAATTTAAAATTATGCCTATTACGCGCAAACAAACGACAATTACACTGATTTATTGTATATGTATTTCATACACACTCCAATTAAAAATCACACTAATCAATGTTTAATAATATTGATTTCGGTTTATCATTACGTGAACCGAAATGTCAAGGCTCCTGGCGGTAGCACCTTGGTATCATTGATAAACGAGAACTTTTACCATATAATGTCTGGTACATTGCTTCGGCAGCATTAAGTTCTTCGTCGTTTGCAATTTGATATATGGAAGCAACCTCCAAAACCTCAGAGAGATGGTATTGTGCACAATACAGATTTGGAATAAGAATCTGATGCTCAACATTTTAATACAAATTCGTCTAATTTCTAAATGGAGTAGTACAAATTTACTATATTTATGGAGTGGAGTGGAAAAGAGGGGAGATTCAGTATCCCGAAGCGGCATTGGACGGCTCTCGTCTCGTCTGAAGACAGGCCTCAGGAGCAGGGTTCTATGTGGAGTATCGAGGAGTACCGGAAAGTTTGCAGAAGTATGCTGCATGCAGTGAGGAGGTGAGAAAGAGCAGAAGGTTTACGTCTCCTCTGACAGTCTGGCGGCACTGAGAGCCATCTGCGAGCCCAGAACCAGTGCACCTTAGGTTCAGGAGTGCGCGGTTAGACTGGAAGAGCTGGCGAGGCTGGAGGAGGTTACCTTGATGTGGGTCCCGGGTCATACGGGTGTTCTTGGTAATAAGGAATCTGATAAACTGGCCAGGCTCGGCACCGGGGGACCGTTTATTAGCCCACACCCCGCTATAGGATTAAGTAGGCAGTAGGTAACGTCAGTCCGCAAAAAGTGGGTAAACGATACCATAAATGAACAGTGGAGACGAAGTGAGGGATGCAAACAAGCCAAGGATTTTATGGCCTAGCTGAACACATCTGGATCAGCATGACTACGGAACCAAGGCCGATGGGCGCAATCAGAAACCTCGTAGGTATTCTGGCGGGGCACTTCAGGTGGCATGTATCGCTATTAAGAATTGAGGATGACTCCATATGTATTTGCCGATGAAACGGCCTACCACTTCCTTGCGGAATGTGAGTTGCTAGACGGGCTAAGATACGAGATCTTTGGAGCCGATAGACTTTATGAAGAGGTAATCACTCTCCTTAGGCTGGGCCGACATACTGGTATTTGTTAAAAGGTCGAGAAGGTTTGGCATGGAGAGGGAGGCAGGCCGTGGTGGCTGAGGGATTATATTCGGGGATGACCTACTGGGACATACTTTTCAGTCGCAGCCGCCCTACAGCTACTACCACTGCCACTATATTTATTATCACATCACTTCACTGCATCCTTACTATTCTGCCCTGTCAGATCCCCCTGACGTTAGCAATCATTATGGCGAGTTGATCCTTGTTTGCAGCCCTTCTAAACAATTGAGAACATGACCGATGTATGATAGTTTTCGTCGTTTAACTATTGTCAAAAGTTCACGAATTGTATTTGCCCTCTTTAAACCGGTTCATTTCTTTGCATAACCAGCCATGGTGTTGGTAGCGTTCGTCTATGTAACCACATTTCAAATACTTCCTGGTTGTGGCAGCTTTCCCGAACTTCAGCTCCGAACAACAGTACAGACCAAATACAACATTTAATCAGTCTATTACAAAATTTTCTGAGGCATGGTTAAAAACTCGTTTATTAGTTATTGACGAACGATATTTTTTTACATTATTAACAACATTACTGATGTTCCATATTGAAAAGTTACTAAACCTACCTAACACCTTAACCAGGTTTTGATTCGTTGCATGGTTGAAAAATGTCTCTAACGGTAGTCCGTCCAATGGGAAGTATTAGTTCTACCTAAAGTAGCCCTAATGTGCCTGGGAGTATTCATTTTGTAACAGTTTATTTGCGGTTTGAAAATTTATCACTTTCTCGACCTTTGCCATCGAGTCGATTTCTAATAACGTGCATGTCTGCTTTCTTAATACTTTTCCACATTAAATAACTGATTGTAATGTTCTATGAAAATTTCGCTCTATACTGGATCAATTTCTATAAATTAATCTGATGATATACTTAGCCGTTGTCTATTTCTCATTATGATTCTCGATCAATACATTCACGATTTTATGGAGCATACGATAATGCACATTAATCAGCCAGAAATTCATTTCCTTCGAGTTTTTTCCTCTAGTACTCTCTACTACAGTATCTTAATTTTCATCACGATGTATAGTTGAAATTTCAGTGTATTCACTCAAATCACCTGCTACACCACCTTTTTTCTGTTATCTGATTTTATATCTTCTACAACTGCAATTCGACCACATCTCACCGATTGTTCCTTACAGTTTTTGCTTGGATTAATTACGATGTTACTTTTCATTGACGTTCATATTTTAAAACTTTTTATTTTTGTTATGCTGAAGGATAACATGTTCATTCTAAATTCGCCACGGAATACAAGTGCTCACCAAAGTAGCATTTTGACAGTAACGGTAATAATCATTATCATAGTCACAATGTCTTAACTGACATGTTGTGAACTCTTAAAATGCGTTAAGTCGGAGCTAGAGTATTGCCGACACGAATAAGAGCGCCACTAAACTGACAACAAATCGCGAACGATGGCGAGCTACAGTGCTCAAAACGGTAATAATACTGTGTCAAAATTTCATTAAAATCAATTTACTAATGTTCACGTTACACAATACAGAATCTAAAGCAATACTAGTATGCATAAATCAGAGAATTCTAAATCTTTTGGTTTCTGAAACAGACAAGGACAAGTTCGGATGGATCTAAAAAACTGTATTATGCCGCTAGACCTTTCTTTCACAAGTCAATGGACAGCCTGTTATGGATGTAACAAATTTTTCAGTTTTACAACTCCCTAGATACCCTCCACTTTCACTCCCACCCAAAAAAGTAGAAAATGATCAGTAACCCCTAAGACACTTAAAAACAAAGTTTGGGTTGTTTTTATATTCTTACTGATATTTTTCCAAAACATACGCGTTTTCCATCCGCGCCGCGGTAGTAATACTGTGTCAATATTTCATTAAAATCAATTGAACAATTTTCGCGTTACGCAATATAGAACAATCTAAAACAATACTCGTATGTATACATCACAAATTCTTGTGGTTTCTATTATAATAAGCATGCAACGTTCGGATGGATCTAAAAAGTGTATCTTGTCGCTAGGTCTTTCATTCACATATCAATGGACAGCACATTACGAATACCTACAACAAATTTTTCAGTTTTACAACCCCCCACCCCCCAACCACCCCAAATTCACCCCCACCCAAGAAAAAGTAGAAAATGATCAGGAAATCCTAAAACGCCTAAAAACGAAGTTTGAGGAATATTTAAAATTTTTTGTTTTTTGCTAATTACTCCGCCCCCCGTATAACACATGTTATTATTATTATTATCCTGATTTTTCAAGTTTCTCTCGCATGACTGCGGTAGCAACAGATGTTGACGGGCTATGCCAAGTCAACATCTGAAGTATATTACGGATCGGAATTTAGGAAGGATCGTACAATATTACAGGTCTTTAGGATTACAGACTTTTGAAATATTTTGTGTAACCTTTCGTCCAGACCTAGCTGTTGTAGGTGTGGTGTAAATGTGTTTGGTGTAAGGCCTGAGACAGACATTTATTATTATTATTTATTCATATATAAGTAGAAGTAGATGCCACCTTTAAAGGTTACACCTTGTGTAGGATATTGGCTGAACTGTATATCACATAAAATTTTGAAACTTGACTCACACACACTCGCCTCTCCAGCTTTACATCTTTTCAATCAGTGTCTTCAACATCGCATGAGAGGGAACATAAACTACAAAATTAGCATGAATAAAAGTCACCACGGAAGAAGGTTAATTCCGCAATTTTCTGCTACAAATACACATAGATGGTTATTCGCATCCCAGAAACCATATCAGCATTGCAGTGAAAGTGATTATGGGAAAAAGCGAATCGCTAGAACATATTTAGATGAAATACGCAAAAAATACGATGAGAATCTGATCACAGCTCATGACGTAAGGTTGATTACATGCGATGATCAATAATTATTATCGTATTTATTCATTTCCTGAAGAGGAAATAATCGCAACGACTATCTCTGTTCACGGTAGAAATCGAAAGTTTTCGCATGCGTGCGCCATAATGGGATATAAATTCAACAAGACTTTCCACAATGGAATTAAAAAGTGCTGGACATACTCGGTCAAGCGCTTCTGTATAGGCTGTCCGACACATCAAGCGTTTGGTTTTCATTTTCCGCATACGCGTAGATCATTCAGTTAGAGAGCGGACCGTGTCGGATTACTGACACGTAATGAGTGGATTGTGAAAGTATTTTAACGGTACATATGCAAATATGCAATCTTACATCCACTTATTTGCCAAAATACTTCTTATCGAGCATATATCCCAAAAATATGAACTTAGCCTTTAATCAGAGCAGGGATAGGTATATCTTCTAACATACATTAAATTTAATTCTTGGACGAAGAATACATATATATTCCTATATGCGCAAAGCTGTAATAATTTTTAACCAAGAACCCTATGATAACATAGGGTTATATTAAGCAAATATTTTCCATTTAAACTGCCTTGAAAGTAAGAACACCGAAATTTTAAATCAAGCCTATAATAACCTTGAAAGTTGTATATTGATTGAAGGTTTTTATAATCTTGGCGCAAACAGCTCAAGATTTTGGTCTTCATGGAAGAAGCATCTAAGGGCATCTGTATTCAGCAATTTTACGTTATATACCTAGTATTTTTCAAAATTCACACAGTATAAAAAGAATATGTACCTGTGCTTTTAAACAAGAAGAATATGTTACACCCACCGGTTAGCAATTGTTGATATTCCATTCACAACTTACATTTACATACGAACATCTGTACGAGGTCCCCACAAGCCCAGCTCCGCAACAAGCCTTTCATGCGAATACAACAATATAGCAACACAAAAACACAGGTAAAATTATGAATTATTAACAAATGACTATGAGGCCTGTGGCGATCTGTCAATACGCAGGATTCTCATATACTCATTCTCAAGCTGTTCGTATCCTTGACCGAAGTAATAGAAGCTCAGTTGGAAAATATGATAAACTTCCTATGAGGCCTGTGGCGATCTGTCAATACGCAGGATTCTCATATACTCATTCTCAAGCTGTTCGTATCCTTGACCGAAATAATAGGAGCTCAGTTGGAAAATATGATAAACTTCCTAAGGTACTTGGTCGAAGAGTGTTGAAATTTAATTGGTCAGAGTTCTATATTTCTTTAGAATGAGTATTGAAATGAAAAAATTCTTGGTTCAAATTAAAAATAATATTTTCATCAATAAAATTTTCTCAGAGCGAGAACAGATGTTCTTGTCGCAAGTATATCTTTACAAGATTATCAGAATTTCTTTTTATGCATGTATAATCGACACTCATTCTTGGGCCTAAGCAAAAACATTTAATTCCGACTATAATACGTCTGGGAAGTATGGAGTCGAAACTACTTGAGGCAGTGTTTTCACATTTGGTTGAGTTACGACCAAAAACATAATTCTGTATTGTATTGTAGTATTTGCAGTAGCATATTTGTTTCTAAATAAAACGTAACGGTTGTTATTATAACAGATCAAACGTCTCTTGGGTCTCGTTTTCCTCACCGCTGTCAACTGATTTTGCATATTATAGACAGTATAAGTAATTGACTTAAATCACAAGTTAATTCGATTGCGGGTTCCTAATGTGCGTAATTATCCAAAAAAGTTTAGAGATCATTTTCAGAACGGTATGTCACCAAATATTGACTCCAAAAAAGTGAACTAATCTCACATTTTAATAGAATCCTTCAAGGAAACTAATATTTTGTTTAATTTCAACAATTATTTGCATGTATCAAAGTTACGAGTATCACAGTAGTTATCAAATATGATATAATGCTAAGCCTGTGACAATTATTATTCAAACTACATTTACAATAATTCAAAGATATATCTATATCTGGGTGCAGTGAATCGTTTATGCATATGCTATATTTTATTGGATCTATCACCTCGCTTTTATTTTCGATATACAAAAATATTTTCCGGAAAAAGTCCCTGTTATAATGTATTTTCCCTCTCTATTAGTCACGATAATGTGCTTGCTCTCTTTTGATGCTTATGGAAAACGAGAGAATACACTTTTCTAATATATGCTTCTGTCGGTCTGGTTCACAACAACAAGCAACATGTTGTCATAGACCCAGCCTTGAGTATGGAATTATAAATAACCGCCTATTTTAATTGGCCGAATTCTGTTTCGTGTAGCCTTGCATTTCTAATGGTCTCTAGGTTAAAATTCGATTCATCAAATACAGCTTACACATGTTAACCCCAGTCAGCGTCAACGCGCCTTGCTGAATCTAACGAAACAATGATTTCAGCGCTTATCTTCTTCATTAGATTCATAGGAAATCATTCTTACCATAAATGTTTATGTTTTGTAGTCCGTGGGCCATTTTCACTTACCGGTAATCGGTCAGTTCGTTTAATCTATGATGTTGGAAAACTAGAAACAAGGAGTTGCGACTGGAAGAAGTGGAAGAAGATGAAAGGAGGAAAAAAGACTGCAAAAAAATAAGAGGCGAGGCGAGGAAACTGTCTCAGCATTCTTAAAATGATATGTAAAATATTATGATGGATTCTAAAATTATTCTTGTTGTTATGTGGCCGTCCTCCAGGCATGTATAACTGGATAGTGCGATCGCACTTTTATGCCTAGGACATCCAAAATCTGAAAAAGATCTTCCAACCTGTGGAATATTTCAACTCGAGTGAACATTGCCCAGCCTAACCCTTTTATTGCGATCCCATTACATTACTATTTAAGCTCTTATTCAAGCTCTATAATATCGTATGGAAAAGCATCAACGATGGCGAGAATCACAACGTACCGTTCAGAAATTATAAATTAACACCGTTTAATGTCTCAACGTATTTAATTTATTCATTATGTAACCGGCATCGAGCCGATTCTGATGTTGCAATAATAGGTCACCTTCGCAGAGTGCGGAGTGCAGACTTGCAATACTGCCATAAGCAGCAAAGCGAACTAAACTGGTGCCACTGTCAATGTCGGCGGCCAGTGAAGAAAGCCCAAACTTGACCCCTTTTCCGGAGGTCGGCTATTGATAATTCGTTCCGTAAGTCGAACATGCTAAATTCTCGCTTAATTGCCCCTAGTTTTTACATTTTTTTATGTGGAATCGGTGTGGTTATGGGAAACAGCGCGTGGCAAAGGACGAATATTTTTGATGATTTTCGACAATTGATATCGTGGAAGTAGTTCAATACCGATTAAAGCAGGAAGAAAAATAGTGATCAAGTAAACCATGGTCTTGACATATTTAGAAAAAGTATCCTCTAGAATTAACTTTTTTTTAAGCAGATGTAATCTTTTGTTAATTTGATATGTACGTTACAGTTAAAACCTATTCTCAGTTACAACGCGTTTCGTTTAGTGAAACTAGAATTAACGAAATGCCTTTGTTAAAATAGGATATTCTAGTTATAACTAAAACTTACTGTTTTAAATATTTAAGATTTATATGAAAATAATTGTTAATTGTTAATAATCACTCTGACAACAGAAGCGGACAGTTTTCGTGTGGAGGTTGGAGGTCCACAACATAATCGGCAAAATCATCAACTACATTCCTCAAGGAAACAGGTATATTGAGATAGCACGTACTTCAAAGAGCAACTGTAAAAAAAGTGTTGGTTAGAAAATACGAAGTATCGACTTATGAAGTGACATACTTCTTAGGCTCATTTTTGTGCAAAATGAACGGTTAACAATAATTATCCTTAGATACCTCTAAAGGGATAAAGCAGGAAACATCATGAATTTACAAAATGATAACCCATGTCGCTTATTTCAGTTGGTATGTCATTGGTTTGTTGTTGTTCTGGGTGCATTTTTGTTACCAAGCGTTTTAAGCTACAGCAGGTTCATTTTAAGAAAAGGCTAGTACCGTGACATCCATTAGGCTTCCTCTTATCATCCAAATTAACGCATGTTTCACGGAAAATAAAACTTTTGCCTGAAAGGCGGTACATAAGATAGGAAGCGGGTAAAATCAAAAACAAAACATAAGCCTCAGGTACGATATTTTATACAGCCAGCCTTTTACCAGATCAATAGTATGACTGGCTTATTCTTTTAACTGAACAGACTGTAGCCCTGCACCGATTTTGATGAAATGGTGTATTCTGGCAGCACAGCGGTTTAGTTCATAAAGAAAAGGATAAACTCGTCGACATCCAAATAAAATTGAACTTCAAATCAGCAAAGAAGGTTTCTAATTTTCCAGAAATAGTAAATATGATACTAACCATATTAGTGACTCTACCCTTAATGTAGGAGTCCTAATCCTATACAATACATTATGAAGATGAGCATTGAGACTATATATTATACATATATTTTCCATCCCAACATAACGCTGAAGATATGCTTCTTGATGATACAAGCTATTCAGATATACCAAAATACTTCGTAAAGATTTACATCATTCAAGTTTCGCGACTATACTATGCTGAAATTAACTCTTACCTTAATTTTCTTTTTCTCTTCTATGCATTTCTTCAAAAAAGCTAGCGGTCCAACCACGGCGTCCATTCTCGTGAGCAAATTTTTCCCTTTCTTAGTAATTTTCTGAACTGGCACTGAAACAAAAACAAATTTACTCTACTTGCTCTTTCGTATATTAAAAGAAGCTGAAACTACGTTACAAGTGGTTGAAGAGCCGTTTCTTTTCCCTTTTGGTTTTTTATTGCCTACCAATATTAAAATCCCGTAATTATTGGTGTATCTTCCTGCTCAAACCTTAACAGTTAAGTCGGGTTCTACTCCTTTAAGGAGTTGGTAAAAGTCAATGGTTGAAATCAAAGTTCATCAATTAATTCAATTATGATTTGTGCTACGAGTGTTTCCTCATTAAGCTAGACTGCACTCATAGATTCGCGAAGATTTCTGAATACCAGGAACTTGCAAGTAGGGTCTAGGTTCTAGTGAATTTGTAGCCCATAAGTATGATGGTAGATAGTGACCATTCATTTATAACAGACACTTCATTTTTGTGTAGAATTAGTGAATATCGACAGCAACTTTACAATAAATAAAAAAATGAAGTCAAGTTGATTGCCTCAGTACTCCCCACACATTACGGTGATACCAGTTTATTATTTATAGCATAGCATGAAGCTTTAGTCTGAGATCCCTTGCAATCAAATAATCGTCCCCCCCCCCAAATTGTCTTATGCCGCTAGGCCTTTCCTTCACAGGTTAATGGACAGCCTATTATCAATACTACAAACTTTTCAGCTTTACAACGCCCCACCCCCCAACCACCCCAATTTCACCCCCACCCAAAAAAGTAGAAAATGATCAGGAACCCCTAAAACGTCTAGAAACGAAGTTTGAGCTGTTTTTATATTTTTAGTTTTTTTATTATTTCTGCGCCGCCACTGGCACAATTTAAAATACGCGGTTTCCTTCCTCGCCACGGTAGTAATACTGTGCCCCTAACCCTAAAACGCCTAAAAATGAAGTTTCAGCAATATTTTTTTTGTTTTTTGCTAATTACTCCGCCGCCCATGCACCGATTTTCAAAATTATAGGAACATTACCTGCTACGACCCCACTCGCTGCCCAAATTTCATCACAATCCATGCAGCGGTTGCTGAGGTTACGAGGCTAGAAAAAAGCGACAGACAGACCGACAGACAGACCGACGGAAATGAGTGAGGTGGATTTTCGTTATGTAGATATCATAAAAAGCCCAAAAAGCGTATAATCTCAAAATCGATAATTTTCGCGATCACAATCTCACCTATCGGTGTGGGAAGTAGAGAGGACAACTGCCGAAGAGTCAATCAAGCTCTGAAATATTAGCTCTCTTTCATTTCAAAGGGTGTTAGGACTTGTCAGCAAATGGAAAAACAGAACATAATATAAAATAATACAAATAAATAAATTATTCTCACCTCCAGAGTAAAAAATAAATTTGATTTTGTTTAACTCTATTAATTAGTGGATAATGGTCAATGGTTGAAATCAAAGTTCATCCATTAATTCAATTATGATATGTGCTATGAGAGTTTTCTCATTTAGCCAGACTACACTTTCAGATTCGCGAATATTTCTGAATACCAGGAACTTGAAAGAAGTGGTGTATTTCCTAGTAAATTTATAGCCCATAAATATGATGGTAGTTAGTGACCATTTATTTATAACAGGCAATTTATTTTTGTGTAGAATTAGTAAATATGGATAGCAAGTTTTCTGTCATATATCGTGACTACTCAACTTCACAATAAACAAAAAAAGTATATATTATTCCTAATCATTCAGTCGTTATGAGATATGTTGCTACATAAACTTGAAATATCGTATATAACTCGGATAGATGTTAAAGATGCGTTGCAGCGGAGTGCGTATTTGTGCACTCTAAATATTTAACCTTTGATAAATACGGTCTGTTATTCATCTTCTATTTTTACTGTATTAATTATGTAAATAAAGAATAACGGCTCTTCTAATGAACGATATGGTCTAGTTGAACCAAAGATACTATAATAAAATACTGAGATCAAGATGGTCAAGATACAAGAGTTGAACAGCATAGCTAATTATAGATCGTCTTTTCGTTAAGATTACTAGACAACTTAAAAAGGTTATAATTAGAGCAAGTAAGCACTCTAGAGCTAGAATACTTATTCTGGAATACTTGCTATTTACTTGTTTTGGTTCCCTTATTATTTAATAGCTATCCGCTGGTATAGGAAATGAAATTGTGGGTTCAGTGGGCAGTGCGTATCTCCAAAATTAAATTTTTGGTAATATCAAGGATGTGTATGCGAGAGTCAAGCCAGTTTCTGATTGGGTGTTTGATTTTTTTACTTATTCAATGCCGCCCAAAAACGTCGGCCATTTTGTCTTCCCCACCAAACGTCTCTACCCTCCTTCTTACAAGTAATGTTGCGGTGTATAAAATGAATTGTATAAGTACCGTTCCTTGAAAGCTCTACAAATCTAAGACGAACTTGATTGAAATGACATGCTGCAAACTTGTTACTTCTACAATGGAAATAAAGAAATATATGGTTTGTGAAACATTTTCTAAGGGTTGCGGCAGAAAAGTCAATTCAAACGAAAAATTATAAAATGCTCATAGTTGTTAAGAGGCGTTTTGGAGAGTTGTCGGAATATTGGAAGTTGAAAGGAGAAGAATAAATAAATTATGGAATACCTTCTTATTTATATTTTCCACATTATCATTGTCTTGGGCATCATCGAAAATATTTTGGACGCCAAAATATTGAGTGACTAACTGGAAATTTTGTTTTTTTTTCTTCATATTGTGGCATACTCTAAACAGTATTCAGTATTTTAGGTATTTTAGGTATTAAGCCTCCAGGATGTTCACTTATCCATTAATATAAATTTGCTATTTACTAATTATTAGTGAGAGGTATCGAGTCAATCTAAGAATAGACGATGAACGTCTATAACTAGCTAAGTATTTGTTAACATTCTGATTTTTGTAGTCTAAAGTGACTGAACTACAGATAGATGCTATGCAACGCAAGTTATCGTCAGATTCCATTAATAGCTATTATTTTATTTTCAAAGCGTCCTTCTGCGTTGTCACAAGGAAGTACTTGCAAATGGAAAAATGAAATATCAGTAGAAGACCGTGAGCTGAAAAGCATATTTATAACCCTAACCTACTGGTTTAATAAACATTCAGTAACATAATGATATGCACTTGACATATTTCTGAGATGTATTTATTGTTGATATGGGATTACGTTCGACGAGATAAATTTGACTTTACACTACGAGTCAAATGGTTCTTATATTGTCCAGGAATGTATCAACGTCTTTCTCATAAAACGATCTACTAGGTTCAGGATGTAGTGAGCGAGAGGTGTGAGCGATCTAAAAGCTCGAAAACTTTTGTGTGGGTCGGCTAGAATACAGGGTGATAGTGTCGTAGGGTGCATATATTCCGCTGGTATGAAACAGAAGGTATCAACACCAGCCACTGGCGCTTGTCTGTCTATAGATGATGATATCGTACCCTTTGTATGTAGGTAGGTACAGGGTATCCTACAAATAGTGCACAAGCACCGAGGTACTGATAGTTTGAATTTATAACATATCAAAATAAAGGCAATTATGTTCAGCCTTAAGATTTTCTAATATGCCTGTAAATTATTGCATATGTGTCCTTGGTGTGACGTTATATATCAAATATGGGACTCAAAATGAACCGTTTAGGTGTAAATCGCCATTTTTGGTATAAGTAGATATCAGAAAAAAATTAATATCGCAGCGATTGTAAAACTTAGAAGGCTGTGACTTTGCAATGTGACTGAGTATGAAATGTCTCAGCCTAAGTTAGACTTCTAAATTTGAATTACTTTTCTACTTGGAGAAATCGTTAGATCAATTAAGGAACCTTCAAACAGAGAGAGAACTTCAAATCGGAATTCCTATTACTTTATACGATCAAATGTAAATGATAGCCTTACTAATGCTCTTGACAGTCTTGAGAACAAAGGCAAAGTCGTAACACAAGCGTCTTAATATATGAATGATGGCAGCCTTGGGATGAGATGTGACAATTACGTTGAGAGTCTTACAGGTTCAGTGAACGGCAAAATTATAGAAAATCGCTTAGAAGCACAGGCACTATTTGAGGACCTGAAAAAAATTACGATCCGCACGCTAGCGAGAAACCGACTGGATAGAGCCAAATCATCGATTAGTCGAATTGCTCTTCTCTAGACTGCGTCAAGTATGGACAGGGTAGTTTTTTTATTATAGAGGGTTTAGGAAATCGGCTTGATCGCAAGGACAGAAACACTCGCGCACCCGAAGTGTGTGTGAGAGAGTCTATTCGTCCGACGTTGAACCAGCTTGAGTCTTCTGGTCAAATCTCCCACGGACGCAAACGCATCCATCCGACATGCCACCTCAACCCGACCGGCTAAAACCCGTTCCCGCTATTCTTAGGAGCGCGAGATGGGGTAACTATTATACCATTTCGAAATATCATCTTATCTTCAGTTAATCTTGTAGTCGTTCCTTCTTCTCCTTTGCATGTAGTAGTTGACTACGTATGATATTCCATGTTTCTACGCAGGGGTTAGCTCACCCTTCAGTTTTTGACTTGTCTGTATGGCCCCCATCTGTCGCATAGAAGCAGGTATGCTCGGCCGTGTCTTCCGCCTCGCAGTGCAGGCATCTCTCGTCCATCACCCGTCCCATCCTTTTCCTATACACTCGATAAGGCCCATGCCCAGACAGTGCCTGCGTTAGAAAATAGGACGTATATCGATGACAGCACTTCGCCCATTCTTTTATCGACGGTATCAGTCATTTCGTTCACTGTGCGGTATCAGTGGTCTCATCCCATAGGCTTTTCCACTTATTTGCTGTCAGTCTTTTGGCTTCAGGGCGGCAGCATTGCTTGCTTGACCATGGCGGATCAGTGTCCTCTCTTCAACCAGCAATGGTGGTATTGCCGTTATCACTTGCAATGCCTTTTGTAGATACCATGCGATAAGCAGTAGTCACTCTTAGCAGAGACTTTCTCTGCAAGCTGTCCAAGACCTTCATGTACCTTTTCCTTTTCGTGGCTTGACACCAGTAATCCCGCCTTCTTCTCTGCTTTTGCACTTGCACTGGAAGGTCACGTTAGCTCTCTTGCTTCTTGGGTCGCGTATTATAATTGGCCTCTGTCTTCTCAGGGACCAACTCAAGCTTGTGATAACACATCCACCTGTCAATCTTGCACAGTGACGCGTTTGCTTTGTGGATCAGCCAGATCGTCGGCGTATGTCATCGCCCTTACGTCGCTGGGCATGGACAGAGTAGTAGGGGCAGCAGCTCCACAGTTGATGTAGAGGGCAACTATTCGCCACTATTAAGACTGTACATGTCATTAGCGTTTGACTACCTTGTTGAGATGTATACTTTTATCAAACATGAAATTTTTACAGGTTCAATAATAATAATTGCGAACGGAACTTTGTGAGCAAGGCCGAAAGCGATGAAGCAGGTGACCACCAAAACCGTAAAACATCAGACACAGCTCCTAGCCGATTCACGGTAACCGCGTGTCACGGGTTTCGTTTTTATTTCTAATTGCGATGGCAATTAGACCCGCGCGATTTCTATCGTAATTTTTTCGTGATTCTTTTTGGCCGCGATGCCGATGGATAGGAAAAGTAAAAGTGAACATCTGCGATACGGACGGCTCATAAATTTCTCTCGACGATAAACGTTATGTTACTACTCAGCTATGCAACTGCTATACGTTCGGTCACTGGACACGCGTTTTCTTAGCTTCCTGTTATGTACAACATTTGCGTCGTGATTTCATAACGAAAGTGATAGAGGCAGAGTTCTTTAAAAGTACGATTCTAAAAATAAATAAAATAATATATTTTAAATAAACTACCAAAAATGTTAGGTTCAATCTCATGTCAATCTTATATTCATGTTCATTGAACAGTATAAAATAACTCATTCATTAAATATTATAACATTTTGAAAAGTATATTTTGAGGGCATTCCATAAAACAGGCATCATATAAGGTATTAAAGACGTCATCTTACCAAGCCTTTATCAAGCCCTCAGCCTCTGACTTCAATACGCTGCACATTACAGAAGAAGTCAACAACTTATAAACGTTACAATAGAGAACCACAAGGCATTGTTCGGGTGTTACCATTCACACTTCAGAACTATATGAGCATCAAGAAGTCCTGCAAACGACCGCGTGAAGAGCGCTGAAGCTGAATCCTGAGTCCCAAATGGGGCTTTTCTTCTTCCATCACAATGTTGTTTTTCATGACGCTCTCAGCTACATATTTTGAAAGTGAAGTTACCAACTCTGAACTTAACATCAAATTCTATGCGATTCTGTCCATCACTAATTTTGAGTTACTTTACTCCATTTTTAACGTTCGCTGTCAAATAACACGCCATGTTATGCATATTCTGTTTTTAAACATCTTGGCTTTGTAGATCGTCTTACCCAAGGTTATACGTCTTTGAGTTACACAAAAATTCTAGCTAACCGTGTTTACTGACTCAGGGGGATTTTACAATCTGACTTACACGACCACCAGTGTACAGATTCTGCTAGCATTTTAACCCATCAACCACTAGAAAAGTGATCATTATTAGGATGTTCAGCTAAATATAAATATGACATTTTTTTTTCAATAATGCATAATGCAAGCTTAAGCTTCGGTTTGAGGTAAGCGGTCGTTAAACCACGGAAGTTGCAAAACGTCCATTGTACAATGTTGGCTTATCACCCCACTCAAAGCTTAACGCGACCTTAGCATAAAGCGACTAACGCGCGCTTAACTGTGGCTTAGATACAAATGGCATAATATGTCAAGCACTAACCTTTAAATTATTGTATTATATTATTATCTTTTTGGAAAAATGTGTGTCTAATTTAACAAGCAACAAACACACAAACCGTCACAAAGGCTATTTTTTTGTCAATTATGACAGTACATGTTGCTTTATTAGTGTCAACCGTAGTGAATTTTATTATCAACCAGGTTCTGGCCCTTAAGCATACTTTTTTATACGTCCCTTTGGACCATTACTGGTCCTTCTGCTGCTGGATTGTTGCCAAAAAAAGGAAAACTCCATCTACACTTTCATGCTCCTCCACAAAGCAGATAAGAGAATCGCGACTTTTCATAATCACGTAGGCAGTGCTATATCTAATAGACACTCCAAGACCTAGATTTGAGTAAAGTTCAGAATAATAAGCACTAGAATAATTGTTCTAACGGAGACTTCACTCATTTTTCAGGATTGGAAAAACAGCGAGAGATTATTCTCTTCAAAACTCAAATAGGACTCGTTGATTTTTGACTTCTCAATTTGTATAATCTCGGTACATTGAAAATTGGAAGAAAAATAGACAAAACAGTATATTGTATTCTTTTCGGCGCATGGTAAGTGCTTTTCAATGTAAGTAACTCTTGCTCTCTAAGCATAACTGTATAAGATTTTTCCAAAATCTCATTTTGATGTGATGACTGAGGGAAATATGTATTTATTAAAAATCTACAATACAATTATTGTAACCATGACAATTAAGAGTACAAAGTACGTGGTGAACATTTGGTATGAAGGATCAATTTTCCGAATGAATAATGAAACAGTTTTTACGAGTCATGCGGTATTAACAACAGCATTTTAACAATCAAGGCTCAACTCAAGGCGATATCGGTAATACGAATAATGATAATGTTTTACTAAATTAATCGTACACTACTATGGATGACAGCATGCTAAAAGGTCGCATATTGTGAGTTTTACTTCGGCTATAAACACGGTGTCCCACATAAGAATGCACACTACAGGATCTCGTAAACCAGAAGACTTACAAAGATGATTGAATTAAAGTTCCGCTTTACCGAATCCTGCAATATGAGTACTTCCGAATATATTTGGGGAAAGTCAAATTTTCCCGATTTCGTTTTTATCTTTTTTTATTTTATTTATTTGAAAAGATATGATAATGCAAATTTCACAGTCCCATTGCAACCTTTCCTGCTCTAAAAACTGATGTTATTAGATTTGTAATCTGACGTTTCGTTTCTTAGCAACCATCATCAACTTTGCTTTTTTAAATACCCGACAACTTTTTTATATCCCTAAAACACTCTAATTTTAATTCTAAATACAACGAATATCGCTCTTTTCATTTACCTGACGTTTCAGATATATCAATGTTATTTGATGAGGATTACGATGAAACAAAACGTCAGATCAAAAATCGAATTACGTCATCATGTAGAGGAGAAAAAATGCCATAGGATTTTGAAGTTTATTTTGATTTATCTTCTTTATTAAATGCGAAAAAAAGTAAGACGTAAGCAATATTTTATACTACTTCAAAACTTTAACAAATAGACTTTTATTTGCGTAAGATAACGTCTCAAAAAGTTTTACCTTCCTTTCGTAAGGTAGAAATATTTATAGACTAAGAAACAATTGTATAACGGAACACTGAAGCTGCTTGCTTGGGGTACGCTCAAGCGCACAAATGGGGACGACTAGAAATATGGCCCTTAAGCAAACCGGTGCAAATGATCATAAGGGTGATTACAAAGCCACTGCGAAAGCATAGTGTGACAATCAAATTATGTTTCACGAAGAATGGCTCCAAAGAAAGCAAATTAAGCACTATCTACCTCAGAGATTCACGACTTGACTTGATTTTCAAGCTATTTGACTTGACTTGATATCAAGTCAATTATTTGTTTTAAAAATTCAAGTCAAGTCAAGTAGTTACACATCAAGCAACTTGAAAATCAAGTTTTTCAAGCTAACTACTTGATATTTAATGAAAAAATAGTTTTTTGATATTAATCTGATTAACTGCCAAAACGCAATAACAATAAAAATCTGTGTATATAAAGATGTAACCTTTAATTAAAAAAAAATCAAAAAACGAAAACTCCAACAAACTTAGTTAAATCATGAATGTAATAATAATATGAAATAAAAATACGAAATAATCACAATAATACATAGATAAACAACAAACTCAAATGGGGGTGGGTTGGTTCAGTGGTTAAAGTCGAGGGGTCGTGACCAGAAGGTCCCGGGATCGATTCTCGTTAGAGGCGGAAATTCATTTCTGGTTTTTGCAATCAAAAATAAATATATATAAAAAAAGCTCAGCGAAGAATCCCCTCCTGAGCCTTCACTGTTGGCTTCTAATTAACAGTGCTGTTCCGAGGGTGGCCCGGGAAACAGAACAGAACACGAGGCTAATGACCAGAGCAGTCGATGCCGACGACACAGAAGTAAAAAAAAATTTATATCCTCATTTGCCATCCATGATTTGAGACACATAAGACATCCAACGGAGTTAACAGCTAATCGATTTCTTGTTTTGGTAAGAGTTAAGGCAGCTCTAGAAAACTGCCTTTCAAGTGGAGCTGAAGAAGCTGGCGTTACCAAAAAGCCTTTGGCTATTGCGGCAAGGTTTGAAAAAATACATTAATGTCTTTTCCACTATTCTAAAATATCTTCAGTACTGTCCCTTGCCGCTTGAATACTATTTATAATCTGTTCGTCGGTTTCATCTTGATGAGGTTATTGTCAAGCTCCATAGCCCACGTATCTATAAGATGATTTTATAAAAGTTTTGGACACTTCCTCACGCACAAGGTTTTACCTTCAGTGAGTGTTCTCATAATTATTTGCCTGTGTACAAATGTTTATACCTTGTCAAATAAATATTATTATTATTATCTGACTTTCTAAGTTCCTCTCGCATAGTTGCGGTAGCAACAAGTGTTGACGGGCTGTGCCAAGTCAACACCCGGACTATTATTGATCGGAATTTAGGAAGGATCGTACAATATTACAGGTCTTTAGGATTACAGACTTTTGGAATACTTTGTGTAACTTTTCGTCCAGGCCCAACTGTTGAAGGTGTTGTGTAAACGTGCTTGGTGTAAGGCCTGAGACAGACATAATGAGGGGGACAATTGTGACTTTGTTTTGTTTCCAAAGTCGTTTTATTTCCATGGCAAGGTCCGTGTATTTAGATATCTTCCCAGCGTAGGTGTTTTGGATATTCACATCATTGGGAATGGCAATATCTATCAAATAGGTAATTTTGTCGGCCTTTGACTGGAAAACTATATCTGGTCTATTGGCTGGGATAGTCTTGTCTGTATGTATTTCAACGTCCCAGTATAGTTTGTATTGATCGTTTTCGAGTACTGATGTCGGAGTGTAATTGTAATACGGATCTGTGTTTTCTATTAGCTTGTTTGTTGTGGCTAATGCTTGGTGTATGACCTTGGCCGCAGAGTTATGTCTGGCTGTGTATTCGGTACCGGCAAGAGTTTTGCACCCGCTTGTTATGTGATCTATTGTTTCTTTTTGTTGTTGACATTTTCTGCAATTATCGTCTGTTATGGATGGATCTTTAATTATATATTTTTTGTAGTTTCGTGTTGCAATCACTTGGTCCTGGATAGCAAGCATGAAACCTTCCGTTTCTGGGAACAGCTGGCCATCCTGCAACCAGGCGTATGACTGTTTTTGGTTAATGTGGTCTTGGGTGACACGGTATCTATGTTTGCCGTGCAGTGCTTTCTGCGACCAGGTGTTTATTTTTTCTTGTTGTGATTGGATGTGATTGTATGTGTCTGCTACGTGATCTGGACTAGAGAGGTTAAGTGGTGTATAGTTTTTGTCTGCTTTTACTATTGCTTTATGTAAGTTTGTTTGGTGTGGAAGAAATGTCTTAGTGTTTGTATCTGTGTTGTGCGAAGTGACTGTATATCTATAATTCCTCTGCCACCTAGTTTTCTGTCTATGGCGAGCCTCTCCTTGCAAGCGTTCGGGTGTGACATCCTGTGTTTTGTGAGTTCTGTTCGTATAAGTATATGGATGTTTTCTATGTCCGTGTGTGACCACTTGATGATGCCAAAGGAGTATGTGAGTACCGGTATCGCAAATGTATTAATGGCTTTTGTGAGATTTTTAGAATTCAATTTTGTTTTTAATAGTTTAATGAGGCGGTCTTTAAACTCTTGTGTTAGTTGTGCCTTAACTTGTGTATGATCTATCTTAACGTTCTGATTGAAGCCCAGGTACTCGTACGTTTCGTCTTTATCCATGTTGTCCAGTGGTTGGCCAGTTACTACTTCCTTTTCGGGTTGGTTTTTCCATTGACCTTTATTGATGTGGAGCACCTTGCATTTACTCATTCCGAATTCCATCCTGATGTCTGATGTATAAACTTCTGTTATTTTGAGTAATTCTCTCAGTTGTACTTCTGTGGCGGCATATAGTTTTATATCATCCATGTACAGGAGATGATTGATTTTGTGTTGATCTGCTTTATGGTGTCTGATGTTGAAACCATGGTTTGTGCTGTTAAGTGTGTTGGAGAGCGGATTTAGGCAGAGGCAGAACCATAGTGAACTAAGAGAGTCACCCTGGAAGATGCCGCGTCGTATATGTAGCTCATCCGTTTGAATGTGGCCATCGTGAGTTTGAAGGTGTATGTTTGTTCGCCATGTTTCCATGGTGCTCTTAAGAAACTGACGAAGTCCTGGATTGATTTTATATATTTGAAGTGTTTTCATTAGCCAGCTATGGGGTACAGAGTCGAATGCTTTTTATTATTATTATTGTGTTTTTTCAAGCTTCTCTCGCATGACTGCGGTGACGACAAATGTTGACGGGCTAGGCCAAGTCAACACCTGAACTATTACTGATCTGAATTTAGGAAAGATCGTACTATATTACAGGTCTTAAGGATTACAGACTTTTGGAATATTTTATGTAAACTTTCGTCCAGGCCTAACTGCTGTAGGTGTTGTGTAAATGTGTTCGGTGTGAGGCCTGAGACCGACATAATGAAGGGGACAATAATGACTTTATCTTGTTTCCAAATTCGCTTCACTTCTATGGCAAGGTCAGTGTATTTAGATATTTTCCCAGCGTAGGTGTTTTGAACATTCACATCATTGGGAATAGCAATATCTATTAAGTAGGTAACTTTGTCTGCCTTTATCTGAAATACTATATCTGGTCTGTTTGCATTGATGGTTTTATCTGTGTGTATTTCAACATCCCAGTATAGTTTGTAGTGATCGTTTTCGAGTACTGATGTTGGTGTATACTTGTAATATGGATCGGAGTTTTCGATTAGTTTGTTTTTTGTGGCTAATGCTTGATGTATGATTTTGGCTGCTGAGTTATGTCTAGCCGTGTACTCAGTTCCAGCGAGAGTTTTGCATGCGCTTGTTATGTGGTCTATTGTTTCCTTTTGTTGTTGACATTTTCTGCAGTTATCGTTTGTTATGGATGGATCTTTAATTACGTATTTCTTGTAGTTTCTCGTCGCAATAACTTGGTCCTGGATAGCAAGCATAAACCCCTCAGTTTCTGGAAAGAGCTGGCCATCCTGCAGCCAGGTGTATGACTGTTTTTCATTTATGTGGTCTTGCGTAATACGGTATCTATGTTTGCCATGGAGTGGTTTCTGCGACCAGGTGCTTATTTTTTCTTGTTGTGATTGTGTGGGATTGTGTGTGTCTGCGACGTGGTTTGGACATGATAGGTTGAGTGGTGTATAGTTTTTGTCTGCTTTTACTATTGCTCGATGTAAATTTGTTTGTTTGTTTGTTTTGGTAGCATTATTATTATTATTATTATTATTATTATATTAATGAAAAAAATGATGGAAATGCTCTTAAAAACATTAAGGTACTGGCAAATTCGTTCAATTAACGACCATTCTGTGTCGGTTGTCTTTAAAGTTTTAAAGTCATCGGATGCCTGTTTGCTGTCGTAACCTGGGTGATTCCCCTATTTTAACGCTTCGATTCGCATTTTACAGATCAAGTAATATCAAGTAGTTTGATTTTACTTGATATCAAGTCAAGTAGGTAGTCAAGTCAAATATCAAATTTTTAAAAGCTTTAGCTGTCAAGTCACGTATTTAAGAGAAAACTCAAGCTACCTGGCTTGATGAATTCCTAATCTACCTAGAAACTTTAAACATACATAATTTCCTATCTGCAGCGTAATGTCAAGGGAGGATATTTTAGAGAGTCCAGTTACACAAGGGATACGGAAATTTTATAAGGGTATGAGCATCTTAGGTAACTTTTTGCTATTTGAAATCTTATCTCAATTCTACTTCTAAGAAGTCAGTAGCATTTTTAGCAACAACCCTTTACCCAAACCCTTTGACGCTTCGCTTCCCAAGGACACCGTCATGTTAGAGTGACTTGGGCTTAAGAAGATTTCCATCTATATATAAACTGTCTATTTTACAGCTCAATGTCGAGGGAGTATTGTGGATACAGATATCCTCCTCCCCAATATATTGGAAAATGCAAATGTACACTTATAAGAGAATGGGCATATTATGTGGTATACACGTGAGAATGGATGGAAGATCTTTCTTTTATTTATTGCTTCTTGTAATCGAAATATGTTTAGTCCGTAATTCTACTACCGAGGAGTCAGCAGCATTTTTGACAAAAAAATCCGCTCCCTCCTTACTTCAAAGGTTCGCTACCGGAGTTCGAGTAGACGCTCCGCCCCCGGTGACAGCATCAGTGTGACTTGAGCTTAAAAAGATTCCCATTGTAAAAATAACTGAATTATGCAAGAAGCGATAAATAGTTCGACGAGTGCCAAGTCTGTCAGGCCAACAGGCTGAACCGTCCGCCGGCCGCACCAGGACGTTGCTCTCGTGGCCGTTACCAACACACAAAATACGATCATATATCTAATTTTAAATGGGCGGCTGTCAATGACTCCTCAGGCTTCGATGCGATAGTTCATTGTTGCGATTGTTATTGATTATTATTAGCTCGCTTCATTGTTTTGGCAAAACTGCCTAACAAGTTTTTAAAAATTATGCTAATGCTAATCAGCACGCAACATCGTGCGTATTATTCCAATGAAATTCTACATCCCTTAAGAGTGAAGGAAGACTGAATATTTAGATTTGTGGATCATCCATGCAAAAAACACAAATATAACCTAAGGCGTAGTTAGGTTATAAGATCTGAAGAGAAGGCAGCATTGCAATGCATCTTATAGTTATTTTATAAGAGGCCGATATAATTTTGAAGGAGCCCCAGCAGTCGTAATATACTAAAATGGATTAAACATATACCGAGTGTCCCAGAATATCCTTGACACGTTATATTTTCGTAACGAAAAACGGTTCATGCAAGAGCTGGGTTGTACTTATGAAGGTACTATAGGGTCTATCATACCATGCATTCAAAACATTTTTTTGTTCGTCATCTCCGAAAACTCACACCCAAAACTTCATAAAATCATAAGCATAATATAAATAAAATAAGAACTTGTTTGACGTCGCAAAAAAAAGGATAGAAAAGAAAACTGACTCAAACAAATCTTTGTTTTATTTGTATTAAGCTTATGACTTTACGAAAAAACTTTTTTGTATGAAAAAGACAGTACAATATTTTAAATGAAACAATGATTTCATCTATGTGGCAAAAGTTGTGGGGTGCTATTTGAAAAAAAAGTTTAGGGGTTGAAGTACAGAAAAAATGTTTCGAAAGCATGATATGATAGGTCATTCAACAACACCCTTGAGAGACTCACTTACTTTTCTGTTACGAAAATGTTACGCCTCAATCCTTACTCTATCTTATGCTTATGACATCGAAAAAAGTAGATTTGTGTATAAAATCAAAGGTAGGTACTACAAGATTTTAAATAAATTAAGGAGTTAATTTGTTTAGGAAAAACTACTGGGTGCCATTTGAAAAAAAAGGTTGGGGTTGACTTTTCGGGGATGTCGTACAAAAAAATGTTTTGAAAGCATGGTATCATAGACCCTTTAGTACTTTCAAAAATACCACTCAGTTTTCGTTTGAACTTTTTTTTGTTACACGAATTACGTGTCTAGGAAATTCTGGGACACCCGGTATACATATGTACGCCACAAAATTACCCACAAAGCTTACATTACTTTGTGTTAACTTTATGTAGCTATGTTTAAATAAAAAATTTAGAATAAAAAAATGGCGTCAAGTGAATTGGAGTTACTAAATGTCCCACCCTCCTAATTTCGGCTCCGTACCCACGGACATTATTTATCAATTATCAGTCCGTATCTATTAGTAAAATTTACAGAAATAATACAATATTTCCGTTTTCGCTATGGAAGTAAAGAATATGGCTCAGAATATGGGTTTTCTTGCAGTGCATGCATAATGTATCAAGAACGACCAAAAAACCTAAAAACCGAAATCCGGAGCAGTTCTGAAATCTTTTGTTGATCGCTAATTACTCGAACACCACCAAAAAAAAAACTTTCAAAAAAATCCGATGTATAGTCCTTTCTAAAACTGCTACTATATGCGTGAGCGCGTTTTTTCTTAAATGGTTCGCTTTGGAAATGCCACATAATATACAATATACATTATTTACCACATACGTTGTAGCCACGGATTTAGAACATCCCAAACTCTATTTTTACTAGTCCTATATCAAAACTGATTTTATACATCAAATCAGTGTATCCTTCTCTGCTCATTTCTTCTGGTATTCCAGATATCAGGGATTAGGCAAAGTGGCAGTATGATTGGGGCAGATAATCCAAAAAGAGAAGAGTCATTTGGCACCGGTCCTTTGAAGTAAGTCCGATAGAAGCGAACATCTTCAATGTTGTGCGACGTCGGCGACGTTTACCTCACTTCTTACACATTCTTATATACAATTATTTATTAAACCTTTCGCACACAACGCTTAAAATTACAAATATTTTTCAAGAATCCCGGTATATCCATCAGAGCGAGCAAGAAAGGAGCTTAGAGTTAGGGTTCTAGGAAAGTTTTGAAATACAGCTTCATTTATTTCATTTTTAGGAAGTAATTTCGATTACATTCAATACACATCTCCATCCTCCAAAACCACTCTTTTAACCAGTTCTGCCAAGTGTCACTAGGGGTGAAAGCACACTCCTGGTCCCACGCCCGTAAAAGGTCCTCATCACTAGAAAATCGCCTCCCAAAAGGGAGGCGAAGCTAAAAAGCTTCATTTTCACTTGCGGAAACAGCGCAAAGTCGCAGGAAGCCAGGCTCGGAAACTGTAACGCAAAACTGTCCTTATCTCATTTCGTGACCACGATTCGATGGCAAGTCCCTTAAGGTGCGTTTAGATTTGAGCACGCACGCACTGAGCATACGCGCACGGCGTTCGTTCATGCTCGCCGGTACTGTTTAAACTGAAATTCCTTTTCTGGCGAATGGGTTGATCCATTTGTTCGCGAACGGTGCAGTTGTCATCAAGAAAACAGCGATGAAGCGACCAAACATACAGTTTAATTAAGAAGAACTGTCGAAAACGTCTTCGTTGGTGGCAAACACAAATTTTTAGAAAACGACATAATTTACTGAACATTCTAGTGTCGGAAAGTGGCTATGATCAGTTCAAACATTTTACAAGGATGACCAAAACCGATTTCGCATTCTTGCTAAATTTAATTACGCCAAAAATTATCAAAAAGGGTACAGGATTTTTGTCGCCTAAATGATCCTAGTAGGCTCTTCATCTTTTCCTGTGCTTCATTAATGTCTAGATGTTCAACATTCATTGTATCAGGTAACCAGCTCTTCCCATGCGTCATTTTTTCTTTTGTTTTGGTATAGTACTGAGGATGCCTTACATCCCCTAAAATGGGCAGCTTTTTGTATTCTTGTATCAATAATAATGATAAATCGTTGGACTATTCCATGATATAGCAAAGAAAATAACCCCATGCACCATCACAACAAAATAATGAATAAAAGTATTTTAACGTATCCGCGCACAAACCGAAGTCCCGTTTAAATCGAGCACGTGAATCCCTTTGAGCATGGACCAGAGACCGACACTAAACGGCTCGCGTTCGCGCCTATTCGCGCACAGAAAGGTTCAGAGCGAGCGTGCGCGCACAGCTGTTTACATTGCAGCATTCGCGGTCGCTCAGTGCGTGCGTGCTCAAATCTAAACGCACCTTTACACTTTCATTACTAGTGAATAACTGAGCTCATCGACTTGGCGGGGCGGCTTAGAGTGACCTTTTTTGTTGTCTTTTGTTCAGTGCTAAAGGGAAAAGTCGTATGGAGCATAGACAGCCCTGACAAATACATGCCGTCTATTTAATTAAGCGATAAGGTCTTCGTCCACGTACAACACACCGAGCCATTACCTACGGTATGGTTACCATACGTTTGAAAGTGAATAACAGTAAAACGAAAATGGGTCCGGTAAATAATTATTATTGTAGTTCTACGATTACATATGCGAATCCGCGGGAATGACGATGTCACGTCATCGTTAACGGAATATGTTTGCGCCATTCGATAAACAAACGCTGATTACTTTCACTGTTGTCTGGTCGGAGAATGTTGTGAGGATTCGCGCAGCTAAAGCTAGGTTCATACGATGCAATATTGCTGAACCAGCAGGTAATCGTAGTAATTTTTACGGGAAATTTAGATAAATTTAAAACAATCATTGTCTGTATTCATTTCACTACAGCAAAATCACGTATCAGAATCCTAAATCATACATGCAATTATATTGATTATATGGCAACAATTTAAAGGAATATTCCAAATGATTCGACTAATTGATGACCTGGCCTTAACGCGTCACCTCCACCCACTTTCTCACCGGCGTGTGGTTGGTGACCTCTCACTCTTCTACCGATATTCAAACGGAGCTTGTTCCTCTCAGCTATCCTCTATAGTTCCGCAGCTCGCCGATCCTGCTGCATATCATACTAAGACGGTTGTTCTTCGTACATCAAGAACCGAGCGGTATGACGTATATATTTACACGGTGTCCAAGACTTGGATTGGACCGCCAAGAGATGTATTTATTGGGCCTGCGGGTATTGGCCCATTCACCTTTTCACAGCAGCCGCGGTACTCTGGTATTTAGGCTCTGCCAAGGCGGTCTCCTCAGTTATAAAAATAATTCCCTTTTTCAGGTTCATTCGAACATTGCCTTGCATATTACAAAGACCAAAAGAGGGATGTATACGTACGATATTGCTTTAGATCGTTCTTTATTGTGTAACGTGGAAATTGAATATGAATACATTTTAATGAAATTTTGACGAGGGGGGCGAGGATGGAAAACGCGTATTTTAGAAATCGTGTCTGTTGCGGCGCAGTAATAATAAAAAAATATATAAGAACAGCCTTTTTAGGCATTCCAGGGTTTCCTGATCATTATCTACTTTGCTTTGAGTGGGGGTGACATTGAGGTGGTTGGAGGTGGGGGTTGGTAAAACTGAAAAACCTCTTGTACATATTCATAATAGACTGACCATTGACCCGTGAAAGAAAGCATAACACACTTTCTTTGCGGGCGGCCACGCGATGATTTGGTAGTAAGGGCATCCCAGACTATAGCTTCATGCTATGGAAAAACAATAAACTGATATCATCAATGTCATCAATGAACTTGAAGATAAGTCCTCCTATTTCATTTTGCGATGCAAAATCAGATATGTACCTTTTGTTAACCCCTTTCCCTTCACTTCCAAATTTACTAAAAGTGATAAACCGATTTTTTTGAATTACTTATGACGCTTTTGAGATATCCCAGATATACAGGGTGACCATTTACTGCGTAATACTTCGATATCTCTTAAGGATACTTGATAGAAGAAAATGTCAAATACAAAGGTTATTTGGTTACTTAAGACGCATATCCTAAAAATATTTTGAAATATACAGGGTGTTTCAGGAAAGCAGGATAGTGATCAGTTTTTTTTATTATGGAACTATAACTTTTTTTAATTCTTCTAGTTTTCATCATTGATCTCTCTTTAACCCTAAAATATTTTTGGGATCGGTTGCGACGTTGCCAAGTTATAATTTATTTTCTATTAATTTCTGGATTTGCAAGGAACGCAATTAATACGTCCAAATCTGATATATTCTTTTAACTTTTCTCAATAATATTATACAGCGAGTTACTTGAATATCAAATGAATATTATTTTGGGTGTTACTAACTGTTAAAACGAAGTATCTACTAATACCCTCTCTCGCCTTGTAATATTTTTTTCACGTTTGAAACGTTGCCAAGTTATAAATTATTTTTCCAAAATTTCAAACAAACATATCCCTGATTTTTATCAATAGAACGCACTGTATATTTTATTACATTATTTACACAGCGGCACTCCTTAGTAATGGTTTATGGCGTGAACAAGTTTCAGTTGGTGTCCCTAAAATAATAGAACCGTTTTCCAAATGTCCATGCTCATATACTATCTATTTCGAATACCAGGTCAGTCAAAGGCACAGAAACGCTTAAATATCTCCAAAACTTGCAAAGCTGGAACGATAAAATTCAATACCTCCAGGTTTTCGAACATGCAAAATTCAAAAATTCTAACAGCAGTGTTGCCAGATTAACCACTTTTAACAGAATCCTCTACTTATTTTTATTGCAATGAATTGCGCATGTCGAATTTAGTAAGATCTCACAATTTCAAAATTTTGTTTCTATTAATTACTGATATACGGCAACACCGCTTTTTCAGTAAACAGTACCCGAACGCTTAAATATTTTCACAGCTGGAGCGATGAAATTCAATACTTGAGGTTTTTGAACATACAGAATTCAAAAATGCTAACATCAGTGTTGTCAGATTTACCAATTTTACCTTTCACGTCATTATTTTTGAGTGGAATGCCCTATTTATGAAGTCTAACGTATAAGTGGTAAATCTGACAATACCGATGTTAGCATTTTTGAATTTTGCATGTTGAAAAAGTCTCCGGTATTGGTGTTTTTCGTTTCAGCTGCGGCAGTTTCGGAGATATTGAAGCGTTCCGGTACTGTTTATTGAAAAAGCAGTGTTACCGTATCTCAGTAATTAATAGAAACAGAATTTTGGAATTGTGAGACCTTACTAAATCCAACATGCGCAATTCATTGAAATAAAAATAAGTAGAGTATTCCGTTCAAAATAACAAAATTATGACGTGTAACGTAAAAGTGGTAAATCTGGCAACATTGCTGTTAACGTTTTTGAACTCTGCATGTTCGAAAACCTGTAGGTATTGAATTTTAACGTTGCAGCTGTGCAGGTTGTCGATATATTTAAGCGTTCTTGTACCTTTTACTCGATATAGATAGTGAGCATGGAAAACGGTTTTATTATTTTAGGGACACCAGTTAAAACTTGTTCACGCCGTAAACCATTACTAAGGGTACTTCTATGTTAAATAAAATATACAGTGTGTTCTATTAATAAAAATCGGGGATATGTTTGTTTGAAATTTTAGAAAAATAATTTATAACTTGGCAACGTCGCAAACGCGAAAAAAATATTACAAGGCGAGATTGGGTATTAGTAGATACTTCGATTAAAAATAAAACATACAGGGTGCTACATTAAAAAAAACAAAGTACAATGACTTTCAGATTGCCGTAATTTAAATTCTGCCAAAACACCCTGTAGATGCGCGTAGAAACATCCAAAACTATATTCATTTAATATTCGCTGTATAATATAATTGAGAAAACGTAAAGGAATATATCAATTTGGACGTATTACCTGCGACCTTGCAAATCGAGAAATTAATAGAAAATTAACTATTACTTGGCAACGTCGCAACCGATCCCAAAGCTATTTTAGGGTTAAATAGAGATCAATTATGGAAACTCTAAGAATTTAAGAAGTTATTGTTCCATATAAAACAATCAAGTTGATCACTATCATGCTTTCCTGAAACACCATGTATATTTCAAAATATTTTTAGGATATGCGTCTTTAGTAACCAAATAAATTTGTATTTGACATTTTCCTCTATCAGGTAAACCTTGCGAGATATCGAAGAATTACACACTAAGTTACAGTAATAATTTCAGTAATCCCATATATAAACATTTGAAGACATTGCTCCGCGAGTATTCATTGGACATATTTCAATACCAACCTTGCCTTTAAAAATGCATGTGAAACTAAATCCATGGAGCGAATGTGAATAGATGGCCATCTGTGAAATAACTTATGTAGTGTACCCTTGGAAAAATCACGTAACTTATCTACATGAACGTGGGCATCGAACTGTTTCACGGTATTATAAATCTTGGCGACAATCAACCCGGTTCATTAGTGTGTAAATAGAAATTACTTATACGATGTTCATTTCAAAGGAACAATTTTGTTTATGATCAACGATAAAACAAAAGAAAACAATATAGGTAACGTGCTGTCTGCTTTGTTAAACATAGCTGAGGTATTCGCTGGAGTAGCGCAAACTATAGAGTAACATTGAAGCTGCAACATTGAAGCTGCAGGATATTCCAAATATCATATGTATAGATATTTATTTATATGACTTTCTCCAAAGAAAACCCGATCAAGTGGTGGTGATGTAATCAATAAACGATTATTCCTTGAGCCTTCGTTACTGAAAACACTACTATGATTGTATTTAGATATACTCCAATGCTGAAATAGGTTTACTGCATCGAACGTCAAAAAAATCTAAAATTGCTTAAACCTCATTTTAAGACCTCCCTCATCGCTTTTCAAACAATTTTGTTTTCATAGAAAAATATCTGATTCCCTATAGAAATAGAACGTTTACAAAGTGCTTGTTTTTCAAATCAAGCCGATCAGCGCTCATTGGCAGGACTTCAACTGCTATTATTATTGTATTATTTATTGTACATTTTTGTTTTTGATAAGTATTACCGAAATGACTGTAATGCAAGTCCGATAAATAAAATACCGCCAGGAAAACCGTAAGCAGTTTTTGATAATCGTTCTTATGGCGACAGAATAATAATACGGAAGGTGCAAAGAAACATTTTAAAGTGCTCCAACTTCTGTTTCGAAGGTTGGTGAGTGCTGGGAGGTGGGGACACCCAAAATATCCCCAAACTGTAATATTTCTTTTACTCGGAATTCAAAGAAATTGTTTGGAGGAATGAAACACGCAAATATTTATTTATAATTTTTTTGATGATTTTAAATTTGCAGTCAGACCAATTTCAAAAGGGGCCCTGCATGAAAAAGGTGTTAACAGCTAAGCTTTTAACATTGAGGTTTGCTTCCAAGAAACACCAGTTCGATGACTTCTGTTAAATATTATTATCTAACAGCTAATACTTTGAATCCTGAATAATTCACAGTTTACACAAAGATTTTAATTTTACATTTCTATGTCATTAATGCCCTACCAAGACGTCAATTTAGTGCACATATATTTTTGAAACACTTTGCGATAAAGTTGGTTAGGGGACAAACAAAAAAAGTGTATCAGAAAAGTGGTTTCATTCCAAAAATTTCACCCAGTCTCCGATACTTCAAGTATGATAAACCTCCAACTCCCTGCGCCTTCGTATATTATAGGAAGGACAATATTACAGAAGCAATTAGTGGAATAAACTGATAAAATCACAAGAAAACAGTGAAAAGAGACCGTTGACGCTATCGGCACTGTATACGAGAGTGTAATGACTTACCAGCCTTCCTGCATAGGTATACAATAATACAGTGATGCAACCGGTCATCGTAGCACTGACCTTTCTCGTTCGATCGACCATTGCTGCTACTGCTCGAATGTTTATGTTTCCGTAGGATAAATAGTCCTCCGTATAATGAGTCATTAAGTCTAACTCATCGTGCATTATCTGGCTAGTAATAGTGGAATCAGCATTTATTAACGTTTCGCCTGCTAACGTAGCTTTTGACAAAGTACCACACACAACGGGTTTCCAACGAATTCTATATTGATTTGACGTATAAATCACTAAATCTAACTCGTCATGCCTTATTTGGCTAACAATAGTGGAATGCGCATGATTCGAGCAGACATTTATTAACGTTTCGCCTGCTACCGCAGCTTTTGACAAAGCACCATACAAAAAAAGGGTTTTCAAGAAACTCTATATTGATTTAACGTACAATGAATCATTAAGTGTAACTTGGCGTACCTCATCCGACTAATAATAGTGGAATCCGAGAAGACATTTATTAACGTTTCGCCTGCTACCGCAGCTTTTGACAAAGTACCGCACAAAAAAAGGTCTTTCAAGGAATCCTATATAATAAACCTTTAAGTCTAACTCATCGTGCCTTATTTGGCAAATAATATAGTGAAATCCGCATGGTTGGAGAAAAACAATTATTAACGTTTCGCCTCCTGCCCCAGCTTTTGACAAGTAGAACATGTTTTTCAAAGAATTCTATATTGAGTTAACGTTTAAAGAATTATTAAGCCTAACTCATCGTGCCTTATCTGACTAATAATAGTGGAATCCGCATGGTTCCAAAAGACATTTATTAATGTTTCGCCTGCTACCTCAGCTTTTGATAAAGGACCACACAAAAAAGGCTGTACATGGAATCCAATATTGGTTCAACGTATAATCACCCTTCAAGTCTAACTTATCTGGCAAATAATATAGTGACATCCGCACGGTTGGAGAAAAACAATTGTTAGCGTTTCGCCTGCTATCGCAGCTTTTGACAAAGTATCGTACAAAAAAAGAGTTTTCAAGGAGTTCTATATTGATTTAACGTATAATGAATCATTACGTCTAACTCATCGTGCCTTACCTGGAAAATAATAGTGGAATCCGCATCGTTTGAGAAAACATTTATTAATGTTTCGCCTGCTAACGCAGCTTTTGACAAAGTACCACACAAAAAAAGTCTTCACGGATTTTTTTATTGTTTTGACGTGCAATGGATCATTAAGTCTAACTCAGCGAGCCTTATCTGGCTAATAATGTTGGAATCCACATGGTTCGAAAAGACATTTACTAACATTTCGCCTGCTACCGCAGCTTTTGACAAAGTACCACACAAAAAAAGGTCTTTCAAGGAATCCTACATTGATTTAACGTATAATGAAGTCTAACTCATCGTGCCTTGTCTGGGAAATAATATAGTGAAATCCGCATGGTTGGAGAAAAACAATTATTAACGTTTCGCCTGCTACCGCAGCTTTTGACAGAGTACCATAAAAAAAGGGTTTTCAAGAAATGCTATATTGATTTAACGTATAATGAATCATTAAGTCTAATTCCTTGTGCATTATCTGACTAATAATAGTGGAATCCGCATGGTTCGAGAAGACATTTATTAACGTTTCGCCTGCTACCGCAGGTTTTGACAAAGTACCATACAAAAAAGGTTTTTCAAGGAATCCTATATTGATTTAACGTATAATAAATCTTTAAGTCCAACTCATCGTGCCTTATCTGACTAATAATAGTGGAATTCGTCAGCGTGGTACACTAAATATGATGTGTTGTATATACACATTTTTATTAATCCTCTTATAATAAATAAGATAACGTTGCACAACAGAATGCCTCTGTAAATAACGAGATGGCACAATGGCAATTGGATGATGATGACGGATTGTTAATTAGGAATTCAAGAGTTTTCTGTTATAGAACCCACTTCAAATGCCCGATGCCGAGGCCAAGTGACCCTTCTTGTATTTGAAAGGTAATATTCATAAACAAATACCGTTTAATGAGTGAATAATCGAATATCTTTGACAAGAGGGGATGAATAAAGAGCCGTCGATTAATCACGTCAAAGGCGGGGGGAAGGGTTTGATAAAAATCGCGAAATATCACAAGGGGGGACGGGTCTAGTAAGATATCACATGTATCTGTTTTTTCATCAAACACATTATTATTACTTGTATTCCAATCAAAAACAACCTGCAACCTTTCGGTCTACACATTTTTATCATGGTAATCAATTTCAGAATAAAATAAGATTATACTTTATATCTGTAACTAAAGACAATATACGCAAAATTTTAAGGTTCTTTGTAGGTGCTAAAAATACACGTGATGTTGGATGGGTGCGGGGGGTAGTCTTAAATCTCACCACATATCACCAAAGGGGAGTGGAGGGGGTTAAAATGCTAAATAAAAGATCAATTAATGACCCGAAACATTAATAAGTTTTTTCTTGTGCTAAAACGAATCAACGTGCCAGAAATGGGCAATGAGCTCTCGCCTTACGGTTGACTAGACGGTTAAATCAATATTACCTTACATTATGTCTTAATCCTCCATTCAAAATTCTGATACTAGAGCACAATCACCCACTAACAAAAGTGACACCTTCACCCCCGCCTTCACCATTTTTCTCAATTTTTTTTTCAACTCATTCTTGTTTTCCAGGAGGGGTCAAATTATGGTGTTGGGGAGAGCGAGAGGCTGCGAAATCGTATTTTTTTCTGTATTTCCAGGAACCTCTCTATTTCTCTAAAGATATCTCCCCTATATGGACGAATCCAAAGAAAATTATTATGCTTTATAATAATCACTTATAAATTAGAAACCACCAATGATATTTTGAGATTCGACACGCTGGGGTAGTAGGCAAACATGTGAGGTTTCTGACAAACGTATTAATTATGGTGTGGTATAACTTATAAAAACACAATTCTAAAATTTCTGGAAGATATTAGTATCAGCATTTGCTGCTGCCCGCCAGGTAACGTAAAGTACTGCTTGTAACGAGAGTAAAATAATTTTGAGAATTGCATGCGTCCATGTAACCTATGAACTAAATATTTTAATGGTGCTTATTATTAACTGTAATAATTTTTATCATTGTCAGCATCTGCACGTATAAAAGATTTTTCTAAAGTTAAACACACGATATAGGAATAATTTCTGTAAAGTTTGTCTTGCTATCATTACCATCATTTTTTGAAAACTATGGTACTAATATTCATTCGCAATATGTTAAATTTTATTTTACTAAAGTCATATTTCAGCATAATAAAATATGATTTCGTAGGTGGGCGCATTTTTAGTATATATTTATGGCGATGATCCGAAATAAGGAACCTTAGTTGTTTCTATTTCCAGCCCACCTCGAAAATATATATTTATTGATACGCTGGAAAATTCAAATGCAAGAATGTAATAAACATATGTCATATATGGTTTATCTTGAGGCTTACTGGGCGCGCCACAATTTGACAAACGTCGCGTCAGTGGTGTTGCTGGGTTTAACATGCCAGCCTTTTCACTTCTCAACCTTACCTATTCTATGGTGTAACTCTCGCCATAGATCGTTTCATTATCTTCCTCGATATAACTCTTATCGCTTATCTTTGGCTGTCTGAAGTTTAGTTGAGGCTAGACTGGAGTTAAACATAATATGATCATTTGATCATGCATGATGCAATGTTATTCAGTACCCTAATTCATTGACAAGTCTTACTAATTTGGGCGTTTGAGTACATCTCAGGATCCAGCAGACAAAATATTAATAACGAAAAAAATGTCCCAAAAACGTTTTTTTTTTCTCTCACAAAAAGCCCCCAGAAGTAATGACACGAAAATTTCCTCAATGAAAAAATTCGCAAAATATGGAGAACAATCCCATAATATGACAACTCTGGGTAAAACACCCGTAATAGATGGTTCTGTTAGCTTTCTTGATAACTCAACATGACATGACACTCGGCAGTGATAAAAATTTCTTTGAGAAGATATACTAAACGAAGTATACAGTCGGTAATATGGCAGATGTTTGGCTGCACTAGTGGGAGCTTCACTGGTCAAGATGATAGGAACAGCAGGACTATACAGGGTGAGTTGAGAGGAACGCACCAAACTCTAGGAGTGTATTCTACGCATGAAAATAATGTAAAAAACTCATAATTATGTTCTTATCCGATTCTCAGTTGTTTCCAAGTTATAGCGAAATTAAGAATGGTTATCTATCTTTCCATTTGTATCTGAATGTTGTCATAATCAAAGTATGCCATGTTCGAGGCTCAAAGCATTTGATAACTCTGATATTTTGATGAAGTGTCAGTGTACAGTAATTGAAGGTTTATGTGATTATGTGTTACAAAAATCCAGATACACGGGATGCACCAGTTCTATCAATTGGGAGAGCAACAAGCGACATTCGCATACGAAGCAGAAAATGTTTAGAGGTCAGTGACGGTATTTTTGAACATTTATTAAAAGAATGCCATGACCAAAAAAATGTTAATGTGTGAAATTTGTTTATCTGTTATTAGCTATAACTTGAAAACAAATGAGAATGGGATAACAACTTGAGTTTTTTCTACATTATTTTCACGTGTATAAGTTTGGTTTGTTCCTCCCGACTCACCCAGAAGACGAATAATCATGGAATGGTCTACTATCAAGCTGGACAGCACTGCTGCCGTTTTAGTACATTTGTACTATTTCTAGTACATTTTCGAAGGAGGCAGTAGAAAAGTATATTAAGGCTTAATTCTAGTACATTTTCAGTTTTCAAAAATGGACCAAAAAATCAATACATTCCACTGTAGCGGTCGTAAAATCTTCATTTCATACGTTGGAGCTTCTCAAATTCACGGATTTTAGTACAATTTAGTACATTTTATTGCGTTTATTCAGTACATTTCAGGGACGCACCGCGGCAGCACTGCTGAACAGCAGTGGGTGTAGAAAAAGTAGGAGCATATCAACTGTGTAGTAGTAATAGTTATTCTATACCGGGTGATGTTCAAGGCAGTTCCTTCTGTGCCTGAGGACCTCCTATTATTCATGTAGGGCTGTTGAAATGAATGATTAACAACAAGAAATAACAACAACTTATACTGACGTTAGTGGCCTTTCTTTTTGCTGTCTGACATATTTGGCGCCAGATTGAAAATGAAATAACAGGATCATTTTCAGAAAAAAACCAAAAGACTCCGCTCACTATGCATGATGCAACACAATTTAATATCCTGATTCATTGACATGCATTACTAGTTTGGGCATTCGCGTAACATTTATAAGATACAGGCACTGAGTCGAGCAAAGTGATGTAAACGAACTGTCGAGCAATTTTGCGTGGCATGCAATGCCGCTGTATATCTTCAGATCTCAGCGGGCAGCCGCCTTGCTGCGCCGGTGGGGTCGCCGTGGAGTGTCTTCTCGCGTCGAAGCTGCTGTAGCCAACAACAAAAATCATCGCGGATCATTTTTTCCTTGCTAGGGCACCTGGCGACGCCATAACCCAGTCGTATTAATAATAATGATTCATTACACTTTCAAATTTACTTCACCACGCACGGATTTTGAGTAATTACGATAATAATGCCAGTAAATTTAGGCATTTGAAATAAGGCACCATCTCTGCGGTTGAGCTGGAACCCAGGAGGGTGGCAGAGGCTGCTTTACTGTCAAGGAGTCTAGATTCAAGAGTATGGTAAAGTTCAATACTCCCAAGACCGGACTCTATCAAACAAGAGGTGCCCAGGCAATCACACAGTTCCGAGTCACCAATTTAAACTTGTCAACATTCAGAGGCGAAGCTTCCATTCGTGCGGGTGATGCGTCACATCCTTTCCAAATATGGTAATACGTTTTTATTTAAAAAAGTCACTAAGATCTCCTAAAATAAATTTAACTTCTCAGAAAATTTCTTGAAATAATAAAATTGAATTTCATTTATTGAATGTGTGTATTGGTCGAGCTTTATAGATAACGCTAAGGGCTATGCTAAACGCTAAAAATAAAAATATATCGACAGCACGATTATGCAACTGCCCTCGTCACATCTTGAATGCCGCCGAACACTATCCGAGGTGAACGAACTTTAGGGTAGTAATTACGTTTCCACTGTGTCCAGTTCGCTGTTTTATTTCGGTGGGTGATGCGGTTTCCTAAACGCATCTCGTTCGCTGTATGAAGTAAAATATCGTTGCGCGTCGCGATAAACGATTCTGAGTGCGACTAAAAGAATTGATCTCAATTTTAAAATTAAAGATCCAATACGTTCACAACTTTGTTTTTTTTTTACCTAGACTTGGTTCTTATATAAATTCATCAATTGCAACAGATTCTGCGAGGGGGCTCGCATACTTATTCAAATCGCGAAAGTACTTATCTTGTCCAGAAATCCTAGACCAATTCATTTTTGTAACGATTTTGACCTGTAATGCGAACCTTCTTGTTGTTTTTTAAGATTACGTCAGAATTAAAACAAAAACTTCTTATTTTTCTTTATGCGATGTTTCGGCTAATATGTAATCATCATCATCATCATCATCATAATGATCATCGAACTTATAATGCTCGATGATAACCACAATATTATTCGAAACGTCGCATAAAGAAAAGCAAGAAATTTTTGTTTTAATTCTGACCTAATCCTGAAAAACGACAATGAAGTACTGACCATCCAACCTTCTTACGGGATCTGACCTGGGGTATTACTCATATAGCTGGTGAGCTGCAGCTCATAGTAGGGCATTTCCACTAATCGGTGACCCGGCCTTAACGCGCCACCTCCAACCGCTGTTTCACCGACTTGCGGTTGGGGACCCTTCATCTTCTTTTTTTTACCGGTATTCAAACGGTGTCTATTCCTCCGAGCTGTTGCCCATAATGTCACCGCTCACCACATGTTACATGCACCTGCAGATCATCCTAGGAGGTCATCCTTCACCTTTGGCCCCAGGGTGTCCAGAACCAGGAGACAAGCTTATTCAAAACACGTGTCATCAAGGTTCTCCTAACCTAACCTCTCTTACGTATGCTTGCACCCTTTCACCACATATCGCAACAAGCTATCTGGGAGCATGATTGCAGTAAAGTCACCGACTAAGGAACATTTCAACCTCACAATTATGTTCTAAGTCTTGAGAAAGTTTGTTTGAAGTATTTTTAGTAGTAATAGTAGTTATGAGAAGACAAAGCCAGGCAAGTAAACCTCCTTGAGCCTTTTTGTCGACCCCACAGAACCTACCATGGCCTCCTAAAACACTCCTCCTTGTCGAACCTACCTGACCTCCTGATGAATATCAGTACGTACAAACTCTGTCATGCCAAATATCTGAACTCTGAGGTTGCGATATACAGCACATCTGCCATTAAAAAAAAAGAATGTTCGTCCTCCTAACAACTAAACCAGATAGGGCATTTTCATGAGCCGGCCTGTGAGAATCCCTGCTAAAAGGTTGAGCATCTCTCTGCCTTTGCTCAAAAGCCATAGCTTACGGATCTTGAGAGAGCCTGCTATAAACGTTTTAGCTTGCTTGCAGCCATATCTCTCTAACCAGGCTTGCGTCAATTCGTTGTACGTCCACTCACCCAGGGCAAAATTGACCTGGTGGCTAATAATTCCTGTAGTACGGGTTCAGGGCCTGTGTAGGAGCTGTTGGACCCTATCCTGGCTAGGTGATCCGCCCCCTCTTCGCCCACCACACCAATGTGTCTGGGGACCCACAATGAGATCACATTCCTGTGGCATGTTCGTTTTTGAAGAAGTATGGTTAATAGTCCAAGTGTTCCTATAAATTGTAATAATAATCCAAGTGCGTTCTACTCCTGGTCCTAAAACGTGTGCTACTTGGTGTGCCATTATATTTGTGAGAACTTCCGAGCAAGCACAAATCCGAGTAGTACAAGATTATTGCAAAACAAAACGTAATTTTAATTCACATTTACATAGATTTTTGCTGATAATCTTCAACCCGTTAGGCACTGTAAAGCTACCACAAGTAGGGCGCTTCTATACAATAAGATCACATATTCATCAGCTCAGCTAAGAAGCTAGTTCTCGAAAAAAAAACTGCAATCTAGGTCCCAAAAGTTAGTAAGGAGATTATATTTCAGCAGATGTGGTTTAGTCAATAGCTATTGAAGTACGATCTGATAACATTACTCACGTTTCGCCTATCAACTGTCGCAGTTTGATTTGAGTAAGGATGTGGGGCTTCCAATTGGTGGGAGTGTTTAGGCTCTCTCAACCAAAGACTCACGTGAAATGTCAGTATGAAGAATTTATCAAATAGTGAAAAAACGAGATGTTAATATCGCAGCGCAAAAAATGCTCGAAAACATAAAATAGGAACATCGATATTATCCTGGGAAAATCCTGGGAAAATAAGGTAACTGTTCTGCAATGAATAACTAGTGTCTGAAAACAGAAGTTGTAGGTTTAAAGACAAAAAATTACAACAATATCTATATACACCATGTCACAAGACGAATCCCGAAAAAAAAAATCGCACAGGTTTCGGAATGCGAAGCCGATATCAAAAGGAATTATTCTGAAATTCAGAGAACTCAACGTTTGAAGTTGGGTTGTAAAGATAACTGAAACGTGTGTGGCCCACTTTTACTTTCGGTAATTCCTTAAAAAACGGAGAAGGTCGGATTACGCTAACGGGTATTTTGAATGTAATTGTCGATTGTTTACGGCAAATATCATATGATGTATTGCTTGTACGGTACGAAAATGATAAAGAGGCCCACACCCTGGCCCACACATTAACCAATTCGCGATCCAATTAAGGGAATTTCAACTTTTTTGCTATTAAGAATAAACATATAATTTAATCATATTATATCATAAGTCGGTGCCAGAAAACATCCCTTAAAGTTTTCGGGAAACGTCCTGGGATACGATGTATAGTGAATTCACCGTAGTAATGTCCTAAAACACAAACTAAAATCTTATCTGGGAAAACTAGGGAAGTCAAGAGAAAAGTTCTGGCCTCAGAGTAACAACTGAACATAGAGGTAGTAAACAAACCACTTCAGCATGGCGTGCTCAAAGCCATCATCTTTAGACACTTCAGCCTCCAAACATTGCCAATTAACCTGAAAATTCTTCCAATGCAGCCCATTCTACAAACAGCTCTGCACTGTCCCATCTCGAAAAACTGTTAAACTACACTCGAATATAGCACAGCAAGCCCGTAAAGCTTCACTACAGTTATCAACAAATAGCGAATTCGATTTTACTGACCAAGCATAAAAGACGCACAAACAAAACAAACGTTTAACAGTCGGGGTTTACCGTAAACAAATCGCAGGAAAATTATATAGGCGTTGCCAGCTCCTCAAAATTTATGTAGGACAGAATTTGCGTTTCTGATGAAGAAATATGCAGTAACGCAGCAGAGGTCAACATATCTATTGATTTTGCTGTAATCATTCCTGAACCATCAAAATACCGTCTTTTTTAACGTAGAATGGAATATTTCTGGGTACTATACAATTAAGACGATTGTAAACAATTATGATTGCCGTATCTGGTGGTCAATATGACAACGTAAGAAAAGATGTTGCCCTATTAGAATTACTTGTTTACTATCTCTATGTTCAGTTGTTACTCTGAGGTTTTGACCAATGTTCATAACGAGGTTCTTAAATTTATGAAACTAGAAGCGAATGGAAAGAAACCTACTAAAAAGGTTCAGTGAAGTCTCTGCATGCTCGCTAGTGCAAATTTTTAAGCAATACATAGAAAATTGTGCGGGATATAATATACATATCGAGGATAGAGAATCTTCACAGTTTTCTAAGCCCAACAAAAAAAGAAAACCCAGTGCCTAAATGTAATCTGAATAACTTTGACAGAATGCTACTCTGGCCATTTTCAAACAAATGTAGACAAAAAACTACCAATCTTACGTACTGCACGTCGTAACTTTACCAACCAGAATGGTTACAATTTCAAATGCAAATATATATTCAGCCCGCATATACTCTGCATAATTTTGCTGCGAATGCTGCCTATACCTTTCTTCTAGCCTTACTAAAAGAATCTCGCAGTTTTCTTATTCTTGGCAAGTTGTAGAAGCATTTGCTATATTTCATTCATGAAATCCAATTGAACTGTACTATTTGTCGAGACTGCATCGCGACCGGGCATGGCATGGAGCCGCGGCAATGCGCGCTTTTCTATGCGCTATGCGGCCTGGCGACTAGATGAGACAGAGTATGAGTGTACTGGCCTAGCGAACCTAGCCTAGTGCATGGGATGGAGCAGAATCAGAGTTCAACGCCCTTCGGGCCGATGGCCAATGTGCTCCTAGATATTACTACGTTCTCGCGAAACGCGGGTTCGCAACTTACGTGTGCGTTTGTCGGCTGGTATTAATATTATAATCAACAAAAAGGGAGTAAAGTCGGTTACTTCAGACGAATTAAAATCATACCCGTTTTTGGAATCTTCTGAATGTACCTACATAGTATAGAAATAACAAAATTGTGTCAAGTAGGTTGAGCCTCTATATACTATTATACTAACTTTCAAGCTATACGGGTCGAAGTGTTTTAAAGGAGAATAAATGGCTACATCAACGCAGCGCAGAATCCCCTTTAATAGTAGAGGATCCGCTATCGATACATTTTAGCAATGTTTAAATGAGCTAAAAATTAATTTCTAGGCTTCTTGTTCATTGTTACTTCCCATACCGATAGGTGAGGGGAGTAATTAATTGTGATGGCGAAAATTTTCGATTTTGAGATAATACGCATTTTATGAGGTCTACATAACGAAAATCCATCCAAAATCAGTCATTTCCGCCGGTCTGTCTGTCTGTCTGTCTGTCGGTCTGTGTGCCTGTCGGTCTGTGTGTCTATCGGTCTGTCTGTCTGTCGGTCTGTCTGTTGGCATCTTTCTAGCCCCGTAATCTCTGTAACCGTTGCATCGATTGTAATGAAATTTGGGAAGCGATATGCTGTGGAGTCGTGGTAATGTTCCTATACTTTTGAAAATCGATGCATGGGCGGCGGAGTAATAATTAGCAAAAAACAAAAAATTCAAATCATTTTCTACTTTTTTTTTGGTGAGGGTGAAATTGGGGTAGTGGAAGGTTGTAAAACTAGAAAATTTGTTGTATTCATAATAGGCTGTCCGCCGACCAGTGAAAGAAAGACCTAGCGACATAATACACTTTTTTAGGTCAATCCAAGGGACAGAATTTTCTGATGTATTCATATGCGAGTATTGCTTAAGTTCGTTCTGTATTGTGTATCGGGAAAATCGTTGGATTTTATTGAAATTTTGACACAGTATTATTACCATAGCGAGGGTGGAAAACGCATATGGTTTTAAGAAATCGTGTCAGTGGCGGCGCAGCAATAATAAAAAATGGAGTCAAGTTGTTTGACTCAGTACTTCCCACACATTACGGTGATACCAGGTTATTATTTTGCCATAGCATGAAGCTATGGTCAGAGATTCCCTTGAAACCAAAGCATCGCCCACACGCCCGCAAAAAATAACTAACACAAAAACTCTCGCAAATAATTTCTAACATCTCTCTCCGTAGGAAGTAGCACGGCAATCTTAAACGCTTATCTCAATCCCATGGCATGCCAATTTTTTGATATTTAAAAACAGATCATATTACCAGTATCAATCGTGGGGGGAATGAAATGTGTTCCGGGGCTTCCCAATCCGCTTATACCAGACCCCATCCTATCTCAGCTCATTTTGAGTACTCCAAAAAAAAGCAGAAAACGATCAGAGATCCTAAAGTTCCCAAGGACATAGTTTGAGTGGTTTTTATATTATACTGTTTCTTTTTTTTAATTAAGTTTCACCACCTCTAACATAGTTTAAAAAAACACACAGACTTTATCGATCTCTACGAAGGCCCATATTATGGTTTAGAAATTCCGTTTCTATTAGTTTAATAATATACATTACAGAATTATCTACATTAATATAATTTCAAAAATTATTTTTTGTCTAAGGTAGGGCAGCATTCGGATACAGCTGAAAAGCATATTGTCGTTCCTTTACACGCCAATGAAGAGCCCACTACGAATACAACAAATTTTTCAGTTTCACAACTCCTTACCCCCAAACCACCCTAATTTTAAAGATGTGGCAAATGATCAGGAACCCCTAAATCGCCTAAAAACGACGTTTGAGCTGATTTTGTATATTCAATTTTTGTATTGCTTCCACTGACACGATTTCTAAAAATCATACGCGTTTCCCACCCTCGCCACGGTAATAATACTCTGTCAAAATTTCATTAAAAGCAATTCAACAATTTCCACTTTACACAATATCGAACGGTCTTAAGCGATACTTGTATATGCAAACATCAGAAAATTCTAAGTCCCTGGGTTGCTGTAAGAGGCAAGACAAAGTTCGGATGAACCTAAAATAGTGTATTATGCCCCTAGGAGTTCCTTTCACAAGTCAATGGACAGCGTATTATGAATACAAAGCATTTTTCAGTTTTTCATCCCCCAACTACCCCAATTTCACCCCACGCAAAAAAAGTAGAAAAGTAGAAAATGATCAGAAACCCCGTCAAGCTGAAGCCTGCAGAATAAAAACATCTTACCTCTTACTTCCCATGAAGAGAGATAAAAGGAACCATTTACGACAGTTTTTGTGTTGGATGTTTTTTGTGGAGAGCGGGCGATGATTCGGTTGCAAGGGGATCTCAGACTATAGCTTTATGCAATGGGAAATAATACAGCGGTGTCACCGTTACGTGTGTGAGAAGTACTGAGTCAATCAACTTGACTCCATTTTTTTGTCATTATTCTGGCACCACTTATTTCGTGTACAAAAGTATAATGCTTGTATAGCTCTGAAGCAGTCAAAAACTAAGAAGTTTTTGCGTTGGGATAATTTGAACCTTGAAGAGGTCAAGGATTACCTCGAGCATTAGTCTCTGGACCACAATACAGTCCGGAAGACTTGCAGAGAGATATTTATAAGGACCAGCGTCAGTGTCAATAGAGATCCTCATTTTTGTAATGTATGCGCCATGAAACATCAAAAAAGCTTTATCGAAATTCTTGAACTTATTTTTTTAAATTGTCTTTCGGTGTGTGGAATAAGATGTCTTTAGAAAATTTTATCAATAGCGCCGATTTAATATGAGGGTGTCCCTGAACTTCATTGACACGTGCTATAATCGTAACAAAAAAATGTTCAAACGAAAATTGAATGGAATGTCTGAAGGTACTACAGGATCTATCATACGATGCTGTCAAAACATTATTTTGTTTTTGGACTTGAACCCTTAAAACTCACCCCCAACTTTTTTCAAATAGCACCTAATAGTTTTTCCTACACAAATCGAGTCCTTAATTTTATTTAAAATCTTGTAATGCCGGTGATTTTATACAAAAACCTATTTTTTCGTCATAAGCGCAAAGTAAATAAAATAAGGATTTCTTTGAGACGTAATATTTTCGTGAGAAAAACAGATAAAAAAGAAAACTAAGTGGACCTTTCAAGGGTACCGAATGATCTACATACCATGCTTCCGAAATATTTTTTACTTCAACCCCTAAAACTTACCCCCTACTTTTTTGCAAATAGCACCCTACAGCTTTTCCTACGTTGCTAAGGTCATTATTTTATTTACTATCTTGTGGAGCCTTTGACTTCATACACAAATCATGTTTTTTTTTTCGTAAAGTCATTAACATAAGAAATAAAGTGAGCAGTTTGAGGCGTAATATTTTCGTAATAAAAAAGCATAAAAAAGACATTTGTTTTTGGAAGCATGAATTGAAGGTCATTCAGGACGCTTAAAACCCCAATTATTAGATTTATTTTTTACCGATTTTTGAGTCAAGCAAGTTCTTATTTTATTTATGTTACGCTTATGATATTACGAAAAAATAAGTTTGCGTATAAAATCAAAGGTACTGCAAGATTTTATATAATATAAGGAATTAATTTATGTAGAAAAAACTATTTGGTGCTATTTGAAAAACAAAAGTTGAGATGAGTTTTAAAGGTTGGAGTACAAAAAAATATTTTGAAAGCATGGTATGATAGACCATATAGTACTTTCAAAAATTCCACTCAGTTTTCGGTTGAACTTTTTTTGTTACGAGAATATCACGTGTCAAACCTGTATATTTCAGTTTCATAACCACCAGTAATATCCAAAATGTCCGGATATTCAACGGACAACGAATGACAGGTGATAGACCTCACTTTTCTATGAACATTGAGATAGAAACATGAAGCCTTAAAACGATTGATTTTTAAGATCCTGTTAAAGTTTTACTTTTATTTTCGTTTTTTCTCAATTATTCCGCAATAAATTGGAACAACGATCTAATATTACGTATAAGGGGGCTTTTTTAAGGCGATAAATCCAAATTCAACAACGGTTTTGCTATCATGAATAGAGGCCACCAGCTACGGCATATTGAACTCATTTAAATTATCAAAACTCTTTTCCAGTTTAGTGCATCAATGTGAGTATCCAAAAAATCGTTTCCTCAATATGTTTTACGTGATAATGGTATACTTTGTTTAAGTCCCTAGGGGTAACCATTTTCCAGGTAAACTTCATTAAAATTTCATATGTGACTAAATTGTCACTATTTTCGCAGAAATGAATATTAGGCTCATACTTCTACATACCTACTATTAACGAAGTATTCAACTTCATCACCACCTATTTTAAAATTATATTATATGATTGAAACAAGTTTCTTGATCTAATATTAATTTGTTCGAGAGTACCGATAATTCTTTCGATCACATTTTACAATTAATTGGGATGCCTTGGAAACTTCAAAAGGTTTTCTCGAAAACAGTTACCTCTAGCGACTTGAACAAAGTATACCTTTTTTACGTAAACAGTATTGGGGAAACGGTTTCTTTAATATTCACAATGATGCATCAAACCGAAAAAAAGTTTTGTTAATTTAAAAGAGTTCGATGTGCCGTAGGTGGCGCCCTCTAATCATGATAGCAAAACCGTGGTTCAATTTGGAATTCTCGCCTTAAAAAAGTAAAACTTTGACACCCTGTATCTTCAAAATTAAGCATTTTAATGCTTCATGTTCTTATCTCAAAGTTCATAAAAATGTGAAGTCTATCGCCTGTAAAGCGCTGTCGGTCCAGTACTTCCCAAACATTGATATGCATTTCCAAAGTACCTAATATCCTTGACTGCTTTAGCGTCGTACATCTGTTACGCCGTTCTGATGACCAGGTTTAGAGATGGACTACGTACAACGTATACGTATAACTACAATAGCAGTACCAGAACTCATCAGGATGAATTTATTTGGGGGTAGTTGTATTTCATCGTAAAAGTTTTTATCTTCAGCCTACCTCCTACCGCTCCACTTTTACCTTAATTGACTGTATTTTGTTTAAAGTCATACCCCACAAATTAGAAGGGCCAAGGATTACCAAACATAAGACAGACAGACAAACCATCTGGAAATGAGTGTCATTGATGTCATAAAACTTCCAAAAACATAATTATCTCAATCTCGCTATTTAATAACTGCAAGTAATTTAGTAAGCCTCCAACTTATTCAAATTACAGTACTTCATCCGCCTGTTAGATTAACAACAGGTATTTTGAGTCCATAGGTACTTCTCACCCAATTTGGCAGGCGGCCTTTTGAGGGAGGAGGGCCAGTCTGGTACACGGACGGCTCAGTGACCGACGAAGGCTCCGGCGCTGGGTCTATAGGCCCTCTCTCTTGGGGGATAGACCACGGAATTTCAAGCAGAGATACATGCGATTTTAGCTTGTGCCTTTCGTATTCACGAAACTCAAGGGACTAGTAGGCAGATCACCATCTGCTCTGACAGCCAGGCAGCATTAAAACCATTAAGTGCTTGTAGGTTTACATCAAGGCTCGTTCTGCAATGTAGAAAGGTCTTGGATGACATTTCAGCAAGACATCATCAAGTATCACTTATGTGGGTGCCGAGTCATGCTGGAGTTGGTGGCAATGAAATGGCGGATGCGCTCGCAAGGCGAGGGTCGAGGAATAATTTCCTGGGTTCTGAGCCGGCAGTTGGGCTGGCAGCAGGTACCAGTAGAAGGGAAATAGTGGTATGGTTGCAAAACCAGCATCTTATGTAATGAAGAGGAATCTCTGGACATCTTCGCCAAGCTAGAGAACTTATTTTCGGACCTCTGGCCAAGGTGGGGCGGTCCTGTCTCTCACTGAACAGAAACCAGGCTAAGACTACTTGACGGCCTGCTATCCGGCCATAACACCTTCAAACGTCACTTATACGTGATGAGGGTGGCAAGTGACCCGACGGCGACGTGCACAGTGTGGCGAGAAAGACGAGTCCTCGGCACACATTCTATGTCGTTGTGAAGCACTTGGGTATCACAGGCAGGTCATACTAGGTTCAAGGATTCTTAAACCTGAGAGTATTAGAATAGATGAGCAGGACAGTCAGTGCGCAGGACCCAAAACCATCCTTACCTTTGTGATGAGGGCTGGACTTGGGAACTAGTGTAAGGAGGGGTGCATAAGGGCCCGCTTATAGGCCTATGCACTGGTTGTTCTGGCCACCAGAAAGCCTCTCTCCCTCTTTCATTCATTCATTCATTCATTCTCACCCAATTTCAGGTGACGCAAAAAACGTTTACATCACCAAATCATTATTAAATTTGGCCTATTCGCAAGATTTAGTTTTAGTTACATAAACATCAGAAATGTGGATTAAAAAGTTTTGTTAGCATCAACATTTGATTACAATTAATTTACTAAGCAACACTAAGGCCCTGTTTCGCAATCATTGGTAACATCTGGCCCCTGGTGGTCACTTAACCGATAGATGGAAATTGACCAGTAGTTCTTGTGGAACTCATCAGCTTATCATCCACAACAAATGTCAAGATAACCTCATTGTATCCTTGGGGTAACTCAGCTACTGGTTAACTAGAGCTTTTGATGTAAACCACTGATTATAGAATGGATTGTTTTCTCTACCTGCTACTAGGATTGTGAAACTGGGCGTAAATTCATTAAATACCGTGTGTTACATCTTATGTTATGGAATTAATGTTTAACAGCTGCAAATCCAAGTTTACTCAAAATCAAGCTTGACTATACTGTATTTTTTGAGCAGGTCCATCCCTTCTAATTTGCACATAATTGAGTACTGTCTTTTACCTTTGAATCTGTATGATACAGTCCAATATATTTAATGTGTCTATGTATACTGTATCTCGTTTTACACCCTGTAAATGTGATATATTTGTTATACCCGTTTTAAGCCAACAATAAATCCATAGTTTTAATGATGGATTCAATTCATGGTCAAATTTGACCAAGTGTGAAACAGAGATTTGACATCAAATTAATCCATGGATTTCTTCGTCGATTTCTTCACCCATTTAGAACCTGCTCTAATTTATGGTCAACTATGACGTCACGTAGAGTAGTGCCAACCATAAAATCATATGATGCATCTCATGCATGTTGCATACTCAACTCTGTATATTATTAAACATTTTCTAAATGAAAATTCACAATCAAATTAAAAGTTTTACTGCCAAAAGACCACAAAAAAATACTAATTGAATAGATCTTGCTCGAGATCTTGTGAAAACCGCCAAACCATATGACAGCAACATTCACAAAATCCATAGTTTTGTCCACTTGATGTAAACACAATCACTTTGACCTTGAAGAAGACCATGGATTAATCTATGAATAAACTCGCGAAGATATTGTAGAACAGGTATTAGCAATTACGTTAACCTCATGAATGTAAACTTCTAATCACTGGGTTGCAATATTCTGCCTATGTTGTGTGGATACCACATATCCGAATAAATTACAATTTTTTAATGAATTCTTTGTTCCTTGTAGCTTAGGAGCACAGAAAATTAATCTGTGGAATATTATAGCTTACAAATATAATATAACACACTTTTTTATAGATCCTGAATGTGTCCAAATAATTGGAAAAATGGGTCATGGGCTTGTGTGTGATGTAAGAATTTATTGTAGGATATTTAGGTATATGACACATCTATAGAAATATTTTTGAATTATCCATTATACTGTTTATATAAGTTGATCAACCTGACCTAATATTTTACCAGATATTTTACCCAATTTATAACTCAGAAAAGGGAGGCCTATGTGAGATTGCAAGTAGGTATGTTCAAGCACTATGCAGGAGGGTCTTTGCTATGCTTATTTTTGATGACTTGAGGCATGGGAGGATCTAGATGGTGATTAAGTCAGTATAAGTTATATTTACATTTTTAAAGATACTGCAATCCACACAGCATCTATATTTGAAAACAAAATATGCACTTCTGGCTGTAGTGCAGTTCAGAGCTTTAAATAGACATAATTCTTACGAAATTTCATAGATACAATTATTTTTACCTTTGAACTCATTGTAATGTACCTTAAACCCATTCTTTCAGAGGAGTAAAGACTTGGTTAAAGGCCTATCTTCTAAAAAAACAATATTACATAAAACAAAAATGCACATACCAATGCTTATGATGTAACCATTTGGGGGGGGGGGTAAGAGCTTTGCTTACTTTGGCTGAAAAGGGGACACTGGGAGGGGGGATAAATAATAGTAGTAAATCTGCTTATGTAATAGTTGAATAGCCCCAAATTCAGATTTTTCTCTAGGTAACATTTCTATCATAATTACCACCTGTTTGCATCATAAATGCTAAGGCCAGAAATTTGTTTAATCTGTTAGGATGGTTTCTTGTGTGGTTTGTCAGGAAATTGGTGGATATCTACTTTATTTACTTTTTTCTACATATTTGAACAAATATATTGCTGAAGAAGTTTTGGGAGCCTAATCAGTGGCCTAACCTATCCCATGGAGGACTGACAGAATGTATTTTTAGGAAAATTAGGATTCAATTTTAAGTTCCGGTCCTCTGTTGGATAACTTTGGTATAAACCCTGGCCCAGTATTGTATATATCTGATAAGAAATGTCAAGACAGGCCCATAGCCAGGATTTCACCTCGGGGAGCTCACTACCTTAACATCAAACCAGGAACAGTCAAGTATCACCAAAAACGTTCTACCACAGCAAAAAAAGGTTTTGTGGCTCCTACCCACTATGGAAAAACCGTCCAGGTGACAGCCCTACTTAGGGTGACCAGTGACCTGTTGAGTATTAAAAATATTCAAAGCCTGTTTTTATCTACATACCCCCCAAGCAACGAGGGGGGGGCCTGAGCTTAATATATTTTTCTGTTGGCTATTACCCATTTTTTTGATATCCAAAAATAAACTACATCAAATATAGAATAACCAAACGATATGAATATATAATGTTGCATGTTTTAATGATGTTTATGTTCTACAGTATCAAGGAACTAAACTCAAAAAATATTCATTATAGCCTACTTGGGTGTAAAGATGGAACAAAAATGATTTCTTCTATGAATTCTGAGCAAAAACTGTGTGCAACATAATACTTGCATGTGTACATAAATTCAACTGTTCATCAACACCAAAACAAGGAAATTTGGCATAAACTGAAAATTGGTACATCTAACACTTTTCAATGATGTATCACTAGTTTAGTAGTACTATTAGAAATAATTGAAAATATTGTTTATTTGTCAATTATTTCATGAGCAACACTTAGAACTTAGATAGTGAATACCTATAGAAACTTTAAAATTTTATTTAAATTTGTTTCGTTCCCCTCTGGATATTTTACCCAAAAATTAACCATCTCCAAGCTTTATTGACATGGTTTCTTCTAAATTGTAGCATAAAAGTTTCAACAGTATAGAAATATATCAATCAATAAGATACTTTTTTAACTTTCTTGGGTGCCTGGGCCCCTGGGCCCCATACCTGGTTACATGACATTTGTAATGTCTAATGTGTATCCCAATAATATTGTAGATATCTTTCATTAAATTTATCTACATATGGCTATTACGAGTAGCATGTTTAGACATGTCACGTTTCTATATTTATTGAAGTAGCATGGTAGCAACTAGTGCATGGAACATGGAACTACATGCCCTAATCCCAAAAATGAAGAAATGTTCTTTTTAGCTTGATTATAGTTTTCGTACATTATAAAAAGCACATACATAAAATTTGGGATAATAATTATATATACAGGGTTACTGGTAACTCGACCACTTTCCTGCAGGGAGTGATAGAGGGACTGAAATGCAATAGATTTAACCCCCCATATGTAATTCCGAAAACCGATAGTTTTCTAGATAATTAACATTTAATTTTTCAACGATATGTCCAAATTTCCACACTACATCCCAAATTTAGAAAAAACCCTGCTGTCGATCTTAGTAGTTTCTAATTTAGTTTTTTACTGACACATACGCAAATCTAATTTAGTATTTAGATATGTAAAAATACTAAACAGTTTCAAACTACATACAATTATTCAAGAAATTAAGAACAGAATTTTTACATTCAGCGCGAAAGAAAATTGTCTAGCTCAAAAAAAGATACACAACCAAACATTATTTTAAAAACTCATCCCTTATCTGATGGCCTATTCCAAGGACAAGAATGACAGTATAACCACAAGTAACTATTTAACAAAATTTATCAACATAATACAGAATCATCAACAACATGATATTCCAGCATGATGATTGTCATTACTGTATCAAAATTTGGTAGTTGTTGGACAACACATCCCTGAACAAATAATAATAATAATAATATTTATTGACATACACATACATGGATAGGGCCATGGCCTGTGCGGAGCCCAGATCTGATAGATACCTCCTGATTTTTGGGGTCACATGAAGGCATTGGTTTACAAGACTCCAGTTAATACTGCTGACGAACTAAGGCAAAAAATTATCAATGTGGTGGAGGAGATGAAACGAACTTTTTCAACACGAGTTTCAAAAACCAAGTGAGGAAGCGGATACGTACTTGTATCCGAAATCAAGGGCAACACATTGAGCAAGATCTCTAGAAACTTTGAGTGGATTTAATTTGTTTTACTTGGATAAAATCAGTGACCGCATTTGCAAACATTTCAGTATGTAACTGAGTTATCAATAATGATTGTACTGTCATTCATTCTTTTTGAATAGGTGATTTTCATTCATTGCTGTTTATAATATTTCTGAAAAGGTTATTAGGTAGGAAAGTTTTTTTAGCGGTTTGTTCAACGGTTTGTATAATTTTTTTTGAGCTAGATAATTTTCTTTCAGGTGAACGTAAAAATTTTGTTGACTATTTTTCAAATATTTGTATTTAGTTTGGAACTGTTTAGTATTTGGAAACATTTTAATACTAAGTTAGCTTTGTGTATGTGTTAGTTAAATACTAAAATAAAAATTATCAGAATCAACAACAGGTTTTTTTCTTAGATTAGGATCTAGTGTGGAAATTTGGACATTTGGTTGAAAAACATTAAATGTTAATTATCTCGAAAACTATCTGTTTTCGGAATTACATATGGGGGGTTAAATCTATTACATTTGAGTCCCTCTATCACCCCTTGCAGGAAAGTGGTCGAGTTACCAGTAACCCTGTATAGTTACATCCCAGGGCTTCAAAAAACATATTCGTTTCATCCGTAAAAATGTTGGCAACTTTCAGGTTATGTTTACCATAACCTAAAATCAATCTGATCTTTCCATTTATTTTCTCGCCACCCTGCGTATTCATCATACTTACTTTGATGAGGTAACCATTTTCTTTGAAACTCTACCGTGGTCTCAACCGTATTCTTTTTTCTTGGAGGATTTTGTTCTCCTTTTTCTTGTCTGTCCATAGCAGCCTTGTATATTGCCAAATTATCATACTTTTGAGCAGTTGTTACCGGCACACAAACACCTGATACCGTCAATGCTAACACCGGATCAAAATGTTCGCTGTAGAAATCCAGACGAGAGTCTTTTTCCTCAGATTTTGGTAATGCTTCGCACTTTTCCTTGGAATCCTCAACAATTTTAACATCATCGTCATCTGCCATATTGAAACTAACTCGCGGTATTGCCAGATGTACTAAACGAAATTTCTGTGACGCCAAACACCTGTTACAGCTTCGGAAGAGTTGTAAGACTTGTAAGTGTAAAATCAGATTGATGTCAAATTTCTAAGAGGATCTAAGACCTCTATGAATTTTTATCACTCTTATGAACTATACAGGGTGTTTAAAAAAGATGCGGCAATATTCAAGGGGGTGACTCCTCAGGTCATTCCATGAAAAAAAGTTCATATAAACATATGTCCAAAAATGTATGGTTTCTAAGATACAGGACGTTAATTTTTTTTAAATAACGTTTTTTTTAAATAATTCTATCATCTTCTAACCGATTCTGTTGAAATTCAGTAGCGATGTTTTTAGTAGTAAGGGGGTGATTTTGCCCTAACTAGACAAAAAAATTATGCCCAGTGGCGTTAGAGGTGGCAATTTAATAACAATTATAAGCGGAAAAATGTACGCCACTGACACATTTAATGTTAATATTTCTTTGAGGTAAATCAACTACAACTACAACTTTTTTATCTCCTGAATTTTCTCGTATCTTGCTTTGTTTGCGAAATAAAAAATAAAAACTATTCTATTGTATGTCCATTTATCATACGAAAACATCTATTAAGATTCCAGGAATACTTGCGAATTGTACGTCAGTTTAAAAATCAGTAACGTTGATGTTATGTTATTTGAATGCTTTCATTCACTTTGTCAAATTTGTTGAAGTTTCGTAACATGAATCGCTATACGAATGCCGACATGACCGACATGCTCTTCATTTATGGACTTGCTGATGGCAATGCATTAGAAGCTAGACGGTTATACATCGAAAGATTTCCTGCGCGTATTGATAGGAAGATTTCCGAAAGCATTCATCGACGCCTTCAAAGATTAAAACGAAATGGGGGAGCGGGAAGACCAAGGACGACAAGAACGGTAGCGCTGGAAGAGAATGTTCTGAACGTGGTTGAAGAAGAACCAGGTACTTCTACTCGAAAAATTGCTGAGGTTCTAAATATTTCCAATGGTACTGTTTGGAAAATTCTTAGAGAAAATATGTTATATCCATACCACATCAAACGCGCTCAGGCGCTTCTTTCTACTGATTTTCTTCCACGTATTGAATTCTGTCAATGGCTTCTACAAAAAATGGTTGAAATCCCTCAACTACTGATGCAGATTCTGTTTACAGATGAAGCGAGTTTTTCAAGGAATGCGATAAGGAATTTCCATAATAATCATTTATGGTGTGATGAGAATCCACGCGCAATATTTGAAGACCGTTTTCAGCATCACTTCTCGTTGAACGTTTGGATCGGAATTGTGGGTGACTGCCTCATTGGACCGGTATTTCTACCTGCAAGACTTACCTTTGGCACTAAGACATGCAATGTGGTTAATGCACGATGGCGCACCAGCGCATTTTAGTCGGGTTGCTCGTGAGTTTTTAACTCAAACCTACGGAAACCGCTGGATTGGCCTCACTTATGGCCTGCACGATCCCCGGACTTAAACCCCCTGGATTTTCTTCTGTGGGGCCACCTGAAGTCAATAGTGTACGCTACTCCTGTAGAAAATGTGGAGGACCTGAGAAATCGAATCATTGCTGGCTGTAGCTCAATTAGAAATGACCCCGGTATTTTTGAGAGAGTTCGCCAATCAATGAGGAGAAGACTGGATTCCTGCATCCGAGCTGGGGGAGGTCACTTCCAACAGTTTTTGTAACTTTTCTTATGATAAATGGATATGCAATAGAATATTTTTTATTTTTTATTCCGCAAACAAATCAAGATACGAGAAAAACCCTTCAAAATGGGTTCTACTTACATCCGAATATTTCTTGGGTCCTGTGGCATATTATTTAATTTAAAACCTCTAACATTAATTCAATCATATTTCTATCGATCACTGAACTTACTTGTGTTTAGAAAAAGTTTTTTCAAATCGTATTTAGCATATATGTATGCATTTGTTGAATTAAATAGTTATAGAATATGTGTACAATTATTATTATTTTGCTATGGCCAAGTCGCAGATCATCAATAAAAATAGAGCATCTGACAACAACGCATTACCTTCACCACGTGGCTTCTATACATTTGCGCATGTCCGTAGCCTGTATGATCTCATTGAAATCTAGTGGGGCGGTGTTGTCAAGCATTGCGATTTCGCTGGTGAAATATGCTAGGATCTCGTATTTTTAGCTTTTTCCTGTTCACATACGCTTATACGTGACAACGTGACGTGCCGCGCCGTAGCTGTAAGCCTACCACATTTCATCACTTTCAGAAACTGTTCATTAAACAATGTGGCTTTCAAGAAGTCTCTTGCGCCAAGATTCATTTTTTTGTTGAAATTAGGTAATTGGTCATACATACCGTCAAGTTAGAGACTTTCGTATCTGAAAATCTGACAATCATGAGGCAGAACCCAGAAACGAGACGTCGCATAAGGTAGAGATGGAAGGTCCTGCAAGTTCAGCTTTCACAGTGATCTGAGTGATAACTGTGAGAGTGACTTTCTTCAAGGGTGATTCTTAGGTACCTATGAATTTGATTTAATGAAATTGGCGACTTGTGAGATTTTTGAGTCAAAAGCCTATAACAATATTTACAGGTCCAGATGCTATCAACTAAAGTAAATATATAATTAACAGTCTAAACTGATTTACAACCAAATTTACAGCTTATTTGTCTAATAGATTTAGAAGTAACAAAGGCAGTAATGTTATTAATATGAGCCATTACTACAGCAGACAGTAGTAAAAATGTTTTATTTAATATCTGCATTGTTTTGACTCATCTATTACGAATTTATACATTATTATATTGGATCACTGGAAAAATCGTTTGAATACCTGTGTATTTTATTTGAATCACCAAATTAATTTGAATACTTTACTGATGGTAACAATTGAAATTTAGAAATCTATCAGATACGTATTTTTACGACATTAAAAACACAGAACAATTAATTTTATTTCTGGTGGACATGTCAACCTTTGCAAATAATTCGTCGCCTTCCTTACAATCTTATCTCATAGTTTCAGTGATTTTTCAGGAGTTGCGTTGCAAGTGACCGATCTGGAGATGGGCCACATTTTGAGATTTTTTAAGTGTCAAAATTGAGAAAGACACGTTATAACTTCAAGACTATCCATACTTGAGATACGCCGTTAAGAGTGTAGGTGCAGGTTACTGTTACCCAATGGTCTAATTCATTTTAGCAATTTTTTGAGATAAGCCCTTTTGAAAGGTAGCAGGCACGTATTTAGCCCCTGTCCAGGGGGTCCGCCCCCCCCCCCCCAAAACGTTATATAATGCCGTCTTCTTATAAAATGTACAGATATTAATAGTTGAATACGTAAGTATAGGTATATACTATACAGGGTGAGTTTTTAGTACCGGGTCCGTCGATAACTCCACTACTGTAAAAGATAGCAAAAAAATTGTATATAAAAGTTGTAGCTAAGCATATGTTCCTTACTCAGAAAATATTTTTATTTATACAGGGTGATCCATAACTGCGTCGTGATGCAAACGTATATTTTTTTAAATGAGACACCCTATATATTATCCCAAATTTAGATTCTACTAATAATCGCCCTTCTTACAATATAAGATTTTCTAACATTATACAGGGTACTTCAAAAGTTATGACCATCTTTATTTTATATCCAAATCGCTGCCAAATTAACGTACCGTATATCAAAAAATAATGAACCAAAAATTATCTTTTTATATGGAGAGATAAAAAAATTTGCTCTAGTTTTAAAACCGGCTATAAAAAAAGGCAACGACGCAGGCACGTAACCAGGATTTGGTTTTGAGGAGGTCCAGATTATGGGTGTCACTTGGTTGACCTTTCGGGGGGGGGGGGTCCAGATTAGAGTTGTCACCTTAAATCCTTAAATTTCCGGGGGGGGAGGGTGCAAATTTGTGCATTCCATTTTTTAGACGGCGTTTTTAAAAGTTTCGGGGGGGGGTCCGGGCCCCTGGGACACCCACCCTAAATACGTGCCTGCAACGACGTATATTAATGTACAAGGTGATGTAGAATGCAAAATCTAGATTTTCTCTTTTTTTTAAATGTAACCCCCAATATTTTATTGTACCAAAGAATTGCTTTTAATATGCTCTTTCACCTTTGTTTATCACTTGTTATACCTACATCCATCAGTTTCCGAGATATTACGAATTTTCTGTACTGAAATTTATTTATTTTGAGAAAGTACTATCGAATTTGTGTTTTATTTAACGAACAACTAAATTATGAGACCATAACAGTATTTGATGAAGTCAAAACCCTGAATTATCGAGATAGTAAAGTCAAGTATGCTGAGGAAACAATTTTGTAGATGCGATGCATAATTATCAAGCAGATTTATCAGGTATAGGTACTTGTTAGTATTGGTAAAGTATTGGCAGTTTTCATAACCTGCTCAATAATTTCTTATTGTGTGAAAAACGAGCTTAAAAACGAATTTTTCTATTAAAAAGCAAATAGAGGGTAATCTTTGACAAATTGCCTACTTGCCTCTAGAATATATCAACTATCAACAGTATATCCAGAAAGGAGGCAGCCTAAAACTGACGCATTTGAAAAATTGAGGAATCGTTTTACTCGGACTGCGTCGGTTAATATCTCATAGCCTACCTGATAGATCTCCTTGATATATACATGCACGCCTTATACTTTAGTTGTTCGTTAAGTACAAATAAAATGCGATAGTATTTTCTTGAAATAAATAAATTTCAGTACACAAATAGGAGGTATATTTAAAATTTGCAGAAAAATCGAAATATCTCGGAAGCCGATGGATGTAAGTACAACAAGTGCCATATAAAGATGCAAGAGCATATTAAAAGGAATTCTTTGGTTTAATAAAATTTTGGAGGTTACTTTTGAAGAAAGAGAGAAAATCTAGATTTTACATTCTACATCACCCTGTATATAAATATGCGTCGTCGGCTTTTGTCACACCCGAATTTAAAACTAGAGGATATTTTTAATCTTCTTATGTAAAAAAAATAATTTTTGGTTCATTACTTTTTGATATACAGTACGTTTATTTGACAGCGATTTGGATATAACAATGGTCATAACTTTTGAAATACCGTATATAATATTACAATACTTCATATTGCAAGAAGGAGGATAATTAGTAGAATCTAAATATGGGATAATATATAGAGTGTCTCATTTGAAAAAATGTATGTTTGCATCACCAGGTCGTTACGGATCACCCTGTATACATAAAAATATTTTCTGAGCAAGGAACATATCCTTGGCTACAACTTTATATACAACTTTTTTCTCTATTTTTTACAATAGTAGAGTTATCGACCGATCCGTTACTAAAAACTCACCCTGCAGATGTTTGTTTCGGGGCCTCGTGATATCCAAATTGCACGTGAGAAATTGAGAACGATTGGTTATACTAATAGCGCCTCTCGGGTATGAATTTCGTGCTCTAAACAATCAGCGATACACTCTTGACGAGAAAACATAGAGCGTCTAATTAAATACAAAAGCGAAATGTTCCGCTCATTGGTATGATGACAGTATTACGTGATATTACGATCTAACACATCATTTGTAGAAAAGTAATGCATCTACTTTCGCCGCAAAAGAAAACGGCGCCATTTCAATAATGGCCGTCAAGTACATATGCATCGAATTGCACAACTGCAAATATAAAACGTCATATTACGTTCGTTTTACCTTATAATGAGTGCTGCGATTCCGCACTTCGCGAGAAATATGCATTATTTATGTATGCGTTTGTGAAAGTGAAGAAATTATTATGGAGATTACAGCATACTTTCTATTTCTAATCCGTTCAGAACATCACTCTCGCTACTGGTACGCTTTTCACGGAGTCGACGCGAATTCATTTTCTCTGTAATACGGACGACATTTTTTAATTAAGGACAGTTTCTTAATTAAAAAGAAATGTAGCAAAAGTATTTTGGCAAACTTGTTTTTGATTGATTTCCTACTTACTCCAATCCTTACATCGTAAAAAAGGCTTTTGACAGCAAAAGGTCGGAAAGAAATGAAATTTGGTGGCATTCTAGACATTGGTCACCTAAACCTACACCTAAGTTTGCGACCTCAGGGGGTTGCCGCTCGAGGGTGGGGAGGGGGGGGTGAAAGCTCTGCTCCGCCACAGTTTTCGAAAAATAGCGTCGTTTTGGTAAGTGATATAGGAAAAAGCTTCAAATGATTTATGGAGAAAACAAAATTCTGCATAATCTACGTCTTCAATTTTTTTTGCGTGCAACCAATAGTAGTATAGTTTATTTGTTATGAACGTACATCATACATATATTATTCATCATACAAACAAATCGAGCTATCGTCCGCGAGAGCAATACCCTGAATACAGCCATCAACTGAGTGTCGAGGACATTAAATTTTACATACAAGAATATCCGTTCTCTATGAATCTTCTTGGTAATCCATTATCCTGTAGTATACGCATCCACAGTTGTAGTTGTGGGTGCTTCTTACAACTGATTATTCTTGTACCTTCCAATTTTCTATAAGATTTTCTAGACCTCAAATTTTGACATTATTATTTGCGAAATTGACCACTGTTTCTACAGTCCCTCAAAATTAGAGGTTGGTTTCTGATTTTCATCAAATTTGATTTTTATCGTGGATTGAGACGAAGAACTCTATCAAAAAGTTGTGTACATTTTTGTTTCCCTAAAAGAATGATGTCATTATTATCTGTAGCTGCCTAAACTCACGCATTTGGTTTAAAAAGAAATACATTTAGGAATATACCGCTACCTAATGGCGACATGTACTGTTCCAAAAAATGTCTTATTTGTGCATATTTTCCGTGGAAATGGTACTACTTCGACGTTAAGATAAGATTCAATTTGCGACCTCTGGGGGTTGCCACTCGAGGGTGGAGGAGAGGGGGGGGGGTGAAAACTGTTCCGTGACGCTTTTCGACAAATAGCGCCGTTGTGGTAAGTAATAGTTTCCATTGTACAATGCCAAAAGTTAGGGGGTGGTTTGTGATTTTTACTAAAATCAGAATTTTATCGCGTATCAAGTCGAATAGCGCTATCAGAAAGTTTTGTAATACTTGTTCTCCTGAGAGAATAACATTTCTCATATCTGTATTATCTGTAGCTGCCTAACTAACATATTCGGGCTTAAATCGATCATTCTTTCAACCAAATGCGTGAGTTTAGGATGCTGCAGATAATAAAGAAATGAAAAGATATCGGAAATAAAAATGTTAGACTTTTTGATAAAGTTCTTCGTCCTAATCCCCGAAGAAATTCTAATTTTAGTGAAAATCAGCAGTGCCGTATATAAGGAGGGGGTTTAGGGGGTCCAAACCCTCCCCCATGAGTATTCGCATGTATGAAATAAACTGCTAAACTCATTCAAAATAAAAGTAATCAAGATGCTTTCTACAAGCTTAGTGATTCATTCTAGTATTGTTTAGCTTTTTCTGCGTATACACCTTCAGTTTCTGCAGTTTGAGGAGCGATACTACATATACAGCTCTTAGGCAAATTAAAAAATTACAAAATCAAGTCATTTCGTTTATACATAAACCCCTCCTATGGTCAAAGCCTAGCTACGGCCCTGAAAATCAGAAACCAACCCCTAACTTTGGCGCACTGTAGGACGGAAACTATTGTTCGTACACGAAAAATATAAAGGCAAAATTTATGCAGAATTTTGTACCTTGGTCGTTTGAAGCTTTTTTCGATATCATTTACCAAAACGACGCTATTTTTTAAACATCGTCGCAAAGCAGAGTTCCCCTTCCCCTCCATTCTCGAGCGGTAACCCCCCGGGGTCGCAAACTTAGGTGTAGGTTCAGGGTACCAATGTCTACCATTCCACCAAATTTCATTTCTTTCCGACCTTTTGCTGTCAAAAAACCCCTAGCGCCTGGATTAACTCCTACTGGTCCGTTAATCAAACTATAATATACGCTGGCATATAATCTTTCTTGACGTTTTGGCCATTTCTTTGACTTTCATCAAAGTACAAAATTTGGAAAACAGCAATTTGAAACAAGTGACGTTGTTTAACAGCTTTTTTGTTTTTTGGTGGGAACTAATCTCTAAGTCAGTGATCTTGAAACCTTGTTAAAGGACATTTTTGCATGGTTGATAGATTCAAAGTGAGAGCCAGCAAAAACATCAGCGCGATCACGATGCTGTATACATGTCTTATCAACGAATAATGTGACATAGATTTCAACCCCAAGATGAAGCAATAACTAACTCATTTATGATCCAACCATAAAGCATAATCATCATCGTCTCACAATGTCTTAACAGACATGTTGTGAACTTGTAAAATGCATTTACTCATTTTACGAGTTTCCCTTGGGACATCTTTAAGATCTTTAATGCAGTAGTTTCTGGTTAAAACCACTTTCAAGAAGCCGATGCTATATCCGACCTCCCAACTTTACAAAGATTCCAGTACGTTAGATGTACGTCAGTTATATTTACTCGTATATATACAGAGTATTTCGATAGTACCGACAGAAAGCATCTTTAATCCCGATCCAACACAACTATAAAACACGAAATAGAAATTACGCACGCACGTAAGTCCCCAAAACTGAAAAAACTGTCATCCAGAATTTACCAAGACTCTTGACAGATGATATGGTAAATATTGAACAAGTTCGGTTTTAAACTTCCTTTTTTTTGAGAGAAATGTTTTTTATAATTCTGATCCGAGATATTTATCATTGCATGGATATATGTATACATATATACAGTTGTTTTTACCGTGATCTTTTTTTTTTAATATATATTGTTCAATTTAGGGTTAGGAGTTTTCTCCCACGCACCTTCATGGGTTCTACCATTTATTTACCTCATTGTGGAACGTTTGTTTTTTATACAGATTCGGTAAATGAATTATTATTATTACTAAATACTTAAGAAGGTTTTCTTGCCTGTACTTAAGAACTGGCATATTAACTAAGGAAGTTATAAAAATACAAAATACCCTAAATATTATCAGACAAGCGAAACCTGATCTATAATTAGGTTAAGGATAAAGAAACTCGAAACTCCCTAGGCAACCATTCTGGCTACAGTTTTCGTCAGAAGGAAGCTAAGCTTCAGCGATACTTTTCGATGGTTGTGGTATAGTTCACTTTATTACTGAAGGTAACAAATTCTTTGCAGTATCTTAGCTGAATTTTTTGTAATGACAGCCACCCCAATAAATTCTACATAAAAGTGTACCAGTATATTTTTGCTCCATCAGAAAGGATGTAGGATGTTAGTAAATGTAACGTGCTTTGTTACTGGCTTACACTCGGCGGTACAAAGCATTATGAAGTCTTTGTAGTTGAGTCATCTTTTTTTAATTGAGCAAAACTAATGGAGCGAAATAATCGAACCTCGTTTAATAATACGTTAATATCCTAGAATTAAAATTCAGTCACTTTGATGCTCGAGAAGAACACATAAGGCTAGTTGGATTTGACGAGAAATAGTTTGACTTTATACTCATACTAGCAATGCGTCAGGAGCTATAAAACTAATGCTTTTAGATTTTACACTCTGAAAATGAATTGTAGTACATATATAGAAAACATGTAATTATAATTATTGTGTTTTATAATTTTTGGAGAAAGTAAATGCAATGACCATTCCAATACAAAAATTGATAACTCTGTGCTTGAATTCTTTTTCCGCACTCATGACTTCAAAATTTGATAAACCTCTTTGAATTTTCTATGATTCGCTACCATTTCGTAACAATGGCACTAGTCAATATCAACAGCTCCTGAGGAAAAGTTAAGGTATCTTTTTAGAACAAGGCCTCCACCTTCTTGCAGAGCTGGGTACCAAGAATATTATTGTCAGCATATGATGCAGTTCATAGGAGAGCAAATTAACTCCTAGACCTAATGCAAGTCTCATTCTTGCCAACGACCATTCCATGAAATCTCCTGTGCAACTACTTCTTTATTTCTAGAATCAGTGATTTGTAACAATCCAATAAATGCAGCCATCTTTTTAATTCTGTGAAGGTCAATTAGCTTAAATCTCTTATCAACGACCGCAAATATCCACTCACTTCTTTATAGCAGCCACGAGTGGGAGTAAAAGCACTATATACAGGGCGTTGGGTAGAGGGTTAGTCAAACTTCGTGGGCACATAGATAAGCAATTTCGAAGGTATTTTATCGAAAGACCTGTGTCCTAAACATCTCTGATTTTTTTATATTTTCAAGAATTTACAGAAATGGACATTTCCACTTCTGTATTTTGTATATGGATCTTAAATTTAATCTTTGTGTATTTTTGATCTGTAGAGTATCCTGTTTCAACTGATGTAATAATTAGTCACAAATACTATCGAAATAATTAGGTGTGAGCTGACATTGCAATCAGATTCATTAAAAAACTAGAGAGATTAGTTTCAACTTAACGTCAAAAAATAAATAAATTCGATAAGGTTGTTCAAGTGGCTTAAAAAGCTTCTTTATTTATTACCGCTGTTTACAATGATATGCGACGTATTTTGTAATAATAGAGCTATAGTTTTTGTCCAACGTGCGCTCCTCTGATCCTAATACTTGCCCTACACCGTCGTCGGATTTCAACCAGAGCGGTGTGGGGCCACATGTCTTCTCTGTTTGTCACAAAAGCTGCAAAAATTCTTTGAATCAAGGTGTCCATATTGTTAATTTCTACTGCGTACATAAGTTCTCTTGCACGTCTCCACACATGGAAATTAAGTCAGGTGATCGTGAGGGGCATGAGATGGGCTCCAATCTTCCGGTCCACGAGTGGGGAAGGTATTAGACTGCTACTTAAAAAAGCAAGGACATAAAATTGAGGGACGTTTACGACAGAGGTCTTGAAAATGGGCTTATCCATTCGCCCACGAATTGTGGGTGACCCTCCGCCAAACACCCTGTACATTCATTTTTCAGGCAGAACTGCATGGTATAGTATTTTGTACCACAATCACTGCAGAATGACAATTGGAGCCTAAGACTATAAAATTACTTTCCGACATTCAAGCCGCGGTCAAATCACTTGAATCCAGTCACTGTATATCGAAATTAGTGTAGAATTACAAGAAAGCTTTTGGCAGCGCAGTAAACGGAAACAAAATCCAATCTAGTATGGATACCGTGGACACAAACGAAGCAGCTAAAGCAGCTTGTATCTTCAATAAAATATGAGCTAGCACTTCGTTTCTGGGACCAGAGCAAAGCACATAAACTCAACAGAAGTGGAGCGAACATTACGCCAGCTCTGGGAGATATTAACGGGAATGATCCACGCTCACCAGATCTAACTCAGAAGCTAACAGGTTACTGTTAGAGATGAGTAAGGAAAACGTTAAATCCTTAGCAGGACTGTATACTAGTCATTGCAGATTACACCACTATATGCAAGTGGGCTTGGCAAAAGGTACCGAGTGGAGGCTGTGCTTAGAAGAGCTCGAAACGGTAAACATATACTACGTAGATGCCCTACAATGGGTTGTTCGATGACAAGGCTCTCCAGGCGGACGATCTGAAAAATCTCCCTGAAATAAGCTGTTATTGGCTTTCTTAGGGAGGCAAAGCCACAAGAAGAAATTTGTGTAGGTATGAGGTTCAATATATAAAAAAATCGCGGTGGACAACCCACGACTAATGACCCTATACCTATAATATTACTAAGACTTCTCCTTCTTCGTTACTCACACACAAAGCAACCATTTATTCAACGTTTAGATAATGGAGTAGTAGAAATCAGTAACAAAATACGGCTTTTGTTATGTATATTTTCTCGATATTTTCCAAGACTTTCACTGGAACCTGCATACGAAAGGGAAATAACGGCTCGAAAAATTATAAAGCAAATTAGTGAAAGTGACGTAACTCGTATGTAATTAGAATCGACGTAGATTGCTACAAACGCTTCCGAACTTTTGTTCTAACTTAATTGCTGATTTATAACATAAAACGATGTAATTGCATTGTATTTCAACTTATTTCTCTGCCATTGTGTACAAATGCAGATTGCCGATCAGCATTAAATACGAATTATTAATACGTAATAGTTTTAGTATCAATATAAGATGTTAGTTGCGCTGTTCGTGCATATTGTGCTGGGTAAAAAAAAATAAAGGATAATGAGAACGGGTCCAAATATCGGGAGCTCACCGGACAAATTGAGGGGCTTTGCCCTCACTACACTTGGTCGTCGGTACCCTATAGTATTACTTTCCGAGCCGGTACTGAAATTTGGGATAATAGTTTTTGATTTTTTATCAAATTTAAATCTCTCTAATCAAACTTCTATATGTAAAACTAAAAAACTGGTCTAAGCAAATGGGGCACAATATTTCTCCGCCATAATCTGGTAGTGTATTAGACAAGGTTCCACACTGAGGCTGAGAATGTTGGCTTAAAGATTATAAAATGTTTGCCAAAAATTAATTTAGAGCGATATTTCAAATTAGTTTTGGCGTAAGACGAAGAAGAAGTTTCATTACCTAACCTAACTTAACCAAACCGGTTGATTTGTTGAGATCAAAATGACTGTTACTGTTACTCGACGTTGCTTGACGTCCTGAGTCAAACTAGACCACTTACATTCAAATTTTAAGAATGCAATACCTGCCCTAAGACAACCTAACTAAATCGGTCGAGGTAAAATGTGTCAGTCAACCCAGCTCGATATCTTAACTTGAATTTTACCAAGCGTAGAATGAAGAAACGTTTATTTTGATTCTTACTAGGAAATGAGGCCAAAAAGGGTCGTCTGAGGTCTACGCAGACGCGCTATGATAAGGACTGAACAGATGACAACCCTACTTGGGGGTTGGTTGCAAACTATTCAAAGTCAATTTTTTCTGAGGGAGGGGGGCAGCGAGGTCTCGGAATGCCGGACCACGCAGCACCTAGTTACGCGCCTGCTCAAACCTAATTCATCATAATCTGACCTGGTTTTCAAAGTATCATACTTTTTTTATTTCTAGATGATACATCTGGTCTCGTTGTACTTCACTCGTCGAGTACTTTCGACTGATATATAGCCACATATTTCGTGAAAAGATATTGAACTTTAGTAGCGCAAATTTCTATTGGAGCGTTTCCTCAGTCTGGGAGTGAGCTATTTCAACTCAGGACGTTATAAGTCAAACCGATTAACTCCCATGTAATCCATTGTGATCTCAAAGAACTCAACCGGTCGGTTAGGTACTGAAATTTCAAAGTGCCATGGTTTTTCATGGAGCATTTCCTCGGTCTGGAAGTCTCGTTTGACGTCAAACCGAGTCAATTGACCACAGAACCAATTGACATCACATTCGACCCCCATTTCGATTTCCGCTGAAACGAAGTCTAGTCAATTCACCTTGATTAAGGCTACTTTTTGGTAGTATGTGAGGGCTGCAGATGCAAGAAGCGTATATTTTAAAAGATGTGGTTTCTATATAACACGATATACGAGAGACACTTTATTCCAAGATTCTACATGTAACTTTAGATAAATCAGTTTTATATTTGTTTTGTCGAATAATTTAGTTTCTGTATGTTTCACACCTCGTCCAAAATATTACTGTACGTCCATTTTTAAATTCTTATCAAAGTATGTCATTCGTGGAGTAACGAAAATCGACAAATAAATAAGAAATAAATTGACTTGATCCTTTTTGTTACAGTTACACAAAAATCGGCGTTCATGTCTAGCAGAGGGACAGGAATTTATCGACACATTTCAAGGTATGCGTTATTCGTTATGTCTCATTAGTCACTGCTCAAGGATTCATATACGGATTTGAAAAAAAGGGATAAGTAAATATTACAATCCATTTTTATTCTTGGTCATAGAAGAGACGTGTTGGAAATCTTTCAGATGCATAATCTAAAACTAGAAAGTTACGTTAAGTAAGTTAAGAATTTTGTATGAAAAAGTCTAGACTCCACAAGGGCCGAAGATGTACGACTTGCTAAAAAGGACCAGAAGTCCAATTCTCTTATTTTTGATATGATCAGTACTTAAGCAAGAATTATGAAGATCCCTCAAACATAGAGCATAATATATTCTCATTATTTATTTCGACTGGCCGTTTTCGAGAAATCTAATATTTGTTAAGGTTATTGATCACTGTAGAACAAATCTATCCAAAATAGAAGCTTTTAAAGTAAAAAAATTGCCCGAGTTAATTTTTTGCATAAAACCTTGAAACAAATCGAGAAAAACTTAATTTCTCGAGATCCTTCCTCAAGAACCTTTTTAAAAACTCCCTTTGTTTGAAATTCGTTTTGCTTGTTTTGAAAAAATATGTAGAAAATATGTAAATGCACCTTATTTCCTCATGTAAAATAAAACGTGTTTATACCCTATCTAAATGCGATAAAATGTATCTAGTGCGACATTAGTTGTTCAACTCTAAACATACTACCAATGTTTCTTTGACCTCCCACATCACATCCTAGGTTAGGGAAGATTTATAAGGACGAATAATTTTGATTTTGTGATAAGTTTTTTTGGATACTTCTCCATCACGAACATGTATGTATGTAACTCATTTATATTCATCCACCTTTATGACAGTTGGTCTCTGCCTGTTGCCATTTTGATCGCCGCGTAATCTCAGTAATCTCTGCATTGAGTTGATGGAATTTTGATGTTTTGGGTAGATAATGCTGCTATATCTTTGGAAATCGGTGCATTGTCGGACAAGTAGTGAGCCAAAACAGAAGACCTTAAAACCGCTCGAAATACAGCTTTGAGGTTTCTGAGCGTTTACCATTTTTTACAGAAGGGCGGGGAAATTGAGATGAACTCCGATCTGCTTATTTATAAAGGAGCGCTTAGTACTTAAAATAATTATCTAGGTAATATTTTCTACTTTTAGACCTATCCGAACATTGCTTATCATAAGTAACTGTAGGCTTTTTGATTCTGTGACTAACTAAAAGCTTCATTGTCACTATATATCGTCTGACAATCCCCTCAGCAATAAACGAAGAATTTTAGGACTGCTCAGTCTTTTTTTAGGGTTTCAAAGTGTCCCAGATTATATTATACTTTTTTGAGTACAGGTGAATTAGAGTTGGGAACGATAACGAGGAGAATCCCAAGACTTTTTAAATTAATTACCACTCTTGATAATCCTATATACCTTATAATTACATAGGGGGGCTGATTTATAAATAACTGTTTTTTAACTTACAGAAATTTGATCTTAGTTAAATTCTGTACTCATCAAACCTAGCTAAACACGTGCTAGTTCTAGTATAAAGTCCATGTACAGTTTATGAGGCATTGGGCGTGAACCATGGTTTTCAAGAAATTTTAAATCGTGTCTATGCACGAAAATGGTGAATGTGCATTGCAACTAAATGTAAGCACAGCCACCATTTTTCAAAATCGTATATCAGGATGTGATCGAGTAGACTGACGCATATTTTTTTCATCGCGAAAAAATAAAATTAAATATGTACCTCATAGATTGCAAATTGTGTTGAAGAAGCAGCAAAACATGCCCTTCTTTTTCGGGTGCCATATCAGGTCCCCCTAACGTTGTTATGTACACGATGCCCGGGAGGGGGAGAGTAATCAAATATGTACCTCATAGATTGCAAATTGTGTTGAAGAAGCAGCAAAACATGCCCTTCTTCTTCGGGTGCCATATCAGGTCCCCCTAACATTGGTCATTACAATGGCGAGTTGTTCACGGCTTTCGGCTATTCTGAATAGTTGTTCTGCACTGCTTATTCCTGTCCAGTCTCTAATATTCTTGAGCCATGCCATCTGTTTCCTTCCAATTCCTCTTCGTCCATCGATTTTTCCCTTCATTATAGGTTGAAGGATTTTGTATCGGTCACCTCTAAGAACATGTCCCAGATTTGATATCTTTCTTATCTTGATCGTTTCGAACAGCTCACGGACATTGGCTCTATTCACTACTGCTTCTTTGGTCTGCATAGCTGTCCACGGTATACGGAGCATTCTTCTATGTAACCACATTTTGAATGCTTCTAGGTGGTTGATTGTAGCGTCCTTTAAAGTCCAGGTCTCATCCCCATATAACAATATAGACCAAATATAACATTTTACCATTCTTTGCCGCAATTTCAGATTTAGGTTGTCATTAGAGAAGAATGATCTCATTTTTAAGAGAGTTGTAGGGGCTCTTTCAATCCAGCATTTAATCTCCTTATCTGGATCTAGTTGTTCTGTGATGTAGCATCCGAGATACTTAAAATGGGTGACTCTTCCAATGTTCTGCTGTTCTATTTGTAGGGATGCACCGGCGTGTGGTTGACAGCTGAATATCATAAATTTTGTTTTAGTGACATTTATCTTTAGTCCCATATCCGGACCAGCTGTATTCACACAATTCAACAACTGTTGTAGGCCCTGAATACAATCACACAAGATGACCGTACCATCAGCATATCGAATATTATTAATCACCACACCGTTGACCTTCACATGCCCTAGGTAACAGAAATTAATAGAAATAGAACTAATAACAGCAAACTGGTGGTGGAAAGGTGACACAAATATTTTGATAAATGGTTCTTAACTATGGAAAGAGAACATTGATCGAACACATAAATTTAAAAGGTTATAACGTAGAAAAATACAACATGGGATGAACGTTGTTGTTTGACTGTTGTTGTTAATTAATTCATTACAATATTGGGCATTGCAAGGCCAACGAAGCGTAGAGAACAATATAGTTGCTGCGATCAAATAAACACTAATGATTTCCTTTAAATTTAATATTACCTTAGAGGTGGAAAGAATATTACCAATAACTACCTACTAAAAATCATCTCGAACACCTTTGAGTATTGATAACCCTGCTTAGCCGTTGGATTCGTCCTACTTGCATTGGCACCAGGGGCAAAAGGAATTGCTTTAGATCTTCTAAGATCACATTTACTCTACTAATCTCTGAAATATTTCTTCAGGGATTTTTTGAGATGCGTTAAGGTTCCTCCAGAACAGAAAACAGCGTACTATCAACTATCAAAAACAGGGGTGGAAGAAAAGATGTATATTATATAAACTATACTGGATCTAAGTGTAACAAACTTCAACCTTTGGTTTTATTAGATAATTCAGAAACAGAGTTGAATACAAAATGCAATAAACACGTTGTCCCAAAAGTAGTGCGCAAATGCTAAGGTAGTTTGGCAGAGTTATGGCAATTATATTTGGTAGGAGTCTTACGGTTTTAGAGTAAACCGCAGTTCAATGAAACTGTGTAAAATCTCTACATTTACTATACAAATCTGTTACCTCTTTCATTTCATTTTATAAAATTATTTTTTTACTTCATCTAAAGAATTCAACAAACATGAAAATAATTAGATAGTTGAACGGCTTCGAGGTATAATACAATGTTTCATAACAAAAAAGTATAATAGTGGTTAATCAGTTCAAAAACCTTAAAAAACAAGAAAGACTTCCACGCAATTTGTCAAGTACGTATAAATATTATACAATCTACAGGGTGATCAATTTATACTCCGAAGTTTGATACCTCCGTTATTATGGCAGATACAAAAAAAAATCAAAAAGAGTTGTAGATAAAGCTAAGGTCTACCTTTTAAAATTATTTTATAATATATAGTGTTATTGATAAAGTCCCGGCACACCAAGGTTGTATTTTTTCAAATGAAACACCCTATATATTATCCTAAATTTGAATTGTGCTCGCTCTCCCTATGCCGGAAATATAGGGATTTATCAGTTTATACAGGGCAATTTCAGAGATATATATCTTAAGAAATTAATAACTGGTTGCTTGATTTCCAATAATTTTGAGGTTGTCTAGTCTAGTTTTGTCTAAAGTTATCAAGTTTTTGCTATCTTTGATTTTGTATACAGGGTGAACCAAAACTCGCGACCATGGTTTTCTTTGTTATTTTATTTTTGGAGTTTTGTTCCGCTGTAGGAAGTTATATACACCAGAGCAACTGCTGCTGCTCTACAAGGCACAGATCCGACCATCGCTGGAGTATTGCTCCCATGTGTGGGGATGCGCTCCGAAGCACTCTCTAAAGCTTCTGGACACTATCCAGAAGAGAGCAATTAGACTTATCGATACGCCTAACCTCACCAAGGACCTCCACAGCCTGGAACATCGGAGGAGGGTGGCTGAACTGTCCCTGTTTTACAGATTCTATCACGGGAGATGTTCGAGTGAGCTCTCTCAGATAATAACACCACAGGCCGTCCGAACCAGGAAAACCAGAGAAGCTCTGCGAGCTCATCCTTGCCAGGTCGAGGTCCTTACTCCCCGAACTAGTCTCCTCCAGCATTCCTTCTTTTGGAGAACTTCGACGCTGTGGAATCAGCTGCCGGGGAATTTGTTTCCCGACGGCTACAACCTGCAGCGTTTCAAATCTAACGTGAACCGATACTTATCCTCTCGCAGCGCTTCTACAGCGCCATAGGCTTTCAGCCTTTGCGGGAGGCCGACCATAAAAAAAAAAAAAAAAAAAAAAAAAAAAATGGAACAGCCTGTACTTTCAGAAAGTTCTTACAAGATACTCGTACTTCCACATTTATTAATCATTCCCCATGCCTATGCGTAACAGATGTGGAGCCATTTCGATTTGAAATAGAAAAACGGTTCCTAGTACTACATTTTTGCCAAATACTGAAAGTTTCTCAGAGTTGGCCATGGCTACCCAGTTTGTTATACTGTTTGAACTTTCTTAAAAAAGAACTGAGTCAAGGATGGAAGGACTCAAAAGACTAGAAGGAACTCGTATCAAGAAATCAATTAGGCATTTGTAGCTTCCGCTAGAAAAATCTTCGGTTTATAAGACAAGAGTCAATCACTTTTGAATGCTTAGCCAAAATCTATTTTCTCGTTTTTAATACGTTCACACATAAACCTTCTTGTAATAACTAATATAGTTCAATTTTCAGATAATTTTTCTAATCGACATGTGCTTCCAATTTGTTAATTGCCAACCGTAATAGCCAATAGAAACCGAATCAAAACTAAAATATTAATTTCAATAAGGTATTTAACAAATATAACAAGCATAGCATAGCATCCATGGCCAACACTAACAAAAACCAGATTTTGGCAAAAATATTGTTTTACTACTTCAATTCGAAATAACTGTTACATATAGGTATAGGGAATGCTTATAAATGTGGAAGTATATTGTAAGAGCTTTATGAAGATGCTATAAAATACAGGGTGTTAAGAATAGGGTAAATGAGTGCAATTCAAATTCGGGATAATATGGGTGGGCTGGTTGGTTGTCCCATTAGAAAAATACAACTTTGGTATGCGGTGACTTTATCAATAACCCTGTATATTGTAAAATAACTTTAAAATGTAGATCTTAGATTTACCTACAACTTTTATTGGAAGGTTTTTTGTATTTCTCTTAATAACGTATGTAGAGTCGGTACTTTTCGGCCTTATTATCATTAAGTCGATTATTAAACAGATGTTAAATAATATGCAGTCATATCAGCAAAATAATATTTTAATCTATTTACAAGTTTCTTAAATCAGGAGACCAGGAGACAGGCAACTATCTCCGCTGACATTCAAGCGAAATGTCTGAAAGATAAGGGCGATACTTGCTTTACGGTGCAAGAAAGCTCTTCATCGTATCTCACCAAAACACCAGGTCTAATTATTGTGGAAACGCTGGGTTATATTATAACGAAATTGCGGCAGTTGTTGCGAGCAGTGCTCATGATACTATTTTGTAGGCCTCTTTAAATAATTATGAACTAAATCGAAAGTTTACCTAAATAGAAATAGAGCATCCTAGACTGATGGTAGGTCTGTTGGCGGGCCATAAAGAAAAAGTTAGATGACACGCGCATGTAATGGAGGTTTTTAGTGACACAATATGTACACGATGCCCGGGAGGGGGAGAGTAATCAGTGCATAATACGAGAATATGCTGCTATGAGGCCTTGAGTCACTTCTGGATCAAAAACTCTAGAACTAGCTACCGTAAGAGAGGCAGGATTCAAGGCGGATCTTCGGTACTGACGTGGTTAGAGGTACAAAAGAGCCCACCGTGTGGGCCTTCTTCATTTGCTTCTTATGCATCAATACTCGTAGCTTTCAGTACTTGCATGTATGTTTGTGGGTAGAACAAACTTATGCTAGTATGTAATACCGTGTAACAAAGGGTGATCCATAGCAAGTCAGAAATATAATCAAATGGTCCTTCATCTTTAAAAGGTTAAGAACTACTGTCCCAGAGCAATGATTACTTTTATTTTTCTTGCATAAAATCATATTTATAATAATGTTGTCTAAAAGACAATTCCCACGCTACATCAGCTTACGTAAATAATTTGTGTTATTAAATTTTGCATATTACCCAAATAACTCATTTTAAAGGACTCGGACAATCACTGGATAGAACAGATACTATTCTTCACAGAAAATAAATCATAGGTTTTTACGACTCTCAAAAAAAGTAGTGATACATAAATTCAGTTTCTAAGTGTTGCTAATTTAGTTAGCAAATGCAAAATTCCACTTATCCAAAACACCCTGATGGACATACCCATTGATTTAACCATGTTTCCGATAATGAAAAGAAAGCTCGGAACTAAAAAAATACTTCATTTTCAGGTTTCCTCTTAAGCGCACCACAATAACGGGTGGCAACTCTATTTACTTCTGGCCTGGACCGATCGCCAAAGACTGACAGACAAGGGACGTACCCCACCTGGGCAACCAAAGGTAGCGGGGGCTCCTGTCCCAGCTGCCCAACACGCGTCGCTCATGTCTCTAGCGGCGATGCCCTTCATCGACAATGATCTACTATGGAGTTCTGACCATGACGGGAAAATGGTCGACCTCACATCATGCTTACAAGTAAGTATGGCTCGTCTCATCATTATTGGCGATTGTATCTAGCCGAATACAAAACAAACCTATTAAAAAAATAAAAAATGATCTGATCCAGTTTGTTTGCAGAACTGGAAGCCTCTTTTACTTGCTAGACCGTTGGTGAAGGTAGTATTGTCATAGCGAAAATCTTCGATTTTGATACATTTTTTTGGACGTTTTATGATGCCTGTATCATGAAAATATATTCCACTTATTTCGTTTGGCCTGTCTGTTAATCTGTGTAAAAATCGGCAGATATATCTTTGAAAATATGTCCATTGCATTGGCGGCGGTGCAATTAGCAAAAAACAAATATCACCAGAAACTCTCAAAAATTCCTTTTTAGGCGTTGTAGAACTTCTTGATCAATTTCAATTTACCCAGAAGGAACTAGGGCAAAATATTGTCCCAGGGGTAGATCCAGTTTTACTAAATTGAGAGCATAACCGAGAAATAATTAAATGTTCACTTCGCTGTAAGTATGTGAACTTGTACTTCCTAAAGATCCCCAATAAGAAAAATATCAGTATATCCATAGACAAAGAGCAAAACCATCGGCTATATTGATGGATCAGCCCAATCTGGTGACGATGCCACCAGAACTCATTTTGCTTTAAGTATAGAAGCCTCGGCACCTTTATGCGTAGGTGTTCAGATAAAGGCCCGTTTTCACTAAAGCAGCATTTGGTCAGGTTAGAGAAATAAAAGTTGAACAAAATTATGTGAAACATGCATTCTTTTAAGACTACTATTAAAATAGAGGACACAATATAACGGTGAAAGCAAAAGCAGCAAAACGAGCAACAACGCCTCTTAGATTTAAATGTTGAGATATTTTGCTTCTCACATCACTAAGAGAATAAGTATTGTGCGAACAGACAGAAAGAATTCTGCCGGTGTGCCATGCCATCTAGTACCCGAAGGTAACGGCAAACCAAGGAAATATATGCTTAGCAGCAGTAGACTTCCTGGTGGGACGCCAAGGTGCATCCGCATGGCCACTAGAGAGCGCGGGTTCTATACGCCGCTGCGTATGAAAGCCGATATACGAGGGCTGCTCCACACCTCCGTCAATCCACCAGTACGCAGACAGCTGTTTCACGCTTATTAGCGATCATCAGTGCGCCATAGGTCGATTGACGGAAATAGGGAGCATCAATTTTTCCATGTTTAATAAACATGTGAAACATGCACTGATGATCGCTAATAAGCGTGAAACAGCTGTCTGCGTACTGGTGGATTGACGGAGGTATAGAGCAGCCCTCGTATATCGGCTTTCATACGCAGCGGCGTATAGAACCCGCGCTCTCTAGTGGCCAAGCGGATGCACCTTGGAGTCCCACCAGGAAGTCTACTGCTGCTAAGCAGAGATTTCCTTGGTTTGCCGTTACCTTCGGGTACTAAATGGCGCACCGGCAGAATTCTTTCTGTCTGCTCGCACATGTTTCACATGTTTATTAAACATGGAAAAATTGATGCTCTCTATTTCCGTCAATCGACCTATGGCGCACTGATGATCGCTAATAAGCGTGAAACAGCTGTCTGCGTACTGGCGGATTGACGGAGGTATAGAGCAGCCCTCGAAGAATAAGTATTGCAAATGCATCTAACACCTTTTGGCAAAAACTAGTGACAGAGGTGATAAGGTGGACAAAAGTAAAGGCCTATAGGTCGGAGAATACACAAATATTTATTTTATATTTTGTATACTGCCCTTTGCAATAAAATCGATTATTGTTATTATTATTATTTTAATGGCTCAATAAAAATTGATCGTTTCATGGAGACGGGGTTATCCTCAAACTTTAAGGCTGCTCAAACTTCATTTCCGGGCACTATAAATGTGAATAATTTTTCACGATCAAAAATGTCTAAACCTGATTTTCTTACTCCCTGAAGAAGTAGAAAAAAATATATCAAACCGGTGGTTAAATCTAGATGAGAGCTATTCTACTTTACTATGAGCAGCTGGTCGGCCCACAAAGCGACAATACGACAAAACAATTTAGCTAACGCATACAAGTTCAGTGCAAAATATTAGTGTTGTAGTACAAAGCTAAGCGAATTAAAAAATATAGTACTTAAGAAGTTATATGAAGGAAGTTTCCTTCTAACCAATTCTAGAAGTATACACTAATCATGATTATTTCAGTGCAGTATTAGGCTTCAAATTAGTAAAACAGTAGACTATGTGAATGTATTGCATTGAATTTGCTTAGGGTGCACTATATGATGAGACTATAGACCATGGAGTAGGAGCGTTGGATGGCTAAAATTATCCAACTTGTGTCTTCTCCCATTTTACGTATACGGAGTGTCCCAGCATAAAGTACACAACCGGAACTGGGTGAAACTCGTAGGGAAAAAAAAGATTTGGAACAATCTCAAATAATGTGTTTTCCTTATATTGACAGTTTAATTTTTTTCGTCCTTTTTACTTGAAATTATCATAACCGTTGAAGCGTTGCGTGTATTTCAACAAAACGTTAAACTGAACTGTCGGTGTAAGCGTTGCATTATAAAACACGGTAAAATGAAGTGTCTGTGCAAACAGTGATGATGCAAAAAAGGGTCTCGACTTGAGCAAACGAGCGATGTTACTCTAACGCACATGTTTCGACTAACTAAACGTCATATAGAAAAGCTTGTGCTAAAGGTAAAACGTTGCAGTTTGTTTCTGTTAGACAGGATATTGGATGGTGATCAATGGGAAGAGACAAACAAAGTAAGATTATGGGGGTATTTCCATGAAAATCGAAATTTAGTACAAAAAAACATTTTTTTCAAACTGACTTAGTTTTATGGCGGACTTTTGTTATTTGCTAAGCCGCATCTGTTAGTAGGTAATTATTAGTATTTTTAATTCAACGAAATGCAGACATTACTTTTTGTGCACTTTATGCTGAGACACCTTGTATAGCGAGTCAAGCTCCTTAATTTTGTAATAATAACATGCTCATATTATAATATGATCCCACATACCTACGTCAACACCTTACATCTTCTATACTCTCGTTTTCACAGCCTTTACAATAAGTAGGCATCGTACATAAAGTCGCAAAATTAAAAACAACTGAGAACAAAAATATCGCATAAGTTTCTTTTCAATCCAGTACTAATACCCATAAGCATATCACAAGATGTTTGATATGGGTACAATTAAAGGGACAATGATTATGTTCATTGCAACGCCTGTAAAAGTGTTTGCTAATGTGTGTTTGCTGCTGTTTTCAGGATGCATCAGTAGCTGTAGATCAACAGAACCCTCCAACGTCAGGAGCAGCCGTGTCTACCTCCTCTACTCCAGTACCTTCTCAAAACAACGGAATGAACGAACTCGCGCACTCGGACCTTAACTCGCTGGTACCTACCATCGCAGAGCCTCATATCAATGACCAGGAGGACATCTTCAGGCATTTACCCGAGGACACAGCTGCCATCGATCTTGACAGTATCTTCATGGCAGAATTTCCTGGGTACATCAAGGTGGGTAGCAGAAGAGCTATGTGGCAAAAGAGTGCACCACTGGTTTTTAAGTGAATGCGATCATGAAAAAAGTAGCAAAGAATTCACTTGAGTAAATTCAACTGACGCTCTCACTGTGGAATTTGTTGGTATAAAAACCTATTTTTTTATTATATTGACAAAACCGGATTTTTCTCGGACTAGTTATGAACAAATTCAACATTTAATCTTAGAAAAAAGAAAAAAAGTTGTTCACCGCGGTGAGGTTCGAGCCTACGCCCTTTCGGACTGGTGCCTAGGAACAGGAATATCAATATACCGTACATAATACGTCGTCAGTTACCTGTCGCAATTTAATTGAATTGTTTTTAAACCGGAAGCGATATTTACAAAACCTGATTTTTCCCGGACTAGTTTTTTCATGCTGATTCCGAATCTGTATTTAGCTGTTCTCTGGCACCTGTAGTTTTGGCTATCTTTTGCATACGGACAGATGGATGGACGGACGGACAGACAGAGGCTCTGCATAAGTTCTCTTCAGTGACTTCAGTTGGTCAGTGAGAGCTAAAAATAATGATAATGCGATAATGAAATAATGGCAATTTGGTCCTTTCCTGATATCCGATATCTAAGCATTTTAAAAATATTTTTAAACGGTTGATTATCAGGTAATATAGCAGGATAGGTCTGAAAAAAGTTTTAGGGTTTTAGCATGGCTAGGCTGCCCTGAAAGCACGAGCTCCAAACGGGTTGACTCAAGACTCGTATGGAACTGCATACGACTCCTTAATGAATTTGGAATAAGGAACAAAGTAACTTTGTTTTGGGTGTTGGCCAAAATACTCGCAAGAGGAGGAACTAAATTTGTGTTTATAGGACCAGAACCATTTGCAGGCATTGTGAAAATCACTGCCAAGAAAACTGTCTCAGACTGGGCAGAGAGCACTCTTGCACTGGCGAGACACAAAAGGGCTACTACATCTTTTCCAGCTGTAGTTTCTAAAGCGTCATGTGATAATTCGAAACGGTCAGATTAATTTTCCAACCCGTCACTTGTAATTTCAAACTGTCAGGTGTAATTTATACAGACTCGAAGGTGTTCATACCATACCCCTGTTGACTGGACATTATCGTCTGAGCAACCACTTGCGGAAGATAGGTCTAGACAATGAACGGACTGTCGTATTCTGCTATGTTGAGAACAAAACAGCGCAGTACGTATTTTGCTCCTGTCCAGTACTGGAAAGAGCTAGGTTTCAGGCTTTTGGATTCGTTCAACTGAAACCTACTGACTTCAAGGGAGTTTCGCCCAACACGACCATCGCATTCGCCAAAAACTGTGGATTGCACGATGATAATCGCCCCGCTCACCTTCAACCTAACTCAGCGTTTTAGGTTTAGGTTTTTATTATACAGGGTTGATATGAAGTCATGACGCACCTAAGTCACGTCTTTTTAAATAAAACAGCCTGTATTGTATTAGATAATTCAGTTTTTGCGTAAATTTTACGCAAAAGTAGCAAATGTTCTTAAGTCGAGCACTTCGAATTTCAAAAAACGAAAACCTCATTAAAAATTAGATTCCGAAGTTGGACAATCCATTTTTTGCGTTAAGTTACATAGTGTGACATTTAGTGAGCGTTGCTTCACTAATTCGTCAGTGCAATCCGTTGAAGCGAAAGGCAAACTCCTTATAATGAGAGGATACAGATGGTAGAAGTAGAAGTACGGGTACGGAACTAGAGCAATTAGTAAATTTGGTTAACGGACGATATCAACCGCCGATATAGTCAGCGCCACGATATTTCAGAAAATTCGATCGTTAAAACAAAAGCGAATTTTCCTAGCTGCCCCAAACTAGTAGACCTATACCCGTTTAGTTGTTACTTTGACATTATCTGCTAATTTTGGGTTATACAAGTATGTCAACTCGTTTTTGAAGGTTATTATTTCTAATATAGATAACATAAGCTATAGCGACACCTTTCCATTCAAAAATAATAAAAAAGGTATAATTGACAAATAGCCAAATACAACCACTTGCCTACAGTATAACTTCTCCAGTATTACCATCACCAATATTTTTAAACGAAATCTGAGACGAGAAGCCCCAGTTAGCACAATGGCATCTTTGAGAAGTCTGATAGATGTCTAATCCAGTTACTCAGGATGTCTCAAATACATCCACTTATGTCTGATATATACGTCTATTAAACATCTTCTAAATGTCGTTTGTGTAAAAAAGACATCTTTAAGTCATTTTTAAATTGTCGTCGAGATATCTTTGAGACATCAGACATCTTTAGGATGCCTTTTTTACATTTTTCAGAACATCTTTGAGACATCTTACAGGTATTCGGTACGTCTAAAGGATGTCTTAGAGATATCCAGTTACGTGTAAAAGATGTCTTAGAGATATCCATTCACGGCTATTAGACGTCTAAGAACCTATAGAAATTCAGACATCTTCAATACCTCCTCAAGATGTACATTCAAGATCTTCACTACATCTTAACCTTGACGCCACAAAAGTATTAAGCTCTTAATAAGTCATATCTACAAAATAAGATGCAAGCCCTTTGCCTTTTCTGTTTCAAATTCATGATTTCAGTTTGCAAAAGCATTAGAATAAATGAATAAATATTTTGTATACTACTGCATTTAGAATATAGAGGTGATTTTCAGCCGATGTAAAAGACTAATTAAAATTTTTCATTCTGGATATCATAATAGTCAAATTGTATGTGCTCTGACTTACATCAGTAGGTTTAAATGACAAAAGTTTTAAGTAATTTTTTATAAAATAATATAGTGTGTAATTTGCAAACAAATGATTGTAAAAGTGAGCAAAATTAACATCCTTATATGTTGTGAACGGAGGTTTAGAAAAGAAGGTCATTGCAGCTTAATTATTTATTTCATTTGATTCATTAATTTTACTATTCTGCTTATCACTTGCCCTTCTCAACCAGAGTTGCACACAAGTCTCCAACTCCTTCCTGTAACGACTCACATCCTTTGCATGTTCTGCTGCATCTTGAACAACAGACTTGAGTTGAAATATAATAAGCTTGACTGAATATTACTGAATAGCTATATTTGTCTCACTTTTCAAATTTAGGTTTAATTTTTTTAAATTACGTATACAGGGTTATTCACGTTATTCGACACGGAGCATTATGGCTAAAGTATTTGATGAAAAAGAAAATGATAATTTCGGATGGATAGAGACCCATACAGGCTACATTTTAAAAATATTTTCGTGTTATACAGGGTGTCCCAAAAACACGAAATGTATCAAAGTTATGTTTTTTTAAATGGAACACCCCGTATATTATTGCATATTCAGATTCCTTGGTAAATTCTAGTGTAACTATATGTATCATACATGGGACCTAAAGCGAACCGTTTAGGTGTAAATCACCATTTTCGGTATAAGTAGATATCAGGAAAAAATTGAATATCGCAGAGATTATAAAATATAGAAGGCTGTGACTTTGCCGTATTACTAAGCATGAAATGGGTCAGCTTTGATGAGACTGTCAAGTTTAAGTTACGTTTATGCTTGAAGAAATCGGTCGATTAATTAAGGAAACTTCGATCAGTGATAACTTGATTTTTTCAAACGGGAATGCCTAATTTTTTTTATATGATTAAACGTAGAATTTGATAACCTTTCTAATGATATGAGGTTGTGAATATCAATCTCTGGTAGTTTTCATTTAATTTTAAATTTTCAAACAAATCGGCGGTTTTCAATTTTCCTACTTATAAGCAACGTAGCAGGCCATGAAATATAAACAAAAACCTGTTCAGGTAGAAGAAAACAACTAACTTAGCTGAAAAATACACACTAACTAGACTAAAGCGACAAGATTATAAAAATTCCTTACAACAAATCAACTCTCCCAGAAACAACTGTAATAACATCTCTAAGGTCAAAGAGAAGCTGGAGTATGGCAGTAATAGATACTTTTTACAGTCTACTTGGCTACCGCAATTTACTAGAGGTTAAAAATTTCCAAGGCAATTAAAAACCCTGATATGAAACAAAAACATCCAGCCTTCTATTTTTCAATATCTATTAGCAATATTGCAAAAAAGGAATGCTGACAAATCAGATTTAAATTTTCTGCCATTTAAGTTATGTTTTATAAATTTAACAAATTTTAATTCATTCTTCATTTTCTGAGATCTTACTGAAGAATTTTCAAAATTCCAGTCAGAGGTACTTTTGACTTGAGTTTTAACAGAATTGAATACTTTTTTATATCATTAAATGTGAAATTTTATTATAAAAATAATAAACTGCTTACAATATTATCTAGTAGTTTTTATTTTATTTCAAAATTTTTAATGGTTTTGGAAATTGCCAATCTCCAGTACATTGCAGTAGCTAGTAGGCCGTGAAAAATCCATTTCTGCCTACTCCAGCTTCTCTTTGACCAAAGATATGTTACCGCCGTTGTTTCTGGTTAGACTTTGTTGTGAGTAATTTTTATAATCCTGTCCCTTTAGTCCAGTTCGTGTGTATTTTTCAGCTAAGATAGTTGTTTTCTTCTACCTGAAAAGGCTTTTGTTTATATTTCATGGCCTGCTACGTTGCTTCTAGGTAGGAAAATTGAAAAACGCCGATTTGTTTGAAAATTTAAAATTAAATGAAAACTAGCAGAGATTGATATCCACAACCTTATATAATTAGAAAGGTTATCAAATTCTACGTTTAACCGTTTAAAAAAAGTTAGGCAATCCCATTTGAAAAAATCAGGTTATCGCTGATCGAAGTTTTCTTAAATAATCGACCGATTTCTCCAAGCATAGACGTAATTTAAATTTGACAGTCTCATCAAAGCTGACGCATTTTATGCTTAGTAATACGGCAAAGTCACAGCCTTCCAAATTTTATAATCTCTGCGATATTCAATTTTTTCCGGATATCTACTTATACCGAAAATGGTGATTTACACCTAAACGGTTCGCTTTAGGTCCCATGTATGATACATAAAGTCACACTAGAATTTACCATGGAATCTGAATATGCAATAATATATGGGGTGTTCCATTTAAAAAAACATAACTTTGATACATTTCGTGTTTTTGGGACACCCTGTATAACATGAAAATATTTTTAAAATGTAGCCTTTATGGGTCTCTATCCATCCGAAATTATTACTTTCTTTTTCATCAAATACTTTAGCCATAATGCTCCGTGTCGAATAACGTGAATAACCCTGTATATGAATAGTAGTTGCAAAATTAAATATGTAACCACACACATATTGGTACAAATGAATCAAAATAGTTCATAAGTTTTCGTGTTTACAATATGTACGTGGTTGCGGTTACTGAAAAGAAATCGAAATTATCTATTAATTAAGACTGCCTTTGCCAAATGTAGGCTGTTGAATGGCTTTTTTCCTTTCCTCCTCAACCAACTACACAGTAATGAAAAATTGTTGGTTATTAGAGTAGAGTTTACTTACCTGTAGCTAGCTAAAAAAAACTTAACTGTTCACACTAACTTCTGCATTATCCAGAAAAGCAGAAACCAGAAAAACCACAAAGAAAAACCGCGAACGAAAAGTAAGGTTAGCGTGGTCACAGAGATCTAGCGAATCACAACAAAATGTCCGTCATTCAGTGTACGTGGTGGGGGTATAGTCTGCGGTATACGTATACGAGTATGAGATATCTTTGAGATGTCATCGTCAAAACGACTTGAAGATGTCATTAACAAGACTTCTTGAAGATATCATCAGCAAGACACCTTAAAGATGTCATCGGCAAGACACCCTGAAGATGTCTTTATGAGGTCTCATCATTTTGAATAAAATATTCGGTTAAAATCTAGACATAAAATGGACATCTTTAAGATGTCTTCTTTATACCCCAAGACGTTCAGACGTGCGACATAGAATGGACGTCTTACAGATGTCTTGTCGTGCTATCTGGGGCCATTGAGGATCGGCATATTTCTATTCCAAGATGCGCTCAGGAAATGAAAAATCTATATTTTAATATAAAGTTAATTCAGTTCAAGAGTGGAATTTTGAGGTTTCAGGATGAAAAGAACTGAATATTTGTATCACATATTCACTTCTCTAATAGCAAAATTGTTTCTACTGACGAAGCGACATGCAAATGGCACCTTGAACTGTCGCCGTTGGAGTGATACTTAATTGACACTGGATAATTATTAGAACGCAAACCCAAACGCCAGAAAAAACGAGGATGTGCGGGGTGCGGAATATTTATGGTAGACGAGCGATATGTCTTCGGGGTGTTTCGTAAGTTGGGACTTTTTTTCATACAGCGGATAGTACTCGCCAAAATGAGTCTTTTTTCCCAGTAACATACAAACGAAATGTTTAGAGAAAATAAGATACTGACCATTAAAGAAATCCTCAATTCTAAGACCGTCCCTGGGCAATGGCTCACCATGTCGTAATATCACAACAAGGCAGCGCTAGAGGTGCCAATGCCGGTGAGAAAACAATAAAACAGGCAGTTCGTCATAACTTCGCGTTGATGTTGCTACATCTGCCGATCGTACTTTAAAAACAACAACAATGGTGCATCCTTATAACAATAATGAACTGGTGGACATGATTTTAATGTACGGTGAGTGTGGTCAAAATACCGCTGCAACTTCGCGAGTGTATGCCGATCGTTTCCCTAACCGTACTCACCCTGCACCTCGTCGATTTGTCTCGCTCATGCAAAGAGCTAGAGACACAGGGTGTCTGAATCCACATCGCGGTGGACATGCTGGAAGACCTCTAGACAACCTCGTATGGTCCAAATTGAAAAAGACATCGTAAGTCGTACTTTTACCTGTAAGACGTCTGCGACAGGACCGTACTTACAACTTCGTAGCAACCAAATAGTGAGTACTTGCTTGAATTTTTTTTATTGTTTTGCTGCTGGTTCACCGTGCATTAAGGCGGGTTCTCACGATTCAGTTTCGCTGAATCAGTTTGACTGATTCAGTGATACTGAACAGATAATGAACGTGTGAACACCTTTTAGTGAAACTGATCAGTGGGTTTGTGCTTTCAGTCAAACAGAAAGCCAGTCCTACTTTTCATTCAGTTTCACTGAATCAGTATTGAAAAATGAATACAAACGTTACTTTTATCAATGCTAAATAGGTTAAAATTATTCGTTAAAACTGAACAGTGTGAACGAACATCGCTTTCAGTATCACTGAATCAGTCAAACTGATTCGGCGAAACTGAATCGTGAGAACCCGTCCTTAACTTTGCCGTTTCAAAGGGCCGTTGCTTCTAAAAAGGAAAGTTCCAACTTTTAGAACACCCTGTATATCTCATACCTGCGATTCGTGAAGCTGTGAGTAAAGTTTTTGAATCGACATGCTGTGATCAGGATTTGAACGTGTTTGTTTATTTATATTATAGTAAAAAATGCGTATTTTATTAGTTATAAATTTAATTATCCATCTACTTATTTTTTGAGGTGCCTGGCGTTTCTTTGGACTGTTTTCAAAAAATCAGGACACGTTTGTAGAAACCTGGACGTATGACTGTATATTTGGCGACCTCAATATGTTCAATATCTGGTATTATTTCCAATCAACAAATAAAACGACATGCCTATAGCACCATCCTAAAAACACTTGCCCCTACTCCTGCTGCTCTCTTGTGGTGAAAAGCTGAATAATCAGACTATGCCAGGAAGAAAAAAAAATCAATTTATTAGAGCCACTGCGTATAGATGGGGATCTTATCAAACTAATATCTAATATATAGTGATAGATAGATAGTGTACAGAAATCAACAACACTAGTAAAATTAGTGTAAATGCAGTATATGCAATTCATTTTACAAGTGAAATTTAAATCTAAAATCCACATCATTGATAAAATAGCTATCGTGTGGCGCCATCTCCGAGCCACAGGTTCAACTGAACAATTACACTACGAATAACGCGGCCGAGAGTAGCTGGCTAAAGAAACCTCGAGGAGGCAATACGCGTAGTGTATATCATAATTACCGGAGCTGCCGCTAGATGTCGCGTTAGATGATATTTGCGTACAGTGACTATACAGTCACTGTATATTTGTGGAATGTTTAATTTGTGTATTGTTTTGTGATTCCTGATTATACAGTCATCATATTCAGAATAATGTGTACGTATTTATGGCCCTGAGAGTTTAAAAATGCTATGTAGGTATTTATCAGAAAATTAACTACCTACATTTTTTGATTAAATTTAAGGCAAAATAAACCATTGATTACACAGATCCACAAAAAAAGGTTGAGTAAACTCGCCTATTGGCGGCACCCTACCTATTGTTGTCACCCTGTTCTATTTTCATAAAAATAAGGTGCTTTGAATGTTTCTTCCCGTAAACACCAGCGATGTATTTTGCAGTAGCTATCGTGCCTATGTGATACACTATAGTTACCTATACTACATCAGTGGGGTATGTCTTTGAGAGCAGAACTAAAATGGTTGTAGTTTTGCGGAAAGCGAATCAAGGTAAGTTAATACCCTTCTATCGGAGCGTTATTGGAATTAAACAAATATTTACTGAAAAGATATATATTTCCAATACCATATACTCTTGAAGCAATATTGTGGTTTTAATATTTATCAATTTTTACCTGGTAAAAATAAGGTAATGTCGGCACTTTCATAATTTTAGCTTTTTTCATCTACTTATATAATTCATAAAAACAGCTCAAATGGAAGTAATTGATTGGAAAAAAGAGTGGTAATAATGGAAATAGTTATACCAGGCAAATCATATTTATATTCTGTCAGTTTGTTGCTTTCTATTGGCAGTAGTAAAGATAGCTGCTACTCGCAACACTGACATCGTTTTGTGAGTATTGTTTTAAAAAATTGTCCATTTTTCACACTACTAGTGATCAGGAGTAGTTAAATACAATCACAGCTGTTTCTATTCTATTTGAAAATTACACTTTTTAGGGCTTTGTAGAAAATATTTAAGTGCCAACTACGGTAACTCATAAATGCTAGTATTCCATTATTTGGCACACGACTGCTAAGCCCATACCTCTGAACGAAATGGTTTTCTGGAACCCATCATACGTCTTGAAGAACCTTTTGTGGATTAAAGATAAAAATATCCTGTGGCGGCGCGTCGGGGGGGCACGGGGGGCCGAGGCCCCCCCACTTTTTATGGGGAGTTAAAAAAATTAATAGAAAATTATTTTTTACGTGTCCATTTTTTAACTTTATTATATATATATTATTAATTATACTGATTGCATCAAATTTTCTACTAAGCTGTTTTTTCGTCGTTTGTGTTTGTATATATGATGTTAGTGTGAATTAGTTGCAAAAAACATTGCAGTCTGTCGTCGATTTAATTTATAGGTAAAATCCAAAGTAGCTATATCTACTAATTGTTATATACAGGGTGACCTTGAATGTCCTTGACACGTGACATTTTCGTGACAAAAAATAGTTCAAACGAAAACTGAGTGGAATTTTTGATAGTACTATAGAATCTATCATACCATGCTTTTTAAACCTTTTTTTTGTACTTCAACCCTTGAAACTCACCCCAACTTTCGTTTTTCAAATAGCACCACATAGTTATTTCTAGATTAGGTCCTTATATTATCTAAAATCTTGCAGTACGTTTGATTTTATACGCAAACTTATTTTTTTTTTTTCGTAAAATCACAAGCATAATATAAATAAAACAAGAATTTGCTTAACGCAAAAAAGACGAACTAAAATAAAACTAATTGGATTTCTAAGGGCACCGACTAATCTATAAAACATGCTTTCGAAAACAAATGCCTTTTTTATGCTTTTTTATTACGAAAATATTACACCTCAAAAAATGCTGATTTTATTTATCTTAGGTTAATTACTACAAAAAAATTGATCTGTATATGAAGTCAAAGGCACTACAAAATACTAATAAAATAGCGACCTCATTAATGTACGAAAAGATGTGAAGTGCTACTATTTGGAAGAAAGTAGGGGGTAAGCTTTAGGAGTTGAAGTAAGAAAAATCTTTCGAAAGCATGGTATGGTAGGTAATTCGGTACCCTTGAAAGACCCACTTATTCTTTTTTATATTTTTTTCTTAAGAAAAAATTACGCCCTAAACAAATCCTTATTTCATTTATTTTATTTATTTTATGCTTATGAATTTAAGAAAAAAATAGTGTTTGTATAAAATAAAAGGTACAGTTTTAAATAAAATGTCAAGTTAATTTGTGTAGGAAAGACTATTAGTTGCTATTTGAAAAGACAAAGTTGGGGGTAAGTTTTAAGGGTTGAAGTACACAAAATTTTTTCTAACGCATGGTATGATAGACCCTGTAGTATTGTCAGGCATTCCACTCAGTTTTCGTTTAGACATTGTTTTGTTACGAAAATATCACGTGACAAGGAGATTCAGAGACTGTATATTAGTTGTTTTTTGGCCCCCCCACTTTTTGGAGGCACGCGCCGCCCCTGAAGATATCCATTATGATTGTAATAAGTGGGACCAGGTACAACAATAATTTCTTCAGAATTTAATGCGAATTTTTTATTTGCAATGAGTATTAACCCTTCTGTACTAACCTGATAGAACATCCCATCTTTACTAACCTTGGTCTCTGAGACCTATAATTTGTGGAAATATAAATATATTGCGATTTATTATTTTTGGGGAGAAATAAAACTCTGTGTTATTAGTTTTTATAATATCTCTCATATTACATGGGTACTAAGCCAAAAGATAAACAAATCATTGAACAGGAAAAAAAATAAAAAAAATCGTTCAATTCCCCCTCTCAAATACATAAATGAGTCGAGGAAAATTTTATACATATTAAGATAACAAAAAACATAATCTTTGATGCACTTCCAAAGTAAAACCAAATGTAAATCTGGCTAATGATGAACAACAATCTGAAAGCTTTTGCCAAAACCTAGGCATACTGCTGTTCGAGAAGAACAATGTTTATTCCACCGGGTGGTTTTGTCTTTTCCGACAAAATATGGGATTCTATGGGAAAGGTCATTTTCATCAATACCTTCATCAGAAACATTCTCCTCAGAATCAGTATTGTCTCCAACTCATCAGCAGCGAGGCTCTCGTCATCGTCGTCCAGTTGTACTCCTCCTCTTCCACCTTAATCCTTAGTCTCATAAGCCTCTCGTGTTCCCTCTCATAATATCCTTTTGCCATGATAAGTATGCTGTAACATTTTTTTTTATTTAGTGTGCTAAAAACTAGAGAAAATAATAATACTCTCTATGCTAGCAACTACTCTACCAAATATCAAGATCCTGTTCAACTTCTTAAAATGGAGTATATAGCTTATATCACAGGATATAATTGAAAATAAAAGGCATATATGCAGTCAATTATCATAGCTGCCGACGCTGCCTAAACAAAAAAAAAACAGCTATATCATGGTATATACAGCACACTTTTTTTGTTAGGGTTAATAGCATATAGCAATCAGTAACGTTTTACCAGGTGCCAGGTTTAACATGTTTACTTTAATCTTACGTCTTCTTAGAAAGTGAAATGTTACAGGTTCTTTTTCTAGAATTACTTTCTTTAGATTATACCAGATATAGTTGTTTTTTGTCCTCTGGTATAATCTAAAGGAAGTAATTCAAGAAAAATAACCTGTAAGTTAAAATTTTTATTTACTATTTGTCACCCTTAGTTAAGGGGATAATCGGGAGGAGCAAATTAAACGCTTGCCAGGCTTTATTCATACCTAAATCTGTCTCATTTTCAAATTGCCTTTCCAAGAATTTTGATTGTAGTGAAACTCGAATACGTAACTATAGTTTGTGTAAAAGTTACGAGTTTAATGCGTTATGTTATGTTAAGTTATGAAAACTGATTTTCCAAACTACAGAATTATTATAGTATATCTTGAATTTTCCCTGCTCTCATTGATCTAGACTGAACAATGGCCAAACACGCACTTAGGTGTGGGGTCCAGCGGCAAACGTTGTATATCATGTCGCTCCACCTAGTTCACGAAAATGTATACTTCTAACCAGTGGCGCTTCTAGGAAGTTTGTCTGGGGGGGGGGTTGTTACTTTATGGATAATGTAGTGGGCGCCGCCAAGGAGAGGGGGGGAGGGTACAATAAACATCTTGTCAAATGAAGATATAATACGGTAAGAGATGAATATTTATGAAATTAAAATTTTTCAGCCGCAAAGATCAAATTAAACATTACACAGGTATTTTCCATTTTTTATTATAAGGAAAATTAACAAAACAAAACACATCATAACAAAACCAGACGTATTATAAATAATGTAAACAGAAAAATATATTTAAAGCAATAAACATAAACAGTTAAATTTCAATGTATCTTATTGCATCTTATTTTTAATTAATCAGTTTTGTTCTGTGTTCTTGGGGGGTAATTACCCCCTCTACCCCCCCCCTTGGAAGCGCCCTTGCTTCTAACAATTATTTATTTTTGAAGAGCCTAATCTGCGACGACATAGCTATTCTATCGCTCAAATCCAAATCTGTTTTAATTTGTATGTTGTATGAGAATTGTAGTATACGCTTTAACTGATGCTAGAAAAGCCATTTTTGACTTTCCTGATTTAGCAACAGAGTTTCCATATAAAACTGCCTCCTCTCAACCAATGATTTGCAACCATAAGACGGGCTACAGGCTGAAAGTGTGTTAAGAGGAATATAGAGGAATCTATTTAAAGACGTTTCTTTAGATTATTTACCATACTATAGCTATGCTTCTGCTCATTAACCGTTGAGTAATATTTTTCTGAATTTCCAGCAAGAAGAGAATAACAACACTATCCCCACCCCTTCAGGCACTCCGGCACCTCCAGGTTGTCATCCCTCTCAAGATGGCGATAGCTGCGTCTCTAGTTCGGCCACATGCCACAAGGTGGCGCCCTCACACGATCACCACCGGAAGTACACAATTGCCGCCGCGAATCCGATCCTAGCCGAGAAGCTGTCGACACCAGCTGACACACAGGCGCAAACGACCCAGCTGGCCACGCTGACACCAAAAGTGGAGAAAGGTAGGTGACAGGTTAGGCTCACCCTATTTTGTGGTGAAGCAGGTTGCCATACATCCGAAAATTACTTCAAAGTTTTTTGCGACCACGTGGCGCACTGCCGTCTAAAAAAAAAGTTTCAGCACCACATGTTGATGCCCCTTGTTATCCCACAGCTAATAGTTAGCTACGTAAGGAATCTATTTGTTGTTCATAGACTAGAGAAGTAAGATTATCTCAAATGATATCAATATCGAAATTGATATGAAATGCCTCGGGACATGTCCGTAGCTAGGCGTTGACCATTGGGGGGGTTCATGTTGACTTTGGAGGGGGTTCATCTTGACCTTGGGGGGTTCATGTATGAAAGGAAAGACTTTTTTTTGTAATGCCTTAGGTCCGTATTCATAGTCGTTCCTCACGCATCCCTTGAGTATTACTCAGGGTTATTTGAGGGTTGACCCTAAATTTGCTTAAAAACTGTATAGAGTATATCGCTGCTAATATGTCATGTGCGCCGAGCGGTTGGTCAGTAGTAGAATAAATCACTAAGCTTGGAGAAAGCATTTTGATTATTTTAATTTTGTATTATTTTAGTAGTTATTTCATTCATGGGAATACTCATCAGGGGGTTTGAACTCCATAAACCCCCCCTTATATACGGCTCTGCCTCGGGGCCTCAGAGACTTTCTGCATCACGTCTCGTCTAGTAGCGTAACTATGGGTAGCCCAGTCAAGTCTACTGAGACCCCCTTGTGCCACAATTCAATAGTTTCACTTTTGCGTATAAAAATAATTGTGACACATTCACATAAAAAACGCCTCTTGTTTCAGTACAAACAGAAAAATATGTTCAGATATGGCTATACCAGACATACAGTATGTTCATTTGAAAACTTTACACCACGTATTTATCGAAAACCACTGACTAAAGGAAAAAACGCCCAGATACGTCAAAATATTTGTTAGGGGGGACAACTCTTTAACCAAAAACAACTGCACCCCTTGTGTCCTCTACTCCCCATTGTCAACCCCTTAAACATTTTAAATGATAAAGGGTTTCGAGTAATATCTTGTTTCAAATGTATGTTGAAGTCCTTCATTTCGACGTTTGATTTTTTATATCGGTAGATTTGTTTTCGAGGAAATCAGAGAAAGCTTTATGTTATGTTAAATCAAGTGTGAAAATTGTAACAATAACTAATATGCAGGAGTATTTTTGTAATGTACACAAAAATAAAGAAACTGGACTACAATCAACTCGTTGACTCAAATCAATAACATTCAATATTGTAAGCACTGTATTGAAGAACAAAGAGTCATAAGTCTCCTGTTTTTTGTAATATTCTTTCCTGATAAATTTAAGAAATCTTGTAGTTGTAATCCAACATTTCGAAAAGAATCAATGCAAAAAAGGACGTGTTAAAGAAGCCTTACAATTAACTGAAGCCGACACGTTTTACCGTCTATGCAATGTAAACATTAAAGTTGCTCGTATTTTTGGCAATTTTTTACGACAGTATTTTGATTTGCTTTTAGAAAGCTCTGTACATGACAGTAAACATCACCCACTTGTCACTAATACCCAAGCCCCTTTATACATTAGGCACCTTCTGCAAAATTACAATTTCAAGATCTCCTTAGTCCTTAACTAGTTCTTTTGGTCAACACGCTACTCTTGTAACACGTGCTTCGAGCCCTAAGTGCACCTCTATCCTTTAAAAAGTGATAACTGTGAAACAAACAAATAACTTGAATTGCTTTTTCCCGTTACTAACTGCCAAGTACTTTTTTAAAGCTCTTCTTATAGTTATATAAAACAAACATCAAGCATAGACCTTTCAAAGCTTCAAACACTTTGATAAAATCAAATACATCTTACACAACGTAGATAGTTTAGCTATGAATCGCTTTTACTAGTACTAATTACTGAAATATCGGATTCACGTATTCATCAAGCACTTATTAATAAGCTATTACTGTGCCTATATCATTACTAGGCTAATCGACCTGTCGTGCGAGATGCAAAAAACAACGAAAGCATTTCACCATCAGAATGCGTTCAATTCGCATAATTGTTCATAGAAAATCTCGTTGAATAGTAAAACTGAAACTACTTTCGTTGCTGCAATCAAGCACACTTTCATATAATTTCTTTTTTAACTGCATTTCCTTGTAGAATGATACCTTGTGTACGTACAGAACAGGAGATTTACGCATTTAGATTTAACGACATATAATATACTCGCTGATTTTTTTGGTATTACTGTTTTTGGTAACTTTCTAAAAATAATTCAGCTGCTTGAAATGTCTAAAACTTGCATTCATTATTTTTTCCGCATGTACTTGTACTTCAAATCCCTTCGAAAAAATCTGTTTTATTAGATATTGTAGTAATTAATTCATCAAGCAAATGAATAATTCATCAATTGGAGTAGGTGGAGAACCTGATAGCGTTCATTATTTTTTATATAGTGAGTTTGTAGTACCGGATTGGTCAATAATTCCACTACTCTAAAAGATAGCAAAAAGATTGTATATAAAAGTTGTAGCTAAATATATGTTCCTTGCTCAGAAAATATTTTTGTTAATCCAGGGTGATCCATAACGCATTTTTTAAATGAGACACCTTATATATTATTCCATATTTAGAATCTACTAATAATTTTCGTTCTCAAAATATAAGCCGTTGTAACATTATAGAGGGTATTTCAAAAGTTATGGCCATTTTTATATCCAAATCGCTGCCAAATGAACGTACTGTAAATTGAAAACCAATTAATCCCCCCATATTCTATTATGCCAAAAAAATACCTTTAATATGCTCTTTCATATTTGTGTAGCTTTATATATCTACTTATATTCTGAGATATTTCAATATTCCTGCAAATTTGAAATAAACCTTCTATTTGTGTATTGAAATTTATTTATTTTGAGAGATTGCTATGTATTTTCGTTTATATTTAATGAACACCCAAAATTTAAGGCCATAATGGTATTTGATGAAGTCAAAACCCTGAGTTATCGAGATAATATAAGTCAAGTATGCTGAAGAAACCATTTTATAGACGTGTTACGTAATTATCGAGTAGATCTGTAAAGCAGGATATGGAAATATTAGCTGACCCAGTCCGAATAAAACGATTCTTCAATGTTTCAAATGCATCAGCTTTAGAGGGCCTCCGTTCTGGATATCGCTATTGATAGTTGATATATTCTAGAGGCAAGTAGGCAATTTTTCAAACATTATCCTAAATACCCTCTTTGTTCTCTAATGAAAAAATTCATTTTCGGTTTTCATATAGTACGAAATTATTGAGCAGATTTGTAAACACTCAAGGCGCTTAAGAATTACTGTTAAAGTATGGTGGATCTGGATGGTTTATCTGTTGACCAGTTTTCCTACTGAGGGCAAGTTTTTTACACCAGAGGGTCCGCATCTCTATGATATTCAGTTGTAATATTGTTAGGGTTAGCCCATGTTTTCCGGGAAAATTCAAATCTAGCGAAAATTATAAAATTTTGCCTCTAGACACCTTCACAGGTTGAAGCTTGAGTGAAGGTGTCTTGTACTTCTAAAAGATGGGTATACTGATTGTAGCCTAAGATTGTCCACTTTTGTATGGTCGAGCGTGATGGAGGTATTGGTCTGTTGGTCTGATAAGACATTATGGTTTCTGTTAAGTGTTTTAAATTTTGTTTTATTAGGGAATCGACCATTATTGTGCAGGAACTGATAAGCATCAGTTAACATCTGCAGAAAATCATAAAGGTATTGTTGATATTTGTCTCCAAGCTTCAAATAGAACAGTAGCTCAACAGAATACAGTTGTTAGTGTATGCTGTCTACCTATTGAATTATGTTGGATGGTTAACAATCATCAGAAAACTCGAAAATTCTAGGCTGTTCTTTTTGCACGTAGAATTCTTCTTCTTGGTTCCAAGTCGCTTTGTTTTGAAAAAAATAAACAATATTAGTTCAGAAGATCCTCAAACTTAGCATACTAGAGAAGTTCGACCAAACTTAGCGCAGTAACTACTCAAAGTAAAAGGTGCTCCACTTCGTTTCACAATTTCCTGATCACTTTATATTCTAGTTAAAAACGTTATGAAAACGGTGTGGTTTATAAGAATTTTATTGAAATATATTTGCAGAAGCACTGGTAATGAGTTTCCAGTATTCCATTGAACTGACGTTTTCGAAGTTTCCCTCTCCAACGTGGTCGGACATCCCTGAAAATTGAGCTCAAGTTTTCATCTTTAGTTTTCAGCTGTTCATCAATTTTTAAAAAATAACAAGTTTCTATTCATATTCCTGACGTCATGTCAATAGGAGGATGATATCATAAATTCATCCAAAATAATAGTGCCCCTATCCACTTGTCAAACAGATTCGTGGGGTAGACGCGTTGAAAACCTCAATAATTCAAGTCAAAATCACCGTATGGTGGATTACATTCATTTGAATAATTCATTCCTTGACATCATCAATTCTTAAGCAACGAAATGGCCTAAAGCCTGAAATAACTTGACTTCTGGATGGTGATAATTTAGAGCGTTCTAGGTGTTTCCTTTTAACCCTGATACAGTGCGGTGAATAAATACTACTACATCAGAATGAAGTGCTTTACCGAGTGAGAACATCCAAGATCTTAGACAGCACTATGTTGGGAAGCATGTCTCTGTTCGGGCCTATGCCATCAACAAAAATATCTACCAAATATTCACACATTTGAAACGCATTATCTCTTATCAGTTGCAATTATTTTACATGACATATTTCTCATTTCTCCATATTTTGATGCGGTTGAAAGGTCATTTTTTATATATTCGTTAATTATATTTATATTTTGAATGCTTTTTACCAATTTACAGAGGTCGGAAATCAGTTGACCATGTCGATTAAATAATGTCAAGTTTAATCTCTTCGGTTGTTAGCACCAGTGAACGCTTGTGGCTCAGGTTTCTTTACTAAACGCAGTGTTATTACCACTTCGACAAAATATTTCAAAAAATTACCGAGAAAATAATATAACCACATAAGGACCGTTACTGAACCACTCGGGCAAATCTGCTAGAAAGAATACTTTGGACATCGAAATTATTATTAGTAGGGCAGTCGTGTCAAAAAAGCATTATGATGTTTATGTTGTTTTATATGGGAAATAAAGTTATTATTATTATTAAGATTTTCCTCTCGCACGATTGTGGCAACAACAAGTGTTGTTACGATTATTATGATTATTGTTTATTTTAACTGTTTTTGTTGGTTTTAAAGTGCTTCCTGCTTAACCAGAGATTGCCACATACGAACAAAAGTGTTTTGGGTCCTACATCCACGATTAAATTCGATTATATTACTGAAAGTGGTTGAGGCATCGACAACCAAAAATTTGTGCGCCAGATGTTTGTTTTGTTTCCTTTTATTATAGAGGATTTAGGAAAATCGGTTTGATTGCAAGGACAGAAGCACTCTCACAGCCGGAAGTGTGAGAGAGAGTCTACCCGCCCGACGTTGAACCAGCTTGAGCCCCCTGACCATATGTCCAACGGATGCAAACACGTCCATCCGACATGTCACCATGGCCCGACCGGCTAAAACCCGTTCCTTCTCTTCTTACTTTCAAGACCTCCTACCACTCATGGAACCTTCCTCGAACGACATAACAACATGAGTGTAAGGATGGTCCCAGTTTGTTGATCGTGTGGTTTAATTATCGCTTCTACGTTTTTCGCTTTCTTTGGCGCTAGAATTTTCCTCATGAGAATATTAGAACATACACGAAATAGCAGCTTGAATGGAATATTGCATAAGTGAGAAGAGTGGCAACAAATATAGTATAAAGTTTGTGCTTTCCATAGTCATTTTTGTTACAGAAATTCTGAAATGAACAATGTTTGAAATGTATATACATTGCAAAGGTTTCAAATGTTTTGCTTAGGGCTCAATATCATTGATGATAACTAGATCCATTCAAACATAGTTAATACTCAAACAAAATGTTAATCTAACAACAAATTTAACAATAAGAATCACATGCCCAAGAGATATTATGTTCGTTTACAAGGAATCCAACAACATTGCATATAACGAACACAAAACAAGTGTATTGATAAATGCCGACAATAATGGAACAATCATGATAATAACTTGAGCCATGTAGAGCTAGGCTTCTAAACTAGAAACGTAATACAAAATTCTAAATGATCAGGCACTAGCGGTTTATTCCAATCAACTGTATTTCTTGGATCAAGTGTATTATTGGTTTGTAACTTGTAACCTTAATATGTAATATTCTATTGGAAAAAAGTACATTGGTCAGTAGAATGCAGCTTAAATAATGAAAAATAGTTCATCAAGGTAGTTAATATATCTTGACTATAAAGTCTTATAACCCATGGTCCTATTGATAAAAGAATCAACACAATTCACATTAAATAAACATAAGACTCAGACCCTGGTGATAAGCAAAAACAAAAATCAGCTAATTGATATAAAAATTCACGAAACGTCCATATCAAGGGCTCAGAGATTTGGATATTTAGGTAGCTGGATTACAGAGAACTTGCATCCAGATGTGGAAATTAGAACAAGAATCGAGATAGCCAGAACAACATTCTTGAAAATGCGTAGGTAGTCTTCCAAGCGAAAGAGTACTGAATGCCCTAATAAGATATAGTTTCGTCAAATTTGTTTTCCCAGTGCTTCTGTATAGAGTCGAAGCGTGGACGATGAAGATAGAATACCTTGGATAGACTGCGTTATAAATATCGAATCTATGGTGATCTTTTAACCACCGTAAATGAGAGAAAAATCGCCTACCTTGGACATATCCTGAGAAATAATAAATACCTATGCCTTTCTAAAACTAATAATAGAAAGCAAAATCGAAGGCAAAATATGGCCGGAGAGCAGACAAAATTCATGGTCCTATCAGAGACTGGACGGGACTGGATTCTCATACTGTACGCAGGAGAGCACAAGATACAGAAGAAGTTGCCAAAATTGTTGCCGATCATCATTGAATCGAATTGTACCTCAATAAAAAGAAGATAAAGTATTCTAACCCACGATCGTAATGATAAGAGAAACAACACAGTTCACAGTATAGTGCTTAAATGTTAGGTCAGGTTGCTCAAATTATGGTGAACTGCTATCCTGTTCTTAATGCCTGAAAATTCTGTCATCAGATGGCAAAAATCCAGCATAATATCTATAAAAATAATTTGAATGATAAACAGTTTAGCTCTAAAATAAATTTAAACATCAATTTAATAATCATTTTTTGATTATTGACTGTAACAGTCGAATTTAAACATACAGGTAGATAAATTACTCAATTACAAAGTCATAATTACTATTGTTTGGGTTCTTACATCATAATGCAGTAGCAACAAATTAGCCAGATAGAGGAAGGCAAGGAATTACATATAAACGTTGCTTCAGCTTAGAACGCAAGCTAGACGGTCGACCGAAAAGAATATAATGCGTAACATGTGTTCCTAGTTAAAAACCTATAAAGCTTGTACGACAATTAACAGAAACGAGACCGACACCCAAGAAGTTAAAGTTCACATGCCTTGACATTGTAGGAGGAACAGTTGCATTTGACAGCGAGAGGTGCCCTAAAACAGATATAGGGCGGTGCGAGGTGGTAATAAAATTAATTACCATCAGTGTTTTTCTGGCAGTTTTTATATATGATAACATCTTTCGGTAGTCTACTGTCTACTCATTTAATTGAGGGTGGTTCTAGGATGTAGTTGAAAATACTGCACTGGGACTTTGATTGCTTTTGTAAATATTCCTGGTATGGAATTTGCGCATAATATTAATTTGTTGATAGAAGGACAATTAGATAGATTACAAGATATGGTATAGAAATGAAATAATCGCTGCAGGAGTTAATTTTCCATCGTAGAGCCTCAGGACACCATTTCTTGTATTGTGGCGAATGGTTTGGTTGCCAGTCCAAGATTAACACTGGGAACTCGGTATTTACTCCATTTATATATCGAAGTACTTGTCGGAAGATGAAAATCAGGTTTTCTCTAGTATAAGCTGCATTATGTAATACTACTTTTGTGGTGTTTCTGTTCATTAATGTTTGAAGTTCTTACAAGGGCAGTCACTTGCAAGTATCTCATAGAGAGGGGTGCCTGGAGTGGAGTCTATCAATGTCTTTGATATCAAGTTGTTTGTACTGTGTGGGAATGTGGAGGTGGTAGCTAGTACTGACCGTTGTATAGTACTTCTGGAAAAAGCTGGATTAGCGCTGTTGGATGTTCGGCCTGGGAATAAGTCGATTGGACTTCTATAGTGCTCGTTGGTTGGATGGCTTTCAGTGTTAATTATCCAAGATAGTCAAGTCAAACATTTGTCATAGGGGAATATATAGGGTAATAAAACTGGGAATGTCTCATCTCCAAGGCAAGGTAGACCAACGGGATCAGATTATATGGTTAAGAGTGATCAGACTATAAACCAAGCTCTCTGTCTATCTGGAAAGTAAATGTCTTTCAATGTATAATCTATTTTTTGTGACACAGTTCTAATTCCTACAAAAAAGAATAACGAGGGGAATGTCCGTTGTTTATGCATGGAAGTGTTAATTCTTACTTTGATATTGTTACGCACGTACTTATGAATCTATTTTGCGACATGCAACAAGTATGTGACGTCATTTCTGGCCGTTAGTAGGCAAATCTGCCCTAGATACATATTTATCTAGCGAATGTTTACAATTTTGCAACATGTATCATCTAATTTATGGGGCATGCTATTATTTATTAATCTGACGTTTTTTCTTTCTGTGTGGGCGAATAACAGTAGTATATCATTGCAATTACCTTGTGTATCAGATGTATCTTGTTTACCAATAAGCTCCAATTTTTTCCTCAGAAGATCTCTCAGATGAAGTATCTTTGTCGGTATGTTATTGATTTACTGCTCGTTTTTGTCTGGAAATTATTTTTTCGCTCTTCCTACTGAAAAAATACTAACCTAGTATTAATAAATTTTTACAATAATTTACTCATGAGGCAAGTGTCAAAAATAGCTTTTAAAATTGATCCAGTCGTAGCGGTAGTAAAAAAGGAGTTGTATTAGATCTACGATTCGGGAAGCTGAATGACGTATGAGATCAAAGAACTTTTTATAGTGCGTTGCTACTGACGTGAGGACGATATGTTCCATAGCTTTCATAAATTGAGCGGAGAAATTATTCTTGGGAAAAATACATACACGAAAATACCCGTATTTAAGCTTCTGGCTCCTTCAAACTCAAACTGTATTGTGCTTCATAGAAAGTCTTGCGCCCTCCTAAACATTTTCAGGTTCTACATTAAGTTGCGATAAACAGCCAGATGATAGACTAACCAAAATAAATTGGTTTCACGTCCTAGCCTACCAAAATTGTTTACGTATTCGTTTCCTTATCTAAAAAACTTTCAAGCTCCTAAAATCCTTAAGCCGAGTCACGCAAGCCAAATGTCAGTTAAAATAAACGACTGTCGCTTACAAACAAAATAGTCTGCATCCTCACAGCCACCTCGATTTGTCATTTTTACGTTGCGTGTCAGAAGAAGGGTAAGAAAATACAAAAGTGTCGTAAAAAGCCTCTAAACGCCATGTGTTAGACAACATTGGAAATCACGTTCCTTCAAGCTGCAACATCATAGTGTAAGAACATGTTCCTATAAGTGTAAGAATATTCAGTGGTAGCCAAGTATCCTGTAAAATAAAACGTTTTTTGGCTTAGCTAACATTATGAATTTATAATACAGGGTGCCTGTGAATTAATGACACAACAGAATTGCAGATTCTTTGGGTAAAAGCATTGAGACAACTCAAAACTTACCTTAGCACAAAAGGTGTCAATAACAGACATATAGGTTGTTATGGTTAGTTTTCATTTCATTAATGAGCCTCCTGGGAGGGGAGGGTCCAATACTATGCTTGACAGTCTTGTGTACATGCAAGTAAATAGAGAGAATATACAGTGAAAACTAAAATTCAACTGAACTTTTACACTTAGGTATATCTTACTTAACTTTTCAATAATAATCTTTCTGTTTTGATTTACTGAAATCAACAGGGTGGCAGGTAGTAGATGGTTATTGATTAATGTAAAATATGATAATAGAAAATCACGTAGGTAGTAATATGGAACCTTAAGCAAAATATATTCGGAACAAAAGTACCAAAATTCAACTTCTTTGGTTAAACAGGTCAAATTGTTACATAACGTCTATTATATACCTACTACTCGCAAGTGAAATCTGAACTCCTAGAAAAAAAGGGATATTTGCAATGACAAATTGTACACAGCTTGGCAGTACCATCTCTAGTACTTAGACATGTAACACTTTTTATTCATTCAGAGTATTCAGACGTTATTTACCTACATAGCACGTCTAAAACGCTCTAGACGTGTAAAAACAAATCAGTTCTTTTTGTCGATTCAAAAACAATGATATCTGTTGCAAATGTGGCGAGAGACCAGTTGTAAAAGAAATGAATTGGTTGTGTAAAAATGCCCCCTAGAAGACGACAGCCCCAGTTTACGCAGTTAAGCCCCTTTGAACGGGGTCGAACTGTGGGCCAACGAGAACGTGGTGCTTCTATAAGAGCTATTGCTGTAACAGTGGGGCGTAGCGTGGCTACAGTTGTAGCAGCATGACGCGCATGGACCGCAAAAGGGCGAATGCAGCGCGCTAGAGGTTTTGGAGCACGTAGAAGAACTACAGACCGGCAAGATCGTCACCTACGCCTACTGGCCCTTCGAAACAGAACGCGATCCACCCGAGCTGTTGCTGACGTTTGGTATGCAGCTATAGGGAGGCCCATTCGAATCCCACATATGTTCGGATTTCCTGTTGGAGTTGAACATGTTAAGTATTACGTTTAATGGACTACTTTTTATGGTTTTCATGTGAAGGGTCGGGAAATAGTAAGCAGTGCTTACTGAAAGTACTGCTCAACAATCAGTAATCGTTGAAAGCTTTTATTTACCTTACAATGCATGTACGTTTGTTCGGGTGGAATCTTGCAACTCAATTTTGAAGCAGATATCTTCAACCGATGGAGCTGAAATTTTGTATACACGTTTAGTTTGAATGATAATGCACGATAAGCTGTATGATGTCGTTCTAAATCCAATAGTGGAATATCATTGATATGAGAACGCCCAATAGATGGTAAGGGGAATGACAATCTAATGAGAGGAGTGTCATCGCTGACAATAGATCCACTGATATCATTTTTAGTCAAACGATGAATGTTGTTGTGAGAGTTTGGGAAAAATATACTATTCAAAGCCGGCATAAACAATGCAGTGATCTGAGAGAAGAGAGTTTTTGCATTTGGCGCTCAACTAGAGGCTTGCGGTGTGAGCAAGAATCTGGCAGCATCACAGGAGATTCTGGATCGAATTGTACGAGTTCCTTTATACAACATACTCAGTGGTCATCACCAGGTTGTATGGACGACGGTGACGACATCGACGTGAAGTTAGGGGGTAGCTAACGAACCGCTGGTGCACCGAGCAACCACGAAGGGTGGACCGGACAGCCGGTGTGTATGACTGTGACGCGACGTAAGTGGTAAAGAAGTTGTAAAGGAACATTTGGGGTGCTGGACTGACTTTGGGAAACTAATAGGGGTAAACTTGTGTTGTTAGTGGAGTCTTATCACAAACACGGTTTTAAGGTTATATATAGAGTAGGTCTATATTTTTAGTTCAGTTTAAGGTTTTCATGATGTCTAATGAAAGGAAATCTAGAAAAATGAGTAGATATCAGTATAGCGCAAATTCTAAATTAGAAACTGTCGTTCAAATGATGGAAAATAATATGTATTTTTAGATATAATACCACAGCGTAGTAAACAACCAGCACAATAACTCAAGATGGCGGAAATTACACGCGCATCCTCACTTTTGGAGGGTTTTTTATAGGGATGCTAACGATACTTCTGCACTAATATCGAGTATTTTTGTCATCGATACTTTTTGAGGCATTCCAAGCTGGTATTGATACTTTTGTATCGGTATCGAAAATAATTATATAATTATTGAGGGGTGTAATCAGTTGCACAAAATACTCTGTACGAACCAAACGCGCCTATTTGGCTAGAAAATATCGAGTTGGTACTGGTAAATATCGAGTTGGTACCGGTATCGATATTTTCATTTTCGCATCTCCACAGCCGTAAAATCATCCATAAACCCTCCCAAGGTCAAATTTTTTGGGAACCATTTTTATATTGAAGAGTGAACGTGGCAACAGATGGGTACACCGCGGAGAAATTTTCTCTCCATTCGGGGTAGGATTTACGTGGAAAAACGTCGATAATATTTTCAAAAGTGGTTTATTTGTTCTCATATAGTGGTTTTGCTGCCGCTGAGTGAAAAAACCGTGAGTACAACGTTGTTTTTGCGTATTTTATTAAAAGTAAACAATCCTTGATAAGGAATGATAAGACCACATTCCTGAGCGGCGTTGTCACGTTGAGGAGCATTTCGCCAGTGCCAAAGATGAGTTCAGCTGAACCTAAAAGAACCAAGACCCGCTCGGTGTCTGCTTCTTGTGAGTGCTCAACAATTGGTTCAGTCTTGGCTGATGTCACAAAAAGACTTGATTTGTGCCACAAAGTTATAAATGCTCAAAATTCCAAAATTGATGAGCTAAAGGAGATCATTTTGCAATTAAGTAAAGTTGTCAATGATAGAAATGTCTATGTGTCATCCGCATCACAAGTTGGGAATAAACAATCCTTCAGTGATGCTGTCAAAAATGGAGCAGCACAGGATCATGTTCTTTTCTTGAAACCTCTGAATGACACGGATCAAGCTAGTCTGAAAAATGAACTGGTATCTAAGATCAAACCAGATAAACTACAAGTTGGTGTCCAATTCTCAGGAACTACCAGTGGTGGGGAAGTAATTCTCAAATGTGACAGTCAACAGTCTTTAGATAAAGTTAAAACAACAATTGAAACTAGTTTGTCAAAAAGTTGTACTGTAACGCTTCCAAAAAAGCGTAATCCAAGAATTAAGTTAGTTGGAATCAGTAAAGATGAATTTGACACTGAACCAGATGTACTCAGAGAAAAAATTTTGAAACAAAACAATTTGCAAAAATTTCCGTTCAAGATGGTATATAAGTATCCAGTGAAGGAAGGCAAATTTGACTGTGTCATAGAAACTAATCCTTCAGCTTATCATACAGCGATCAATAGAGGCAAACTGAACATAGGGTGGTGCAGGTGTCAGGTGTATGATCACCTTTCTATTGTTAGGTGCTACAAGTGCTGTCAATATGGGCATGTTCAGAAGCACTGCAATAACAGGATCGTCTGTCCATTGTGTGGTGAAGATCATGAGAAAAAAGCATGTAGAAGTAAAGTGTACAAGTGTAATAACTGTAAATCTCTTAATGAGAAACTTAACAAAAACTACGAGACTTGCCACGTAGTGTGGGATAAAAAGTGTGAATCATTCCGTCGTGCAGAAATCGCATTGAGAAGTAAAATCAGTTACTCGGATTAATTTTCTTGATAGCTTATCCCTCCGTTGAAATAACTTTTTATTTTAGTCTCACTTTTATTCCACACAACAACTATATTTTTAATATACTTGTAATTTTACCTTCACCTAACATACCTCAGGTTTTTGTATTTCTCACTCTTATATAAAATATCTATTGTATCGGCTTTTTAACTCGTTTTTATCACATATTACTTATACTCATAACTTCGTAAAAGTAAGAATGTTGAATGAATTTGATATTATTAGAGGCGATGCTGATGTTCATAATTTGATTATAGCCTGCTTTAATGTGAGGTCTCTAACTAGTTCATTCAATGAAATTAGAGACTACGTTTCTATGCAGGACTTTGACGTTATTGGTTTTACGGAGACTTGGTTAAGGCCTGAGATTAGCAACGATTTGGTGCATTTACCAGGGTATCAGATTTTTCGATCTGATCGATTTGGTAAAAGAGGGGGCGGAGTGGTTTTGTACGTTCGGCTTGGCATTAGATGCTTTGACTTTGATGATAGTGTACTTAATAACACCGATAGCGGGTTAGAGCAATTGTGGATCAAAATTAAAGTTAACAAAATATTCTTCACAGTCGGTATTATCTATAAACCGCCAAATGTTGATTATAAATCTTTATCGGTGTTGGATGATACTTTGGCTAGATTACTGCCTGAAGGTGATAAAGTAATTTGCATGGGTGACCTAAACATAAACTTCCGTAATCCAAACAACGCTGCTTTTAACTTTTTAACTAATATGTTGAATGACTATAAAATGAATCAGGTAGTGAAGGATGATACTAGAGTCTGTAATTCAACATGTAGTTTAATAGATCTAATTTGTGTTAGTGATACAGTTCACGTCACTAGATCCGGTACAGTCTCCTTGCCGTCTATTTCTGATCATCACCTTGTGTATGCGTGCATCGAATGTGTGTCCTTTCCTCACAATGTTAGATTCCAACGTATTAGAAACATAAAAAATGTAGACACTGAACTCCTTCAGGAGGTTGCTTCTAACCTTCGTTGGACTGATGTAGTCCATTTCCATAGTATTGACTCAAAGGTTGCCTATCTCTATGACCTTATACAAATCGTGCTAGATACTTGTGTTCCATTGGTCAACAAAAAAATTTCTAAAAAACAGTCTCCCTGGATCACTAGTAACATCAAGTTTATGATTCATTTACGTAACAAAGCCTATTCTCGATATAAAAAAACAATCAGAAAATATGATCATGATAGCAATGAAGCCAAGAGTCAGTGGATATATTATAAGCAATTAAGAAATCTTGTCACTGCATCCATTAGGCGTGAAAAGAAAGCGTTCATAGATTTTCAACTTAACAATAAGGCAGACCCGAAGCGCTGGTGGAAATCAGTTGCGCATCTTGGTATCCATAACAAAAAAACAAATGACTGCAACGTCTCACTAAGCCCTGAGTCCATGAATGATTACTTTCTAGATTCTGTACCAGACAATCCAATAAACAATGAAGTCCTCCACTACTATCAAAACAATATACATGCAAATATAGGTGAGCAGTTCAATTTGATTCCGGTACAAGAGACAGCAATATTGGAAGCCTTTAGCAAAATTAAAACTAATGCTTCTGGGGCTGATGGCCTTAGTCTCAAATTAGTTGGTCTTATCTTGCCATTCTGTTTATCAGCTGTCACTCATATTGTTAATTATTCACTTGAGGTCAGTACAGTTCCTATGCAGTGGAAAGTAGCAAATGTTATTCCTTTACCGAAAGTTGAGAAGCCAGAACATTTAGGTGACTACAGACCGATTAGTATTTTACCTTTATTCTCCAAGGTTCTGGAGCGAATTGTTTATGATCAAATGTTGATTCATATTAAAAAGTTTAGTTTAGTACCGCCTACTCAGTCTGGGTTTAGATATCACCATAGCACGGTCACCACGTTAACCGATGTGTGTGATGATTACCTGAGAGCTATAGATAATGGTTGTGTCACTACTGCTGTCATGTTAGACCTCAGCAGAGCCTTCGACTGCCTACACCATGGCTTGTTACTCAGCAAACTGCATTATCTAGGTTTCGCAAAGTCTACCGTTTTATGGTTTGATAGCTATTTATCCAATAGAATCCACAGGGTTAAGGTTGGTGATTTAACTTCTTCAGAGCGTTTTTGTTTAAAAGGTGTTCCACAAGGTTCCATATTGGGACCAATTTTGTTTACTTTATATCTATCGGACTTGGCTACTGCAATAGAACATGTATCTATTCATTCCTATGCTGACGATACACAACTCTATCTTTCTTACAAGCCTGACCAGATTGCTGTAGCAAATGTCAATTTCTCGAACGATCTTCATAATGTCGCTAAATGGTTTCATAATCACGGTTTGTCGGTGAATCCAAAAAAATCTGCAATTATAACATTTTCCTCAAAACAAATCAAGTTCAAAAATAATGATTTCAAACTGTACTTAAGCGGTGAAGAACTTAGTCATAAAAAATGCGTTCGCAATCTGGGGGTCATTTTTGATGAGCACCTAACATTCCACGATCATGTATCTAAGACTGTCCAAGCATCACTTGCGAAATTGAAAGCTATTTACAGTTTTAAAAATGTGCTATCAAAGGAAACCAAAATCAAGCTATCTAATGCTCTCATACTTAGCAAGGTGGAATATGCCGACTCTGTTTATGGTCCATGTTTGACACAAGCTGAAGCACAACGAATACAAAAAGTACAAAACTGTTGTGTTAGATTTATTCATTGTAGTAGAAGAACTGAATGGACGTCATCTCATATCAAAGAAATCCGTTGGCTTACGATGCGCCAAAGATGGAAGTTACATCTGGTTTGTCTTGTTCACTCTGTGTTACAGAAGAAACAACCTAGTTATTTGTGTAACAAATTATCCCTAAGGACCCATTGTCACGGTGTAAATCTAAGATCTGTAGGTCACACTTTAAATGTCCCAAAGCATAGAACAACAGTCTTCAAACGCTCTTTTTCATATTTAGCTTCAAAAATTTATAACCAGATTCCATCCGCCCTCAAAACAATACCATCCAGGATTTTTAAATCCAAGATCAAAAATCTGATACTCAGCCTTAGCATTTCATGATATATGTAGTAGGTATTTGTCTTATTTTGGTTTGTTTGCATGTATTTTCTGTATGTTTATGCACATGTGCTTATCAATTTTAATATTAACCCTTATATCGCGTACTTGTATTCTTTTTAACTTTTTAACTTTTGTATTTAATTAGGTTAAGTTTATGATGCCTATCTTCTCAAACATTGCAAGATTGTAGTTGAATTGTATATTCTATGCCCTGGTTAGCATGTAAGAACAGCTGTTGCTGAATGCTCGCCAGGTTAAATAAAGGCATATTATTATTATTATTATTATTATTATATAGGAAATCATCAGAGATATTATGCTGGTTGTTTATTATGCTGTGATAATACGCTGTGTTTTGTTGCAAGAGTTTGGGGAAAATACACTATTCAAAATTTCTTTTTTTTGACATTTAAATAAAAGCTTTTTATCAAGTTTTTTGTTTTAATTTATTGATTTATATTTGGGAACATAGTTCCATCTTAATAATTGCAGCATATAATTCGAAACGTCAGAATAGAAAAGCACAGAAATGGCATCGATGAAAATTAGTCAATGATAGCCCAAGGCTCGTCAAACGCGTAACAGGAGCACTGCCATGAACTCATTAATATGCTAATTGACTCAAAATTCGCCTTTGAATGACTACAAACTGTTTCTATGCGCATTATATCATTGCGCATCCATAACGGTGACCAATTAATGCTGTATTGTGCATACAGGGCAGCAATCATGCCATGCCGTGGGGTGCACAACACCTCGAACAATGCAATTTGTCACGATTTTAAGCAATTTTAATTTTGAAGTGCCAAACTGTCAACAAGGCACGTTCATAGTCATGATCCTTAATTTCGAACAACGCATTAATGTATGGAGGCACTGCGCATATACAGGGTTGGGATGAAGTATGGAACCAAGCAAATAACTTTGGAACGGAAAGAATGATATTGCTGAAAATTTGCAGGCAAGTGTAGTGACATATAACGAACCCGAAGACATTATGTAAGCTACTAATGTACTTTCGAAAATACCGAAAATACTGTCAACTTTTTTAATTTAAATGGGACACCCTGTATGTTTTTGCAGATTTTAATACATCTTTTTTTTCGAATACGTCCATAGTGGGTTTAGTTTCTGTGAAAAGGGGAAAGATAAAGCTTCTTTATCATTTCAGATGTTGAAAATGCCGGCCATTTACCTTCTGACGTCCTGACAATGCTGTCAATAATGTCAAGTCTCTTGGCAAAATTATTACTGTATCCCAACCCAAATCTGGAAGGCGATTGTTGACAAAGTGTCAAATTTATTCGATTAATGTCAGAACTAGTACGGTGGATATGGTGTTTTTAAGTGAAAGAGAACGAATTGAAGTCTTAATGATGATCGGTTTTGGCGATCGCCAGAGAACTCACAAAGAAGTGTGTCAACTTTTCAATGATTTACATCCCGACAGGGGTCCTATAACACGTTCGACGGTGACTAAAACACTGAAACGTTTTAATTCAACTGGGAATATTAAAAATTTACTTTAGCTTTATCTTTCCAATTTTTGCAGAAACAAATACTAAACCCACTATGGACGTATTCGGAAAAAAAGATGTATTAAAATCTGCAAAAACATACAGGGTGTCCCATTTAAATTAAAAAAATGACAGTACTTCCGGTTAGACCGGAAATACATTCATAGCTAGCATAATGTCTTCGGATGTATTATGCGTCACTACATTTACCTGCAAATTTTCAGCAATATCACCATTTCCGTTCCAAAGATATATGCTTGGTTCCATACTTTACCCCAACCCTGTATATTAAGCATAGGTTACAAACTACAAAGAAATAAAAATAATTAAAAAACAATAAAATGATTTGCGAAACGTCAAGTGTAAAAATTGGTTTTGTTGGGAGGGAAAGAATTGTAGGGAGAAATGACTTACGTCACATCAAGTGCCTTCTTTAAAATTACTAAACTTTTTTGTATTAAATTGTGCCATTTGTCTTACGAGTAGCCGTTTAATCAATCACGTCACTACTACGAATAGGACACACTCTAGTTACACATAAGCACATATTTGGAAAAACTGAAGGTCCAGTTTGCCCAGCGTGTAACAAGAGGGTTACAGTGACTCGCATCTTTATGGAATGCACATTTTATTTGAACGAGAGAATATCCAACCACCTATCCAACGACATCGAAAAAGTACTACTGCTACAATCCAAAAATGTGCTGAAATTTATCAAAGACATTAATCTATTTTTTATAATTTAATCAATATCAATACCTAAGCTATGTCTGAATTGTACCATCTTCGCCGCTGATAACCCTGCGTGGTTGATGCGGTTTCTTGTTAAAATAAACTGTAACTATAATAGCATTCAATGTAATTGGAACCTACTTTAATAAACATTCTAAGTTTGGGATTTTGAAAAGGTAATTTGATCCACAGATATGTATAAAACGATTACTCTTATGGACATTTGCATAGTAATACCTTTTTTACATTAAGTAGGTGGAAGATAAATACTATTTAACGTTTTAGTATTAGCATGTCATTTTAAAGATATTTAATGTAAAGTAAGTCTAATATGAACTAATAACGGATTCCTAATCCGTGAATTTTCTAATGTTATGTCCACTCCATCTGCCATCCACCTGTTGATGAATTCTTAAGAAAAAAGATGATATGGCAATTACACCTTTCGTACCCTGAATTTCAGTCATACATTTTTTAACTTAGGTGGGTTTGGTTAAATCTCAATATTCTTACCCACAGAATCTGAAGCTTGGCTAAGTAACGTGCATTTAAGTAAACTCTGTATATTCTAACCTTTATAATTAACACATAAATAAATACGTATATACAAATTAATTATTATTTTTTTTTTTTTTTTTTTTTTGTTTGGCACTAGGATCTAGTCCCATTAGCCAGCAACATATTATGTAATGGTTTTGAGATCGTAGTTTAACTGATTATGAATAATAAAAAAAAAAAAAATTTTTTTTTCTTTTTTAATTAATAAGGCGAGAGTGAACGCCTTCCGTGGGTACACCATCTGTTGAACAAATATATGTAAGGCTTTAACTGACTATTTAGTGCAAACATAATACTTTGATGTTTAGTGTAGAGATTAGGTGAGAACAATATATTACTGATGTTCTGAAAAATTCAGATGAGTGACTTATATAGTTTTCATGAACCATGGGAAGAAGACTCAAAAACCAAGCACTCAGTTACAAAAGAGAGGGATGAAACTAAAAGCAATATCGACACTTATTTCAACAAATCTAGGAAGGAAGGGGAAGTGGGTTATACAGGGGCACACATTCTTCTCGCCTAGGGGCCCGGCAAGGCATTTCAAACTTTCACACACATCAATTAGGCCTTCGGTTAGAAAGGACGGGGAAGGTTTTAATACACATGAAAGGGATAAAACAGAGGAGTGCTAGCAAAACAAAAAAGTAGGAAAAAAACACTAAATTGTGATACCAGAATTTTTTATAAATTTGATTAAACAGAAAAGCACGTCGGCTCTACTAAGCGAAAGTATATGTGAGGTGTTCAAGGGGGCAGATAAACCGCACTTAACCAGGTCGGCATAAAGTGCATTGGAATGGGGTAAAAATTTAGAGCAACCAAAAAAGAGATGATCGAGATCTCCATAGACATTGCAGACATTACAAAGATCAGACGGGCTCAAGTTAAGTCTCGCGAGATGTGCTGGGAAGATACCATGGCCAAGTTTCAAGCGAGTAATACAAGATATATATTTTCTTGGGATTTTAAAATTTTGGTGCCAATATGTATTTGGTAGAGTCGGATGAATACCAGTGTATCTCGTAGGATTAGTGAAGCAATATCTACTCCATTCTGCCTGCCATTTCTTATATAGAGAGCGCTTCAAAATAACATACTTGTCTTCAATGCTAAGAGGTATATCTAATTCAGAGCCGATCATGATACTATTCTTCGCTAACTCATCAACTTTTTCGTTGGGGCCGATACCGCAGTGAGCCTTTACCCATACTAATGTGATTGTGAATCCTCTTCTTCTCAGGTGTGAAAGTTTATCTCTTATATTTGAAATATGTATATTGCAGATTTCAGAGGGGGTGCAGTTTTTAAGGCTGTTAAGAACAGACTGGGAGTCTGAGAGTATAGAAGAGTTGCTTATGTTGTGTTCGTCCACGTATGTCAGTGCTTGATAAATAGCGACTGCTTCGGCAGTGAATATTGTACTTTCTGCTGGTAGTTTGAACATTCGTAATTAATTATTACGTTTAGCTAGTCTCTTCATGCGTGTGATTTTTGTATTCTTTGAAAAGAGTAGCTAAATCTATGAGCATTTTTTTGCTGCACTATGTTGGCCTAAGCAAGGTTTAATAAAGTAAAAATTGACATGTCGGTTGAGCTTGAAGCAAGAGCAGCATATTACAATCAGTGGTTTCAGTGCCAACATCCGCCTTTTCCCCGTGCAGGTTAGATAAATAATCATAATGTAATAGTGAATAGTTTTAGGGCAGTTATGTATTGCGTGTGACGTTTTGTCATGACATGACATGACGGTTCAATTTCGGAACCTTTTCCCATTACTTACCAAGGCGAAAATAAGGAAATTTGTGATAATGAAAGAACACATACACTTTATTAATGTAATACGTCAGACGAGACATACGTGCCGAGTTAAATGCACGATTTGAAAAAGCGATTATTTTTATCGTTTAATAATTACTTTCAAAAATCTTATTTTATGTTACCCTATCAGTATTACAATAATATACATATTGTATATTTGATATGATACTACCACCACACTTTTTTTCATGGAAGTAATGAGGTATCTATATTTCATTAGAATCTAGTTAGCACCTTTCAAGGTTAGGTTGTGGGCTTTTCAAGGGTAACATGTATCAAAAATTCCAGAATTGTTTTTGAAGACGTAACAAATACAGTATGTGAACAGAGTCAATTTGTTTAAGGACAGAACAACCCTAATCAATTATCTTTCATTTAACCTTCAAGTTGCACAGAAATAAGAATAATATGCTTACACTCTGGTTGCTTTCAATTTCGCTCGTTCTCTGGGAGGACGTTATTCTTATATTTTGTATTAATTTCAAATAAGAACTATACAAGAAACGGTAATAAACTGTAAGTTGACGATCTCTCCACTGCTTCCAGTTGAAGTTACTTGAATCGTTTTTTGAATTATAAATAAGCTCCTATTTTTTTGAAGTAACTAACTATTCAAGTGCGAATTAAAATACTGAATAAAAGCATAGCACTTTCAGGTCCTCAAAGTTATCATGCACTTTGACAAGTACAAACTCATTAGACATCGATTCATTGCTTACTCAATATACATGGCATATGAAAAGCCCGGAGCTAGGTCACATCCATGGGGTGAATGGGGGTGAGGCTGCTATCACGCAGAGATACGAGAGGTATACCGCTTGTCCCAGAATGTTTTTGACACGTGATATTTTCGCAAAGAAAAAACGGTTCAAGCAAGAACTGAGTTGCAATACTGAAGGTACTGTAGTGTTTATTATATCATCAGTAATAGCGGATAGAATAGTATTTAGAGAATCTGCTTGTGTTAGAGATACTATTGAAATATACAATCGTAAAGTTTATAGGAGACTTAAGCCCTAAATTGGTATTCCATCTTCTTAATCTAAAAAAAATGATGCACGTAACGAAACCACTGCAACATCAAAGCCTATTTGCGATAGTAAGTTCTGGCAGTCAGTCATATCATGAACGAGCTTGAACAGAATTCTTGATTCTTTTAAAATTCAAACATTTAATATTAAATCTAGTGCACAAAATCTGGTGCCGTCAACTTTAAGGCACAAATTAATAACAATATTCAGACGTAGATCGAAAATACGCAACATATAAAATTTTCAGTACATTTTACAGTCTCATACAATAAAGCCATACATCCTAGCAGCTTCATTCACTTTTTGCTATAATATGTTATATAAAATATAACGTTTAGATTGTATTGTATTTATCTCTGCAAACTTTATAAATGTTACATACAAAAATACTGCCACTACGCAGGCAGGGCCTTGTTTGTAGTATTGGCTTAATTATCATAGAGTACCTAAACTTAAATTTAGTTGCAATAGGTCCCAATGGATGGTCATTCTTTTATCCGCAAGGCTTACAGCAGTCCATTTCATTCAATCAGTCTCAATTTTTGGAGTATTTTTACATAGAGCATTTTAACGTTGTCGTAATTTACAATTAAATGTTTATTGGTGACGCACTAGTTCCTCAAGAGGTCAATATTCTGCAGTGATGTAACGCAGTCCCGAAGATTACTTATATTGGAAAAGATGTTGAGATCTTCAGCATACAGCATGTGGTTAGATATTTAAATAATGTCTAATGAGAGAGATCACTAATGGAAGGATAGAACAGCAAAAGACTGGAGCCCTGGGGAACAGCGGAGCAGGTTATATATTTTCTAGACTTATGAACGTTCGCAAAAGATTGCCACGATCGACGTTGTCAAAAACCTTCGAGAAATCGGCATACATTACGACTACCAACCCTTGCTTATCTAGATTTTGAGAGATACACTGAGTGATAACTGTAAAGATCGTGATAGTTGATTTGTTTCTCTTAAAGCCATACTGCCATGCTCTAAAAAATTACAATTTTTAGTTCCATTTTTTTCAAATTATGGACATGCCAGGTTTTGGGTAAACGTTCCTCGTCGGTTTTCCAATGCTACGCCACTGAGACCGGCTGATGGCGACAAAACAACATCGAGGCAACCGGGTCACGGCTATCTCCGCAGATTCGCTGATGCGCGGCACGCCAACCTGGCTTGGTTGGCTCGTCCGTCGTCGCGCGTCGGTTTCACTTTTAACTGTGTAAGGAAGTTCACCACCACAACATCGTGAAAGGGAAATCCTATCGGCGATGAATGAGAGAATGGATATGGCGAATAGTAGAAATACGTCGCAACTGGTTTCGCGTTTTATACTGTTTGTTATGTATTGTATAGATAAATATATATAGAGATCGATACGTCCACTTCTCATAAATTTTACTTTACTTTGATTTTGTCTTTGTCGTGAGAGGTCTAGAGTTCAGTTGCCCTAATAGTTGCCTCTCAGCCTTAAGGCTTATTGTGCACCCCCAATCAAAGGGATCAAACAAAGTGACATCCCAAGGTCTTTGCGAACTTTGAGTTGCATTGGACTATGCTCTCCTGTCTTCCCTCATGGCCTACATTCAGATAGAAGTTTCTGCTTTCACCCAGGGCAAGACAGTCGAAGATAATATGCTTAGCCGTTTCGTTTGCCTCACCGCACCTCCTGCATAATGGCTTTGCACTCCAATCCCTAGCTTTTGCAGGTTAGCACTGAACCTTCATTGGCCATACCTGTCGGCCCTCTTATTACCATCCACTCCTATGTGACTAGGCACCCAAGATAATGTCACCTTGTTGGTCTTCGCCAGTGTCTATGGGATCTCGTTGTCTACGATTCTTGGCATTCTTTCGCCTACTTTGGATCTTAAGACCAAGCATGACATCTGCCTTTTTCTCCCCCCCTGTGGTGCGTGGTACAAAAGTTGTAATTTTGCACATCCTCACCAGGATTTTGCCTGGGCCCGTCTAAGGTGAATTTCTTCAATGGTATTCAGCTGTCTGAACTAGCTTTCCAACCAACTATTGGTGGGTGAGTTGGCGCAGCCTACAACTGCGGTGCGATTTTCCGGATGGCAACTAGATATCAGGATGGCTTTGCCTCAAACAGCACGTCTCTTTCATAGCTATGCTAATTTACAACCTCGTTTCGAAGTGGTTTATAGAGGTTTTAGCCATCTTCTTTACCGAATCTTGGTCGGCGAAAAATTGTGGGAGTTTTCATGCACCCCGCCTCTGGCCTTGGCCTTTTTCCTCCCAGACTCTGCTGTCCAGATGTTGATGCCTGCCCTTCGGAAGCCGACTCGCTAGAGGGAGGGCTTGTCCTCACCCCATGCTCATTGTCATAGCTCGCCACGCGAGAGGCTCTTATTGGGATTTTCCGATAGAAGCTAGCTGGTTACCTAGAGGCCTCGAGGCTCCTCTCCAGGTTTCAGCAGCTCGTCCTTTTCCATAATGGCATAATACCGGGTTGCTATGGTCAATCCTCCAAGCGATCCATTTAAGAGGATAAGGCTCGGTGCCCCCCTGTTCACAGGGAGCTCCGTTTGCGACACTTACCAACTCCCCGTGTTACTCAGCCCTCGCTCGGGTCGCAGCATACCTTGGCTTGGGCTCCCTCCTGCTTTCTTAACTGGGCTTGGGACCGGCTATGGCGGCGTTTATTTCAATATTTGAAGGATGGAATAGATATACCTAGTAAGGTCCAACGTGAAGTTCTGTATTAAAGAATTTAAATACGAGGGATAATAACAACATTGAAGTGAGTTTAATTGTCAGAATTGAGAAGTATAATTACTTGGTGAAAAGAGAACAGAAGATATCTGATTGATAAGAAATGGCGGATTTGACCGGTGTTGAGCACGTGTTTGTAATCCACATTCAGCTGTTACATCACGTGCTCTCAGTATTTTGGAAGATGCAAGGCTTAATCACAGAATTCATTGAACTCTCTTAGTACCGCCTTCGGTACCACATTCTTGATACTCGTCTGTTACCTGTGTACACCAGAGGGAGGTGTCCAGCCAAAGGCTCACACGAACGGTCTTTATGGATCAAAATATGTGAATCCTTACAACCAGAATTTTACAGGGTGAGTCCTAAGTTGATACTTTTTTTCAAACTGTGTACGGAAGTCCTTAAAATAAACAACTTTTCAGAATAAAATGTTTGTTTTTGTGTTTAGTTTTTTGCTCGGATTTTGTCTGATCGATCAGGCATCGTACCTGCTATTTAGTGCACTAGTCACTTTCAGTTTATTATGATTAGTTCTAAATTAGTAAATCCTGAAATTTGCGTACATAATAATGTGCCTCGCTTAGGATTTACCAATTTAAAATTAGCAACAATAAACAGAAAGTGTACTATGTACTATCTGACAGATGTAATGCATAATCTATAAAACAAAAATCCGAGCAAAAAAACTAAAAACATGAACAGACTAGGTTAGGTACGTCTTCATAGACAAGCCCAGATTTACATTTTTTATTTTGTCTCGCTTATTTTTCAATTTGTTGAAAAAAGTTATTTGAAAGAGTTGTTTACTTCAATGGCTTGTATACACATTTAAAAAAAGTATCAATTTAGGATTCACCCAGTTAGTTACAGTAACTCATCTGACAGTATCCTGTCTAATATTATTTTTTTGGAGTTCTGTGAAAATCAAGTCAAAGTATGTTTAATAAGATACATAATTCTTTGTATTTGGCACAGTTGAAATAGAAAAAACCATACAACAATAGTTGCAGCGTCATTATTATATGTTATAAGTTATACGACAATAAATTGTATGTGACAAGTTGCGGATGCGAAATTATGCATGCCAAAAATGGTCTTACAGGGTCTGGCATTGATTTCTTTGAGTTATAGAATCAAACTTGCAAGATCTGGTCCGTTTAACCGTAGTGCGACCTGGAATTTATAGATATCCATAATTTTCAGTTAGTATCCCAAATTTCTTTTCGTTGCCATCAAAAGTAGACATTTTATACTAATGATATTGACCTTTATATTATCAATAATAAAATTCGTGACTAAATGTCTAAGACAAAAAGTACTATAGCCTGCCTTGATATGCCTTGGTAGTTGAAGACAAGCAGTGCATCAACTTGTCTGCAAAATCGATTTTGTAGAGTTTTCATTATAAACTATTGAATAATGGATTGGTATAAAAATGGAACAATAACATGATAAATGTCAACGACAACTCTATCAACGTGCAGTCATGCTAAAAATAAACAAATTTTCACGTGACTGTGGTTAAATTTGAATAACGTTTGTTAGTTTGTTTACGCAAAATCGGAAGGAAAAAAATCTACACTATGCACCTTTTCCTTTGTTTTTGTGTACGTATGACGCACGTTTCCACGATAATTAGAAGGGATGCTTGTTGTTTAAGGCACATTTGTGACGCATGCGTATGTGAATATTATGTAAAATACATTTAGAGTATAGAGGGAGTCCTAAAACAGCATAATTCTGAAGTCAATCAACAGAAAACATTAAAATGTGGTGTCACTCTGTCTAGAACAGACAGGGGCGTATCCAGACCTCAGCCTTGAGGGGGGGTAGCGGGGCATGAAGTTGTGTGTACTTTCACCATTTTTTGTAATACCTTCGTGAAGGACGTTGATGCAAGAGAAAAGGAAAATAGTAATAGTATTAAAATAAAAAAGAAGATATAAACAGCAAGTGAAACAGTGGAGTATCAGGTATTTTAGGGACATGAAATAAAAAATCTATTGATGCATATATCAATTTTAGTTTTACGGAATATACATAACATGTAATACTTATCATCGTGAACAATTTATCGGCACAGCATACAAAATTAAATGATAATGAACACTCAATAGTCAGGTACCCTAGTAGCCACAACACGTACTGCATTTTTTTAATTAGTATTTTAACTTTTCTAATGGGTGCAATTTTCAAAACAGGTAATGAATGAGTTAGGTAAATTTTTGTGACAAGCTACCACGTTGTATAGGACATTCAACTGATTCTGTAATGATGGGAATACATTATTAGATATGCATCACTGTAATAATGCAAAACAAACCCTTTTGTAATTTAGTTACTGGAAAAAAGACTTTTTTTCAGTGCGACAATTGCTTACATAAATAAGTCAAATAAAATAAGTCAAAGATGAATTGAGTTTTTTTTCCGAAAATATTGGGAGGGTAATTACCCCTATTACCCCCCCCCCTTGAATACGCCTGTGAGAACAGAACAGTATGCTCATTTCTTAATCCTTTGAATAAGATTTTTTCCAGGTTGAATGCCCTCAAACTAACTCACTTATACTAGAGCATATTTTACACAAATAAGAATGTTGTATTTTCCAACTTGGTAATGTTGCCTGTTTAATCACTGAACTGGATTTTTTGTTCAAGTTTTTTCTGCCCGGGTGGAGTAAAAATAGAGTTCCAAAATCAGCCCTTAACCCTTAACTGGTAACGTGCCGTCTGTGAGACTGCAAGCAATCTTAAATTCGACCCTACAACAAAACCTTACCGCATTTCTGGTAAATGACCTCATCTAATCTACCAGCCATTGGTATCCCTTTTATATCGTGTTTATCAATAAGTTTGCATAAACAACATTCCAGATGTGCTTAGTTGTTAGTTTGGTTCAGTCTGGGAGACGGCACGTTACGGTTTGCGTTATAATTTTTCTCAACTGGTAGTCATGGCAGGTCCGCCATTTTTTACCAAAATATTTTTATAGGTGTATTGCTTTACTTCTTTACTTGTTATCAATCACAAAATATATAGATTTGAGTGTGGTCAAATTTTTTTTTATTATCTTGGTCCTAAAAATTTGTGCTTGTGTTCTAGTTAATAATTATCATAATTTTTTTTCTTTACATCACATGTTGTGCTACTTTATACAAAATTATTATTAAAGGATATATATCCAACAAATCTTCATGTATTTTTTCCAAAAAATAAATAGGAGAATTTGATTTTTTAAGCTTCAAAGAGGTTACAGTCTCACAGACTGCACGTTACCAACTATGCCCCGAACTTGCACGTTACCGGTTAAGGGTTAAGGATAACTCATTTAAATCTGTTGAGCTTCCCGCCTGAGAAATCAACCAATCAAAAGTGATTTTTATTCCGGATGTAAATTTGTTTTATGCGTAAATCCAAGGTTGCTGCGTTGTCAAAATTTTGCCTATAACTTTTCTATAAAGAATGTAAACTTTATTTGGTGTTTACTTAGTTTTCCACTTTTTTATCGAATAAAATAAATTTTAGTAGACGAAGTATTTTACTGCACTGTTATAATAGTATATTGTTCCACGATGTGGTAATGACGGCCGGAGCGTGAGTTATGAAAAACATTCGGGCTGTTTGTTTATAGCTAGTATTATTAGCTATTCAAAAGAAGTCTGGTAATCGCTGTATAATTCAATGGAGTAGATAAATTTTTTTAAAATGTATATAGAGGCAACCAAAATGTAAGCAAAGTTTTTTATCAATGAACGGGATTCCGATTAGTCACTGCAATTATTGCGTATGCCTGTGTAGTTCTGAATATCTATCCTGTGGTGTAGATGAGAAAATCTTGGGGTTGTGGCCAAAATTTTGAAAAAAGACTGGGTCACAGCATAAAGGAGACTCTGGTGTTAACAGCCAAGCTTTCGGCAATGCTTATTGCCATCTTCAGGGCTTTAACGTTGAGATTTGCCAATTTAAAAAACAGCAAATGCATTGAGTGCAACGACTTCCTAATGCCAGCTATAATAATTGTCACAACTTTTCAAAAAATTTTAACTATGCTATCATGGCGTCTCCTTTATGCTGTGACCCAGTCTCTTTTTTCAAAATTTTGGCCACAACCCCAACATTTTCTCATCTAAATCAAGTTTTTTGGCCATAAGCTCCCTTCGTGTATCCTGTAGTGTATCTGATTCTTCCTGATTGATTTTATACCTCGGTATTAGATATACAAATTTTAAAACTTAAGACAAGACCAGTGAAACAAGCACACAAGAAAGAATCAGCAACAGCTGCCTACTGTCTATCTATTACTTTCGGACTAGCTTGTCAACGCAAAATATACAGAAACGAGATCGCTGACATAACCACGCTAAGTAGAAACGTACTACTCTGGGCAGCGTACATCAAGCCAAGTATGGACTACTCGAAGATGTGGTACAAAGACTAAAATGAAGTTGCAGCATAAGTTAACCGAGTTTTAGCTAATCATTACAAGCTTTCGGAGATTCAATCTTCAGGCATAGTGAGATTATTGCAGAATGATGTTACATGGAAGGATAGCCAAATATAAACAATAATGGGTGAAAACACATCAGTGAAACGCAAATTAGTCTCAGAACCCTGAAAACTCCATTTTTAAGCGCTTTAGAGATTTCTGGCCATTTTATTTCAATATTTAAGAAACACCTTACGAAACAAAAACTCTCTCATTTTCTGTCGATCAACAAAAGATGAAATGGAAGCTCTAATTTTTCACTAAATTAGGTGTTTATTCTGAGCGACGTTGCAAGGAGATTTCGTGATACAGGCTCATTTATGGGCCAATGAATTTTAACTGAATTGAACGCGGTATAGGCATATACGCTATGAAATAGAGAACGAAAATGTGTAAAAGTGTTAAGTCAAGCAACTTGAACCCATTTTTATATATTGTATAGAATATATGAAAACGAAATATGATAAAACACTAGAATATGTACAAAAGTAGTAGATTATTTCGCTACAAGTTACTTATGAAATTTTCCACCAGTGAGGCATTCATCATACAGCATATGTCCCATTTTATGTTTTATCTAAAGTGAAATAACATGATGTCGATAGCTACCATAATATCATCAAAAAAATGTTAAACTACTCACAGAAAAAACGGTTGTCTCTGTCATTTCCTTTCGTAGAAACTCCACCAGACATCTGTCCTAATTCTTCTCACTAAAACACCATTAAACCCTACCCTTAATTCAGAACAAATTAACCCCTAGGTAGATGATATATGCCTACGGCACACGAGGAGGCTGGGAATGATTTCCTTTTTTTACTGCAGAAGGGTTACTTTATGAAGCTCTTAATCTTTCAGATGAAAAATTGCTGTCGTCTAATAATTTTACGGATATAATGTTTTAGTCAGTTGGTGTGCTTTTCTGTGCATGAGAGAAATCTTACTATAGTTATTTGTTAGTTATTCATGTTTTCCACTTTATTAAGAAATTCAATTATGTACATGGCTTACCTGAGCTAATTAAAGAATATGAGTTGGGTTTAAAATTTTACTTGACTGATAATTTATACAGGGTGTCTCACATAGACAGTTGAAGCAATGGAAAGAAAGTAGTAGATTATTCCGGTACATTAAAAAGCCGACAAAAAGCTCCAACAAAACTACAGACAAATAAATATAACTCTGATTTACTTAGTCAACTTATACCGATGAAAATAATATTTTAAATTAGAGCCAATTTGGCTATAGGAAAGATTTGCGTACCATCCATGCTATCATGGAGCTAGTTGAATTAACACAGCTTGCATTTGAAAATTAAAACAACGTCATCTCTGTATTCACAGATTTATCAAGCGCCTTTGGCAATAGTAGTCACGATGTTCTCTTATATAAGCTTGAATGTTACGGTACAAAGGCATAAGAAGTGTAGCTAGGACGTTGATCAAATCGTATTTGAATAATAGAGCACAAGTTGTCGTTATAAAGGGGAAAATATATAAAATAACATCAAACAGACGAGCGCCTCCAGGGTCTAGTGTAGGTCCATTCCTTTTTATAATGTACATAAACGATATCCCTAAACATATGTCTTTAATTAATTGTGACATCTCTATAATCATCTATGCAGATGATACTACGTTTAGTCTTTATTTGGATCACTCTGTGAGTGACAATAGACTTCATCTTGCTGACATAATTAATAATCACTTTAAAAAAATGGCACGATACAAATGAATCAAATTTAAACCGTAATAAAACTGCACTTTCTCTTTGGCGATCGGAAAGGAGATATCCACAGTAAAGTTCTTTGGTGTAAATTCGGATTCTCGCATATGCGCACATATTGATGCCCTATGCATAAAATTATCCAAAAGTGTCTCCGCTATTACGCTTACAATGGATACAGATGCAGCACTGATGGCTTATTATCGGATTCGCTGCTGTGCTACAGGATATTGAGCTAAGGAAATGCCTACATGCACAGTTATAAAGGACTTTTATAATTCAGAAGGCTGCAATAAGAGCTATATCGAGGGAAAAACATGATAATCACTGTCAAATTTCATTTAAAAGTCTAGGTATTATGACTGTATTTGCAGTGATAATCGAAAATCTCATATTTACAAAAAAGGTTATAGATAAATTCAAAACGTTGTCTAAAGTTTATAATTATGACACTGGATGAGCGAAAAGGAAGATAGTTCAGCTACATTCCAGGGTAAATAAATCTACTGTGCTGGGAATAGACTTTAATAAAATTTTACGTGTGAGGATGACTAGTCAAAAGAGAAATTAAAAAACCTTTGAAGAGTCTTGCTCGTTATAACTCCAGCCGATTTTAAGAGTTATTGTCACCCGACTACTAGGTCAAGATATACTTGTTGTGTTTGTCAATTCCTATGTTTGTTATTTATCTTTTCATGTTAGTATATAGATTTTCTAAATTTTTGTATCTTCACATAATTTTCTGTACATGATGCGCTTAAAATGCCTTTTACGTTTAATTACTTAAATAGATTATTATTATATAAGAAGTTGAAAAATAAAAAATGATATTTGTAAGGTTTTTTGGCATATGATGTGAAAAAATGCACAAAACTATTAGTGGCACAACTCCAATTTCCCTTTGGGGCGCTTGAGGGAATACTGAATACTCAGAAAGAATAAACACTGAGGTTTAGTCATGGAACAGAAGTACAAGTGGACTATACCGTGTCCGGAATGAACAAGTTTTGAGCTGAGTTTTATCAGGAGTACAAACTAATGGCCAGGAATAAATCTTCCTCATTTTAAACAATACCATTTTATTTATTCATTTATTATATGGCTTTATATGATACACGCATTTAATCTAAACACATAGTCAATCGAGGCGTCAGTTGCCATCAGGAAGTCATCAAAGTTTCTCCCATTATCCTGTATTTGGGCATTCCATCACCATATGTTGAACTGTTTGCTTTTCTGCCCCGCAGTCACACCGCGCAGATTGTACCCCGCGCATATGTCACGGTTGGTGCGTATTCTATTCAGTGATGTTCATATTTTACGGGGCTGATCGAAAGCGGGAGGTTTCATTCTCATGCACGGACGATTTCTGCTCTGAGGGGGGCAGTTATCTGTCCATTTTTGCTCCCAAGAGTCTATGGGGTCGAACTGTGACGTGTGCAGTTCTCTGGCGGTTCTTATGGTTAGTTTTCTGGATCGTAGTCTGTTTCTGCATGATTTATCCGTATCCTGGTGTATGGGAAGTTGAGATTTGCCGTATACACGTATATATTCTCGGAGGAAAGGTGCTTGGCGCAGGAGATCTGGAGGGGTATATGGCTCAAATCTGGTAGCCATTCGGTAGCAGTTGGTTTTAGCGTTCCGCTGATTATGCTCATAGTCTCGTTCAATGGTGTGTCTACCTTTTGGGTATGTGCACTGTTGAGCCAGATCGGAGCGCCGTATTCTGCAGTCGAGTAAGCCAGCCCAACTGGTGAGGTTCTTAGTATTTCAGCGGTAGTAGTACAGCCCTATGTGGTACCACATAGATTATGTGGTACTACATGTTTTCCGAGTCCGCAGCTTCGCAGCCGTGTCCTGCAGGTGCCTCTTATAAATCAGTGTCCTATCTAGGGTGACACCAAAGATATTTGGGGTGCGTATTGTGGCGTAGTATGGTATCCTCGAAGTAAACCTGGTGCTGTCTATTCGCTGCTTTGTTAGAGAACTATGGGAAAGTGATATATCCAACGATATCTTTTGACAATTAAAGTTACTGGTCCGTCGGTTCACGAACAGAAAATACACGATAACCTGTAAATGGTGAATTCTTTGTACATTAATCTCATAAGCACCAGATCATCATAGTTATACCAGTTGCACCATTTTTGTTGTTTTTAAAGGCCGATGTAGCACGTAAACAACTCAACAGACGCGCGCTGCTACCTACATCTGTACTCCATAGTAAACTGGGTGTTTTCGTTTTTTGTTGCTGTGTAAACTTTTTCGTTTTTTTGCCTCTGTTTCGGTTACTGAGAAAAATCACTTCTTTTGGTGAATACTATATGCCCTATGAAGAAAAGTCCCAACACTATACATATATGTATGTTCAAACAACGTTGGCCCTAGTGATCTGTATTCAGTGGCTTCGCTACATTCTTATACTGTCAATATCTACTTCCAATGCAAAGGAAGTACTGAAATCGAAAAAACTTCGAATCTTAATTAATACATCTAACGTCTGCCTGCCCTGTGGAGAGGATAAAACAACATCATAGCTTTTGAAGATCACTCTATTTTGCAAAGACGTTTTAAATAGTTCTTAAATTGTTTTGCTTGTTTTACAGATCTTCGATCGTTTTCAAAATTATTCGGGAGCAATTTTAATTGAGATGAGAGCGGGACAAAAGGAACTCCAGAATCTTCTGTATTTGTTAAAGCCTATTCCATTGCAGTATATTATTTATATACAGGGTGTCCCACGACGATTAAGACAAGCAATGTATCGGAACTGGGTAGTAGTAGCGAATTATAATTTTGGGGATGTAAATTAGAGCAAATATAGTATCTTTCCTTATGACTGTGTCACCCAATGAGGTATTTATTTTTGATCACGTGACTTCCGATTCAAAATTTTAAATGGGACATCCTGTATATGTGTGACTTTTTGTGTTCCTCCCGATAAAAGAATACCAACAAACTAGCACACTCTGGGTCTAAAGTGATTAATTCAAGAGCTACAGGTACTTAAAGGACTGTATCACTACCATTATGAAACACTACCAAAGCAATTTAACTGGAGGGGTACATGTTATAATCAGTGGTAGTGGTACCATCGTTTAAGTACCTGTAGCTCTTGAATTAATCACTTTAGACCCAAGTGTGCAAGTTTGTTGGTATTCTTTTATCGGGAGGAACACAAAAAGTCACACATATATAGGATGTCCCATTTAAAATTTTGAATCGGAAGTCACGTGATCAAAAATAAATACCTAATTGGGTGACACAATCATAATAAAAGATATTATATTTGCTCTATTTTAAACTCCCAGAATTATAATTCGCTACTACTGCCCAGTTCCGATATATTGCTGGTCTTAATCGTCGTGGGACACCCTGTATTATATTATCTTATACTCGTTGATACAGCTCAGCAGTAACTAATGTTGGTTACAGGCTTTGATGGTAATGAAATAATGAAAGAAGAAGAAAGACGAAGGAAAGCATACCTACCGTTAAAATGACTACCGCTCTAAAAATGTTATTAAAACTGAAAAACCTTTTATGAATCGTCGGCTTCTTTTGAGAATATTATCTCCCTCCTAATCATTTTTTGTATGCTTGTGACTCTTGCAACCATCTTTACTCTCAAAATTCATTAAAGCACAATCTAATTTTAGAAAAAAATTTAAAATTTTCTGAAAAACCTAGATATTCGGATTAAATAAACCATTTCCGTTCAAAAGCTTTTATGCAGATGACTCAAAAATAATGAGTAGTACCTAATATCCCCAGGACATTGAAAATAGAGATAATTTTATGAAAATCGAAAGCTCCTTCTTCAGCCTGCGGCTTCGGGCTGTCATCAAGTGACGAGCTTGAGACATTTTTCAGAAAATTATGAAGGATATTCGGAGGAAAATTCTTTCAAACAAATTTTTTAACTCAACACAACGAAACATTTATTTATTAATTGAAAGTACAGTTATATTCTTCTCTGTACCGAAACGTGACATATTATAAAATTAATTTCGAATAAAGCTGTCAAACTCAATTATGTAGTCATAGCGACCGTTAATTGCACTAAATGCAATTATCAGTGTAATTTGGATTTGATTGGATAAAAGTCGATGATATCATCAAAATGTGGAAATTTCAATGGTTATTAGAAGTGTAAAAATGTTTCAGGAAAATTGATTCGATAAAAATAGAGCTTTTTAAAATAGCTTCTTCCAGCGGACGTCGATTTTTCACATTTTTAGATGTTTTTCAGCTTTTTTCTGGAATTCCTAAAGGAATTCGGATGGTACAGCCTAGTTCAGAAGATCCTCCAAAATACTGAAAAGTTGAACGTTGATTTTCCATACATTCAGGACCAAGGTCTGCAAGCAAGTAGTCCGTCTTAGCGAATCTACATATATATTCGAGTAGCATGTATTATTAATCCTAAAGCACCTTTGACCCTAACGATTTTCTCTGAGTAGAATACTGTATTGACATACCACCTGTATAATTTATTTTCGATGGAGTATAAGAAAAATCCCCAATTTGTATGATAATGGCAGCCACTTGTTTTCCAGTATGTTGAAGCCGTGGCCGATGCATATTGTTATGAAACTGCATGAATTCGATTTAAATTAAATTCTCTAAAAACAAACAAATCACAGGCGCCAGAGTAGTTTGTCCTCGTTCTGGTGTTCTGTGCACAGCTCGCAGCTCGTACTGTTCGTAATCCGTTTCATCTGTTGATTCAGTCATTTTATATTTATCGTCAGGTTTACCATTAAAGAGGCATCTTGAGGTGGCGATATTTGCAAACTAATGAAAGTATTTCAGACTACTACCTCGATTCATAACCATGAAACAGTTCCAGAAATTTTGATATCTAATGGGACAAAAGCGTGGTCTTTTTCTGACACACAAAATTCTTCAGAAAGGACGTCGTTTTCACGATCAGCTTAGACTGGGTCTCAATCTTTTTTCGAGCTGTATTACCTTGTTATAGAACAGTATTCTGGTTCTTAAAATGATAAATAATTTATCAATAAATCATAAATCAATCGAAACTTAAAAAAAGTGGGCTTGGACTTGGAATTGGACTCGGACTAGTCGCCATGTGCATCTAAAGCCTAATTTTCTTCTCCCAAATATATTATGTCTAATGATCAATATAGAAAATGAAAGCGCTTTGGATAGACAGAACCGCCCCACCTTGGTCAGAGGTCCTGAAATACGTTCTCTAGCTTAACGGAGATGTCCAAAGATTCTTCTTCACCTCATAAAGATGCTGATTTTACAGCCACACTTGTGTTTTCCTTCTGCTGCCAGCCCCACATCTGGTTCAGGTCACAGGAAATTATTCCTCGACCCTCGCTTTGCGAGCGCGTCTGCCACTTCGTTACCACAAACTCCAGCATGACTCGGCACCCGCATAAGGACGCCTGATGTCTTGTCGAAATGTCAACCAAGACCTTTCTACATTGCAGAATGAGCCTTGATGTAAAACCTACAAGAACTCAGTGCTTTTAATGCTGCTTGGCTGTCAACTGACATGTTACTAGTCATGCTGATGCGGAGACTAACTTGCGAAATGTTTGGTACATGATTACCTTTGTTCAGTCGATAATGGCGTGCGTAATAGCATATTTTCTAAGGACTAATGAATTTGCCTTTTTTGGGTTTTTAGGCCGGCGTCGTTTAGCATTCAGGCTTGATGTTTCGCCACCACGAGTGGATGGCATCTTCAGAAGCTATTTCAGCAGTATGTTGGAAGTCGCCGAAGTGAAATAGCTTCTGAAGATGCCATCCACTCGTGGTGGCGAAACGTCAAGCCTGAACGTTAGATGACGCCGGCCTAAGAACCCAAGAACCGCAAATTCATTGGGCGATAGCCGCGAAAGCCTTACACAGTACTTTCTAAGGACTAATACCAAACATTCCAAAATCCGACAATAACATTTTGTTTTATGAGGGTTTTCGTTTGGAGGTCTGCGTTTTAATAAAAATCTCTAAAATTCAATTTATCTCGGAAACTATTAGGAATTAGACATGGTATTATATGGCGAAGTTATTAGCTTACCACCTCTACTATTACCTCCCCAAATTATGCTGAGTGGCATGAACTGTTGATGGGTAGAGCTGGCAATGACTTAGCTAGCGCCTTAATGAAAATTTTAGAGGTTGTTTTTGCAGACAACAGAAACCTAAAGAATTTAATACTCTAGAGTGATATGTCCTATGCTATCGCATATTTTTTGAAAATAAACCCTTGTGTTTGCAGACAACAGAAACCTAATGAATTTTATACTCTAGAGTGATATGTCCTATGCTATCGCATATTTTTTGAAAATAAACTCTTCAATCCAGAGTAATAATATGAAATTTTCAGCTCCGGGACATTCATGTGTCCAGGAAATTGATGCTGTGCATAGTTGCATTGAAAGCGTTTTAGACAAAGTTGAGTATTTTTCATTGGTATCTCTCGTAATAATTTTTCTGAAAGTTAATTCTTATAGGCCTTATAAAATCATTTAAATGAGCAGTAAACACTTTAAAGATTATAAAGCATCTACAACTGTACATCTACCTTTAATTATAAACTAATTCTTTTTTCGGGGGCTAAAGCTCTAAAGTTTACAAGTAGTTCCCTAGAGATAGAGTATATAGAATCTCATCAATCACAAAACTGGAAAAAAGTTTCAGTTAGACTACTGCAGCAAACCAGAGCGGTTGTAGAAATCAAAACTCCAAAAGTTTAAAGAGAAAAGAAAAGTATCTTTACAGAAAAAATCAAGACTATCAAAAGTATGTACCCATGGATGACAGCAGTGGACAAAAGGTACTTCGAAGCAATATTGCCAAAATAATGAGTTAAAAATTTCTTTTTTAATTTAAGAATTCACGTGTTTTTTTATCGTTCATTAGTATTCACTTTGCATATTTCAGTAAATATAGATGTAGTTATATTATTCACATAATATATGCTATAAACTACCAAAATATTTTTTTATTACAAAGTTGTTTGTTACCTATTTTACCAAATAAATAAGTTTTGTGAGATAACAATACTATGTCTTTTTAGTATCCCGAAAAAAAGTAATCTACACTTTTTTCAACTGAGATACTGGAATTTAGATAGTAAGGCTCCAGATTATACTTATGAGTGACAAAACTCATATTTAGAGAAGTGGGAGATAAGTAACAAAAATATAAAAGTTTTGTTTTTGTTATACTCCAAAGAAGCTTTGCTAACAGTATTACTGCTAGGTAACGGATAGTCATTTTGAATTTGTTGAACAATGCAACACTATATAGAAAAATAACAAAAGCAGGCACCTAGCATGCTGTCAGACAATGCCAATCATTCGCAATACATTTTTTTGTCAAATTTTGTAATTTGCAGAGGAAACGCTAGTAAAAGAAATACTGGAATGTAGGTTTTTATTGATCGGCCACTAAAGCGCAACGAAATTAGATCTTTATTGAGAAAACTATGTATTTGAAAAACACAATCAAAAAGTTGTCAACAATCCGACCTGATGGTCTGAATGAAAAAGTTAATCTTAGATTTTTGAAGCAACATCTATTCGTAAGAAAGAACAATAGCTTGCACTGAACGTATTTTCCCAGTCATCGTGAAATGTGTGATTTTTTCCCAAAATGACTGCACTAAAGTTGCTGTCATACGGTGGTATGGAGATGGCATCCTTGACCGAATAATCCCAATCGCCAGCACGAATGCAGATGCGCCGTCGGCGTCGTGCCGCGCCGCGACGCTCCGCGCCGCTGCTATTTCCTATATCTCGATTCATAATCACGAAACAATTCCAGAAATTTCGATATCTAATGGGACAAAAACGTGGTCCTTAGGCACAAATTTTTTAAAACGATCGCTGTAATTAGATGTCAGTTGTCTAAAAGCAGAACCCGACAAGTCCACGGAAACAAATTTTAGAGAAATCGAGAAAAACCGAATACAGCCTTATTATGAGTGACAATAATACTAAAACAAGAGTATGATAATCTATGATGATTTCGCATGTTAGGTGTTAACGCCCCAAAATCCAGGAGAGATAGTTATTCTATGTTGTTGAATTTGGACACGTCGGGTTTTGCATGTTAGGAACTGTGACATATCGTCTTTTGAGTGCTATTTTTATGGAATTGGATCAAAACAGATGAAACACTTTTCACTTTGGACTTTTTCTACTGAACGTAAAATAACTAAACAAACAGTGAGCTCAATGACTGAAACTATACGCATAATGCTAGATATTAAAGAAGATACATTTTGAAGCTTACAAGGTTTAAATTCAATCCAATCAAAATCCAAATTTTCTGATAAACAAAATTCTTCAGAACTAACGACAGCTTTATCCCGACTAGCTTTTATACGGTTCTTAATCTTCTGTAGAGCGGTGTTACGGTACAGATAGAACAATATTTTGGTCATCGATGTTTCTTAAATTGACAATTAATTAGTCAATACAGCATAAATCAAACGTAATTGAAAAAAGTGAATTCACCGCACTGTGTTCTCAATGAAAGAATAAAACACGTAATAACGGTCAGAATAACCACCGCTTAAGACTAGTCGGTGTCTGCACCTAAGCTCAATTTTCTTCACCAAATATCTTATGTCTTATATCGGATTTTGTAAGTGTATAATATAGAAAATGATAGCGCTTTAGATGATGAACAAAATGGCATATAAAACTTTATTTGAAAAAATTTGCGGGCTTTGCGTTTAGACGACTGGATATGTGGTGGAACAAAGAAGCTTGGTAGGGCACTTGGTCGAATACGTTGTGCAAAGTCAGCAATCATGATCGACCTCTAGCGGGATACGCGTGCATTTTGCAAAACCGATCTACAAAAAGTGTTTTCATTGTTTTGAGTAAAAGACCACATAAATTTTAAGAAACTAAGGGTGCATTTATAGTGCTGTAACGTAAGAGGTAAGGTAAGAGGTACGAAAATAAACCTGTGGAATCAGATGAGAGTGGTTATAGTCGTAACGTAAGAAGTAACGCAAGACGTAAGAAATTCATTTCTAAAATGACGGGACATGAAATGAGAAGCGATTTCGGGTGGAAATCGGCCAGAATCGCTAGGCATCGTGCATAAAACACGCGGGAATTTAGAAATATGCTCGTGAAATACTGCTTACCTCGGAAATAAACCAAATTCATTTTTCTTACGGCATCGGGTGAATTCCGGTGAATTCGGCCATGGTCGCCAAAATGAATGCAATCGCCATAGGCTGGAGTTGGACATGTGATCAAAGATTTGAACCACCGACGGGTGATTTGAACCGACTTTTTGCAAAAAACGTTTGCACACCAAGGCGTGCAGGCCCGGACCAAGTCGTGCAGGACCGGCCTATACATTATTACATGAACAATGAAAGGAATGATTACACGTTACACCAGGCAGACTGCACTAGAGAGGCTGTTTCACAGCTATAACATGATTTGCAGTATTAGAAAATATTATCTTTAAGAAATACATGGAACCAACATATAGGTAGTCCCACAATTTTCTAGTCATGATTTTGCTGAGGTTTTTTATATTCTGTGTATACATGAAGAGGATTTTGAGGAGTTCCTCCGTCCCTAATGATGTAGAGTTAAGTACTCCATTGATATGAGTATATGTATATATGTAGATATAAAAGCTCATTCCGCCTAACAAAACGCAGAGCCCTTAGTACAGTTTTAGTATGATGCTAGTTATAGTTTAACTGATTGTATAATGGAATCATATACAATTTTTTAAACTGCGAAAATATTGCAGTCAGACCAACTTAATAGTTAACTAATAGGTTAGTTGTTGCTGAATAGCAGGTATTATCAAAAGTATAAGTATTATGTATCAGAAATCGATTTTTTGTCAATACCTCACCTGCACTGCATGCTTGTTCACATTCAATTTTGCCAGAGCAACCTATATTTGAATCAACCCAACAACTACACAGTTTGCTTTTGTTTCCAATTCAGCTGTTCAAGAATAACTTGCCAGCTGCACCTCACACTTTAAAATCGTGACATACTCTATAAAAGTTGTATGCTCTGTTACAATTAATAATGTAATGTAATGTGTATGCTGTTATGAATATGGAATATGTGTTCATTTGAGAGCATTATGTGGTTCTAAAGCTGACAAACAGGGATATATATTTTATTGAATCTCTTCAGAGATAATCCAGGGTGTATCAATAAATCATCAGCTACACTGTACACTTGTTCAGATTCAATATTGCCACAACAAAATACTTAAACCAACTCAACAACTACACAATTTTGTTTTGAGTGTTAGTTATCATCCTTGTAATTTGAAAACTATCATATAGCTAAGCAATATGCTTACTTCATAGGTATGACTTCAAAGCGAGTGTTCTGAATGGGTTGAAAACTACTCAGGCCACGGCAAAACTTTTATGGACACAAACATTTTAGGATTCTCCCATATGTTACTTTCACTTGTTTCTGATTCAGTTTTTCAAGAATAGCTTTACAAAATTGCCAGCTGCATCTCACAGTTCAAAATTTTGACATACCCTTTGTATCTGTAAAAGCTGTGTGCTATTACGGTTAAATGAGTATTTGTTCATTTAAAAGTTGTATGGTGTTATGTATATGGAATATTTGATCATTTGAGAGCATTATGTGGTTCTAAATTTGACAAACAGGGATATGTATGTTATTGCATCTGTTCAAAGATAAATGAATCTCAAAGTTGGCTCTGTAGCGACAGCAACCAACTAGTTATTTTATTGTAAATGTTAAGAAATAGATAAGTAAATTTTAGGCTCTGTAGCAACAGCAACCAAGTGTTTTTGGTCAACATTCACTCATTCACTAGCACATCACAGCCTTGTGAAGGAATTCCAAGCTGCCCCAGGCCAACCTATAACAATACCCAAGTTTGACTAGAATATTTTCAATAGTTTTCTATTGCCTCTGTTCTGAGTCACAATATTTTAATATTTTCATGACATGGCAAAAACAATAGTTTTAGAAATGGTAGTTTTGACCTGTTTATTATAAAACTAAAAAGTTTGTCATACAGAGAAGGATACATACTTGGTTTACAAACAAATACATTTGGGCCAAATACTCTTAAAAAAATCACATCACAATGTGTACAAAGTCCTTTATAAACAGTCACAACTCGAATTGTATATTCTATTTCTATTTGTTTTAAGTCACTGTCCTCACCTTAGACGTCCTCACATTTTACACTGATGGACAGCAATAGATATGTAGACTTTCTACTTGAGAAGAAATATATCCACAATTGTCTAGTTTGTAATTTTATTGGAAAACTGCCCCACTAATTTCACATATATCTTCATCACACAACCACAACCTGCTTTAACATTCCAGGTATGTGTATGCGTCAATTTCTTCTATGGAGTACACTTGATTAAACAAGTACATCACTACATCCTATAAACAGCTGTACTGTCCACTAAATATACAGGGCACGCCTCACGAGGGACAGTCATTCAAAATTGTTGGACTAGATATTGCAGCCCTATGACTCCTATGAGACATGTATAGCTCTTCGAAATATACACTAGTCAGCACCCATTGCCACCTGTAAAAAGCGGTTTTCTTTAGAATCCAGAAATCCATTGTATTTCAGTCTATAGCGCCTTACCTCTATCCAAAACCCCTATGCACTGGTACCTTATTGATCGTCAGACCTTCAACAAAGTTCCAGTAGTAAACAAGTTACAATAAACAATCAGAGATAACTTTAAACAATTAACAATATTGCCCTAGGGTCATTGACATTCGACATAACCATAAAAATAAAAAAAACAAAACAACAATCATAAAACATCTCTCCAAGAAGAAGCTTAAAACATATAGCCCCATCTATTAGTCACATACCAAACCTGGCTACCCTTGTCATCTGTCTGTCACTTAAGCCGCAAGCCGCTTACGGCACTATAGCATGCCCACTTTTTTCTTATTCTTACGTCTTACGTTACCTCTTACCTTACCGCACTATAAATGCTACTTAAAGCAAGTAAAATAGCAAGTTGTTTGCAATCGGGCGCAAGTTTGTCAACCTTTTCCTTTGATGTGGCTAATAACTATTTAACTACTGCCCTAGTCTGATATATCGCTTTAAATTATGACCTTCCAAAAACGTTTTCAATACACTTTATATTTTGGAATGAAGGTTATTGATATATTTTTAGGTCTTTCCCTTCCAGCTTGAAGATTGTAGAATCAGGAACTATCTTCTTAAAACTACGTTTTCTAACCTACTCCTTGACATGTCCGTCCGACACACTGGCTATGGCAACTTTTTTTGTATGACTTTCTTTTCTTATTGACGCATTACATAGGTAATAGGAACTTCATAAGTTGATAGGTGTGGATTATACGAAATTAGCTATAGTGATTTGTAATAGATGTTACATATGGCAAACTAGGAGAAGAGAGGACAGAACAGATAAGTATGGGTCTATTAAATAAAAACAAGTATTTTATTATTCTTCCTCTGATGTTATAAGTCTTTACTTGATATGCATTGAATAAAATGTCAGTGATAACTTGTTGTTAATGAGCCTACTTATAACGTTAAGTAAACTCTTCTATTTTCTATTTTTTAAGTAATTACTGAGAGTATAAGGATGCACTTGAAATTTTCCAGTATCTACTCCTGCTTAGTTGAATAAAAATAAGAGTAACCTTAAACCGGTAGGAATTAACTTGAAGTTTCTTGAGGTATCTCTAATGCATTCTTGTTACGAGAGAGTGGTTGTGCTAAATTCAGTTCTTGGATTTACATCATGGTGGACTTCATACCTGTTCATAATACTAAACAGTACAAGGAAAGAAAAAGCATAAGTTCCAGTAAATCTAAGGTTTTATTGCGTTTTGAAAGTGAAAGTGTAGACTATCTTACGGATCATTTTTTATCACAGCTAGATGAAACCAGAGGAGGTGTACTTAGCCCTCGACAAAGAATGGAGATATTTCTGCGATATGTTAGTGATACTGGATATCAAACAGGTGTTGCTGGCGTGCACCATACGACGGTATCTAAAACCATAAATGATGTAGCTGATAGGATAGTTGCAAAAGCCCATCGGTGGATAAAGCTTCCGTCTGACCTAGAAGGTATGGAAGAAGCAGGAAGCAAATGGTCAAACCGATTTCAAATACCTACAATCATCGGTGCACTGGATTGCACTCATGTCCAAATTAAAAAGCCTTCAGAGTTTGGTGACGAATTTATAAACAGAAAAGGATTTTCAAGCATCAATGTACAAGTAACTTGTAATGCCAGTGAAGTAATTACAACTGTGGACGCTCAGTGGCCAGGAAGTGTCCATGATTCCAGAATTTGGAAACGAAGTTCAATATATGAAACTATAGCCAGATTCCGAGGTAATTTTAGCCTTCTCGGAGACAGTGGATATGGGATTGCACCATGGTTATTATGTCCATTCAAAAACCCTCAAAACAGAAGTGAAGAATTATTCAATTTCACCCAGTCCAGAAAAAGGGTCATAATTAAAAGAGTGTTTGGGCAGCTGAAGTAGAGGTTTCCTATTTTAAGACATAAGATGATAGTGTCGTTGGCCAAAGTTCCAAAAATTATTGTTTGCTGTGCTATCTTACATAATATGTGCAAACATCTACGAGATGATTTTGAGCTCCCAAAAAATTGGATGGAACTCCCGGAGAACTCGCACATCCTGGAGTGCGATGCAGAAGTCGATAATGTTCGTCAAAGGGGTTCTGAAAAATGTCAAGCAATAGTGGATAACATATTTAATAATATTATTTGAAATATAATACTCAAGTAAATATGTAGTTTTTAGTGTTTCTTTTATTTTTGTTACACAAATGTGGTTATTTTTGAATAAATACTAAAATACATTTTGTATTTTATTATCCAATTAAATTAAACTCGAAATAAAAAACAAAAAAACATTTAAACAAGAAATTGAAAATATAAGCCTTTGACAACCAGTGTCGACAGGCAATTCTTCCTCACTTGACGACATATTTACTACGTTTTCACGAGTTTCTAAAACGTTTTCTCAACAAATTTTGTATTGTCGGTGTTTCGGCGCTAGAATATTTTCAACTGACACTTTTGACAAATGTCACTTCTTAGATGTACAACCTATTTTGCTGTTTAGCTTATGAGTATAAGTAAATACTTACAAGTAATTACTTAAGTTTCAGAATGTTTTTCTAGTACTAACTTATAAGAAAGATCTCACTTTTATTCAAGTGATATCTTGTACTTAAAAGTGTTAGCTTATATTTAAAACTTACTACTTCCAAGGCAAACCTTTTTATTCAGTAGACCCTATATCACTTCTCGCATTAGTTTTAAAAGGATCAAATTACATTTCTAAAGCGTCAATTGCAAATTAAAACTATCAGATGTAGATTCAAGTGACAGTTTGCATTTATAATAGACGCTTTATAAATATAATTTGATACTTCTGAAATCACTGCTGGAAAAGATATAGTATAGCTGAACATGAGTTCGACGGTGAATATAAAGTAGTTTTGTGGTGATTTAAAATCAATCCGTAGTGTACTAAACTTTAAGAAGCTAGATGCATTTCAAAGCTTTAAATAGCACAGAAGTCAAATAATGTAATGAATACGGATAAAGTCCCAATTGCAAATAGCTTTCTGTCTGCTGTAGTTTTTCAAAGATTATGTGACTATATGACGTACCCCTTTAACTATAGTGTTTGAAAAAAACCGGTTTAGTAAGAAAAACATTATTGGGTCCCCAAACTAGCTAGGCCTATACAAACATGTTATCTTACCTTTATGCTCTAGACTTCTAGAGTATCCAGTACGTTTTCCTCCTTCAGGAATGCCTTTTTAAAAGTATACCACATTTCAACCATGTAATAGATTGCTGCAGAGATGTCCATTGGGGAGTATCATTGTGTAAGTCATCAAATTAGTCTCCATGACAATTACCGAATGTAGTCTTTTCGAGATCATTTTTAGTAATAGAGAGCAACTATGTCTATACTTGCGTAAAAATGAACATTCTGTAAGGGTTTTCGACAAATATGCAATGTCATGGATTTGAAAACTGTTACCAGTTCAAGTAACATAGCAGTTCAATTGTTTGTACTGTGGCTAAACCACGGTCCAACAATGTAACCTCAAAAAGTTACATTTTCTAATGCACGTGTATGGACTGTCTATTTCTGTCGTTTTCGGTTAGAATGAAAATAAGAAATGATTACGAGATCTCGCACATGAGCGACAGCAATCTAGTTACAGAATCAGATATTATGTAAAAAAATCGTATTCCTCCTTAGCGCTCCCGATACAAGCCGAGGCATTTCAATCTGCTCAGATATATCGTATGAATGTTCCCGGAAAACGCGGCTGTAGTCCGCCGAAAGCGAGTTTGTTTGGTATTCGCCTTCGTTTGTTTGGGCAATGACGCCAACTTGGACATGTTTACAATGATTTTTCAACGGAATTACGATAACCTCACAGGTGGCCATGGATCACTTGCAAAGCGCTCATTCGTGTTTCGTAAAGTTTTGTATGCCGCATCCTAAATTCAGTATTTTATGGCGAATTACATCAGAATGTTATTCTTGATTCTTTATACCTATGTACGTAGTTAATGAGTTGAGGTAGGTGTGGGCCAGCTGGTATATAGCTCTCTAATACAGATCCAGGAAAAGTATAATGTATAATAATATATCCCTTTACTTTGTTACAGTAACGTAGCAACAAAGCTACTATACTATATCCAACAGTGGTTAAAAAAGGATCAAATTACATTTCTAAAGCATCAATAATTGTAAATTCAAACTGTCAGGTGATGTAACATTATAACTGGCATTATGAATCTACAATTCATGCTTTAGGAATGTAATTTGATTTTTCTGATGGTTAAGGCAGGCACAAAAGCTGATGAAAGAGCTTATGCATTTACAGAAGACATGACCAGTTATAAGAGAAATGCCATATGGGCTATAGTAGGTCTGCTGATAGAACTGCCACCTAAGCTGACAACTGAAATACCTGAACTTAGTAGTGAAAAAAGCCACGTTCAGGTTCTGCAGGTGGTATGATGAACTCTCGGTGCATCTGTCTCCATGTGAAAGCATGTGAACGTAGAGGCTCAAGTTCTTTTGATCCATAGACCCAAGAGCAGAACACTGTATGCAGAGTCTGTGACAAGCTTGTGGAAAGTAACTGAAGGATAAATCTGGACAATACGACTACATAGAGTGTTATGTTAGGGAAGTCACAATAGATTCGTATGTGTTAGGCCTTTGTGCCGTTCCCATAATATGTATGTAATCTAACCCAAATGAATGATCTGCTATCATGCAGGAAATAGATTTTCAGTTGTACCATCTTTGAGCAAAAAAGAACATATTTTTAGGAGGCCTTAAGTTTCAAATACTGTCTTGTTTCAACTCCTCAAGTCTATCACGGGTAATAAAGGCAGCTTAATTGTACACTTTGATGCATCTGTTATTCTTTGTAAACACTACATTTAGAGAGAATTCAATTCCTTATTGGCATCAGAATGCACATGGAGACTAATACATGATTTAGTGTGCAAGTGGACCTTTATGTAGGTAAACGCTGCCTACAATTATGATTTATGCAATAAATACTATTAAATTACCAATCAGGGTGATTGACAATCAATTAGTTTCACACAAACAGGTGCTGCAGTATTAATATGTGTATACTTTATAAATAGCATACGGTATTAGATGTACATGTTAACTGCATACGAACGGATGTCTAGCTCTCTATCTTTAAGTCCCAGGATGGCTATTAACTATATTTTGCATTATGTGCATCGCCCAGTGAGGGTTATGAAGCCCAGATTCACGTATCCCAATAGTATGCTCATTTTGAAATCCAATTAATTTCGCCGAAACGTATTATGTATTTAATTGTTCAATAAATGCTAGCCATATACCTCGAAAGTGTGCTGACGTTCCGGCTGCCCCTGCACCTTTGGAAAACACAAATTTTGCAATAGATCATTAAATTCCTAACAACAATGACACCGATTGATTAGTCGTCCCAGATTGTAGATAAATTATAAAAAGAAACAGTAGAATGCTTCCCGTTTTTGATCTAATGGCAAACTACAAGAAAACGTGCAAAACCGTATGGTCCATCTTTGGTTTGGGAAGCATTTGTACAATATTCTTCCTTCAAAGATATACAAGCAGACTACTTCATCGGCATATCTTTATTATGTAATTATATTTTTGTAGTGTTGAATCTGTCCCAATGTACGCAGAGTCCTGTTTGGGAAACATGTTTGAAACTTTTGGCTTCCTGAACTGGAATTGTTTTACGTCCCTCGCCGTAAGTGAGAGGAGTATTATAAATTTTAAATAATTGAACCTAAGATAATGTTTGAACTCTGTCCCTCAATCTCTCTGTCTCTCTGTCTCTCTGTCTCTCGTCTCTCCGTCTCTCTGTCTCTCTGTCTCTCTGTCTCTCTGTCTCTCTCTGTCTCTGTCTCTCTGTCTCTCTCTGTCTCTGTCTCTCTGTCTCTCTGTCTCTCTGTCTCTCTGTCTCTCTGTCTCTCTGTCTCTCTGTCTCTCTGTCTCTCTGTCTCTCTGTCTCTCTGTCTCTCTGTCTCTCTGTCTCTCTGTCTCTCTGTCTCTCTGTCTCTCTGTCTCTCTGTCTCTCTGTCTCTCTGTCTCTCTGTCTCTCTGTCTCTCTGTCTCTCTGTCTCTCTGTCTCTCTGTCTCTCTGTCTCTCTGTCTCTCTGTCTCTCTGTCTCTCTGTCTCTCTGTCTCTCTGTCTCTCTGTCTCTCTGTCTCTCTGTCTCTCTGTCTCTCTGTCTCTCTGTCTCTCTGTCTCTCTGTCTCTCTGTCTCTCTGTCACTCTGTCTCTCTGTCTCTCTGTCTCTCTGTCTCTCTGTCTCTCTGTCTCTCTGTCTCTCTGTCTCTCTGTCTCTCTGTCTCTCTGTCTCTCTGTCTCTCTGTCTCTCTGTCTCTCTGTCTCTCTGTCTCTCTGTCTCTCTGTCTCTCTGTCTCTCTGTCTCTCTGTCTCTCTGTCTCTCTGTCTCTCTGTCTCTCTGTCTCTCTGTCTCTCTGTCTCTCTGTCTCTCTGTCTCTCTGTCTCTCTGTCTATCTGTCCCTCTGTCCCTCTGTCCCTCTGTCTCGCTGTCCCCCTGTCCCCCTGTCCCTCTGTCCCTCTGTCCCTCTGTCCCTCTGTCCATCTGTCCCTCTCTCCCTCTGTCCCTCTGTCCCTATGTCCCTCTGTCCCTCTGTCCCTCTGTCTCTCTGTCTCTCTGTCAGAGATTATAAATTTTAAATAATTGAACCTAAGATAATGTTTGAACTCTGTCCCCCAATCTCTCTGTCTCTCTGTCTCTCTGTCTCTCTGTCTCTCTGTCTCTCTGTCTCTCTGTCTCTCTGTCTCTCTGTCTCTCTGTCTCTCTGTCTCTCTGTCTCTCTGTCTCTCTGTCTCTCTGTCTCTCTGTCTCTCTGTCTCTCTGTCTCTCTGTCTCTCTGTCTCTCTGTCTCTCTGTCTCTCTGTCTCTCTGTCTCTCTGTCTCTCTGTCTCTCTGTCTCTCTGTCTCTCTGTCTCTCTGTCTCTCTGTCTCTCTGTCTCTCTGTCTCTCTGTCTCTCTGTCTCTCTGTCTCTCTGTCTCTCTGTCTCTCTGTCTCTCTGTCTCTCTGTCTCTCTGTCTCTCTGTCTCTCTGTCTCTCTGTCTCTCTGTCTCTCTGTCTCTCTGTCTCTCTGTCTCTCTGTCTCTCTGTCTCTCTGTCTCTCTGTCTCTCTGTCTCTCTGTCTCTCTGTCTCTCTGTCTCTCTGTCTCTCTGTCTCTCTATCTCTCTGTCTCTCTGTCTCTCTGTCTCTCTGTCTCTCTGTCTCTCTGTCTCTCTGTCTCTCTGTCTCTCTGTCTCTCTGTCTCTCTGTCTCTCTGTCTCTCTGTCTCTCTGTCTCTCTGTCTCTCTGTCTCTCTGTCTCTCTGTCTCTCTGTCTCTCTGTCTCTCTGTCTCTCTGTCTCTCTGTCTCTCTGTCTCTCTGTCTCTCTGTCTCTCTGTCTCTCTGTCTCTCTGTCTCTCTGTCTCTCTGTCTCTCTGTCTCTCTGTCTCTCTGTCTCTCTGTCTCTCTGTCTCTCTGTCTCTCTGTCTCTCTGTCTCTCTGTCTCTCTGTCTCTCTGTCTCTCTGTCTCTCTGTCTCTCTGTCTCTCTGTCTCTCTGTCTCTCTGTCTCTCTGTCTCTCTGTCTCTCTGTCTCTCTGTCTCTCTGTCTCTCTGTCTCTCTGTCTCTCTGTCTCTCTGTCTCTGTCTCTCTGTCTCTCTGTCTCTCTGTGTCTCTGTCTCTCTGTCTCTCTGTCTCTCTGTCTCTCTGTCTCTCTGTCTCTCTGTCTCTCTGCCTCTCTGCCTCTCTGCCTCTCTGTCTCTCCGTCTCTCTATTTTCCTGGCATTTCAGGAATCCTAATCATTTTCTATTTTTTGAAGTGGGTGAAATTTCATATGCGGGAAGGCTGGATGATGGGGGAAATCCATTTTTTGTTTTGTTTTCATAAAGTACTCTCCATTGCCCAGAAAAATCGCTATATCCTTTGCAGAACATGGACTTTGGCATTTATGATTTATGGTATGACGTGGCTGAAATGACACTTTATCTTTTAGCATATGTAGTATTATTGACATGCCGGTAATGCCCGATGGAACAGACAACCACAGGATAAGTTGCAGAAATTACATTGTAAAATGTGTCGCCGTATAATGAAAAGTAGCAAGGTGTAGTCCTACATCGTTTTGCAATGCTTACACCGCAACATTATTATTAATGTTCTTATTTTTGTGACCGGCATCAAAACCACCTTTGTTAATCCACGTACGCGGACCGCGGACGCACCTCCCTGACGAGATTGGCGTTGAGTCACTTCATATGAAATACACACACAACATAATATATGCAGTATATACACTGAATACCGATAAACTGTTGAGATATCGGAAAGCTCATCGTCAACTGGTCGTACTAGAAATTTGTTCATATGATAGCATATACATTGTACAGTGCTGTCACACAGGAGCGGCGAGTACATGGGTGCAAAAGTGCACTTGCACCCAAAGAAAAATGATATGGGGTACGCAGCACCCCAATGTTTTTTTATTATAGAGGGTTTAGGAAATCGGCTTGATCGCAAGGACAGAAACACTGGTACACCTAGAGGTGTGAGAGAGAGTCTGCCCGCCCGACGTTGAACCAGCTTGAGTCCTCTGATGTCATGTCCAACCGACGCAAACGCGTCCATCCGACATGTCACCACGGCCCGACCGGCTAAAACCCATTCCCTATTTCCTTACCTCTGCTCGATCTCCATCTGCACCGGGCATCATCGTGAACGATATTCTTCACAGTGCAAGATGAGTTAAGTATGTGTTTTCTTCCCTTTCTGCTTCTTCTTGTTACATATCCCGACGTTCCTCTGTCTCTTTCAATTTTAAGATGCCTTGAACCATCTTGTGTACTATCTTCCAGCGTTTCTCGCTCGATATCATGATGGGCACCATGTTCTCTGGGGTCAGGTCCTCAGGCAGGTTCGCCCTCGCTTCCTGCTTGTGATAGGACCATCTGTCGCACTCAAATAGGGCGTGCTCGACTGTGTCGCTTTGGCCACAATGTCGACAACGATCGTCCGTCGCTCATCCTATTTTGTTTCTATATACCCGAAAGGGACCGTGGCCTGACAACGCCTGTGTTAGGTAAAGCAGGTTGTCCTGTGTTTATACTCTGCCCACTCTTGTATATTTGGAATCAGACGCTTATTCCACTGCGCCACCTCCGTTGTAATAGACCATATCCCCTGCCACTCGTCCATGGTTTTCTGCCTGGCGGTCCTCCGCCGCTCTGGCAGAGCACCATCCCCAATATACATATATCTCCTCTCCTTGGCCAACAAATGCAGTGGCGGTATCGCTGTTATAACCTGTAGCGCTTTGGTAGACACAGTACGATACGCACTGGCCACCCTCAGCAACGACTTGCTTTGCACCCTGTCTACGGTTTGCTGGTGCTTTTTCCTCTCCATCGCTGTATACCATATTGGAGCTCCGTATAGCATAACTGAGTGGATAACTCCGTTCAAGATCTGTCTTTTTCGCATACTTGGGCCGCCTACGTTTGGCATTATACGTGACAGCATTGCCACCTTTCTTTCTGCTTTCACCGCAGTTCTCTTTATGTGTTCGTTGAAACATCGTTCGTTGTCTACAGTAATCCCCAAGTACACTATCGATTTGCTGGGTACTATTTGCACCCCTCTAAGATTGAAACTCACTTGGTTCCTAGTGCAGCACCCCAATGTAAGTGATGTATAACCCAGCTGCGCTAACCCTGCAAAGTTTTCTAAAACAACGGACGCCCACAGCACGGCGTCAGTGTTAGCTTTGAGTCTCGCAAGACTCTAGTAATGGGAAGTTTGACTTATTGCACTGTTTCAAATCACCCTAGCTTACTGCTAAAATCACAAAACACTGATCCGAGTCAACTGGTATTAGATGATTCTAGACAGTAACGTAATTCGATGATTCGAATCAGTTGATTCAAATAAACGAGTCTCTGTTTGTCACAAAAGAGATAATGATATTTCAATGCTTCATTGCTTCTCAGAGCGGTCCGGTGAACTCTTTGTCAGTCGTGTTTGTCGATCTTTCTGGTTACCCAGAAACCATCAGATAAAGTCAGGGAGAAGTAAGTAAAGAAAATGAAAAGAGGGAGGCAGGAGAGCCCCCTCTTTATGAGAAAGTTCGACGGTTGGAGGCTATAACATGACATAGACTATTTGAGTTCGGTAATTAACACAAAAGGGTTAATTTTGAGGTTGTAATCCCTTAAGTAAAGAATGTCAAGGTCCCTGTGAAGGGTATCGTTTTGGAAAGACACCATGGGGTGTTAGTGGTTGTGTGCAATGTCCTGCTCTGCAGAACCTGCATGTGCATTTTGTCGAGGAAACACGAAGCCGCACTGCGTAGGTAATTGCGGAAGAGAAAGATATTTCACGAGCGATGACACCGCTGACGAATTTTGTAACAGGGCATCTTTCCGCCGTAATACATTTGCTAAAAATAAGTAATAAGTCTATAGTTTTTTATGTTCCAAGTTAATGCTATATTACTACCTCACTTTGTGGTTTTTTCAATAATTATAAACGTTTTTCTTTGTTCTTTCTGCTTATATCAGCCACATTCGAATTCACCACTTTGCACACCATTGAAAAATTAAAACCCCCCCCCCTGCTATCGCAAATCATTGACTTTTCAACGGATAAGATGTCTAACTAGAGTTTCTACCAATATAGTAGTAACGCAAATAGGAATTGCTCGATTATTCTTTTTTTTTGCCATTTCTAGACAACAGAAACTGAAATAGTGAATAAAAATAAAATTTCATAGAAGTGTCAGTAAACTCTCATTCCAATTAAAAATTCCATTGCCGCAACCCATTCCTCCGAGGGAGTTGGAGTTACAGGTGTCATTTTTATGTCAGAAGATGGTAAATGTAAAATCATTTCGTTAGCTGTTAACTTCAATCAGAGTCAGGGTTGCCACTGTTTTCTGTAAAATACTGCAATGAGAATAATGGCATCAAGTGATCTTAGGATCCGATAGACTCCAGCCAAAGGAATTGTCCTCCCTAAGCTGGGCCGACGACACTGGCTTCTGTTAAAAAGTCGGGAAGGTTTGGCAGGGAGAGGGAGGCAAGCAGTGGTGACTGAGGGGTTGTATTTGGGGATGGCAAAAAGTGCCTACTGGGGCCTACCTGCCAGGCGCGGCCGCCCCACAGCTACTACTACTAGTGCTGCTATACATCCTCAAGACACAACATGGCGCGATTGAGCGGCCACTCCCAAGCGCCGCGCCATTTTTTTCGAAGACTAGTAGAAGGTATACAAATAGTTCACAATCAGACCAATTTAAATCATGACGCGGCAAAAGAGAATGTTTACGCGTTTACGGAAATATTAATGAGTTTTTGGACCACTCAAACTAATGCCGAAGATGACTAAAACCCAAGTTATTTACCGTAGCGCTAACTATTGATAGACAAGAATTACTTTTTGGACCAGTAAAAATAACCTCATTTTTCGTTATTTGACTAATTGTTGCGCTCGGGTATAACACAAGTATAACATTTAAAGAGTTAAAGTATCCTCATTATCTTATTGACTAGAAATTAAATCTTTCAAAATATTAGAAGAGATCACCCATTCGTTTTTCTTTTTTCACGAGAATGTTGACTACCATACAACATTTGAGGTCAAATATGGGTGGAAGCGTGGAAGGTGGAACTTCGGAGCAAAACATTTTCTATTTCATCTCAAAAATAAGGGAAAAAATGGGAATCATTTACCTATTTCTTATTACTGCGCATGCTCAAGATAACGCTAGCCACGAAATTCGTTATTTTTGGTGTTCCAAAAACTCCCTATTGTCACGAGATTTTAATTACGCTGAAATGAAACGCGCGGTTAAGGTGCATAAACACCAAACGCGCCGCGCCGCGCAAAAGCGCAAAAACTTTTTGTCTAAGTAGACGTGGACACGCGCACAAACGAGCAGCAAAGCGCGTCTTCACTGTGGTTCCACCAACTGGCAGTAGTCAGTATATCAAAGGGAGCTCGACGTATGGTTCTGGGTTCGTGCGCGTTCTGGTGCGACCTGTTTGGAGGTAGCAGAAGCAGGCACTGTGTATAACATGGTACATTCGTCAGTTACTGCCATCTGTTATCAGTGTTTCTTTTGCGCTCTGAAATTTTGAAAGTATTAAAATGACCAAGAAAATGATAGACAACTGCAGTCATGAGAAAATTATTCGATTGATGAATTTATATGAATCTTAACCTGAATTATGGGATCCTACTAACAATACCCGTGTGGGGGCGGGTTAGAATATCTCCCATCGTATATCCTGCGTGTCGTAAAAAGCGACTAAAAGGAACGCCGAACTACTGTCGGTATAAACAGTAACCTCTTTTCAACCAACAGCTTTGGGTGGACGAGTTGAGAAGAGTCAGGACACCTTCTTGTCCTTGAGGTGAGAAATTGCCCCTAAAGGCGGATGAACCAGTAGGTATTATACCATCTGGTTAACGGCATGAGGATGCAGAAAGCAAATGGGAAACTACTGCATTAAAGATCTTAAAGATATCCCAATAGAAACTCGTAAAATGAGTAAATGCATTTTACACAACAGTTCACAACATGTCTGTTAAGACATTGTGACTATGATGATGATGACTAATAATGCCGTATCATTCAAAAAACAAAAAAACTCGACGCATTCCAAGAAATTGAACAAGCCGTCGGTGTGCCTTTGGATATCATAAAGGCAAAAATAACGCGTTCGTTATGTTTCTCCACTGCATCAGTTGTCAAACTAAACGCAGTGACGGCAATACCAGTATCTGTATCGCTCATACTGACAATGATCACTCTCGCGCTACGCGCGTAGCGGTACACTAAAAAACAAATATTTTTTGCAGCGCGGAGCAGCCTATTTGGACTTTCCTCGCACAGTGATCAAACAATACGCGTTTGGTGTGGATGCACCTTTATATTTCGCAGTGTGGAGTTACCCTAAGAATCGGGAGCAGTTTACGTGAATCCAGTGAATCGGCGGCGGCGGCGGCAGTAGCTGCACCAGCAGCAGCAATTCAGCCACTAGGTCAAAGTGAAAGCCGGTCGTGGACAACCGAAATCCTCGACAGCTCTTACATAACAACCGGCACGACGCGCGTACGTGTGTACCAGTATTCATACACACACCTCCTTCGTTGCTGATTGCAGCCGATTACCTTGGTTTTATACGGGAAACTCCAATTTTTATAGCCATAGCCGAAGCGCTTCTCAGTGGATGAAACTTCCTAAAAAATAATCTAGGGTCTAGTTTAAGAATATTTTACTTTCGCATATAAGAATGATAATAACTATATAAACATTAAGAAGCAAACCTCTAGCTGCAGGACGGCCAAATATTTCTAGAAACAGAGGGTTTCTGGTCTATACGATCCAAGAGATAATGATTACTCGACGTGAAGAGACAACAAACGACAACTGCACGAAACGCCACCACCAGGTGCAGTGCATAACTGTAGCAGGAACTGCACACACTGCTAGAAATAGCTGCCAAAGCCAGCCAAAGTTATACACCCAACATTAAAACTAACAGAAAACACAGGCCTATATACAAATGCACACCAACATCGGCAGATTATCTAAAATCATCAGTAGGACAGTAGGTCTACTAATACGTGCAGACAGTCGCAGGCCAACAGGACGTAGTTTTTCAATCCTAGTCCGACAAAGTTACCTATTTAACAGTAATTTTAAATAATAACGACATTCTAAGCACTTACTCTGAGAAGATGTCTAAATACCCAGACATTTTTATAGAAATGAAAATACTCTAGAAAGAAGAAAGGTAGTTATTTTCATCCCCTTATTATGTCAGTCTCAGGTCTCACACCACTAAACCCTCTATAATAAAAAAAAAGGTCTCACACCAACCACATTCACAGCCCACGTACAGCAATCAGAATTAAAGTGATTTAACAAAATATTCCAAAAGTAGGTGTTTCTGAAGACCTGGAGTATTATAATAATAAGAATCTTCTTCAGCACATATAAATAGCGTAATTAATGAATTGGCTGACTCCGTCAATATCGACAAATATTTTCTATATTATTATGAGAAGAATGTACAAAGCAATTGTGAATATTTATATGGTTATCCCAGTCGGGGCAAGCACAATAATTCTTACAATCGAAAGTGACAAAAGGTCTGATCCGAATTATCTCAAGGTTCGCTGTGTGTTGCATCTGCATGTAATGTAGAAGCTGCAGATATACTATCACTTCGCTTGTAATCGAAAATATAAAAATATCTTCTCTTGTGCGACGTATCACGTGAGTTATACCATTTCATATTTTTCTGTGCTAATAAAGTAGCAATTTGGCTTACAATTCGATAGCATTTATTTTGGTTACGGTATATTAGGTCATGCCGCTGAACTGAGACAAAATCATAACTGAATTCGCATACATTCTATCGTAATCTCCGTCAGTGTTTTAGACTGATGTGACAAAGTATCATTTTTTGCAGTTGGATGTGATAGACGGAAGGATGTAGCCCAGTTATCGGGTTAAAAATACTGGATGCCGTTTTGAAAATTGTTGATCTCACGATTATCATAGCTATTTTTCAATCTATTGCCACCGCCAGTTAGTCAAGGACATTAGAAATACAACTGTGCAAAATAATATTTGTATCTGCAATTAAGATTTTAGCAAGGATTCAATCTTTACCGCGACGTCTATAAATTCTGCGAGTTTTAATTATTGTCACTAAATTTAATTAACCTTTTGATTCAACTACCTTGAATAAGCGATAAGATCAGAGTTTTCCAAAAGGCAAACGTAAGGTGTTATTTTGATCTGATTCTGATTCAGCAATTCGAAACAGTTAGGATATTTATATTTGTATCACTAAAAGTATATGCTAGAGATTTAAAGATATATTCTATGAAATATAGTTCAAAAGTAGTAGTTTTTCTTACACTTATGCTCGCAGTCTTTCACTTACTTAAATATTCGCAAAATTAATCTTAATCTAGATCCAAGAAATATACCAAGTAGGTGTAATAGAATCCATACAAAATATGATCTGATGATAATTTGTTATAATACAATACCTTATATATACCATATATACAATACCATTTATAAGGGCTAGATTTTACCAGTTCAGTGATTTTCCTAATTTCCCTGTTTAAAGCCTTGACCTTTATCATAGGCGTCCAGGACTATGTTTTGTTATACTTTGGTAGGGAAGGCCAGAAGATTACTAGTCTCTAACTCCCTCTGCCCCACTGCCCGTTCCTATTTCCAGCTATTTACTAGGTCAAAGCCTTCAAATACAGGTATCTGCAAACAGATAAAGTTAATTTAGTAAATACTGAGTCATATGCATAATTTTCAATATTTATTTGGCGTTTGTTGAGGGGAGAGTCAACACGGTCAACAAACTGCAGCTTTTGCCGCGTGTTTCTATTTTTTGTGACCTATATTCACCAAAATAATTCCTGCAATAATTCTGAAACTTTACGCGTTTCTTCCTATCTGCCATTATGCCGCTGGCCAACATATTAAATGATCATTTATACATACTAAATGATCTGAGAAGAAATAATTTCGAAATCATTAATACTTGGCAAGTAGCCTGCGCATGCATAATCAGAAACAGAAGGAATGCATGCCACAAAACTGAACTGAATGCTTTTTTGCAGTGAGTTGGAGTCAGATATTCTGGATAATGCTTTTTATCATAGGTTTTTAGGCTCAGTGGTTACAGCCGAGGGCTTGAGACCAGAAGATCCCGGGTTCGATTCATGTCAGCGGTTTTTTCACACACAAATAAATTTCCATAAAAAATTCAGCTAGGATCTCCTTAGCCTTCACTATTGGCTTCTAATTAACAGTGCTGTTGCTAGAGTGGCGCCGGGAAACAGGAACAAAGCCTACACAGAACACGAGCAGTTGATGACGTTAACCCAGAAGTAAAAAAACTCTTAATTACCCTTGTTTCTCAAAAGGAGAAATGTGATCCTGAATACTAATGAAAATAGTAAAGGAATTTAGAACAGTATAAGGGAATCGTAAATATTTATATCGATGTTATTAGTTTGTGTACAGGATTTCAAAAAGGAAAATTGACATTGTTCGCTATATCGTACGGGAAAGAGCCCGCAGTTCCAGGACGTAGCAGTCAACAAATCATCTCAATTAAATGCATTATTAATACTCCAGGGAAATAAGGTTCTTCTCATGACACTCGTTCATACAGCAATCTGACAAGTTTTTTGTCTACAGGAACAAAACCTATCTCCTTATTGCGTGAGATTTTTGGGCCAATATCGGATAAAACTTACAGATGCTGTTTTAAAGTAGTTACCTACCAGTAAAAAGTGTTGAATTGTAAGTGTTTTTAAGAAGAACTATTTTTAAGTTATAAAATGGCGGTTTTATACATTTTTAAAAACTAATTTATTTATTTTTTAGAAAATTGCAAAAAACCGAAAAAAATATTGAAAAGTAATTTTAAAATAACATTTGTACAAATAAACTTGATGATATTTCACTAAAAGTCCTTTTGTGACACAATACCTGTATGTGAGTAAATTCATGAAATAGTTTAAATAATATTAAAATAGTTTATCCCATGGAGATTTTCTTTGCAGTGTTATAAGACAGAAAATCGTAAGACTCAGAAATGTACAGGCAACATATCAAACATTGGCACTTTGAGTCAACATCTCTTGCAATAATTTATCCCAAAATCCGAAGAAACCTCCTTCTACTAAAAAAACTGGGATAAAAATAATTACTTTCTTCTGTATTGAAAAATTATTTAACGATAATGCTCTAATTTTGTGCCTATAAAAAAACTAAGTACGTAACTTTTTTGCTATTGAGTTTACAATAACTTTTTATGCCTGATAATTTGAAATTTTAAACAAAAAGAAAATGGCACAAAGGTAACCATTTTTCTTTTAAAATTGACACTTCATTTGTTTAAGAATAAAATTTGTTCAAACTATTTTATGAATCGAACAGAAATGCAATATCAGAAGTCTAGGTTTATTTGTAGAAATGGTATTTTAAAGTTCTGTTTTGACCATTTTTTTTCAATTTTCTCAGCAATAAATACATTTTTCCAAATCTGAAAACCGCCATATTATAGATTAAAGTAACTTCTTTTAAAGATAGTTTTAACTGGTAACCACTTTAAAACAAAATCTGTCATTTGCACCCTTTATTTCCTTCATAACATTCATTTGACCAAAGATCTTAAGCAACAAACACCTCAGTTATACGTTCCTATAAGTAAATATGACCCAAAAAGCTTGTCAGATTGCTGAAGTGTCTCCCCAATCATACTTTTCTTGTTTATTTCCCTGGAGTATAATGAGCTAAATAAGGCAGCGCGTTTTTAAACTATTTTGTTTGATGTGGTAGCATATATCGCTAAAAATTTGCGATAAGGATATAGAATAAATTCAGCGTTGAATCTGTCAATGCAATAATAATAGAATATTCCGTTTAAAAAAAATCGTCTTGATAGTAAGACCCCATATGCCGCTGCCTTCAAAATACTTCAACCAACGGTGTATACAGGAGACACTTTAATCTTTTGTTGGTCAAGTCAGAATAATCTTATGGTCGATTGTTTGAATTTTATGGAGGGATGATACATTTCGTTATGTCAGGCAAGAATTGTGAAAAATAGAATATTTAATTAAATTGGGCATATTTTGTTGAAAAAATTTGTTTAATCCTTGTTCCAAAAACGTCATTATTATTGAAACATAACTGGGTAGGTAAACTTTCCTTATCTATTGAAAAACGTTCAGTTACGCTAATACTAATCTGACATAAACATTAGGTTCTTCATTTGAGACGAATTGAAAATTTACAAACCACGCCTTTTGATTTTGTAGCCACGATATACGAATATTAATTTTAATCAATGTTTGTAATATAGGGCGAGTCAGGCTCGAGCAGTAAGCATTCCATTTTTGGTGTTTGGTCACATTTACGGCAATTGCACAAGATATCACTCCTTCAAGTTACACAATGAAAAAAAGTGAAGCAAGATGTCCATTCCTATCAAGCAACCATCAGTTATAAGAATGAGTTCTTACACTCCATTCATCTCTAGGTTTTGCAACATACCACTATCGGAAACTAAGGAATGCCGCCGCTCAAGACGTTAGTCCGGGAAATTTTTTTCAAAACTAGAGTAAAAAAAGAGCTATAACTGCTTAATGTTGCATTTAATTGTGTCGATACACAGTTAAGTATAAATAATAACTTGTGGATACATATACGAATAAAACGAAGATTTCAAGTATTCCATTGTAAGTAACAAAAACGTTACCTGAGCCGATTCATGATGAAACGTCAAAAGTGCAAATTTTATAGACAAAAGTAATACTTTTCAAGGATTATTTAGTTTTGTTGATAGACATGGAAGTATTGTACAAATAAATGTAATTTACATAAGCAGTCAGAAAGTGTCCCACTAATGCAAGCAATACACTTTACACTTTTTTTTGGAACGTAATTTGGGTATCCAAAATAGTCTTTTATTTTTTTGTTTGCCAGTATGTCGATGATTCCTTTCCGTTGTATAACTATTCATATCGATTTATAAGATGACTGATTAGGATTTCTGAGGAGATATGTGGATTTTTCGGCAATTTATATGGATCTATCGACTAACTGGTGGATTTATTAGTCAAAAATATGACGCACCTAATTTTAATATTCATCCCTAGAATAAAACCTTGTTTTTAAGCATTCTACAGCTCCCTAACCATTTTCCAGAACCTGTTGAGCGGGCTTTGAAAGAGGGTGGGAGCTAATAAATATTTTGTTTGCCGAACTTGAGAATGTGTGAGTAGTACAGGGTGAGTCCTAAGTTGATACTTTTATTTAACTGTGTATAGAAGTCGTTAAAATAAACAACTTTTTCAAACATTTTTTCTCAAAAAACTAAAAAATAAGCGAAATACAAAATAAAAGAATGTAAATATGGACTTGTGTATCGAAACATACTTATTCTGTTTGTATTTAGTTTTTTGCTCGGATTTCTGTCTTATCGATAAGGCTTGCATCTGTCAGATAGTGCAGTATTCACTTTCTGTTCATCGTTGTTAATTTTAAATTGGTAAATCCTAAAAGTGGCACATTATTAGAAAAATTCCACTATAAAACTAAACATAAATAGACTAGATACGTCTTGGATACACAAGTCCAGACTTGCTTGTTTTGATTCTGTATCTCACTTATTTTTCAGTTTGCGGAGAATAGTTGTTCAATAAAGTTGTTTAATTTAACAACCTCTATGAACAGTTAAAGAACAACTCAGGACTCACCCTGTAGATATATTTTTTCTTTTATTTTTATTGTTATTTTAAATTCATTCTATATTTTCACTTGAATTTTAATTATAATTTTATAAAGCTTAACTAATAAAGTATAAACAAACTATAACCGATCGTCCAAATTCTGTACATAATCAATGGCCGCGAAATTCGCGTATAGAAAGTCATCCTGGCCTCCTCCTTAGTCCATTTGGACCCTCTTGTAATGTGGTGGGTGGTTTGGTAATTCACTCCGCATGCACCTAAAGAAATACTCCGTTCATCTGTCATGTTAGGTTCTGATTGTGTTGAGACTATCTAATGTTTTCCGGGCAAGATCAAAACCAGACTTTTTTCAAGCATCTGCAGCATTTATCATGGTTGTACATAAGTTCTTTCCGTTTATTACTGTTTTCAGATGTTTATTAGGTCACAGCCCGTTAGAGATTAAATTAGTTTTGGTTTTTTTGTGGTGGACTCTAACCTCACACATCCAGCGAAGCTTATTACGTCCAGGTCCAGGAGCTTTTTCCCAATAACATTGTCTGTCCCTTGAGCCTGATGGCAAGTCTACACTCCTTTTCTCTGTTGGTGATTCCAAGGGTGTATATATTTTGTCTAAAAAGCTAGTTAGACGCAGGTATCTTGAGATGGATGGGTCTCTGGAACGGAACACTAATGGCTCTCAGAAGCTAACGACAAGCTGAGCATTAGATTGTCATCAGGCGCCGTGAACTCATGTATCGGCAATACTACAGTTGTCTGGGTACAAGGGCACTCACAGTATGCAATGCAATATTTTACTAGATAGTAGCTGCTGTAACCGAAATCTTGGGACCCGAGCCTTTTTGTGTGTTTCTCTCCGGAGCTGTAACAATTTTGAGAGAGCACCCACAAGACCGCGTGGGATGACACTTCTGGCTGCTAAAGATTCCTTAGCAGTGAGGATGTAGCTAAATACTACCTGTCCATGCCCAGAGAACACTTTTGCATCGCGACGTCCACTGTTAGTGGACACTGTCAGCTAAGGAAGCACATCTACATTATGAGGTTAAGTTACACACCCCTGTGCGGGGGATGTGAAGGAGAAGTTCAGACTGTTGAGCACCTGATGTGCAATATGTGTAAATAGGTAATAAGTAAATGCTATGAAAATACATTGTGATGTTCCACATTTTATTCCGTAAATTTAAAGCGTCCAATATTTATTATGCAAAAGTGGAGCATATTGCATACAATCCGCTGATGCACGCGCAGCAGCGTGCCCTCATCGTGTTGGCAGTTTTTTGTGTTTTTTACATGCACATAAGTAACAATACATCATTTAGGATGTATTTCTGCATATATTATGTTCTATAACAACAAAATAACATGTTTCTACTGGAAATATTGATATGTACTTTTGTATCTTGATTATGTAATTTTATATAACATAATATAATGAAAATTTAGTATTTGGATGTACGTACTTCTTCGGCATGCTTAATGCAATTTTACGGAATTAATCATGAACACATGCCATGTTTAACACTGGAAATATTGTACATTATTTTTTATATAATAAAATTACTGGTCACCCGTGTGGGGGCGTTAGAGTATCTCCCATCGTATATCCTGCGTGTCGTAAAAGGCGACTAAAAGGAACCAAACTACTGTCGGTATAAGCAGTAACGTCTTCTCAACCAACAGCTTTGGGTGGACGAGTTGACAAGAGTCAGGACACCTTCTTGTCCTTGGGGTGAGAAATGCTTGCTAAAGGTGGATGAATCAGTAGACACGTCTTGTCAACGGCATGAGGATGCAGAAAGCAAATGGGAAGGCTACTGTATTAAAAATCTCTAAGATATTTCAAGAGAAACTCGTAAAACGAGTAACTTGAGAACCAGCGAGGCCTCGGATGTGATGCCTCGCGGTCCGACTGGCAATCGGCACTGTTCCTCGTCCGGGGAGTTCAGTGTGAAATTAGTAACCGGGCACAAGAAGTGCGACCATCAGACCTCTTGTGCGAAATTAACTACTGATGACATTTTTAAAACGCACCGACAACATCGCCTGGCAACTTGGAACGTTAGAAGTATTTAAGCTATAGCTCAGCATCTTCGAACAAGAGCTTACAGCAAACAAAATAGCCACTTTACTTCTAGCAAGGGGAATTTTATTTGCTTTTCAGGTAAATCAGATGAAAGTGTTAACGCTGTTGGCTTTTGGGTGGCGAAAGCTCACGCAAGGACCATTCTTGGTTACAAGTGTATTAGTGACAGAATCATAACAATACGTATCAATGCGGACCCTACATCGATCAACATTGTGCAAATCTATGCACCTACGACAAATTCTGATAAGGAAACATCTTTCTATGACGATCTTGAGTCTGTACTTGAATCCTTTTCGAATCAGGAAATGGTCCTTATTTTGGGCGATTTTAACTCAAAGGTTGGTCAAACCATAGATGATGAACATCTTAGGGCACATATTGGTGAATTCGGTCCTGGTGTCAGAAATGAAAGGGGTCAATGTCTGCTTCAATTCTGTATTGACCATAATTTCTCAATTGCCAACACTATGTTTTCACAACATCCACGGCGCTTGTATACTTAGACCTCTCCTGACGGACGATTTCGTAATCATTACATTACATTAAATTTTAGTTCGTACACGGTGGAAGTCATCTATTAGCCTTTGTAAGACTACCAAGTTCTGACTGCGGCTCAGACCATCAATTACTTCTATGCGAGTTTCAGTTAAAACTGAAGATACATGTCCACGTTCTAAGTGGATAGTACAGATGGAGATCGCTGAGCCTGCTTCTTTTCGATCAAAATGTTCAGGGCTTTTTCGGGATGCCTCTATAGCCGATATTTCAAATTCAAATGATATGTGGCCATTATTCAAAAATTTGCTTTTACATGCTGCCCAGATAAGTCAACCAAAGAATAGCACTCAACCAAAACAACAACGGATTGGTAGCCACACATTATACGTTATTGAGGCACGTAGAAGCCTTAGGATCTCAGGTCTGCACTATGCCGAAAAGATAAGAACTATTATCTACTGAAATTGTGCAGGGAAATAGATATGCAAAAATCCTGAGGGACAGCTAATTGTCTAAAGTGGAACATGCCCTCAACAAGTTAAAAACTAATAAAGCTGCAGATATTGATGCTATTTCTGCAGAATCGTTAAAATGCTTGGGTGATGACGGCATCTCTCTTTTATATAATATTTGTAAGAGGGTCTGGTCCTCCGGTGTTTGGCCAGATGAATGGTGCACATCAATTTTTGTTCCACTCCATAAAAAGGGATCTCCAACAAATACAGACTACTTTCATTAATCTCTCATGCAAATAAGGTTCTACTATATGTTTTACAATCTCGTTAGGAGGGTTTTATTGGATGGCAAATTTCTCAGGCGCAGGCAGGTTTCGTGAAAGGACGCGGTACGCGTGAACAGATCTTAAACTTAAGACAAATTATTGAAAAAGCCAGAGAGCATTATTTTCCAGTTTTTATCTACTTTGTGGACTATTCTAAGGCGTTTTATAACGTAAAGTGGCCTAAACTGTGGGGAATCCTCATCTCTATGGGAGTTCCCTATCACCTAGTGTCTGTAGTACAGCAACTCTATGAGTCTAATTCGGCTCGTATAAGAATTGATGGTAACCTGTCTGGTCAAACTGTAACCAGAAAAGGAATTCGTCAGGATGTGTATTATCTCCGACGTTATTTAACATTTACTCTGAATTTGTGATGAGACAGGTATTGGGCAACTACAACCCTTATTGCTGCTTTTAAGGAAGAACTATAGTAGCTCTATCAAACATCTTAGAACAACACAGTTCAGCATATGGTCTTGGTATTAACTACAACAAAACCAATGGTATGATCGTAGATAGAGATCATGATAATCATCGAAAAATATAGTCAGTGGGCCGTTGTGAAGTAGTTCAAAGTTTTGTGTACCTCGATTCTTTGATCGACAATTCGGGTAGCTGCAAAAATGAGATTCGACGGCGCATTCAACAGGCACGTGTGGCCATGATAAAGCTTTCTAAAATATGGCCATAATATCACTAAAGCTACCAAAATGTCGCTGGTTCATTCTCTTGTGTTCTCCATCTTTTTGTAAGCCTCGGAAGCTTGGACTGTTAAAAAGGCAGATAGAGCTCGCATAGATGCTTTTGAAATGTGGACGTGGAGGAGAATGCTGGGAGTTCCTTACACCGGCCATCGAACTAACGTTTCTATACTGGATCAGCTCGGTAATCCAAAGAGACTATCCTTTATTGTGTGCTTACATTCTTCGGACATATACATAGAAGCGATAATATGGAGAAACTAGTAGTTCAGGGTCATACTCCGAGTGGGCGGCGCCGTGGCCGTTCCCCTACACGCTGGGTGGATACGACGAAACAGCTGCTGAATAGGAGTATCAAGAACACCCCTGAACTGACAGTACAGTACAGTACAGTTCTCAAAACTATTGATATTATTCGTGTCGGCAAAACTCTAGCTCCGACTTAATGCATTTTACGAGTTCACAACATGTCTGTTGACATTGTGACTATGATGATCATGAAAATTACTGGTACTGGAATTTTACATTTGAATGTTTTACTGCGTGTTGCTTGAAGCTACAATAATAATCACCTGGCCTATTCAGCAACTTGATGTAGCGTACAGCGCTAATAGATGAATGTTCCTTTTGAGAAATAGACTCGAGAAGCGATCGGAACGTGGAATAATATCCGGTAAAAGTGGAACACTGGATCCGCGACACCCAATGGTAAATATTACAGGGTCGATTTGTCATTTGCAGCCGCCAAGCGGTTCGCGTTGATGGGAGACTTATATGGAAATCCGTTTTCATTACGATTATATACGCAGTAACACTGATTGTCTGCTCATGTGATCTTGTCTATTTGACAAACTTGCCAGATGGTCTATTGCTCTACTCATTTAAAGCTTTGAGATAGTTCAGAACGTTCAAGCTGTTAGATGAGCTTGTAAAGTTGTTACAATTGTTTCACTAGGCTGAAAGAACGAAGCCGATGCCAATTTCAATACTCAAACTATTTCAATCCAGTATTGAGAGAAGTTCTTTCGATCGTTGATACCTATATCAAAGTACTTTCGTTTCATAGCTTTTAATAGATACATAAAGAATCAATCCATTTAAGTAAACAGTGCCGATACTCTGTAACATAGAAACGTGTTTCTATGCACTATGTACTATGGGATCGGGTGGCCTCGAAAATATGGCGGCGTGCCGTGACAGCGTAGTAGACATGTGATAGGCACCCGAAACTGCCCGATCGCCATGGTCGTCATGGTGATAGAAACATGTTTCTATCTCCTTAAGGACCGGTTTCTCAATGTCCAGTTAAATATTTATCTACAAGATAACAGCAACTGTTAGATAAATTGTTTAAACAATTGAAGGCTAAACTTACCAAGTCACGTAAATCTTATCTAACAGTTGTAGCCATGGCAACGCTATCTGGCAGATACATATCTGACACTTTAACTGGACATTGAGAAACCGGCCCTAAGTTAGAGAGTACCGACTCAGTTCACTAACAGCTTGGTCACTTCGGTAAACTTCTCCAAGGTACAAAATGTTTAACAAACACTACATATTTCCACCGGACAAACGGAGCTTTTTATTCTGAAAAAAAGTTGTCATGGTAGTGGATTTGTTGTCAGTGGTCATGGTAATGACACTGACATTGCCGAGAAAAGTTGGGAAACATAGCGCTAAGAAAATAGTTTGCGCTTTGACAGCCTTCTAAATTAAAAAAGAAAGTCTTAAAAATATGTCAGTACTCTTTGATTTATACTTCTTGAATGTGTTTAAGAGTGGTATATCACTCTCGTCCGAAACTTGAAGAATTACTAGGTAACCCAAAGGAGCAGGACCTGGTGGGTGTTTTTCAATCGTTCACATGATGCGGTCAAATCACCGTTTCGGTAATTTTAACTAATCGGTAAAAAACTGAACACTTCGCATGCATACACATTGCCACTAGTCACCGATTAGGTTTTATTCTCGATTTAGCTATTCGGTTTTCGGACTCATCGCGTGTTTACACGTCCATTTAAATGTACGCGCCACTGCAGTACACGGTAAAAAAACGATTCGGTAAAATAGCCGAATCAGTGTCGTGTGAACGGGCTGTTACGGTAGCTATGATAATTGTAATAAAAATTACATAGTGTTAATTAGGAGATCTATTAGGACTAGAACACATAAGCTTACAGTAACTGTTCATGTGTTGGGTAGTGGACGTAAGGTGGATTAAAGTAATTTAGAATCAGTTCGTATTGTAACAGACAATGTAATGAATATGAGCAGAGGCCCGATAGCAAACATCTTGCTATTTGCTGTAATTTACCGAAGATTTCACAGTTATGCAACGTGTTCGTCTAACAGGTAATAGAGGCTTATAAGTACGATATAAGGCAATGATTAGGAGTTAGTATGTAGTCAAAAACTTCTCCTGGAGGTGTTAACACAGTTATTAGAATACTGTTCAGGTTTGTAAAAAATCGGTTTCGCGAGGGGTTGTACTATGTTGTTGCTGCGCCAAAGAATATAGTGTCACATTATACTAAATGTTCGGTAATAGTACATTGCTCAATGAGCAGTAATGGCTGTAATAACTCACGCAGATGACGTTTGCATCACGAGCGGTAGTCAAGCGCTGTAAATCCACAAATGTGTAACTACCATTACCGCGAGTTGAATACTATACTTTATCTACGACCTAATATGAGTAGTACAGTTCAAAAATATATAATAATTACAAACTATTGGCAACTTAACCTCACTTCTGTCACTGAAATAAAACTACTGCCGCCGTTCGAATTAGCGTTTGGGGTTTGATAGCACATTCCAAGAGATCAGTACTGGCATCCAGTAGGCGTTGTTCAAATTCACGGCCGGGCCGTGAGTAATGAAAAAAAGTTCGTGCTGTTTGTTTATAGGTATTAGACGTTTTCACGGATCACGTTCCAGACTAGTTCGGATAAAGAGCATATCCGTAGTATGATTCAGGTCAGGGCGTTGGCAGTATGTAAATATTGTATGTAAACTGATTCTGTTTACATCACAGAATCGGTTTACATAAGGATTTACATACTATGCATGCGCTTTTTTCCGAACCAGTCCGGAACATGATTCACGAAAACATTCAGTATAACCTGTTCAGTAGTCGTTTGGTAATGTCTGTTTAACTTAATGGGAGGGAGTAAACAATTATTTTAAATAATTGGCATTTATTCATTGGTTAGCTGACCCCAAGTAGCAAGCCTTGCCTCTTGAGAACTAATGTCCTATATGAGTCAGTCATTATGAGATCAGTCAGTAATACATCGATGTCTTAGGGTCTTCATGTTGCCTGTTTTATGAGCTGGTAATGTAGTAAACAATGGTGCAACCCCAAGAAACGCAACCGCAAAACATAATTTTTATTTGTCTTGAAATATGGGTTAACTGGAGTGATAGAAGGAAGCTTAAGGAATGGCGTATTTTCTTAAAACGAACCCGCTATACTACTTTTCTTTCATTTCATCAAGCTCCAAGGATAAAAAGAAAAAATACATATTCTTTTTTCCTACAATCGGATGATGCCATTTGAGAAACAGATGGAGCGACAGAAAATGAAGGGTTAAGTAAGTCGAGCCACTATTATGGTGGGGAGAATTTTAAAATTACGTTATACCTCCTTTTCAAATAAAAATCCAGGATACCGTGGAAACTATTTTAGTAGTTTCGCTATATGTTCAACGCAGATAAATGTTTAAGTGTTTTAAGATTATATTCTGATCTAAAATCGATTGTTCCACCTCGAGGAACAATTTAAGGCATTATTTTGTTATATGGATCAAAAGTGTCCAATAACTTTCCTAACATTCTATTCAGTTTGATTCTGTATGATTGTTTGCATAACTGGCATTTAAAAAAACACATAATAGTGTATCATTATATTAAATATATTTATTGGTTAAGAGTTATATTTTCTGAAATCACAGAAAGGTGCTAGATGATTAGGAAGTAACATACTGTGATACTTTCTTTTAAAAACTGTAACTGAACCTGAAAATATTGAACCAAACCAAAGCAGAGGCACACACCCTTACATCTTGTTCCACAACATTTAGCTTTGCACGGAGTCTTTTATACCGGGCGTTCCAGAATTTCCTTTACACGTGATATTCTCGAAACAAAAAAAAGGTTGAAACAAAAAGTAAGTAGTATTTTGGAAAGTAGTATGGGGTCTATCATACCGTGCTTTAAAAACGTTATTTTTTCACATCAACCCTTAAAACTCACCCCCAACTTTTTTTTTCGAATAGCAACAAATAGTTTTTCCTACACATATTAAGTCCTAATTTTATTTAAAATCTTTTAATGCTTTTGATTTTATACACAAATCTAGTTTTTAGGTAAAGTCATGCGCATAATATAAATAAAATAAGGATTTTTTTGAGACGTAATATTTTCGTTCGTTAAAAAATAAAACTGAACGGGCCTTGAGTGTCCTATCATACTATGCTCTCCAATCATTTTTTTGTACAACCCCTAAAACTCACCTCCAACTTTTTTCCAAATAACAAGCTCCAGCTTTTCCTACATAAATGAAGTCATTATTTTATTTAAAATCTTGTAGTGCCTTTGATGGCATACACAAATCAGTTTTTCTTCGCAAAGTCATAAGCGTAAGATAAATAAAATAACCAGCGTTTTTGGCAACCCCTAAAACTCACCTCCAACTTTTTTTCCAAATAACAAGCCACAGCGTTTCCTAGATAAATGAAGTCATGATTTTATTTAAAATCTTGTAGTGCCTTGGATGGCATACACAAATAAGTTTTTCTTCGCAAAGTCATAAGCATAAGATAAATAAAATAACAATTTGTTTGAGGTGCAATATTTTCATAAGTAAGGAGGATAAAAAGCCATTGTATGATGATAGGTCATTCAGGACCCTTAAAAACCCACCGAATTTTTATATCCTTTTTCTTTGCAAAAACATTAGGCCCTAAACAGATTCTCATTTTATTTATATTATAGTTATGATTTAACGAGAAAAATAAGTTTGCACCAAGTATACCACAAGATTTTAAATAACATAAATAAATATAAAAATAAATGAAATAGATATAATTTATGTAAGAAAAAGTTTTCGGGGATGACATTCAAAAAAATGTTTCGAATACATGGTATGTTAGACCCTATAGTACCTTCAGAATCATAACTCAGTTCTTACTTGAACCGTTTTTTGTTACCAAAATATTACGTGTTATGGAAATTCTGGGACACCCGGTGTATTAGAATACTATCTTTCTATATATATAGATAATTTTGAATTTAGATAATAATGAATTAATGAGTGTAAAACGTTCTCTACGTTTGCCAGATACCATACAGAGTTTAAGAGCCCAACATCCTTTGGTGTTGACCACTGCTTCTCAATTTGAACTAATGTCAAAATGTTATTTCTCACCTTCTTCTTCTACCAAGTGTAAATTGTAAAATAATTGGTTATGTTCAGTAGGAAATCGTATCATTTCTTTTGAAACAAGACTACTTCAGATATATTTTTCTCGTCATTAGTTGACAGTGTTGACACAGAAATTTCATCCTATCATTTTAATTCAGTATATTCAACGAACTATTTGGCCAAGGACCAAATTGTTTCGCCTAGTAATGATAACATAATTATTCACAAATTATGAGATGTGTGTCAATGCCACCAACTGTTTATTGAAAAACTACTATCATATAACTGTGCACTCCAATTTGCTGCCCTATTTTTCGAAAATAAACGGGAAAACATATGTTTCATAATATGCAGTGCTTGTGTCAGAGGCTTCATGTAGAACGTTACCTAGATTTATTAAATGAAATTCCAGTACATTTTTCGCCCAGGTCATATATCTTCTTACGCTTATGAAAATGCATATAACAGAAATGCATTTGCCCGCCAAGTTCTCGATCCAAAGCCTTCTCTGTTTGACTCCCTGCTTATTTGTTTTAAAGGTGCCTCACTTATATATAAAAAATTTCACGCAACTCGATCAATCGTTGTTGAAGTATAGCCATCTAGTTATCGTTTACTATTTTAACCTTTTTTTTAAATCTCCATATAACTGGAAGTAGTGAATCGATCCTGCAGTTACTGAGATCACGTGGGTAAGAAAATTGCCACACATTGCCCGGTCTACAGAAAGACCCTCACATATGGATGACATAGATTTTCCCTATGTAGGCATCACGGGATGCCCAAAATGTTCAAAATCGAAAACTTTTGCCGCTACATGTGAGAAGTAGAACAATATCGCTTGCACATTTCTTGAAAATTTCATTTTTAGAAGCCTACCATTGAAAAAGTTTACCCGACTGGTCAGCTTAATCGCACCACAGGTATCATAAAACTTCACCATTCATACATTTGATAAATGCCTAATTACTCAATAGAAAAACGTAAACAACTCGGGGTGCTTTATATGACCATGTTTTAATTATAAACAAAGAAAGTACTCACAAAAACGAAATCAGTATTTCTTCAGTATCAAAAACTAAACACTGACAACTATAAACATTTCTCTTTCCAAATATCCGCTTTTATATAAACAAAAGAAGTCGACCTTAAAATTCCTTGATTTAAACATCATAATTTGCTGAAGACACCAACAAAATATTTTACATCTCTCTCAAAATTCGCTTCGCACCACCATAGCATACTCAGCTACACCATCTGCAGTTGATTCTAAATCGATCATGTCAATGTATAAGATCATCCTTTAGGCTAAAAACCTCCCCCAATACACACTGAAGATCCTCTTCCTTAGGTAAACATTTCCCGCTAAATAAAAGAAGTCATTAGCACCCCATTAACATCACCGACCACATATTTGGAACCATCTTGGAACAGTGGCGTAGTACTTTATTTATATAAATAACAAATACCCAAGCAGCATTACGACGTTGTCATTACGTTGCGCATACGTCGCATTAGACAGACTTAACGTCGGATCCGACGTCGTTTCGACGTCATGGCTACCTGTATTTGTACCTAAATGGGGAATACAGATTCGGGTCGCTAGGACGTCGGGATACGACTTGATAGGGGATGTTTCTACCAGTTGCCTACGTCGTCCATACGTTGGGTATTCTACACCTACATTTAGTTGCCAGATACGGACCTTATTCTGTGATTCGTTTTCCTACACCGATTGAAGTTATACATAGTCAATGCCTTCTACCTTATATTCCAACGTTGAAGAAAATGGATGATGTTCTATATTATATGTTATAAGACAGACATTGTACAACCATAAGTGCACTCCGAAGCACGAAAGATGAATATAAATTTGTCAATGGAAGCTAGTTTATTGAGAAATGTGAATGAGATACCCCGAAAAAAATGACTCCCTACCAATATTCCAAAATAAAACGTCACTATAAATTATTAATTAACTATTAAACGACAAATTTGTTTTTAATATATCATTGCTTTTATTTTGAATATGCTATGTTATTGTTCTCTAATTACGTATTACTAATTTCTTCACTCAGAATTCTTTATATTCAGGTAAAATTCGAAAATTTAATAATATTCTCACAATGGCCGTCATCTGAAAAGCTTTTAAAGATGGCAGAATATACTGTTTTACGTAACATGAACAAAAAATTAACCAATTTGGACCGGGTCTCCAAATTTGGTCGTCAAAGGCGACCAAAGTACGAGATGCGACGGCCAATGGACGTACCAAATTCCAACGTCCTGCGCGGTAGGTAAATTTGTAGTATTATCTCCGTATGACAAATGTGACAACGTTCGGGCGACGTCTTGGGTACGGAATTGAATCCGACGTTGTCTGTGGTGCTTTTTTGATGGAAATGTCAAACCTTGCATAGGTTATTATATATGTTTTAATTCTACATACAGTGAGAATATATCTAAATAATAATGCCTGCTGGTGTTAGGCGTGATCTGAATATATCACTTAAAACAAACTCAACACTAGAGCGAAAACACTTTTGGTAGGTTATGTTCACAGTCGTAGATGTACACGATTCATAACCATCAGGTTGCGTTACCCAAAGTCGCCGACCCGCTAACCAATTTATAAGTTATGTTTGCAAACGGTAAGGTATACGATCCACAACTCGTAGTCGATTTGGCTGACGTTGGTAGTGACTTATTAATCCGCAACATAAATTAGGTCACTGAAACGAAACGTCAATTTAGGTCTGATAAACCAACGTGCATACGACATTGGCAAATCAGCAGAAAGCTACGTTGCGGCTTTTGACGTCGGCGGTTCGTCGTATATACCGACTAACATCAAGCAACGTCGATTTTGATATAACAGCGACGTAGTTGGTCGCCTCAACAAGTTATGACCTCTATTTGCACTTAATTGGACGTCGCTTTAGGGCCACATTTAGGTTGAAGTCGGATAAATGCTTCTTGGGTAGTGGAAAGCGTTACCTTTGGAATTCCATTTACTTCCACTTGACACACTATATAGTTCATAGGGACCGGTTACAGTAAAGTAGCGCTGTAAATTTTGATGTTCTCTAGCTCAGTACCTTCTGCAGGAATCTTAAAGCCACGGTAGATGAGAGATGCTATTTTGATTTTCGTAGAGCTCATTCCCTCTTGAAACCCACTTCGCACGAGTTTTATGATCCCTCGAAGCCATCTTATATGAAAATAGAATTAGACAACCACCCAGTTTTCACACCGCTCCTCCCAAAAAAATGGACATGATCAGGAACTCTTGAAAAAAGGAATACTGTAGTAGTTCTGAAAACTTTCATGTTTTGCTAATTATTCCGAGCAAACTGAAACGATGGTCAAAAATATAACAGTCATTACTGAGATTACGCAAGTAGAAAAATAGCAACAGGCAGACCGATGGAAATGAGTGACAGATTTTCATGATGTCTGACTGTAAAACGTCAAAAAAATTGTTGTCACAAAATCAAATATTTCCTCAATCACCTCTCACCTAGGATCTGAAATAAACCTGAAGCGCTTCGTGAGTATGTGGAGCCCTTTTGTTGTTTACAAGAATGTGAGCAACTACAAAGGGTGTTCCAGAATGTCCTTGGCACGTGATATAATTTACGATAATTTACAACTTTAGTAGAAACCAAATATTTGCCGCCTTTGAAAATTATAATGTAGCGTCAAAGAAATAATACAAAAATGCTGAAATTTTGGTTTTTAAAAGTTCCTGACAATATCGAAAATTTTGGTGCCAGGTAAAACTGAGGTAGGTAAAGGGTTACTCCAAAGACTTTATTCGCAAAAGACTTTATATTGGTGGTAATCAGTACATTCCAAAGCTATATTCATACAAATTACTTTTCTGCCCTCTTTGTGCTACCACTGATTGGAGCTATCATCACCGATGTAATTTATCCCTTCCCACTCTTTGCCAAAATGCCGACTAAGCCGTCTGCAGCATTTTTTACTTTTACAAATACTAAACATCCCTTTCGGTGCAAATGTCAGGCACGAACAAGGGCGCTGGCTGTTTTCGTTTCCTTTTTTTAGAGCATTTTTTCAAACGTAGCATTTATATACATCCGATGCTAGTGTGAAAGGGAAGCTCTTTCAAAGGGAATAGTGTAGGAACACATGTGTGGTCGCAACATAGGATTCTCCTGTTTTCCGAAGGATGCCATCAGTGATTTAGGGTAGTCATAAGATGTTTGAGTGGCAATAAAAATAATGGTAGCTAAATATAGATATTAACTAGTGTTTTGGATGCATGGGGTTGATCACATAAATGTAGCTACCGACACGCGCTGCTAAAACATGACATGTGAGGGCTCTTCAATATATCTAGCCATACAATAATTGTTTACTATACACTCAAGTGCAAAAATATTGCAAACAAAATATCGGTGAAAATCAAAAACAGTTTGGTTTTTGTGGATGTTTTCATAGCTTTTGCTTTAAATCATCACGTTCACCTTACATGTCCAATATTTTGATAACAGTTGTGGGACATTCAAAAAGCTATCTCAATCACACTGTAAAATCACCCAACTTTTAAGAAACACAATTTCTGTCTGATTCAGTTTGTTTTATGTCGTTAGCTACTGTGGCTCACTATTGCAACCCTATAGAGCTTTTAATTTACAGTTCACCTTCCACCTCTTATTTTTGTTTCTCACACAGTATATTGTAGTCGCCAAAATTTTCAATTTTGAGATAATATGTTTTTGGACATTTTGTGATGTCTACGTCACAAAAATCTATGTCACTTAAATTCATCGGTCTTCATTTTTATCGTCGTAAATCGATGCAGTGGCATCAGAAATTAGCGGAAATTCTCAGAACTGGTAAAAAGTGCTCATAGGGTGGGTGGGGATTGGAGGGAAGCTTTGGTATTATTCTATAGTACACAAACCAATCTGAACATTAGATTTGAAGAACTATGTGTGGACTTCACTATCCTATAACTTGTAACTTTTTCTGAAAAGTGTATTTTTATCATTATTTTGAGATATTTCATCAAACTTGCCACCATGGATTTATCGAAAACCATTGATTAAAAGAACACTTCAAAAAATTTGTCAAAGGGGACAACTTTTCAAAAACTACTTGCCTCCTTGTACCCTCTGCCCTCCAGGGTCATTCTCTTAAAATTTTTAACTGACAAGGAGTATCGAATAATACCTTATTTTAAAGGTATGCCGAAACCCTTTATTTTGACGTTTGATTTTTTTAAATCGGTCGATTAGTTTTCGAGAGAAATAGAATCTTTGTGTAAGAGAAATAGAACCTTTGTGTATATCAACTTGTTCAAATAGAATACAAAAATATCACTTTTTATCGCAATAAGTGTTCAAATGTTGCCCGCTATTGGCCAGACAACGATATAGGCGGTTTTCAAAAATCAGATGTGAAAATTAAGGACCTCGACATACCTTTGAAACAAAATATTACTCGATACCCCTTGCCATTTACTTACTTACTTAACGTTTATTGACCAGCTATACACAGTGAAGTACATTTCCAGTCAGAACAACTTTATCCAAAATTACAAATTACAACCATTTACAACAACAAGACATACAATAAACAAGACTATGACTATGTGGACAAAAACTCATCCACAGAATAGAGGCTGTGGTCCAGTAAGAACCATTTTGCGTATGTGCACAATAATTATCTTTCTGTAAATTTTGATATGTGGGAGAGATCAGTGCAACAAACTTATTATATAGGCGTATATCGATTTTGTTTATCTCGGTAATTCGTATCCTGGAGTATGGTACCATAAGATCAATTGCAGATCTGGTTTTGTACTGGTGAATATCGGAGTGACGTAAGTGACTTGATAAATTTTTATGTGTTTCCTTTAACGTATGAATTATGTAAATTGATGGTAGGGTAAGAATGTTGTGCTTTTTGAAAAGGGTTCTGCAGCTTGTGCCTGGTGGTGCCCCTTCCAGGATGCGAACTGCCTGTTTTTGTGACGTGAATACCCAACTTTTGCTGACCCACCCCACAGCAAAATGCCATAGTTTAAGTGGCTGTCGACTAGAGAGAAGTAGGCTAAGCGGCAATTGCGAGGAAAGCTTAGCGCATAAATAATCAATATGACAAAACCAAGAGAGACTGCTATAGAGCATGATACTTAATAATTTGACAAGTTGAGAGCGTGGATGGTGCTTATCAGAGCTGAATAATGTATGTTTACTTTTATTATCATTTAATTTAAGTTTATTGGATGAGAACCAGAGTTTTGCTTTATCCATCTCGCGCTCCGTCCCAGCTCTTGTTAAAATTGTGGTGTCATCGGCTAATATTATTCACTTACCATTCATAAACGAGGAGGGAAGGTCGTTTATGTACAGAAGGAAGAGAACTGCTCCGAGGACCGAGCCCTGCGGTACACCATTTAAGACTGCTGCAGTTTTGGATTCTTACCCATTCATAACTACATATTTAAAAATGTTAAGGGGATAACCCTGGAGGGCAGAGGGTACAAGGGAGGGAAGTAGTTTTCGGTTAGAAAGTTGTCCCCCTTGACAAATCTCTTGACGTGTCTCTGCGTTATTTCTTATAATCAGTGGTTTTCGATAAATCCATCGTGGGAAGTTTCCAAATGAACACCCTGTATACGTTAGATATATTACATAGAATTACACAAATTCTAATTACATAAATGAGGCTTTATTTTCAGCTTAAACAGCAACAGTGATACTATAGTAGACCTAGGTATGGCCATAAACTATGTTATATAAAGGCACAATCAGAATACGGTTGAATATTCAGAAACAAAAATGGGTTGTAGTTTCATTTTAGAGGTGGTCCTATACGCCCAGTAGTTAAAAGCTGCCACAGAAACCATAAAGATTGGGCATTACTGCCTAGACAATAAAGTATGCGGACAAATTTCTTGTATATTGTTAGAAGTAATGCTAATCTGTTCAAATTCATAAAACTATCAGTGCCTCATACAAACCTGTACTTGCACGCTTATCTACCCCTCTAGTACCGAGAACGTGTAGTAAGTACTAGGTAAGGTCATACATAATTTGTTATTTTCAGTCCCGCTGAGAATTTTTTTGACGAAATTCTTTAGAAATGTAATTAATACTTTATCAGATTTACTAAGTTTTTTGGCAGCGCTTTAATGTTTTGTTTTAAAAACAGGAATAAGCAGAAGTAAAATATTGCCCTAATTTTAAAGCACACTGTATAATAGTTTCAGGTTCCATGTATTCACATTCTATTTGCTACTAAAAGGGATGTTTCTGCTATGTATATTTTATATTTCGATCCGTGCTAGGGCGTGATATTATTAATTATTTAGTATGAAAGGATTTTACAGTCTGTTCGGCTTTTAAGAAAACTCGATAAGGCCAGACAATTTATCTGATAAAAAACTCGCTGTACCGTAGGCGGGGATTACAATTTGCTCCTTATTTTATTAATTCTGATGGTTATCTACCTCTATTTAGGCACTAGCTTCCGTGAAATATGAGTTGATCTGAATGACGAGGGACACCTAATTAGATGTCGCTACCACCTTCTCTCACCAGTCAGCTTCCTGAATGAACTCACTATTCAACATTTTTGACAATCTCAGTCAACAGTTCCTGGCGGTCCAGTTATTGAATAATGGAGTATTGACCTTATAAAAACATGCGTAAAAGAAATTCAATGAACTGTTACTATTTGTACTCTAGACAACGTTTTACACAAATTTTGCGTCTTTCCAGGTTGAGGGATGGCTGGCCTATCCAAAAATTACAAAAATGTTGTATTGGATGTGATAATTTCCTTTACGCTCCAATATCAAGTATCACTGCAAGGCTGTTAGTGAATACGAGTAAACGTCATTTTTTCGTAAAGCTTCGTCTTCACGGTGATAGCTGTTGCGATAGTTGCTGTTATGATAGCTACTATCACACTATCTCGTCTGACGGGATTGTTGAGAGAACTCTCACGATAGGTTTTGCACCGCCGTATCTACTGTCACCATGCATACAACACTTACAGCATGATAGTTCTTTTTAAATTTGTCATACCCATATCTTTCTACATTTTTGAACTTTTCCACCTTCGATTGTAACGATTTCACCAATGTCAACAGCCCCTGCATGTCCGCTATATTGCTATTTCTTACTAGTCTTGCTCTGCAAGTTCTGTGTTCTGTGCTTGCTACTATGTCAGTACCCTTTTAACGTGTAGACATTTGACTTTCATGACACGACTATAGCGCTGACTATTATGAGAGTACTTTATTGATAGTTACTATCACCGTGAGAACGACGCTTAAATATGTATTTGAAAAATACCATATTTTAGCAAACAGTTTTGACGACTGTATGACATCTCCACTAGCGGTATCTTTTAAAGTTTGGTGTCAGAGCCTCCACCAACTTAGGAACTGATTACTTTTACAAAACTGCCCCGTTTTTATGTTGGTTAACTTACATTGCATTATTTCTTGCATTGGATATAAATACTTTTTGCAGGATCCAATTTTGGAACATAATGCACTCAAATTGGAAGAGTATTGAACTCATTGCGTCACTAATATTAGTGATACGTTTCACAGTTAGGTTAGTCAAAGCAATCAAAACAGTCAAGTTTCTCAATCTATTTTTAAGCTGTCGATGATACCGGTAAATCCGAACGCGCCAGCATCATGTGACCCACTTTTCTTCTATTTTTATATTTTCCATTAACATATAAACAAAATTGTAATATTATTTAATGATACATTGCGAAACCTAATAAGTCTGGCTGAATCATTTCGGCGTATATTGTTGACATCGTTTCGTCGCGGTTCAAATTTGAATACTTCTACGTTCTTACTGCTCATTTAAAACTAAATCCTTGTGTTTATGAGAAACCTTCATTTCTTCTAATTTATTTATTTTTTTCTAGGTGAGTATTTATTTGGAACCATTGAAAATCAGGTAAGCTTAATAATAGTTAGGTTTACTTTCCAAGTTTGCTACCACTCTGTAAGACGTGCAGAAACGAAATTTGGCGACGCTAGATTACAGTCCATCGATAAAAAAAGCGAAAAAGGTCAAAAACTAATGATCACTCTATATTGACAGTTGTTTGTCCTTTCTGTCCGAAATATTGCTAATAACAGATGTTGGATTCCAAATAAAAATACAATTAAAAAAAACTAAAAATACGCTTTTAAAGAACATCAGACCAAAAAGTAAAAAATTATTTTCAAAATAGGCTTAAATAATAATGAACAAAAAATAATAGCATTATTTTGAAAGAAGCATCTGGTGCTCGATTTATGAATAAAGTGGCACAAAGCGCCGATGCTTTTTTCACAATCATACTAGTATTTTTCGTTCATTATTGTTTAGGCTTATTTTAAAAAATTATTTTTAACATTTTAGTCCGATGTTATTTAAAAACATGCTTTTTAGTTTTTAGCTTTGTAATTATAGCGTGCTTTTTTTAGTTTTTTTAAACTGTATTCATTAATACTTTATATAATGAAGATGGAACAATTGTTTTTCATCAATATTCATATCATAGTCATTGCCATTACTACATAAACGATAATTAAAGCTGTCGACTTTTCTCAATAAATTTCAAAAACCTCCTAACAGTTGGATGTCACGCCTTTTAAGCTCTCATTGCTATGCCTCTATGCAATATTAACAAAAGGTGGCGCCAAAGTTCCGCACCGTCATTTGTAAATGGCTATAAAATGAAGCCAGCTCGACAGCTATATGTATATCGTTTTCTGGCCTGACACATTACAGTTTAAAACAACAGATGGTGCATGTGTTGCGGTTACTATCACACGCCTGACAAAATTCAACAACTATTTTTCCACGAGCATAGGAAGCCATACTTACTTGACGTAGGCAGTGTTGCCAACTTAACAGATTTTTGTTCCGCATCCGCATTTGTTATGACTACCGAGATTGACTAGTGACAGTTTTGTGAGGTGTGCCGGTGTGCGGTTTGCACTGTTTGCATAATTGTATTGGAAGAATTTCCCTGTCTTCGTGGTGTTTTCATGTTGTTTTAGCATTGACTCATTAAACGAAATAGAAATTTGATCAAAACAGAATATTGATAAAATTGCTATGGGTCTTATCCATGATACTACGACACTGACAGATATGATCACTTGGCGGACAGATTTCGAACCGGTCTGCGCATGATGTCACCGTGTGACAAAAGTGTACAAGCACATGGCGCCAAAGCATTGATTTTTGAAAGTTTTATTTCGTTTCCTGTTATATCGGTCTTAGATATTTAATATTCATACAAAATGAAAATAGCTCATGCACAGCATAATATAAACGATACATATTGCTCTGTATCTGAATAAAAAATTGGTGAAATAGTTATACAGAGAATTGATATTAATCGACGCCTGACCCGTTTGCAGTAGTTCCGAGCGTTCTGAATTTCAGATACAAAAATTTGAATGAGTTTCAAAAAAAATTTACATTGTGGAAAAAGAACAGAGCCAGAGCGGTCTGGACATATTTTTCTGAAATCTCATATAACAGGTTGATTGGAGTGCCTAGTGAAACCATCTTTTTGTGGGAAAATTTCTCGGGTAGGGGGTGGAATTTTTATATACTCTATTCAGGAGCCTTTGATTACCTTTCTTACTTTTATATATAGATTATGATGTTGCGTCACCAGCTCTTCAAGCCAATTTGCATATGTATTTACTGTATAATTCTCTTAATAAAAGGTAGACAAGAAATAAATAACATGATTTTGTCATTAGAGGTTTTTAAAAATCATGAACAAGCATAATGACATTATGTTTATGGCGAATGAATATTGACTTTTTTCTGCTAATGATTGGTGGAAAAATACATTACCAAATTTTCTTATTTTTTATTTATTCAAATATATGTCACAACCGTGTATATATTAAACATGAAATAAAAACATATCACAATATAACAATACAATATCTTTCTGGGCATTGTATTTAGCTAGTACAGGTGAATTCTCATATACTAAAGATTCCTAGTAATTACAAGTTTTTCCTCAATTTCTTCAAAATGTTTTCACACGATGTATCTGTTTAATGATATGTTTGAATTAAAAAGTTTGATCCACTTGTGGTGATGGTTTCTGATGGCCTGGGTATACGGCACATTATTTGTTGCGCTCTTATTGTGTTGTAGTTAGGTATCGATTCTGTATATATGAGTCTATGGGGAAATATATTTTGGACAGACAATAAGAACTGAAAAAGGGGTGAATAAGAAAGAGTATATAGAACTAACATTTCTCTATATGAACTGAAAATGAAATATCAAAATACGTACTGCAACCTGTAAATCTCCAACCGTCTTTTAGCGCATTTTTATTTTATGTATCATTTTTTTTATTCCAAATAGGAAAGGCGCTAGGAAAGCTGTATGCACCGTCGCAGGACCCTGTATACTTGTTACTTTATACTATTTTACAATGTTAGTGAATTTCAGTTTTCTAATATTCGAGGTCTCCCTAATTCCCCTATGAAGAATTCGTATTCTGAAATACATTTTGCATTTAGAAAACAAGCTCATCTTTGCTTCATCAGTCACATATACATTCTCTGATAATTTGTTTAAATTCGCAAGATAGTTTTTTTTCAATTTTCAAAGCGTTTCCATTATAGTTGGAAAATATATGGCCGAGCTCATTACATTTTGCCAAGAACTCATCTGTATGTTTTTGTAGTCCACCTTCTGTTAAATGGTTGACCCAACTGAGAGAAGTATCTGTGCAATCTGGGATATAACCCAGTTTCTCCTTATTTTTCAACTTAAATGCAATCAAACCTGCCAAATTTTCCATACCATCCCAAGTAGCGGTAGTGTGACGAATAGTTTTTACTTTATTATTATTGCACCCCACAACCACAAAATAAACCATTGTTCAAATATGTGTTAAACTCCAGAATCGCAAATAATTAACGTTTTATCAAACTTTACTACGGTAAACGAGTAAAATCAAGAAAATAAACTGGAAATGTTCGGCTATAACCTGTAACTAAACGAGTAAACAAACCCCGTTTGTCACACGCTGACGTCACAGGTGGAAGCGAGACGGAAGACATCATGCGCGTGAGCATACCTTCTAAAGTCGTAGTATCATGGGTCTTATCTACCTATCCAAAATCCACATCCAATGAATAATGAATGAAAAAATGAATTGAAAAATGTTTTCTACTATGTATAGAAAAGTCTAGATATTCCTTTACCCAAAATTTTTTTCTTATTGGCATTACGTAACCAGTATTGAACCCAGAAGATTTAGCTGGTGAGAGTTGAAACTTATTTGGATCATAATTTCTGTCGCACAGTTTTTTGAGGCATTCTGTTTTTTACATTAGTCTGTATATCTTATATCAAGGAAAGTTGGTCCAAAAGGTAACGAGGAGAATTATTTCTTCAGAACTGGGAACTGGGTCGAACTTTCTCATATATTACGTTTGTATTATTAGAGTCAGTTTGTAACTTCTTCACTAATAATAACCTTTTGCAGATAATTTACAAAACAGTGATAGGTATATAGGTATAGTAACACATTTGCTCTTTATACAGTAATCCCAAGAGACCAAAGGTTTTTTAACTTTTAAGGTTAAGGACAAACTATAACTTTTTTAATTTTTCTTTAATTTTACTTCCCACACCAATAGCTGAGGGGAGTACTGTGATCGCGAAAATTTTCGATTTTGAGAAAATATACTTTTTGGGCGTTTTATGATGTCTACATAAAGAAAATCCACGTCACACATTTCCGTCGGTCTGTCTGTCTGTCGGTCTGTCGGTCTGTCGGTCTGTCGGTCTGTCGGTCTGTCGGTCTGTCGGTCTGTCGGTCTGTCGGTCTGTCGGTCTGTCGGTCTGTCGGTCTGTCGGTCTGTCGGTCTGTCGGTCTGTCGGTCTGTCGGTCTGTCGGTCTGTCGGTCTGTCGGTCTGTCGGTCTGTCGGTCTGTCGGTCTGTCGGTCTGTCGGTCTGTCGGTCTGTCGGTCTGTCGGTCTGTCGGTCTGTCGGTCTGTCGGTCTGTCGGTCTGTCGGTCTGTCGGTCTGTCGGTCTGTCGGTCTCTCGGTCTGTCGGTCTGTCGGTCTGTCGGTCTGTCGGTCTGTCTGTCTGTCTGTTGGCGTTTTTCTAGCCTCCTAATCTCAGTAACCGCTGCATAGATTTTGATGAAATTTGGGTAGCGATATGGTGTGGAGTCGTAGTAATTAGCAAAAAACTAAAAATTTCGAATATTCTTTAAACCTCGTTTTTAGGCGTTTTAGGGGTTCCTGATCATTTTCTACTTTTTTTGGGGGATGGGGTTTGTAAACCTGAAAAATGTGTTGTATTCATAATAGGCTGTCCATTGTCCTGAGAGAAAAAAACCTAGCGGTATAATACACTTTTTTAGGTCCATCCGAACATTGCCTTGTCTATTACAGGAACCAAGAGACTTTCCGATATATACATACGAGTATTGCTTTAGATCGTTCTGTATTTTATAATTTGGAAACTACTGAATTGATGTTAATGACATTTCGGCACAGTATTACTACTTTGACGAGAATGGAAAACGCGTATGATTTTTAGAAATCGTCTCAGTGGCGGCGCAGCAATATTAAAAACACATACTGTAGTGTTGGTTCTGTGGGATCGTCAAAAATTGGCCTACTTGCGTGGCTTCGTCTCTTCATCTCTACTACTACTGCTATTACTTTTTTACTACTAAAATACTACTTGGTTGTCTATTACGTATTTTTTCTCCTCATGATAAATATACGTATAGCAATATTGCTATTAGCATAAGGTTGCAAAGCATGCCAGTACGCCTCTTTCGTATCGACAGCTTACCTATTACGCAAGTGATCTTCCACATACATATACTTTTGCAACGTACGTACTCCAACGCGACTAAAAAAGGAGGCTAACGACCCAACCAAAACAATAATCCTTAATCCGCTTTTATCGCCTTAAATGCCGATACTTGATTTGCTGGAGTCCAATCAAACAACCAATATTGTCATTTGGGCAATCGGCTTACACATTGGCATAGAAAGTATTGTTTGCGAGGGCAAATTACCAAATTTCTCCTTTTATGAAGTGTATGGATCCGCGAAATAAAATAGACTGTTTCACCAACAGCGCATTGTAGAAGGCCAATGACATTCTTCTTTTGGAAAAAATGAACATTCTGACTTAGAGTCACTTCTCATCAATCCAAATATAACCTGCTCAATTGGTAGCTGTCATTTAAACTTTTCCAAATCTATTGATTTCTACTGCATACAATCCTAAACTGGAGGAATTGATTTTACCTTGAAGAGTCATTTTGCCGAGTCAAAAGCGTCATCATCAATCAAGTATTACGGACACTTTTCTCTGAAGATTGGCATATTTAAAGCAAGTTATTTGTGAAAGTTGCCCTAACATTGCCTCTGATATCACTTTCCAAAAATATAATGCCTTTGACCAAAAATAACTTGGAAAAAGTAATTTCTATCGATTGAGTAGCTGTTTCAGAATAGCAGCTTCTGTTTTGAGAATTAGCTTTTTGTCCATAACTGTTAGATCTTAGGGATCATAGAGTAATGCGTACCCATTGTTGAGAAATCTAAAATGAAAACCAGTACTGCATAACAGTTTAGAATCACGATGTTGCCTGTCTCACGAGCAAATATTGTAACAGATAATAGTGAAACCCTAGGACGAGACCAAAAACGTAACTCATTCGTGACCTAACAAAAAACCGTGATAAAATCCGAAGAAACTTAAAGCCTTAGGCTAAGAAAATATTGAAAAAGATAATCCTTAAGGGTCTAGGGTATAGCGCGCGAAATTGAGAATCCAAGAAAAGACGTATTCCCGTGTTAGCGAGGAGGCATGGCCACCTGTTCCCTTTCTCCAGCATGTGTGCCTCGGATGAGGGGAGATAAATCCAAAACTCCAAAGGTAAGGTTAAAAGGTCCAAAGAAAAGGTCCAAAGGTCACCATAAAAATGAATTTCGCATTTCCAAGCTCCGGACGTTACCTTTAGACTTACAGTAATGACTCAAAGAGCAAATTGAGGAAGAAAGCTTGCGCGTGTGCAACTATTTAACCTTTTTTTGATATCGTGTTTGGTTAAATTACTGGCATTTATAGAATGTACGATTTTGTTTTGCAAGTTTTAGCTATCGCCTTCTGAAATATTATATATGTAGTTTGAAAATAGAAAGAGCTATGCGAGAAATTATGAGTCCGTGTTTTACATGGCAAATACGTATGTATAAATGTGTGTACCCAGGCCCCTTAAGGCATATTCACCCAAATTGTGCCAGTTTTGTAACTTTTGCCATCCTTGTGTACTATATAAAGACTTAATTCCATTTACACTTGTCTGACTCCGAATAAACGTATAGGCTGAGTAGTAATTCTGATATTTCCTATTTAGCTATGTAATCTTTGTGTTATTTGATTCTGCCTTGAACAGATGTTCAGTGTGCCATTTCTCACGTAAACAAATACAACCTATTTTGTATATCAAATTTTTATATTGATACCTTCATTTGTCCCTAATCATCGACTGTTAGCTGTTATCCTAGGGCAGCTGATCGGTCACTAAATGTAATTTCCAAATAACTGTTTGTTAAACATTTTGTACTACGAGAAAAAGGCTGCAAATGTAACCCGGACGTTAAAAAAAGATACGGTTCTATCTATGGGCTAGTAAAGTTGCGTATTGATTGGCTTATAAATAATTCATAATAACTCATTAATAATAATTAAATTATAGATTTTCAAGTTTTACTTTGTACATATTTTAGTATTGTTGCCATTTCGTAAAATATCTTAAAACTACGAGTTCCAAGGCAAGCAAACTAGTTTACGTAGTCATATCAATATTCAAAGCAGACAACAACTATACACTACTCATTCTCTCCTGCCCAGACCACGCAGCAGACACACACTCTCATACAATCACAACAAGAAAAAATAAACACCTGGCCACAGAAAGCACTCCAAAGCAAACACATAGATACCTACACAAGACCACATAAATGAAAAACAGTCATACACTACCATACAATAGATCACATAACAAGCACATGCCGGAACTAAGCATATGGTCAGACATAATCCTGTAGGCAGTTATACGCCGAGCTATAGCCACAACAGACAAACTAGTCGAAAACACAGCTCCATATTATTATGGTCTCCATCAATATATCGCTCGCTCTCAGGCCTTACACCAAACACAGTTACACCACCCCTGCAACAGTTAAGCCTAGACAAAAAGCTGCACAAAGTATTCCAAAGGTCTGTAATCCTGCAGACCTGTAATATTATACGATCCTTCCTAAATTTAGATCAATAATAGTTCAAGTGTTTGCAGGTAGGTGATTTCGTATTTGCGTGTTACTGTGTTACTTCCATTCAAATATTTTAAGCGCCGCCAGTGGTATTTGACATAATTATTTGTTGTATATGCCGATGTCTGTGTCAGTTCCTTTTACTTTTTACCGTGTACGTTGGACGTAATTACCAATGAAGAATCTGGTATGTTTATGTCGATAAAAACCATGTGAGGGACATCTAGAAGATTAATAGATGGAATATTCCTGCTTTTTACCGTATTTGTGTGTTCTACTGGAAACACACGCTACATGTTTACTCATAATATTGGGAGTTTATACGACGACATCTTCAAGGCACTGTCCCCAATCTATGTTTCCATTGCTTATACAGAAATACGATACGATGGATAGAAATATAGAATATAGAATCTAATAATGACATAATAAAAATCCAACGTTACACCCCGTGCATTAAAACCCGTATACGAGGGTAGCACGGAAAGAACTCCAATACTCTTGAATGGTCAGGATATTGAAAATACACCACTTTCTTAGTGAAAAGACAACAGGAACGATCTGCTTGCCAAGAGGTGGTGGAACCAAATATTATCTCCCAATCAATGCTGACAGGCCCAGGATACTTTCGAACTGCATCAGAGGCTTCGAACATAGCTTGAGGATGATTCGGTATATTGAAATATACCAGGCGCAATCCCTTGGTACCTCCCGCGTGATACTCGTTTGTTATTTGTACTCACCAGAGAAAGACGTCCAGCCAAAGGTCCACACGAACGGCAAAGGCGTATCGTGGCTTCACAACTGACTACACCCGCCAACATTCGCTTTACGGAATCGCCTACGAATGCCAACTCCCAACCACTGTTCTTCGATAGATCTATCTAACTACGTACCTCAACAAATGAGTGAAGACTTTAACGTGGCGACAAGTGACAGGGGTAGATCGGGTACAATCTACCTCCCATACCGAAGAGAACGGTAGCTTCCTACCGCATGGGAGTCCAAGACATTAATTCGCTGGATGACGGAGATTATTATCTACATTCTGTCCGCATAGATCGCCGAATACAAAAAGTGTGTCCCAGGTCGTGTTTGTAGCGGAAGTAATGGTAGCGCAATTACTTCCTGCGATCCTATCCTAGCCGAGGCTGATCCTACAGAAAGGGGTGCTCTCCTGCTCCCAGAATGCAATAGGCTCGACGACACCGTCTCTCCGTCAAACCTCCCAAAGTCGAATCGTCGAATCAAGTGCTATACAGGGTGGCCAATCGGGTGACGATAGTAATTTTTTTTAGATAGCCCGTACCGAGACCTATCCAAAACACCCCCATGTATGTGTACCGATTATTGATAGTTTTCGAGTTATGATTCTTTTTTTTGAAAACCTAGAGATTTTCCAGTTTTTCCAAGAAATCGTCAAAAACAAAAACAAGAATTTCTTTTGACTTTTATTTTTTTCTGCAATTATACCCAGTATTAAGCCTATTTTAATATCCAATAAAGAGAACCTGTACATCCGAACAATAATTAAGTACATTTTGGGGCCAAAGCTTGAAATCTCTGTTCTTAGTCAGGAGACCAAAACTTTCAAAATAAGATTAAAAATACTTATGCCTGGTTCTGGAACTTCTAACTAATCTTAAAAACTTTGCTAGACATTGCACTTTCGAAATAATAATGAAAAAGTAGCACTTATGGGGACATTTTGCGCCGTGCTTGAGTGTTAAAGGTAAAAAGGTGATAATTCACGAATTTCCAAAATGATTTAAAAAACTATTATTTTGCTTTATTATGACAAATTAAAGAAAAAAAACTCGTAACAACTAACAAACCCGATAACCATTGATGTTTTGGTGACTTTTAATAAAAAACTAACACCCAAATTGTGATTTTTGAAGTGTTTTTGCTATGTACTATTGAACTTGTGCTAAATTAAGTTGTATGGAAAGTTAACAAAGGAAAGGAATAGTAAACAATAATCTGACTTCCAATTTCATGGCAGAAGTACCTGGGAAGCGATGTCGTAGCATACGCCATCCCTTTCTTTCAGAGTAGCTTTTTGCGAGCTCATGTCGGCGAAGCGCAGTTGTGTTAATTAATTTTCGGTAATAGGCAAGGCAATGTTTGGATGGACCTAAAAAGGTAATTTATATCGCTAGGTCTTCCTTGATAGGTCAGTAGACAGCCTATCATGAATACAAAAAGTTTTTCAGCTTTTCAACCCATCACCCCCCAAACACCCAAATTCCACCCCCACCCAAAAAACACAGAAAATGGTCAAGAACCTCTAAAACGCCTAAAACCGAAGTTTGAGGAATATTTGAAATTTTTGTTTTAATTACTCCGCCGCTCATTTACCGATTTCCAAAATTATGGCAGCATTACCTACTAAGACCCCACAGCATATTGCTGCCCAAATTTCATCACAGTCCATGCAGCGATTACTGAGATTACGAGGCTAGAAAAACGCCTACAGACAGACAGACCGACAGGCAGACCGACAGACAGAACGACGGAAATGAGTGGCGCGGATTTTCGTTATGTAAACATTATAAAACGCCCAAAAAACCTATTATCTCAAAATCGAAAATTTTCACGATCACAATCCTCCCCACACCTATCGGCGTGGGAAGCAAAAGGGATGGCGTATGCTACGATAACGCTTCCCAGATAATTTCGCCATTGAATTTAAAGTCAGATTGTTGTTTTATTATTCTTTTGTTAACTTTCCATACAACTTAATTTAGCAGAAGTTCAATAGCACACAGCAAAAGGCACAGGTATTAATTTTTTTTATTAAAAGTGATTAAAACATTAATGATTATAATGTTTATTAGTTCTCATGAGTTTTTTTCTTTAATTTGTCATAATAAAGTAAAATAATAGTTTTTTTAATCATTTTGGAAAATTTTGGAAATTCGTGAATTATCACCTTTTTACCTTTAACAGTCACGTACGGCGCAAAATGCCCCTCTAAGTGCTATTTTTTCATTATTACTTCGAAAGTGCAATGTCTTGCAGAGTTTTTAAGATTAGACTGGAGCTCCAGAACCAGGCATAAGTATTTTTAATTTTATTTTGAAGGTTTTGGTCTCCTGACTAAAAACAGAGATTTCAAACTTTGGGCCCAAAATGTACTTAATTATTGTTCGGATGTACAGGTTCTCTTTATTGGATATTAAAATAGGCTTAATACTGAGTATAATTGCTGAAAAAAATAAAAGCCAAAGAGGATTCTTGTTTTTGTTTTTGACAATTTCTTAGAAAAACTGGAAAATCTCTAAGCTTTCAAAAAAAAATCATAACTCGAAAACTATCAATAATCGGTACACATACATGGGGGTGTTTTGGATAGGTCTCGGTACGGGCTTTCTAAAAAAAAATTATTATCGTCACCCGATTGGCCACCCTGTATAGTGAGCTGAAGATAGGATAAGTACTCTAACGTTATTGATTGCTGCGGGAAGGTGTACAGAATACCATATAAGGCACCCCTACCGTGATACCCAACAATCCCATGATGCATACCCTAGTGTCCCTTACAGTACTCCAAGTCTAATTAGGGGCATCCCATCTGCAAAGATTATAATTCAGCGATTCTTTATCTTTATCTGTAATGACTGTCAGACACTAAACCTGTTAATATAGTTTTAACAATGCGGCTTATATCAATACTTGACTTACGGAACTGAATATCATAATCATGAATTTGTGGTTCTTGGGTTTTTAGGCCGGCGTCGTTTAGCGTTAAAGCTTGACGTTTCGCCACCACGAGTGGATGGCATCTTCAGAAGCTATTTCACTTCGGCGACTTCCAAAATACTGTCAAGCTTTAACGCTAAACGACGCCGGCCTAAAAACCCAAGAACCACAAATTCATTGGACGATGGCCGCGAAAGCCTTACACAGTATATCATAATCATAATGGTTAAAAACATGCACACGAATTGAAGTACGGAAAAATAGAGAAAGATACTCAGCGAAAAACTCACGATCAAACGATCAAACACAATCACCAAAGCACCACGCTTTCCGATAGTAACCCGTAAGCTGAATGTATTAGTTTTTTTGGTACTTTTCACCCAGGCAAAAGGGATGGTCATTACCCACAAGAACCTAAACAGATAACAGCCCATACGTGTCCATAACATAAGTAAACCGCATTAAATGAGTAGTTAGCGAGTGACGGTTAGAACAAAGTATGCTTACAATTATTTGAGCAGCTTTGTCATACTTATGATAGTGGTCGAAACAAAAATTGGATATTACTCCAATGTTATACATAGTGAAGAAGAAAAGTTGGGCGAGAAAATATTTTCTTTCATACACAGATTTTTGAAATGAATGTATGAAATAATTCTTTACCATCGTCCCACAGACGACGGATCATATTGTCACCTATGGACAACATTTTCTGTAAATGTCGAAATTTAAATTTAGAAACGCTCAATGTTTTGGAAGGCAATGCACTAACCTGAACGCAGTAGCAAATTTAGAAAAATAATTGTTGCTTATTTTATGCACTCTAAGTTGAATAATATATGCCATCCAATAATATATGTATGTTCCAACATGCTGTATTTGTACGATCCTAAAAATTATCCAAGATGTTTATGGAGAAATTCAGAACTTATTTATTACGAAAGGATACATGTTTTTTAGTGACTTAAACTTGATGACATCAAAATCTATAACATATCGTTCTGTTTAAAATATGTTCAGGAAATCTTAGTCAAGGTCTAATTGCTACAATGGTCTACTACGTGTTCGGGAGCAACCCTTTCAGCCATTTTAAATCGGAGTTTTAAAATCCAGTTTTGGTTGGAGCGTTAAAAAGCAAAAAGTAGCAGTATTGCAAAAATGTGTACGAATTTACGTGATGCACGTACGTATGAATCCCGTCAGAGTCACATGATCAAACGTAAGCGATCAGCGGCGTAGCCGAACATTACTCTTGGGGGGGGGGAGCAGGCAATGAGGTTTGTGTATGCTTTCACCATTTTCTGTAATAGCTTCCTTGAACAAATTGGGACAGCAGAAAGGAATCTGAGAATAGTATTATAATAAAGAAGGTAAAGATAAGCCGCAACTGAAGCAGTAAAGTCGGCGTCTCTGTAAGATGAAAAAATACCGATTGATTAAATAATGAATTTTAATTTGACGAAATAAAATAAAAAATATATTATTAGTATATTGTTACATATACATATATTATATATGGTATTAGCGTATAGTTTAGTATTAACATTTTATTAGCACAGCACAAAATCCTAAATGACGATAAACACTAAACAAGTAGCTAGGCAATTTGACTTAATATTAATAAATAACGATATTTATATATGTGAATTAAGAAGGTATAATACGTTAATTAATGCTTTTAGTTTCAGTTGCGTTATGGGATTTCGGAAATCATACACGAAATATGCAGTTAATTTTAATTTATAGCAAGGTTTGCAAAACTTTATTTTGAATTCAGTGACAGATGACTCATATTATTTATTTCGAAAATCAAAGTTGTTCAAAAATTCAAGTTTACCGAAAATTAGTAAACAAAGTATGCTAAAATACGTAATATGCATTAATCTGTTATTTTTATTTGAACGCAAGGCGTATGAATAGGTAGTGAATTTTCAACAATACTTTTTGAGGAAGATTACATAACTCAAATTTCATTCCTTGGAAAAAACAATGGAATAAATTGTTCGTGAAAAATTGTGAAGGGAGGGTGATTACCTACCTATTACCCCATTTATCCCTCCCCCCTTGTGTACGCCTGAGGCGGGAGCGGCAGGGAAATAAGTGAGTTTTCTCCCATGTCGAAAACAGATTCGAAAATTGCCAATCCACGCATCGTGGGATTCTGGCTTTATATGAAAACACTCCAACTACTAAACTTTTGTCTATATCAATTAGGCCAGTAGTGACTCGTCGATGGATTGTGGACGTGCCCGGCGTACAAAAATCCGAAAATGGCTGCCGACGAGCGCGGCACAATCCGGGCCGAGGCTAACACCTCGTGTGCCCCGGTGCCGATAATGTTGAGCAATGCTCGTTTAAGTACCTATTGCGTCGAAGCGGCGAGAGCGGAAACCTAAATCCGAAATGCCACTGAAACGGCCGAACATCCGAACGATGAGAAAAGAAGGCTAAGGCCTGTATTCACGAACCGTAGTTGAATCGCTATGTAATATAAAACCTACAATAACTATTGTAATAAGTACACACCTTGTCAGACATTCGTCTATTACATATTGTTATTAAAACCACCTGTAATTATGGGGACCAATTCTAACCCTGCAGTTAACATTTATAAAATATGTTGGCCGTACTTATACTAAAACCAACCAGGGTAGATAGGGCAAAGTCCACCGGCCCAGAAGCAATATTACTACAAGCATAATTAGGTGTGGTACGATAAAACTATGGTGTATGAATGGATATTTGGTAGATAATACCACCATTAGCCTTTCCTAGTTCCTATGGTGTATGAATGGATATTTGGTAGATAATACCACCATTAACCTTTCCTAGTTCCTTATTGCGTTGGCTATCTATTGCCACTACAAACAACACAAACCATCTACACAACAAAAAAAGTTTAGATGGAGAAAATCACTAGCGTGCACGTTTCCTTAAAAAACTGATAACTAGATGACTTGTCAAGGGCTCAGGTCCTTAGGTCTGACAGAGGTTGTTCTTCTGATAAAAACGCTTGTAAAATATCTTTTTTAGCAAACGCCCTTGGAGTCTTTCAAAATTAGCACACGAACAGGAATACAGACCCTTTGGTCAGGAGAAAATATTCTGGTCGTCGTCAGTCGCAGTCCTAGAACAGGACTTTTGTCCTTCTCAAATGTAACAACTAAAATACCATAGAACCGTACCAAAGTAAAATTGTTGATTTGCAGAATGAAAGCAGTGACAGCAGTGACGACGACTAATGGGAATAGGGATTTCATGAAAAACAGTTTTTCACATTTACACAAATAAGAACTGTTTTATTGAATATCTGTTATCGAGACGTCCATTACCATGATAATACAGTACTTTGGAAAAAGATAGAGCATTTTAGAATAGTTAGTCCCCCGATTTCGATCGCTAGTCTTTAGAAAAAAGTTATATGAGATCCCATCGCAACTTGTTGCTCAAATTTATTTCCTCTGTCACACGAACCACATATTACGCGGAAGTAAGAATAAAGTAGTGACTTTTTTAACCCAACGCTTGTAGAAATTAGTACCTTGCAGCTTAGGCAGACTTCACGTTTTTCTGTAACAGTTGTGGAAGATGTAACTTAGATAGTTTGCTAGTGTTAATTTTGAGTTACTCGACTGACTTGAGATTGTAAGAGTGTGGGATTCTGCATGCCACCATTAACAAGCGTAGTGAATCCACGACTAGTTTGAATTAGAAATAGACTCTGGAATAACTAGGTTTAGACGATGAATCTTAATCGTCAATTTCCTGAATATTAGTTCTATGGATCGGCAACTGTTAGGATGATTTCTGATCGTAGATTAAGGACGCACTACATATTGAAACAGTCAAAGAACGTTGAACCAAAAATAAACTATGAACAAGAAATATTGATAAATTAACATGTTCATCAATAAACGCTGATTGAACCAACGCTTAGTAATTACAGAACAACCAGGGCTGCTATTATGAGGTTACGTTGGGGAACCCTTAAAGGATAGGCGAGCACTTGTAGGCTAAATATTGACATCTGGCAGTTCGTTCAAAGCCCTGACAGCCTGGGAACATAGATGCGGGGGTTCTTCTTGGGTCTCTATATGTGAATATCAGTCACCTGGGGATGAGAGACAGCACTTTTGTGGGTGTGGAGTGCAGGCGCTAGTGAGCAGCGGACTGATGTTACCAAGCCACATATCAATCACTGTTCGTTAACAGTACGAATAGATTTTTATAATATTAATGATCGACAATCATAGATTCATGGTCCACTATCTACTAATATTCAACGGCGGTGCTAAATTAATGTGTACTTTCGTTGATTTCATGTAACTTTTTTATTAATATCGCTACTTCTTTCGTTCTCTGCATATTTACGTCTTGCACTAATAGTTTTTAAATCCATGGCAATGTATGTTCATTAAAAGACATTACGGAGTACTCATGAGAATAAAAATACATTCCGCACACATAAGAAGTAGTAGAGACGTGGCGAGAGAGTCCCTGCAACCAAAAATGGTCCACATGAGGATCCTGTGTTAGAAGGACTAGGCCGCTTAAAAAATAGTGTTAATCAAGTAATTGGATAAATTACAAAACTTAAGGTTATACCTCAAAAGTTTGACTATAAAACATTGCTTTCGTTATAAAGTGCACATCTTGATGATTACTATTTTGATAATTAACGTAAATGAAAGTAATGGAAACCAGAACGAGGGTTGGGCAAATGACTTGTTTTGAGCGTTATATGAAGCTAACTTTAAAAATTGCTTGATACTCATAAAGAGAATGCTTTGAAATCTAGAGAGTATTTTATGGAAGAACTCTGAAGGTAGCTCTGAAACAAAGAATTACAGTATATCACACAAAAATGACGTCTTGATACAATACTTCCCACACATTATCGGTGCTAACAGAAATTTTGGAGTTTCTCGATATCTACATCATCCTTATCAAAAATATAAACAAAAACTACAAATTTCTGAGGTTAACTACCACCTACCTCCCAACCATCCCAATTTCACCCTCATTCTTTGAAGAAGGACCTCCAAGATGCCTAAAAACGAAATTTGAGCTGTTTTCATAGTTTTTGTTTGTTTATCGCTGCACAGCCATTGACACTATTTCTAAAGATCATACGAGATTTCCATCACCGCCACGGTAAGGATACTGTGTCAAAATTTCATAACAGTCAATTCAATACTTTCTAGGTTACACAATACACAACAATCTAAAGCAACATTCCCATGTATACTTGTATATATTAAGAGCAAACACCGATTTCGGCCAATGGACGGAAAATATGGTCAAAACGCGTTTTGGCTGCTACCATTTTACCAATGTCCGAATTATCGCTTTCCGACTGTTTAATGTAGCCCAGAACGTGTTTTGGCTCAACTACGATTGCCAAAACGCGTCCTGTTCTACTGCGATTGCCATAACGCGTGGTGGATTTTGTGAGTGTCTCAGCTTGTAAACGATACCTCTGGAGCTAGTGTATTCATTTAGTATTTGATCTTTGTGCGGGTTAGACAGTAGCTAGAGAGTGCCATGGAAGACCTAAGGTTATGTTTTAATGACGGACTGCAAAAAGTCATAAGTGGTAGCAATGGTCGTAGTAATATTTGTACAAGAGAAAGATACGACCAAACACTCACAGAGGTAAACGCGGCAAAAGCTTGTAAAAGTAACGGTGATACAATATCTTCGAAACAAAAACAACGATTGAAAAGGTATGATATTTAAAAAATTGGCTATATCGAAAAGCTAATTGAAAGAAGGGCAGACGAAACAGCCGAACTGCGTTATTTTTGCATGACCCACGAGTTATTTGACATTATTCATTCCGCTCATGTGGGAGCTCGACATAAGAGATTGTGAGGTATGTTTCTTTCAGGTTTTTTTTTCACGGACCTAAGATCTACAAGTGCTTTTATTCATTTTAGTTGTGGATTCTAAGCTCAGAGGAAATAGTGTAACACAACACGGCAAATAATTGATATTTATTTATTCGTAGTAAAATATAGAACGTGTTCTGGCAATTGCAGTTGACCCAAAACGCGTTCTGGGCTACATTGAACAGCCGGAAAGCAATAATTCGGACATTGGCAAAACGGTAGCAGCCAAAACGCATTTTGACCATATTATCCGTCTATTGGCCGAAATCGGTGTTTGCTCCTAACATGTTCATTTAGTATTTGATCTTTGTGCGGGTTAAGCTTAATTCAGATGCATACGACATCCGACGATACTACGGTACGATACTGTTCTTATTGGTTAAAATATTTTGATTTGAGATCATTTTGAATATTTCAACCAATAGGAACAGTTTCGCACCGTCGCCGTCGTATGGTCGGATGTCGTGTGCATCTGAATTAGGCTTTAGACAGTAGCTAGAGAATGCCATGGAAGACCTAAGGTTATGTCTTAATGACGAACTGCAAAAAGTCATAAGTGGTAGCAATGATCGTAGTAATATTTGTACAAGAGAAAGATATGACCAAACACTCACAAGGTAAAGGCGGCAAAAGCCTGTATAAAGGTAACAGTGACACAATATCGACGACGATTGAAAAGGTATGATATTTTAAAGATTGAAAGAAGGATAGACGAAACAGCAGAACTGCGTTATTTTTGCATGACCCACGAGTTATTTGACATTATTCATTCCGCTCATGTGGGAGCTGGACATAAGAGATTGTGAGGTATGTTTCTTTCAGTTTTTTTTTTCACGGACATAAAATCTACAAGTGCTTTTATTTATTCTATTTATGTATTCTAAGCTCAAGAGGAAACATTGTAACACAACACGGTAAATAATTGAGATTTATTTATGCGTAGTAGAATACAGAACGTGTTCTGGCAATCGTAGTTGGCCCAAAACGCGTTCTGGGCTATATTGCACAGCCGGAAAGCGATAATTCGGATATTGGCAAAACGGTAGCAGCCAAAACGCGTTTTGACCATATTTTCCGTCCATTGGCCGAAATCGGCGTTTGCTCCTAACATATACATCAGAAAATTTGGAGTCCCTCAGTTTCTGTAATAGGCAAGGCAATTTTCAGATCGACCTGAAAAAGTGTATTATGCAACTAGCTCTTTCTTTCACATGTTACTGAATAGCCCATTACGAATATAACAGTTTGTTTTAATTTTACAACCTCACCCCCCACCCAGAAAAGAGTAGAAAATGATCAGGAACTTTAAAAGCCTAAAAACGAAGTTTGAAGAGTATTTGAAATTTTGAGTATTTTGCTAATTACTCCGCCGCTCATACAACGATTCATTATCTACTACGATCCCACGGCATTTCTCTAACCAAATTTCATCATAATCCATGCAGCAGTTACTGAGATTACGAGGTTAGAAGAACGCCAACAGAGCGAAAGACAGGCAGACCGACGGAAGTGAGTGATGTGGATTTTCGTTGTGTGGATATCATAAAACGAAAAATTTTCGCGATCACAATACTCCCCTCGCCTATCGGTATGAAACGTAAAGCAAAATTTATACTTCCGTGGGCTCTCTTTGCAACTGCACCTATTCAAGTAATTCCAGGATATCTGTTTCATGAATGCCGGCCTGAATTTAAATGTATCTCATATTTAACAAAACAAGACACATTACCGAAATAATAATAATATGTGAAGACAGGAACACGTTACTATCAGATGTATAACAGAAGATAAAAAGAATATCACCTATTAATGTGACAATTCAATAGCGACATCGCGTACGTAAAATGAGAAAAGCTACTACGAGATTAATGGTTTTGCATATAATTTACACTATATATTTGTTTATCTATTGCTGGTATGATTACTCAGTTGAGCTTCCGCATAAACAGTAATTAAACTACCGACAGTTAGTGTGATAATTGTACCGTGTCTATGTACAGCAATCCTTGACAACGGTGCTCACCAGACATATAATATGAGTCCCGAGAATGCAACATGTTATTTTCGTATCAGAGTTCGTTGAGCGTGCTACTGGTGTTAATTGTACACGGCTACCGATGAACTAGACCGATTTCATTGCCATTGTTAAACAGTCATGTAGACTAGTCAAGAGAGAATGACTGACGTTGGCTCAAAAGGTATTGAAACTTTAGATCTATGTCAGTTCATAAACCACATTAGATTAGAGTTGTTCAGAAGTGTCGTCTCATGACCAACTCACCTCAAACCTATTCTATATCTATTTTAGTGCGTGAACAGAATATAAAATTTTGGGAAAATATGCAATTAACACCACTTAAGTTGCATTTTTCAATTGAAAATTGGAGTAGTTGCAAAACTGTGAAAATCCGAAGTAGTTATTTTTGACCATAAGCATAAGGTTTGCAACTATCTAAAAAATGAAGTCAAGCTGATTGACTCAGTAAGTACTTCCCACACAATACGGTGATACCAGTTTATTACTTCCCATAGCACGAAGCTTTGGTCCGAGATCCCCTTGCAACCCAATCATCGGCAGCCCCCCCCCTAAAATTGTCTTATGCCTTATGTTTTTCCTTCACAGGTCAATGGACGGCCTATTATCAATACTACAGACTTTTCAGTTTTACAACCCCCCACCCCCCAACCACCCTAATTTCATCCCCACCCAAAAAAGGTAAAAAATGATCAGGAACCCCTAAAACATCTAAAAAAGAAGTTTGAGCTGTTTTCATATTTTTAGTTTTTTGATCACTGCTACGCTGCGACTGACACGACTTCTAACAACCATACGCGTTTTCCATCCTCGCCACGGTAGTAATACTGTGTAAAAATTTCATTAGAATCAATTTAATAGTTTCCACGTTGCAAAATACAAAACGACCTAAAGCTCTAAATACTCGTATGTATACAGAAAATTCTAAGTCCCTTACTTTCGGTAATAGGCTAGGCAATGTTCGGATGGATCTAAAAAGGTGATTTATGTCGTTAGGTCTTCCTTCACAGGTTAGTGAACAGCCTATTATGAATACAACAAAACTTTCAGATTTTCAGCCTCCCCCCCTTAACCATCCGAATTTCACCCCCACCCAAAAAACGCAGAAAATGATTAGGAACCTCTAAAACGCTTAAAAATGAAGTTTGAGCTGTTTCTGTATTTTTAGTTTTTTTTATTATTTCTGCGCCGCCACTGGCATGATTTATAAAAATCATACGCATTTTCCATCCTCGCCACGGTGGTAATACTGCGTCAAAATTTCATTACTATCAATTCAACAGTTTCCTCGTTACATAATATAGAACGATCTATGATCGTATGTTTACACCAGAAAAAATGTAAGTCCTTTGGTTTCTGCAATAGGCAAGGCAATGTTCGGATGGACCTAAAAAAGTTACTTGTGTCGCTAGGTCTTCCTTCACAGGTCAGTGGACAGTCTATCGTGAAAGCAACAAATTTTTCAATTTTACAACCCCCCACCCCCCAACCACCCCAATTTCACCCCCACCCAAAGAAAGTAGAAAATGATCAGGAACCCCTAAAACGCCTGAAAACGAAGTTTGAGCAATATTTATTTTTTTTGTTTTTTGTTAATTACTCCGCCGCCCATGCATCGATTTTCAAAATTATAGGAACATTACCTACTACGACCCTACAGCATATCGCTGCCCAAATGTCATCACAATCCATGCAGCGGTTACTGAGAGTACGAGGGTAGAAAAACGCCAACTGACAGACAGACAGACAGACCGACAGACAGACGGACAGACAGATCGACGGAAATGAGTGACGTGGATTTTCGTAACGTAGACATCATAAAACGTCCAAAAAGCGTATTATCTCAAAATCGAAAATTTTCGCGATCACAGTACTCCCCTCACCTATCGGTGTGGGAAGTAAAAGTACAAAAACGGTCTGTTTCCGTTACAAAAAGTACTGGAGATTGGCGTAGCACACAGATGAACCTGTATACAGGATGAGTTTTTAGTAACGGCTCGGTCGATAACTACTGCAGAAGATAGCTTTTGAATTAATCACTTTAGACCCCAAGTATGCTAGTTTGTTGGAATTGTTTCATCAGGAGGAACACAAAAAGCCACAGATATACAGGCTGTCCCATTAAAAATTTTGAATCAGACGTCACGTGATCAAAAACAAATATGTACCTCATTTGGTGACACAATAATAAGAAAAGATACTATATTTGCTCTAATTTACACCCCCAAAATTGTAATTCGCTACTACTGCCCAGTTCCGATATATTGCTTGTCTTAATCGTCGTGGGGCACCCTGTATTATTCCATATTCAAATTTTACTAATGATTTCCGTTCTTCCAATATAGAGTATTGTTATATTATACACGGTATTTCAAAAGTTATGACCATTTTTATATCCAAATCGCTGTCAAATGAACGTACTGTATATCAAAAAATGAAGTCAAGTTGATTGACTCAGCACTTCCCACACATTACGCTGATACCAGTTTATTATTTTCCCATAGCATGAAGCTTTAGTCTAAGATCCCTTGCAACCAAATAATTGCCAACCCCCCCTAAAATTGTCTTATGCCGCTAGGTCTTTCCTTCACAGGTCAATGGACAGCCTATTATCGATACTATAAACCTCTCAGTTTTACAACCCCCACCCCCCCCCCCCAACCACCTCACTTTCACCCCCACCCAAAAAACTGGTAGGAAATGATCAGGAACCCTTAAAACATCTAAAAACCGATTTTGAGTTGTTTTCATACTTGTCACGTTCTTTGATTATTGCTACGCTGCCACTGACAAGATTTTTAACAAACATACGCGTTTTCCATTCTCACCACGGTAGCAATATACTGTGTCAAAATTTCATTAGAATCAATTTAATAGTGTCCACGTTACAAAATACAAAACGATTTGGACCAATAAATTCTCGTATAGTATACAGAAAATTCTAAGTCCCTTAGTTTCTGTAATAGGCTAGGCAATGTTCGAATGCACCTAAAAAGGTGATTTGTGTCGCTATATCTTCCTTCACAGGTTAGTGGACAGCCTATTATGAGTACAAGAATTTTTTTAATTTTTCAACCCCCAACCCCCCCACCACCCCAATTTCACCCCCACCCAAAAAAAAACGCAGAAAATGATCAGGAACCTCTAAAACGCTTAAAAACGAAGTTTGAGCTGTTTTTATATTTTTAGTTTTTTTATTATTTCTGCGCCGCCACTGGCACGATTTATCAAAACCATACGCGTTTTCCATCTTCGCCATGGTAGTAATGTCGTTTCAAAATTTCATTAAAATCAATTCAACAGTTTCCTCGTTACAACGATCTGACGCAATACTCTCGTATGTTTACATCAAAAAAAATTCTGTCCTTTGCTTTCTGTAATAGGCAAAGGCAATATTCGGATGGACCTAAAAAAGTTATATATGTCGCCAGGTCTTCTTTCACAGGTCAGTGGACAGTCTATTATGAAAGCAACAAATTTTTCAATTTTACTACCCCCCACCCCCCAACCACCCCAATTTCACCCCCACCCAAAAAAAAGTAGAAAATGATCAGGGACCCCTAAAACGCCTAAAAACGAAGTTTCAGCAATATTTAATTTTTTTTGTTTTTTGCTAATTACTCCCCCGCCTATGGACCGATTTTCAAAATTATAGAAACATTACCTACTACGACCCCACAACATACCGCTGCCCAAATTTCATCACAATTCATGCAGCGGTTACTGAGATTACGAGGGTAGAAAAACGCGACAGACAGACAGACAGACAGACAGACCGACAGACCGACAGACCGACAGACCGACAGACCGACAGACCGAAAGACCGACAGACCGACAGACCGACAGACCGACAGACCGACAGACCGACAGACCGACAGACCGACAGACCGACAGACCGACAGACCGACAGACCGACAGACCGACAGACCGACAGACCGACAGACCGACAGACCGACAGACCGACAGACAGACCGACGGAAATGAGTGACGTGGATTTTCGCTATGTACACATCATAAAACGCCCAAAAAACGTATTATCTCAAAATCGAATATTTTCGCGATCACAATACTCCCCTCACCTATCGGTGTGGGAAGTAAAACAAAGTAAAACGACCTTTAAGTTGCCGGAATTTAAAATTCTGCCAAAAACACCCTGTAGATACAAATTGCTGGTAGCATCCAGAATAATATCCGCTTAATATTCAAGTAACTCGCTGTGTAATATTATTGAGAAAAGTTAAAGGAATATATCAATTTGAACGTATTACTTGCGACCTTGCAAATGCGGAAATTAATAGAAAATAAATTATTACTTGGCAACGTCGCAACCGATTCCAAAAATATTTTAGGGTTGGATAGAGATCAATGATGGACACTAGAAGAACTTGAGAGAAAGTTATAGTTCCATATAAAAAAATCAAGTTGATCTCTACCTTACTTTCCCGCAACACCCTGTATATTTCAAAATATTTTTAGGATATGCATCTCAAGTAACCAAATAACTTTTTTATTTGAGATTTTCTTCTATCAGCTATACCTTGCGAGATATCGAAGAATTACACACTAAATGGACAGCCTGTATACATCGGAAAAAATTCTGTCCTTTAGTTTCTGTAATAGGCATAAGGCAATGTTCGGATAGACCTAAAAAAGTTATTTATGTCGCTAGGTCTTCCTTCATAGGTCAGTGGGTAGTCTATTATGAATACAACAAATTTTTCAATTTTACAACCCCCCAACCCCCAACCACCCCAATTTCACCCCCACCAAAAAAAAAGTAGCAAATGATCAGGGACCCCTAAAACGCCTAAAAACGAAGTTTCAGCAATATTTAATTTTTTTTGTTTTTTGCTAATTACTCCGCCGCCTATGCACCGATTTTCAAAATTATACGAACATTACCTACTACGACCCCACATCATACCGCTGCCCAAATTTCATCACAATCCATGCAGCAGTTACTGAGATTACGAGGGTAGAAAAACGCGACAGACAGACAGACAGACAGACAGACAGACAGACAGACAGACAGACAGACCGACAGACCGACAGACAGACCGACGGAAATGAGTGACGTGGATTTTCGTTATGTACACATCATAAAACGCCCAAAAAACGTATTATCTCAAAATCGAAAATTTTCGCGATCACAATACTCCCCTCACCTATCGGTGTGGGAAGTAAAAGTGATGAATCAAAAATCATTTTGTGATTGTGAAGATAGCCCGCGACGCATATTCGTATATAGGATGATGTAGAATCCAAAATCTAGTTTTCTCTCTTTTTTTAAATGTAACCCCCAATATTTTATTATACCAAAGAATTTCTTTTAATATGCTCTTCCATTTTTGTATGGCACTTGTTATGACTGCATTCACTAGTTTCTGAGATATTTCGATTTTTCTACAAATTTTAAATATACCTTCCATTTGTTTACTAATACAAAGTTTGGAGAACACAGTATCATGGTAATCAATAAAATGTGCAGTTTTTTTGATCTTTTAAAAGAAGAGTTGTAAGCAGCAGATTTATAAATAGAAAAGTATTTGATTATATTCACAGAAAACTTACTGGGAATAACAATTCATCTTTGATTGGAAAGTTTCTAGCGACTATATGTTTTTATTTTAATGCTTACCCACAACATTGTGTGTTTTTTTCTGTTTTCACAATACAACGCCTCAAGCTGCCCTATACACTAAGGTACAATTTTTGGTTGGAGGTTAATTAACATGTAACTATAACATCTGTGGTACCCTTGAATTAATTCACAGATTGCATCCTATTCCATAACAGCCATATTTAAATAAAACAAACCAGCACAGCAATAGAGTTGTCAATAAAAAGCGAAACTATTCAATGACAATATTTTTAACCGCTGTAAAGCAATCAACACAAACACGCCTCATATCATACTCCGGCATAGTTTTTCTGCCAAATCGTACGTCATCAGGTTTTTGTGACCTACTTATATACGTATCTTGTTGCCAAGCCCACTATATGCAGTTTTACTTTCGTTTAAACCATTTTTTAAGGCTAATTTATGTCACCGGTTGAGACATACTGCGCGGTATTTTGCGTATTTCAAACTGTTCTATTAACTCAAAAATAGATGTGAGCTTTCAAGACTAATACCTATTTTTAATTTCTTATTGTTAACAATGATATTTGAACTTAACAATCATGTACTCTCATTAATGTTTAATATATTTATAAACAAAATAATCGAAAAACTATGCGGTATTCCTTCTTTGTCAAACCTTGGGCTTTAATCGATTTTTTGGTGATCGGTCACGAGCGCGCGCGGTTTGATTTTTATCTGTTTACAAAAAGGGTGCCATCATCGGCACCGGTCACTTGCGCGCCGAAAGAAAATTAAGCTTGGTTATTCCTAATGACCACATCCCTTTTATTCTTGCGAACTTTCATGTCTTTTTACGACTTGCGGTAGCTTACAGTTACTTCTTAGATTATTTACATTTCGGCTTCTGTAGGTATATAAAACTACCCTTAATGAAAATATTTCAGTAGTTTGCAATCCTTAGTTGCCGTTTGTGAGTATTGTTTGTGTACTACTTTTTCATCGTGGAGACTATGTTAAGTGTGAAAGGGAAGAAATTAGTAGTCCTTGAAGAGTATACGTTCCGAAGAGATAAAGAAATCACCCGTGGTGTAGCCTACAGATGCTCTAGAAGAGATTGCAAAAAATGAGGAATGAGTTAAAATCGGTTAAAATTATAACATTATAAGACATAAGTTTACCTCGGTGCCCCGCGCGCTGGTGTCCACATATCTGCCTATTATCCAAAATATTTTGGGGGCTTCTGACCGGTGGGATTAGGACAAATCTGACCGCGGCGCGCTGGTGTCCTATGGCCGATTTTTTGATAATTTTTCCTTAGTCTGTAAGAAGCCGATGAAGTAATTAATTCCAACACATAAATCTATAAACTTACTAACAATTCTAGCCTTGTTAAAAGTGGAAGTATAACCAATGAAGAATAACACCTTTCCTAATTATCACAATGTGTAAATTTATTCGAATATTCTCTACATAATGAAACAGTTTACTAAAGAATATGATAGTAGCATCAGCATGAGCGAAATTAGTTCTTATGACGTATCTGCTATTGCTCAAGTTATTCTCAAAAATTCTTAAGCATTTTAGTAATAACAGTACCAACTTGGTCTATGTATGGGAATGGATGGGAGGCTTTCCGAATTTATGGATCAGGAGCCCGTTTCGAGATCACGGAATGAAAATCTAGATCCCGTGATCGCGAGATTTCAAAATTATCCTCAATAATTTTTTTAAACTGGAACACTAGTAACACCATTAAAAATGCAAAAATGTAGTAAAAAGGTACAGTTAAAAAAAAGCAAAAAAGATATATATTTACTATTGAAAAATAAATATCAAATTAAATGAACTTTAGTTAAAAACATTATATTGGGAACATGAACTAGAAATAAAAGTAGTTGGAAAAGATTCAGTTAAAATTGTGTTTTTAAAATAATTTTTATGCTCTCCGATTTGCTTGGTAAACAACAACCTTAGAGAAACAAAAGATCCTAGAAATGAGTGGAGTTGAAGAAAAGTATATTAATAATCTTGCAATTATTTATAAATTATCTTTATATAAACTAAATATTTATAACGCTTCTATTATAAAATATCAGTTAATCAAAATTAGATATTATTTTGACTCCATTGTAATGATTGATAGCGTTTTCGACTAATCGCCCATCACTGCACCAGTATGCACTGAGTGTTAAAGTTATATTCGTCTTTATTCGCACTTGAATTGCACTAAGTGCAAATTATCGCCACGGACTTTTCTCAGCTCGTGGTGATTTGACTGCATCTATAACAGCTATCAAATATAAACTATAACCTAGTTTAATTTTTATTGTGCACACTAAACTCGTGGTTAAAATCGGTGCAGTAAGATCGACGTCTTAGGTGTAAATGGTTCTTAGATAAATCGAAATCAAACAAATGATAGTCATCAAAGCAACCTAACCTAACCGACGAACACTGCGCACTAATGTCATTGACACTATGGCTTTTTGTGAAGAGAAAAAAGGTTTTTGGTTTGTAGAACAGCATGCTGTTGCCAGTTTTCAATATGGTCTCTTAATTTCCGAAATAGTGTTAACTACCGCGACTAAAATAATTAATAACTGATGAAAACGTTCGTCAACCCTCCCCGTCCCACGACGATTAAGACAAGCGATATGTCGGATTTGGGCAGTAGTAGAGAATTATAATTTTGGGGGTGTAAATTAGAGCAAATATAGTATCTTTTCTTATTATTCTGTCACCCAAAGAGGTATTTGTTTTTGGTCACGTGACGTCCGTTTCAAAATTTTTGATGGGACACCCTGTATATTTGAGACTTTTTGTGTTTCCCCCGATAAAACAATTCCAGCAAATTAGCACACTTGGGGGTCTAAAGTGATTAAGTCAAGAGTTACAAGTACTTAAAGGAATGTAACACTACCATTATGAAACACTACCATCGGTAGTGGTACCATCCTTTAAGTACCTATAGCTCTTGAACTAATCACTTTAGATTCCAAGTGTGCTAGTTTGTTGGAATTATTTTATCGGAACACAAAAAGTCACAAACATACAGTGTGTCCTATTAAAAATTTTGAATCGGACGTCACGTGATCAAAAAAAAACCTCATTAGGTGACACAATAATAAGAAAAGATACTATATTTGTTCTAATTTACACCCCCAAAATTTTAATTCGCTACTAGTGCCCAGTTCCGATATATTGCTTGTCTTAATCGTCGTGGGACACCCTGTATAATAATAATAATATAATGGGTCTCTTCATCTACTTAGGGGGCACGATTCGCGGACCCTGTGATTGCTCATCTCACGGTGTAGTGTAGGCACTGGGTAATGGAAGAGCAGCTCGGTGTGTCGGAACCTGGTCTGCACGTTTTGTTAGAATATATAATGTAATAGTAACTACATATTTCAAAAAATACCTACTTTAAAACATTATTCTTTTTTGTGTTTACTCTTATAAAATATGTTTATTCTACCTTTAAATAGAAAAAACCTAATCTAATCGGTCATCCTTTTGACAGGCCCTTGCCGATGTTAAAATTCTAATTTTTAATCGTTAATAACTTTCTGAAATGAGCAATAAGAAGTTTTGAATTTTTGTGATTAACCTTATCAAAACTGAAAAAAAGTTCATTGATCTACCAACAACTCTCGCTGCCCCAAATGTTTTGTTTGTTACGTACGCTTTGTCTGTTGTGGAAAGTACAATCAATTTTCGGTTGATTGGAATACAACTTGAGATGACATTGGTTTTTCAGTAAAGCTTTTTGGTTTGAATTTGCTACTTTAAGCCACTAGTTACAGAGTTTCTGGGTTTCGATGCAAATATTGCTGTATTTTATGATAGTTACGTTCTTTTAGTAGAACTTGACATCACGTCCTGACAGATTTTAAATGTGGATAGGTTTTTTGGACATCACTAAACAAAAGTGGCTTCATTTGGACACACGGACAATAATATCATCAGCTGGACCAAAATTGATTTGAACGAAGCGGCTGCTGCTGCAGAACAAAGTCATAAAATCGCACATATCCGGTACTTGAGTCAAAAAAATCACACATTCCAAACCTTCTACTTTACATATACCGCCGGTCGGGATCGAGCCAAAAGAAGCACTTGAAAAGCTTTATGGTAAAGACGTGTTCCATGGGGGTCGTAGGAATTCAAAACATTGCAAGTTTTTGTCACCTGTTCCTTAGTAACACGATAGGGCCATTTAGAGAAACATTTGAAAACATTTTGAGTGGTGTGAAACGCTTATCATTTATTTTTTTCCAAAATAGCAGATTGAAGGCGGTGCCATTCAACGTTTGTGGAAATGAACACGAATCAATATTTGTAAAAATAATTAGTAATGGTAATTGTAGCAACCATACATATTGGGCACCTAGTACTGTGTGACCATCGTAAATTGACCAGCGCGGTATGAGGAAGGGGAGCGGGAATGGGTCCCTCAGGTAGTGATCATTACTATCATGTCGAGTCTAAAAAGGCACAGAAACCACATAGTATAACAGAGATATTAAATATCGCTGCGATTATCCAATCCCGATGCCGGACCGTTTTTAAGGTGGAGAATAAGATTTGCTTTTGCCGATTGTAGTTGAGGGGCGTTAAGTGAATATACATAAATTATTTGCCGTTTCCTCCAATTTACGCAGTGAATTGACAGGCGAAAAGATTTCCATGAAAGTGAGGATGTTGCGATAACTCTTAATGATTCTGTCCTATTTCATTATTTTACGACTTTTTTTTTATTTCATAAATATAAAGGAAACGGCAACAGCAGATTTTATTCTCCAACTTAAAGGGCCTGGATACACACGTTTATACATACGTATTTGCCATGTAAAACATGGACTCACAATTTCTCGCATAACTCACTCTATTTTCAAACTACATATATAATATTTCAGAAGGAGATAGCTAACACCTTAATGAATGACAACTATTTTCGATTTTCTCAAAAAAGTTTTTTAATGTGCAAAAAAACTCGCAATGCAAAATCATACATTCTATAAATGCCTGTAATTTAACAACCAAACACGATATCAAAAAAAGGCTAAATAGTTGCACAAGTACAAGCTTTCTTCTTCAATTTGCCCTTTGAGTCATTACTGTAAGTTTAAAGGTAACGTCAGGAGCTTGGAAATGCGAAATTCATTTTTATGGTGACCTTTGGACCTTACCATTGGACTTTTTGACCTTACCTTTGGATTTTTGGACTTATCTCACGTCATCTTAGACACACACACTGGAGAAATGGAACAGGCGACCACGCCTCCTCGTTAACACGGGAATACGTCTTTTCTTGCATTTTCAATTTCGCGCGCTATACCCTAGACCATTGAAGACGGTCCAGCATCGGGATTGGATAATCCGCAGCAGACGATATCTTAGTTTTTCTGTCTATTTTTAGACTCGACATGTTAATGACAATCGCTACCTGCAGGAACCTGCCGCTTCCCTTCCTCATGCCGCACAGGTCAATTTACGATGGTCACACAGTAGTACTCATTTTGCAAAATAGAACAAACATTATAATTATGATTCTACGAAATAGAATATGTAAAAGAGAATATCCATAGTGATTGTTAGCCCAAATTACCATAGAGAATAGAGGCCTCAATTTTTGTAATCACATAGTCCCCCCTCCAAGCGCACAGAATCACATCAAGACATTGCTGTACATTTGTTAATTGTGACTTTTGGGTTAAGGAATTATATCTTAGAACTGTGAAATGGTGGTTGGTTCTTTTTAAATAAACATTATCCAGCTGTTTATGAAGGGTAAAAAAGATGTCACTTTGAAAAAATGAGGGAGTATTTGTTAAATACCCGTTTTAAAAAACTTTTACGCTAACCTTTTGCTGTATAACTTAAAACTGTAAAGCAAACCGTAAATACCGACTACAAAAAAATGATATAAGTGGAATGATATCAGGCCCAGTCGGCAATACCTTGCACTGAGTTTTAAATGGCACCCTTTTGTGTGGAATTGTGATTTATATCACCCTTTCAGTTTATTAGATATGAAATGAAGACACTTGAATGAACACAAAAGTGTACATTGTATGCAAGAGCGTGTACATCTCTCATACTCTGATACTTATATCACCGTGGCATTACATGCGTATATTTAAAAAAAATCAGAATTATAGTATAAGGAAGTTAACAATGAACTCAAACGTATCTTGTTATAAACATAAACACTGTCCGTTGGGATACATGTTCATGGAAGCTTAGATTTATTATTGCTCCACACTCAATAGTGACTTTAATTCCAAAACCATTCTAATTTGCGATAATATGTTTTGTGGACGCTTTATGAGATCTGTAGTATTAGATAATCATGTCAGTCTATTCTGTCAGTAATTTTCTTGTCTACAATATAACTCGCAAGGTACCGATTGATGGAAATTTTACAATCGATTCTTACTGCGGACAAAACATACACTGCTTTTAAAAACAAAGGTAGCTGAGGAATAATAAAAACAAACTATCAAAAATATCCCAAACTTGGGTAGTTTTAGGAGGGGTGAAATTGTAGTACGAAGAAGTGGGAGGATAGAATATTTTTATTCATACTGTACTGCTTATTGCCCTGGCGGTATCCAGAAGGTTCAAATAATAACCCGTTTTAGCTAATATTCAATTGTTAAAGACTATTTGATGTATGCTTCTATAATCATGTTATACGCAAACTCCTAATGTGACTGGGACAACATCCCTTTTTCGTTCAAGGAAAGACATTGATAGAACAATTAATGTTCAGTTTTTGAAGACACTTTTATGCGTATCACATTCTCCGATAGTGGCGGCAGAATAGCCGTCAAGTAGAACCAAATATTAACAAATTGCTCTTACTTCCGTTTTTGGACATTTTTGTGGACTCTGATTTCTCAAGATAGAGACGGGAACATTTGGAAGTAGGTGAAATATTTGTAGGATGGATGGTGCTAGCTAGAATACCATCTTGACCTGCTCCCGTTTTCTTTCAAGGGAAGGCATTGATAGAATAATTAATGTTCAGTTCCTCCGATAATAATCATTTTATACGAGAATTCCTAATTTGATTCAAACAAAATCTTGACGCAATATTTCTACCGCAGCGAGGATGGAACATGTACATGATCTTTTGACAGCAGCTCCAGTGGCAGTAGAAACTTGACGGCTATTCTGCAAATATTAACAAATTTCTCGTTTTGGACATTTTAGAGAACAGAAGGGAACAATAATTTTGAGGTAGGTGAAATATTTGTGAGATGGGTGGTGCTAGCCTGTCTTTAGACTTTTTGTGCATCCATCCCTAGCTCGCAAGCCTTCATAGAGTAACCAAAAAAGTATTTTGGTCCATATTTAAGACTTCCATATGCATAGTCAACAACATTTTAGCTCAAATATTGTTTTTTCTAAAACATAAAAACCACCTTTAGGCATAAGTAATAGCGTTTACTTCACACATCGATAGCTGAGCGGAGTATTGTGATCGCGACAATTTCCGATTTTGAGACAATCCACGTCACTCATTTCTGTCGGTCTGTCTGTCTGTCTGTCAGTCTGTCTTTCAGTGCGCGTCTTTCTAGCGTCGTAATCTCAGTAACCGCTGCATGGATTGTGATGAAATTTGTAGTAGGTAATGCTGCTATAATTAGTAGAGTATATATCAAAAAATAAAAATAATTTAAATATTACTCAAGCTTCGTTTTTAGGCGTTTTAGGATTTCCTGATCATTTACTACTTTTTTAGGTGGGGGTGAAATTGGTATGGTTGCGGAGTGGGTGGGTTGTAAAACTCAAAAATTGATTGTACTCATAATAGGCTGTCCATTGACCTGTGAAAGAGAGTCCTAGCGGCATAATCCCCTTTTTTTAGGTCCGAACACTGCCTTGCCTACTACAGAAGCTAAGGGACTTGGAATTTTGTGATAGGTATTGGTATACATACGAGTATTGCTTTAGATCGTTCTGTATTGAGTAAAGTGGAAATTATTAAATTGATTTTAATGAAGCTTTGCCTCAGTACTATTACCGTGCCAAATATGGTAAACGCTTATGGTTTTTAGAAATCGTGACAGTGGCGGCGCAGCAAAAGTAAAAAAACTAAAAATATAAAAACATCTCAAAATTCGTTTTTAGGCGTTTTAGGGGTTCCCGACCATTTTCTACTTTTTTTGGGTGGAAGTAAAATTGAGGTGGTTAGGAGGTAGGGTGTTGTAAAACTGAAAAAGTTTTTATATTGATAATAGGTTCTCCACAGACCTACGAAAGAAAGACCTAGCGGCATGACACACTTTTGTAGGTCGATCGGAGTATTGCCTTGCCCATTACAGAAGCAAAGGGACTTTAGATCGTTCTATATTGGGATCCTGGAATTGATTTGACTAAAATTTCGACACAACATTATTACCGTCTGAGAATGCGTAAGGCTTTTGAAAATCGTGTCAGTGGCGGCGCAGCAATAATAAAAAAACTAAAAATATAAAAATAAAAACTATGTCGTCCTATTTCCTACAGAGGTGCAAGAAACTATTTAGGAGAGTTTTTGTGTTGGATGTTTTTTTGCGGGCGGGCAGGCGATTATTTGGTTGCAAGGTTATCTCAGACTATAGCTTAATGCAATGGGAAGATAATAGAATGGTATCACCGTAATATGTTGGAAGTACTGAGTCAATCAACATGACTCCGGTTTTTATTATGGCATGGATTGTTAATGTTACTGAAAAATGTGTGAGAAATACCGAGTCAAACTCCTTAACGTAACTTTTTATATATTTTGTTACCTTTTCTCTTTATCATGATTAAAAATATGACCACAAGAATGAAATTAGTGGATTCTTAGAATTCCTAAATGCCTACGTGGGTCAGTGCTGAGCTAATATGAGTCGTAGGTCCACCATCACTATCTACAGTGCCTACAAGCCTACGAAATACTATCTTAGCAAGCCACTATAAAGTCCCCAATCTCTGACTTCAACCCAATAGATCCCAGGAAAGAGGCACACACACACCTTTCTGAAGGAAAGATGATGGATTCTGATAAATAAGCCCATTTCTCAAGACGACTAAAGGAAGAGACTACTTTCAACAAATCCGATCGTCATGACAATTATTCCAGCAAAAATGCAAACCCGGTAAATTGCCCAAAAACTATAATTGGCCGCCTAGAATTCCGTTCCGCTCTATCACTTGCACGAGTCCAACAACATTTGGATACGCCGGAAGTGATTTATGGCAACGCGATGCTGTGCTGTCGTATTCGCCGGTACAGGACCGTCTCCAGGAATATATTCTAGGGACAACCTTTACCAAATTTTCCGTTTTTAACAGGCGTTTATTAGCTTCACCTGTATATGTTTGTTTGTGAGTGGTTGTTTGTTTGTTTGTTTGTTTATGAGTTTGTTTGTTTGTGAGTTTGTAACTCTCCTTTGGATTACTAGCAAGTGGCTTGCTACTGTTATTAACACGCTTTTATTATATAAGATGCGTCTATCATAGAATAATATGTTATTAAATGTCTCAAATTATTAACAATTATGTGACTAACGAACAAAGCAATTTTCACTTACATGCAGCTCAGAGTCATCCTGTTCAATTCACGTAATAACTGACTAAGGACTAGATTAACGACATGAGGTGCGGATGTAAACAAAGTTGACTCATGAGGATTTTGCGGATCTATAGACAGCTTGTGACATCACTAACTAAGAGATGGCGCAGACACCTTTTGTTAATATTACACAGAGGCGTAGCGATGGGAGTATTTTTGTTAAATTTATTGAGGAAAGTCGACAGTTTTAATGATCGTTTATGTAATAATGGTAACGAAAAGTTTAAAATTGTTCTTAAAATAAGCTTAAAATGATAATGAACGAAAATTAATAGTATCATTTTGAAAAAAGCGTGTGCGCTTTGTGTCATATTATTCGTAAATCGGGCGCCCGACATTCTTTTCACGAGAATACTAGTAAATCTCGTTCATTATCGTGTTGAGCTTATTTTAAGAATTATTTTTAACTTTTTAGTTCGATATTGCTTTTTTGTTTTTTAAACTATATTTATTTACTTTCCACACCTTAAGCGAAGGAAGTAGTGTAATCGCAAAAACACTCAAATTTGAGAAAATATGTTGTTGGACGTTTCATGATGTCAGCCTAATCTCATCAGTAACCGCTGAGCCTATTTTGTTTTTTTGTTCCTCATTCTGTTCCGTTTTTCTCTGGGAGGGGATAAAATAGGGTCGCTGCGGAGGATGGGAAAGCGGTTTCAAAAATTGTTACATGAATGAGGGACCATCTATTACTCTAAGAAGCCGACATTGATGTAATATTTTCTCGTGGGTACAGTTGGAGCTTTCTTTAAGGCAGCCTTCACAGTATTGTGGGAAATTCTGTAGTTCTAATTACAGGTGCTTTATGAGCTTCTGATAAAATGTAGAGTGTCGTAACATAGCTTCTTAACATCCACTGATATTGAAGGTCATCTTCTTCTTTTAGCAGGAATATTATCCTCATCGTTATAACTCAGCTGATGGCTAGATGGAGCTTGTTGATCGTCCTCAACACAGCACAGTAAACAACCAGCACAATAACTGAGGTTGGCGGAAATTACACGCGCATCCCCACTTTTAGATGATTTCTTGTAGGGATGCTAACGATACTTCGATACTTCTGCACTAATATCGAGTATTTTTGTCATCGATACTTTTTGAGGCATTCCAAGCTGGTATCGATACGTTTGTATCGGTATCGAAAATAATTATATAATTATTGAGGGGTGTAATCAATTACACAAAATGCTCTGTACGAACCAAACGTGCCTATTTGACTAAAAAATATGGAGTTGGTACCGGTATCGATATTTTCATTTTCGCATCTCTACCTAAACTTCACATTCTTAAAACCGTGCCAAGGTCAAATTCTGTGCGAACCATTTTTATATAGGAAATCCTCAGAGATATTATGCTGACTGTTTACTATGCTGTGGTCCTCAAGAACTGAAAAGTTAGAAAAGTCAAGTGGTCTCCAGACTGCCATTATAGTTTGCTCACCACCAACACTCAAGAAAAGCTACCGCCAATAACCAGGACCAAACACGTTATGAGATCGACTCTGTTATTAATTATAATTTTTGGAAGTATTGTTGAAAAAAAGGTCACTAACACAAAAGTACATAAACTTTCTGCTTCTTAAAGCACCGATTACTAGCGCACGTTTCCAGATTAATCATAATAATTTTCTACCTGAATCGAAGATAGGTAGTCCACTGTTTTAGAAAAATGACATTCCGTACAGTACTGTCGGAATGTTATTTTCTATCATGAGGAATACAAGTAAACATCTAAACACTTAAACACATTGTACGGAACTAGTCTCAGTGTCAGATAGTTTTACTATTAATATAAAAATTATTTTAGTACTATCGTGGACAGAGAATGGTTTGTAATAAGGGTTGATTGATGTAAAACCACGTATAAATGTAGTTTTGAGCGAAAAGAGTGCCATAAAATTTAAGGTCGGTTTTTCTCGAACGTGTTTACATACTTTCGATTACGATCCTGTACAGCCAGCATCTAGCCAAGACAAGTGGGCAGGATATTATGCTATTATGCTAGGTGGTGTCCTGCCGTCTATTAGCGACAGGTGATTTATCGCTCCAGCTAGACAGTGACAGTTCACACGCGGTGGCGCTACGGACGTGTGTTTCTGCATTCCACCAACTATTCCTAAAGACGCCCTTTAACGATACACCCTATTCCATTTAGTGAACTCGACACTGATCTGGAATACTCTCATATTACATTGGGTGCACTGTTGGGGTGTTGGCGCTGGGTGGGCGAGTATCAGAGTTGGGCAAAGCTGTTGAGCAGACTTGCGCCTAAAAGCCTTTTCTCAAGGTATCTTCGTTATCAGACAGGTTGCTCTTTGTATTTTCTAAAACGTTTCCCAACTGCACAGGCTCAAACTGCTGTGTATATCGGAAACCCTGCAAGTTATTTTGGGAGTGTTTAAAATGTAAAAAATATCACAAGGATCTAAATGCTACTGAATAATCGTTTTAATCTTTCAACTAATCTAATCTCTAGTCTAATCGTTTTTTTATAAATATCTTCCGTGAAAAAACTATAATCAGTTAAGCTCTATTACACAACTAACGGAGTAGACGAAATAAGTTGAAAACATAATATTAGTAGTAGGAAACAAAATGCTCTTGAAATTGCGATATAGAGAACAAAATAGCTTTGGTAGTTGAGATCTAACAGTTTGGTTTTTCTGGAGCTAAGGTGGTAAATACATCGATCGGCATAATTTAACTTTCTCCTGATGTAAGACTAATTTGACTGATTTATTTAGATATTCGTATAACCCGTTCTATTTTTTGGCGATAGACTTCTAGTCTAGTATGTAACTTCTCAAAAGCATTGGACACTCTCATAATAATTCCTGATGTCACAATATACATTTCAGCATAACTATGTCTCAGCATGGAGGACCGTTCAACAACGACTAATTTAGTCCGCATAACTTGCTTCATCTTTGAGGTGTTGGATGCCAATTGTGAGGTAGATGTGATTTAGACGGATTTCAGTGAAGCCTTTGACAAGCTTGATCACAGCGTGTTATTATAGACACTAGAAACCTAACTTGCTATTATTTCTTAAGGCATACCTAACAAAGAGAAAGCAATACGTGAAACTTTTGGGTACCAATCTTTAAAAACATTCCCAACGTCTGGTGTACCTCGGTCCCTTTTTTTTTAGTTTTTATTAATAATACCGTTGATACCATCAATTTCAGATATTTGCTATATGCAGATGGCTTAAAAATTTATTGTTGTGGTAATAGCGATGCCGATTGTGCTCGAATGCAGAAAATTCTCGACGAAACAATTAAATGGTATAATAAAAATAGTCTTCCAATCAAACACAGGAAATGCAATGCTATGTGATACACAAGTAACATTAGATGTGATTCAGTTCCAATATAAAATTGACGAAAGAATAAGTGATAATAAAGACCTAGGTGTGACTTTGACGCCTCGGTTAGCTTTAATCTACACATAGATCTTGTGATACCATCTGTTAACAAAATTTTCGGCCTTATAATAAGGAATTCTAAAGAGTTTAGTGAAAAGAAGGCGATGATCATGCTTTACAATTCATTTATTCTGTCGAAATTGCAATGTGCAAGGTTAATATGGAGCTCTTGCTATGTAACTGCATGTGAACCTCTGGAAAAGGTGCAACAAAATTTCATGAAGTTTATGTCATATAAAATCGATGAAGAATATTCTCCTTTAGGACTTCCCCCCCCCAGAAAGAACTGAAGCACGAGTCCGTCAGTCTTGACAATAGAAGAAAAACTCAGTCACTTATCTTTTTCTTCAAGGTACTCCACAGTATTCACGACTTTCCATGCTTTACGTCGCAGATCAAATTTAATATTCCATATTTTTTACATATTCTACCTTCCCAACCCACGAACTAACTCACTATTGCACGCACCATTGCAATGAGTTCCTGTTATGACAGTATCCAGAGCAATACTACATTGTCGAATATTAAGCGGTTATGTAAAATGTGATTTTAGTCGCTAGTGTTTATTATTATGTTATTTTTTTCCTATTTTCTGAACTACCCCACCAGTAGTTGGTAAACACTATTGGTGGTGTATTGAATAAATAAATGAATAAATAAATAAACAAATATGACAGCTCGATATAAAGGTACTCCAAATTAAAAGGTCTGTATGTATTTGCATTGCATCAAATACTATTTGAGTGATATCAGTTTTTGATAATTCTTTATTTCATAAGAAAACTGTTAATGTGGCAAGACAAGGTGACCTTGTACTCATGGACGCTACGAAAAAAAAAAGAAATCGTCGAAGCCTGTCAATACTAAAAAACAATTTTAATGTAATATTTATGATGTGTTAAGATTAAAATCTTTTTTGAGAACTTACATTTCGTAGATTTCTAAGCAAGACTTGCACACATTACTGGTAAGAACAGAACACATACTAAATTCTCCACCCGCCCCACCATACCTAGTTCTCTCTCATACCGTGGACACTACATATATTTTTAATAAATAACTAAACGTTATTGGACAAGTCTCCAAACAGTGGCAGATGCCAGATAGGTAAATCAGCGTTAAGGGAAGCTTGACATAAAGCATTGATTTTATAAATTTTGCACGTTACACAGGAATAATGCCTGAATATTAAGCAAACTAGTAGTTTCCAAAATACATGTTATATCATCATGCAGTTGTAATATGTTGAGAGTCCACAATTATAGGTACTTTCAAAGACAAAGTTCGGATACATCTGTAAGGTATACATATCACCAACATAATATTTTTAAGTCAAAAGGGAGCCCTATAAGAATACTGACAATTTTCGATTTAATCCCCCCCCCCCCCACCCCGTTATCCCAATTTTTCTCCTTCCAATGGAAAATGATCAACTACCTATAAAACTTCTAAAAATTATATTAGGGCCGTTTGTGGGATTTTTGGTTTTTACTAATAACATCGATTTTATGATATCTCACTCCAAATTTCCGGAGGATGCCTAAAAATGAAGCTAGGTTCACGCCTGAAAATTTTCTATTTTTGCTAATTACTCCGATGTCACTGCACTTTTAAATACCCTACTATAAGACACCAGAGCATATCACACATCAAAATCAGTGAAGCAGTTACTGAAATTACGTAGGTAGGAAAATTGCTACAACCGACAGACAGGCAGGCTGAAATGGGTAGCACATATTTTCGTCCAGAGAAGAGATGACCTCAAAATAGCAAATCTTCGAGATTATAATACCTCTCTCACATACAGTGTGGTAAATAAGAAGTTTTAATCCTCGTGTAGTTACAGACCTTCCTGTATTAAGTTTAATTCAATTGGTTGAAATATTCGAATGAATTGGCGCCAAACTTATGCCCGATAATTTGAGCTTTCATACGACGATAGGATGAGTTGAAAATACTTTTTATCCGATATGGCATGTAATTTAACAGCTGATAATTTCAAAGAATTTGTATTCATTATATACCTTACCTTTACCACTTTTATGGATAAAATGAGGGAAAGAGGGAGAAAGTGGAGATTTTGGGTTCAAGACGGTTTTAAAAACAGGAAGAAGCAAGGAGCGTACCATACGCTAACACAGAAAAATATTTTAATTGCGTTTGAATCGTTTCTTGAAATTATTGGTCCACGGACATGAGTAGCACTTACCGTGTTCGCGAAACTACTTCTTATAGGGAAAGACGGTAATTTAGAGGTATTTAAATACAGTAAGACATGCTTGGATGATCATATCATCATCAATCATCAAATATATCCTCCATCGGTTGACTATTCAACCAGCACCTAACAGGTATTATTAAGTGGTAAATAGTGAAAGGAATCGAGGATTGGATTGGATTTAATCCACAAATTTAAAGTTGACCTCGGCAACTGACATAGGTACCAACTGTTAAGTTACTAATTGCCCAAATTTGTAACCAAAATTTCGTACAAAGAAGTAGGACTCATGTGAACGGATATAACGTTAGATTATACGATAAAAACAGTACGAATACGAATCGTATGTCGGAAATCGTGTGCATGTGAATTAAGCTTAAGTGGCCTGGATAGACACACTTATACATACGTATTTCCCATGTAAAACACGGACTCACAATTTCTCGCATAACACACTCTATTTTCAAACTACATTTATAATATTTCAGAAGGCGATAGCTAAGACCTTAATGAATGACAACTATTTTCGATTCTCTCAAAAAAGTTTTTTAATGTGCAAAAAAAATCGCAATGCAAAATCATACATTCTATGAATGCCTGTAATTTAACAACCAAACACGATATTAAAAAAAGGCTAAACAGTTGCACAAGCGCAAGCTTTCTTCTTCAATTTGCTCTTTGAGTCATTACTGTAAGTTTAAAGGTAACTTCAGGAGCTTGGAAATGCGAAATTCATTTTTATTTTGTAAAGGATTTTGACCTACTGTGATGAACTTCAGTTAGTTCTTGTAGGATAAGGTCATTCATACAAAAACTCCTTATTTTTCTATTTGCGACGTTTCGACTTATATTAAGTCATCTTCAGGCAACTATAAAAACTTCGATTTTCTGTTGCCTGAAGATGACTTAATGTAAGTCGAAACGTCGCAATAGAAAAATAAAGACTTTTTGTATGAATGACCTTATCCTACAAAAAGTAACTGAAATTCATTTTTATAGTGACCTTCCGACCTTACCTTTAGACCTTTTGACCTTACCTTTAGATTTTTGGACTTATCTGCCCTCATCTAAGACACACATACTGGAGAAAGGAAACAGGTGGCCACGCCTCCTCGCTAACACGGGAATAAGTTTTTCTTTGATTCTCAATTTCGCGCGCTATACATTCTAGACCCTTAAGTAAGAGCATTTTTGAGTTACCAACCTGAACCCTCTCAAAGAATATTGTTAAAAGAAAATGTCGATAGCTTAAGGGCTGTATTCATGGTCGATACTTAAGGGTCCCTTAATACCTGAGGGTCTCTTACGTAAGCCTCCCTTGAGTAGTACTGAAGTAACGAAATGTCAAGTCAACATGGCAATTATTTGCAGTCAAGGCGATTTTGTAGGTTAATTTTGGAGTAACGTTGTCAGTTTCTGTCACATCCGGAAAAATATCTGGCACAAAACACGAAATACCGACATAAAACAAAAAGAAATAACAGAAAACATTAAAATCCACAAGCATAATCATGTCAAATTGACTTTGAAATATGTAGTGTCCGACCGAACATTCGGTTTCGGTTTTGGCCTAGTTTCGGCCAAAAAACGGGTTTCGGTTTAGTTTCGGTTTCGGCTGCCATCCAGCCGAAACTACGGCCGAAACCGAGACTAAATTCGATGGATTTCGTGCTGCGATCGGACACCCTCGGAGCACTATTCTTCAAGCGAAGAAGTGTCATTTTGCTGGGTAGATGATGGTAATAACTTACACAAGTTAAGAAGCCTACTTATCGGAGCCAAGCTTGCAAAGAAATGCAGATATTACTCTCAGTAGAACTTCAGTCCATTTCTGTCGTTGAGAAAGGTTCCCCTAAAATTCACGTCTGCCTTACCGACGACTGTTTCCACTGAACAACTACTTAATGCTACTAGTCAAATTTATTCCGACTGAGGAAGCTATTTGCAAAGAAAGTTGATAAATTATTGTTTCTCGCTTACGATATTACAATATTAGATTGTTCAGTCATGAATACTGATAGTCAACAATAGCTGTAGCTTAATGAAGCTCACAACAGTTTCTTAAAATCAGAGAAAACTCCTTATTCCTACTAAGTTTGGAATGTTATTTAGTAGATACAAAATATAATATAATTATAAAATAGTTGATAAGTATTTGGTTCAGATTAACTTCTTATTTCAAAAAGGATAAATAATTTATTTGAAATAAGGTGTGATAATGCTGATGAAACGTTATTCATTTTTATATCCACGAAAAAATTACTGACGTTATATTGATGTTTCGGTTTCGGCCGAAACTGAGACGGAGGCCGAAATTCGGTTTCGGTTTCGGCCGTAAGAAGTAGTTTCGGTCGGACACTAGAAATATGACAACGTCGCCAAATGTTTGCCCGCCGTCTCGTAGATGTCGTCTAGGAAACGGATGTACACAAGATAGGACACACTTGAGGTGCCCTTAAGTATCTCTTAAGTATTACTCAACGGCCCGAGAAGCAATCTCTGTGGTATTCAAAAAAGACTCACTCTGTATAATATTCAAATATCAACAACATTAACCTGACTTTTAGCACATTATCCAGCTATTCGGTGTCAGGTTTAGCGTCGGCAGCCAACTTTGTTATCGAACGTTGCTTCCATCCAGGGCTCGGGACGTTGCCTGGATACGCCATTAGGGGCTTGCCGTGCCACCGACAAAGCCGATTTGCCCCCTCGCCCCACCGCACCTTATTTCCCACGCGATCAAAACACTGACCCACCTGTATACAATACGGATTGGAGGATGAGCGGAATTTTCCTAGATCATTTGAGTGCGAGATATTCACAGCAATAAAGGCAGAAAAATAAGTATTTCGAATCCATAAGGGTACACACGCAGCCTGTGGATTCGTCAGGTGATGCGGTGTGGTCATACTGAGAGAATTCATCTGGCTCGATACAACATCAGATGGCCCAAGGCAATTAAAAAATTATATGTTTTACTCCATAATCCAAAGTCCTGGACAATAAGAGTAAATGTAGCAGAACAATAGTATCTTCTTCAACGAGGGGTAATGACGTTAGTAACTCACGCAGTTGAAGCTTGCAGCACGTAAATCAACAAATGAGTTATTACCATTACAGCGAGTTAAATACTATACTTTATCTACTACCGATCCAATTACGATTTGAAATATAAAATAATTACGAATTATTGAGAATTTAACCTAACTTCTGTCACTAAAATAAAGTACTGTACACAGTTTAAATTAGCGCTTGATATCTCATAGCCACCTTTGCAGTTATTATAGCGTGTTCCAAATCACATGCATTTCTAAAGGCACATTCAGACTATACAACAAGTTGTGAAACAACGTATTTCAAAACAGTGCTTTGATACAAATTGTAAATCCTACAATATTAGTTCTTTATAACCATCCTTTCATTGGCACTTTAATGTTTTGCAACATGTTTTACAACAATATGTTTCAATAAACCTGTTTTAAACCAAAGGTTTATCTAATTTGTTTCATCGTCTAAATGTGTCATAAGAGATCTTGTAGTCGTTTTTCATAACCCACGATTTATGCGTAAGTTAAATTGCTAATTATATGTGTTTTAACAATTTTTCATCTGCTGAATCATTTAATAATATTTCTTGTTGTCATTTATTATGTTTTTTTTTTGAAACAACTAAAAACTAGAGCATTTAAACCAACTTTTGTGCAAGGAACCTTGTTACTGGGCATGTACGACAAAATGTTAACCACAATAATAGGAATTTGGCTCCCGATACATGAGCTGTATGGCAAAGAAGAAAAGGGAGTCTTCAACAACAACTTATACAGGCTTGAAAAACAGGTTGTTCGTTTGTGTGTATGGTTGTAGGTGCGCGAATATCAAGAAATAAATGTTGCTACAAATGTTCGCTGAAGGCTTATACTGTCTGTCCATAAGTTAGTGTAGCTACAGCTCTAACGGTGCCACTGCATCTAATCTAAGTTTGACTAGACGGTCTACTAGTACATTTTTTGTGCAGTGGAATCAGTCACAGGTGTGACGCACAACTAGACAAATGATAATACTGGGTAACGTGACAGTGGCTTGCCAAACCGGTGAGAATCAGAGACGTGCTATGTTAGCATTTTTGGCTAATTTTTTCTCTGAAGATGCTAACATAGCAAAACACCTGCCGGGTTTGGAATTATCAGTTTGCTGGTAGGTAAGTGCTTAAGAGGCATGGATGGACCCCTTTATACGTATGTATTTGGCATGTAAAACACGGACGCACAACTCACTTTATTTTCAAAGTATATATTTAATATTTCAGAAGGCGATAGTTAAGACCTTAATGAATGACAACTATTTTCGATTTTCTCAAAAAAGTTTTTTAATGTACAAAAAAGCTCGCAGTGCAAAATCATATATTCTATAAATGCCTGTAATTTAACAACCAAAGACGATATCAAAAAAAAGGCTAAATAGTTGCACAAGCGCAAGCTTTCTTCTACAATTTGCTTTTTGAATCATTACTGTAAGTTTAAAGGTAACGTCAGGAGCTTGGAAATGCTAAATTTATTTTTATAGTGACCTTTAGACCTTAACTTTGGTCCTTTTGACCTTACCTTTGGATTTTTGGACTTATCTCCCCTCATTTTAGACAAACACACTGGAGAAAGGGAACAGGCGGCCACGCCTCCTCGCTAACACGGAAATACGTCTTATCTTGGATTCTCAATTTCGCGGGCTATATGCCCTAGGCCCTTAAGGGACGCACCTCAGGACGCACGGAGGTCAGCCTTTTCGCCTGATAACTGTAAAAGATATCAGAAAATCAGGAAAATCTTCCTCATGGGTAATGGAAGTCCTCAGGAATAATTACAGAATCCGCGCACCGCGAACACGCGCCGTGTGTGCGCCGCGCGTTCGTTGCGAATTAGGTATTCGTTGAAACTTTCTCATTCAACGAACCTCTTGTTACCCATACAAAACTAGTGAACACGCTGCGCGCGCGCCAAACGGCGGGCATATTTGTACGGCCCTTAGCGCGCACCGACCGCGCGGCGCGCGGATTGGGGCCACCTTATTAGTGATATACTGTTAATAGCAATATTTGAACAGCTGATAGTTTTTAATAGTTGTAGGCTATAATTAAATCAGCCTCGACTGTATTGTTCATTTGGGGTAGGTCGTTTGTTTGGACTGGAGAGAGTAGAATTGGTCACGGTGTGACCCACACCTAGATAAAGGATATGTAGGGGGGTATATAAATACGAGACGGAAAGTCAGCTTTTCAAACTCAATTGGCCATGGAAGTGCTTAGGAATCATTTCGTTCATGTCACTAGAAATATATTATTCATAGCAATATTTGCACATCCGATTATTTCTAATAGTGGTTGGCTATAATTCGAACTTTCTCGACTATATTGTTTAATAGGGGTAGGTCATTCGTTTGGGATAGTTAGAGTGGAAATCCATTACAGTGTAACTCACACCTAAAAATGGCAATAGGTAGATACTGTGTAATATGATAATGGATCCTTTACCCACTCGTCAAACCAATTTTATCAAACAAGACCCGTGCTAACTATTCAGGCATCTTTAGTCTACATTTCTCTCTAAATATGCTAACATAGTGAAACACCGACACTGGCCGGGTTTAAGATAAATCGATTTGCGGCTAGTATTCTAATGATGGGAGGAGATCAAATTTTTCGCTAATAAACTGACAAAGATGTCAGGAAGTGTACAGTACAGAATTTTATAGGGAATGGAATAGTTTAAGTCCTAAGATTAGGAATATAAACTGTTCAACTTAATTGAAGGATTACTTTTATTGGATACCATTTTCTCCGCCTGTGTGTTCTTAATGAAATTACGGGTTAAACATGAACATTCACGTTAATTGTTCTTTGTTTTCTTTAAACGGTAGTGTGAATTGCATCCCAATCGCATAAAATGTGCCGCTGCTATACATGTAGCGACACTAGGTGTCCAAAATAGAGGTTGCAAGATATTTTATGCGAGTTTGACCATCGAATTCACCAAGTTACACACCACTTTCATTATTCTTTCGTGATGATCAGATGGCGTGGAGTCTCCGACAACTGTTCCTATCATCGTAACGCCGTATGTGACCCCCAAGGCTTCGACCCACATCTACCACCGCAGCCCTGCATTTTCAAATCTTAACCGAAAAATTTGGCATCGTGAGTATGTTGAAACGGACATGATCCAGGACAAAGCGATTGCAAGAGATGACACTGGTTTCCGTGTAAAAAATATTCACCATCATTACCGAGGTGTGCAAACTTCATGCGTCACCACGACTCCCATTGGTTACACACCATTGGAATCCCCGTCAATTATCTAAATAGGCTGAAACTGGCATATAATAAATGTTAGATGACTATTCCAATATCTTACTATCAGCTAGCGGTCAACTTTCCTCTTCACTACATTGTTACAGTTTCCGTTTTATCTGTCGAAAGATTTGCAACACCTCCGTGACGTAATACTACCACCCAACACAATATGTATGTCAATCTAGTGCGTTCATCCTTATTTTGACTGTGAATAGTCACTTGACAAGCTTTGCGGATGTTGAACATTAAAGGAGCCCATTTCGGCAATCTAAAATTTCGAGCATGATGTTTACAGCCAACAGTATTGCTGTCATATAGTTTGGCGGTTTTTGCAAGATTTATTCAAGTTTTTTTTTTTGTAGTCTTGACAGTAAAACTCCTGCGTTGATTCCGAATTTTTATTTAGAAAATGTTTAATAATCTACAGAAACGTGTATTCAACACGCATGACATGCATCATATGATTTTATGGTTGGCACTACCGAATTTGACGTAAAGCTTGACCACAAATTGGAGCAGGTTCTAAACGCGTGTAGTGGTGGTAGATATTTCACGAACCTGTGATTCAGTCACTGATATCTCAAAATCACGAATCACGACTGCTACCAAATGCAAGAGAAAAGCGTGACGTGATCATAGTATCATCTGAGTTCCTTCGTTCCTCGGTGGCAGGCGACCTCGGGTACCGCCAACGACGTGGAAAGTCGCGAATTAATGCGCCTTCGCCCATATCCTTTTGGGTTTTTTTCCTTTTTTTTTTTGTTAATAATATTTTATTTATGTTATTGTTATCAGATTTGAATTACCTTGCTGTGATGTATTGTTAGTTTTTTACATATTTCATTTTGTATTCAAGAATTATGCCTACGGTTGTGTTAAAAATGTACGTTTATGATAAACCTCCAACCCAACACACATTTATTTAAAAAAATTATATAATTTTCAAACTTAGCACACTGAAAGGAAACTGAATCTGAATTTAAAAATGTAACCATAATTCCGCATCCAGCGAAAAGTTCGCGAAATCTGTTATTCACGATATCGCTACGCTAACCTATAACTTAGTACTCTTAGCAGTAGCAATCCAACCAGCAGTTTCTGAAAGTTGTGATCACGTCACGCTTTTAAGTCACTGATACTAGAAAGTAACGGTATCAAATGTCATAGATATCGAGAAATCACGATATCGCTCATGCCTAAACGCGTGAAGAAATCCATGGACTTTTGGGTAGAAAGGCCGGACGTCCTACATTATTGAGGATTTTGTCTCAGTATTAATAGATACGACAAAAAATTGTCTGTAAAATCAAGCTTTTTTGATTATTATCATTAATCTAGTTAAATTCTAGTGAAAAAATAAATGAAATCGAATGCCAAATTAGTCTTAGGTATTTTATTATTAATCAGTCAAATAGTCATCGAAATGTGAAATGTAAGAAACCTAACAAAAGCTGGACACCGTTTATTTTGGCCGGACAAGCAATCAAAGAGCCTACCTATGTCCGGCTTTATCCGGACGCCTGGCAACGCTAGACGTATCTGACGTCAAATTTCTGTTTTACACTGGTCTAATTTGACCACGAACTGAATCACTCATTATAACCATGGATTTGTTGTCGATGTAAAACGGGTATAAGCCTTATTCTGGAGGTACAGAGATGTTGTTCTTCCAGTTGGATTTGGCCAGTATAGAGAATATAGATATACGACGTTTTGGGTTTAAACCATAGGCGTAGTTGGGTGGGGGCTTGGGGGGCTATGCCCCCCAAAAATAATCCAAATCAGTAACGTTCCGCTGAATTCATTGTACCTAGTGCGGGGGCTTAAGTCCCCCTAGATCGAGGGACTTAACTACGCTTATGGTTTAAACGTTTGATTTCTTTTTATGTATAATGAAATTTTAAACATAGCGGTGGAGAAAAAAGTGTCAAAACAAAAGTGTTCCTTTAATTAAGTGAAGTAATTTTAATTCATATTATGTATATTAAGTCGTGAAGGAATAAATCAAAATAATGGGGGGATGATAATAATGCTAATAAATGTTCTTATTCAACTAAGGGATAGATTTATCCCAGTTTTAAGGACAAAAGAAGAAAATAAATCTATTATCATTTTAAATTATATAAAATAGTTTTTTTGTAATGATTTAGAATTTTTAATAGGGTAGATAAATGAAAAAAAATTCATTGAATTAAAAATTACGATAATTATAACAAAAAAAGTTATTAGAGTTAATCAATTTAATGGTGCTATCTGAGGAGTTAAAAATTATTATTATAATAATAATTTTAGCTTGACAAGCTAATGTTATAAATTTAACTAAATTTTTATTCATTAGAAGTAGGTGTAAATTTACTATTAATGGTTTAAAAGTCCATTGCTTACTTTCAGCCATCTAATGAAATTTCAGTTATTTTAGAAATTCATTTAATAAACAAGTTAGGAGTAATTCTTTCAATAACAATAGGCATGAATGTATGATTTGCTCCACAAATTTCTGAGCATTGCCCAAAAAATAGACCTGCTCGATTAATAGTAAAACTAGTTTGATTTAATCGGCCCGGTGTAGCATCGATTTTCACCCCTAACGATGGGATAGTTCATGAATGAATGACATCTGCAGCAGTAATAATTATTCGAATTTGAGATTCATAGGGTATCGTTAGCAATATTTACTAGTGATCGTTTCAAATGGTGATAGGCTATGGTTAGGACATCCTCGACTATATTGTTCAGTTGGGGTAGGTCGTTCGTTTACCACCTCTGCCAATGCGCCGCGGCGCCATCGACATCCACATCGCCCGGTCAAGGTCAGAGGCTCAGACGCCGCCGCCTCCGCCGCCGCCGCCGCCGGAGGCTGACGCCCTGCCGTCCCTGCCGCCGCCGCCGCTGTCAACGCCGCGCCGTGACGCCCACTCGATCCACCGCCATCTCCGACACGCCAACCCTTTCCAAACGCTACCGACAGAAATCCGGGGCCTCCATCGGGACCCCTCTGAGCTCCGTTCAATGCCTCTGTCTAATGGCGCTTCGACGATTGCTGAACGCTGGCGTTGCTGCAAAAAACTGATGCGTAGTTACGGGACCTGTCCTCTATACCGTCATTTAGGGGTTGGCATTTAGACGGAATGTATTTTTTATTTGAATGACTTTTGTACTATAGGTTGTAGATGTTATCACTCAGCCTGGGTTGTGCCATCGAAATAGTGCATGCTGCGATTCTTGAATCGACTCATAGTTTCATGAAACTTGCATCAATTCCTACTCAAATCGAAACCTGCTGCGTTGCCTGAATCGACTTGATATTTTGTGTACGTTTCATGCAACACAAGAATAGTAGGGTGGAGTTATTCTTAAAACTATCTGCATTTGGATGTTCTTCATATGCTTGGTTTCTTATGTTTTTATCTGAATACTGTTTAGTCTTTGTATTCCAAAGTCACGTATGCACATGATAAATGTTTATAAAATTTTCCCAAAATTGTCGATCACTTTCCGTCATGTAATTTACGCACACACAAATAAATAACTAAGATGACGCGGGAAAATAGATATCGTCTTTGCATCGACGCAATACTATACACGTTGTTATACCTGCATCAGCGTCACCAACTCGGCATCATGGCTTACTGACCAAAATGGGATTCCAGACTTTGCATCGTAGGAGGCTATGCCTGCATCGCAGCATGCTTCAACGTCTGTAGGCCGGTTTACAACGTGGTTACAACATTTTATAAAAATGGGCAAAATTATCGAATATTTTTTTATAATCACTATTATTTCAAAATCATTATACATGGTGTCCCACGACGATTAAGACAAGCAATATATCGGAACTGGGCAGTAGTAGAGAATTATAATTTTGGGGGTGTAAATTAGAGGAAATTTTGTATCTTATTCTGTTATCGTGTTACTCAATGAGATATTTGGTTCTGGTCACGTGACGTCCGATTCAAAAATTTTAATGGGACACCCTGTATATTTGTAACTTTTTGTGTTCCTCCCGATAAAACAATTCCAACAAACTACTTACTTGGGGTCCAAAGTGATTAATTCAAGAGCTAAGGGTACTTAAAGGATGGTACCACTACCATTGATTATAACATATACCCCTACAGTTAAATTAGTTTGGTAGTATTTCATAATGGTGTATATTATCGCCATCAACATATAATATGTGCTGATGTTGGTTATCTATTAGGCTGATCTTCACTTATTTTTAAATATTTTGCGTTGAGTTTACATTAATGGCATTTACTATTTTCTCTAGTACATTTTGTCAAAAACATTACGTATTTTAAGATTTATAGTGAATTTAGTTATTATAGTGTAATGAACTAAGTAATAGTACAAAGTGTTTGTGTTTTCCTTTATTGATAACGTCATTATGCCACCAGTTAGACACAATGCAGGTTAAGCTGTACAAATTATAACTACAGAATGAAGCATATGAACAAAGGGATATCGCGCGACGTGCCAGGAGAGGCCAATCTAATCATCGATTTTTGATTCTTACCCAATCGCACATTGACATTGATGCTACTCAAAAATGAGCTACTAAATCTAAGACGAATTAATTTTGAGTCCACGCCTTCTCCAAAATCACAAAACTCGTCGACTAGCATTTGCGAGAACACATATTCAGTGAAATGTGGAAAATTCGAAAAATGTACTTTTCCACGGACCGATTGCAATTTTGTGAAGATTTTATTCTGATAAAAATAAACATTGGGCAATGATATTTGTTGATTTACCACAATTTATTTTTACAACGAAAAGTCATAAAAATATAAGAATATTTGACAATTTTGTCCATGAGTGTATGTAGGACAGTGTATGTAAGTTGTATTATATTGCTAAAGAAAGATTCTTAAATGTGGAAGACAGCATGAGGTAATGGTTTGATCGTGCTTGCCGATCGCGACATTAACAATATTGCGGTAGCACTGGAGATAATATGCATAACACTGTAGCAGTCAATATGGCGGAAGGTACCCAGTCGAAAGACCCATCGGTATTCGACAGGTATTGGCCCAGGCTTCTGGAATGCAGTCAAGAAGTCCACTGATTGCAGTAGAGCACTATGACTGCAAACATCAAATAAGGCACTCCAAGTTGAACACTGTTGTCTCCTTGTACAATCATATGTGGGCGTCTGATGGCATTAAACGTACGCCATTATCTGCATGCATCTGATGTCACAAATTCTAGAAAAGATCTAAGATTTGTTGATTCAGCGTCTTTTAGATTGTATGCGAGCGATCCCTCTTTCTTGGATGAGGAAACCTTTGCTAGGAATTTTGTTTATTGGGAAATATACACATCTCTATGCGTCATGCCAGCAAAAAACCGGCTCTGCCATAAAACAAGCGAAAAAGCTCGCGTGATCATAGACTAAAAGTTAGAGTACATTTCAAATTCGATAATGTGCAGTGGATCGACTTTCTGGACAACAGACAGTACAATCTAGGAAATTGCAGTTAGAAACAAGCTGCGGGTTATTTACAGTTATGAAGCTGTGTTATTCACATCTAAAGATAAGGCGGATATTTTTGCTGGTGCCATGAGCAAACCGTTCTCATCTAACTTTGTCCTACGTAGAATCTGTCAAATAGTGTTTTAGTGATAACACACCGCTACCTTCTGCTACAGAATATTCTTGTCGAGGTCAGAGTTCTTAAGTCAAGTTAAGAATCACAATGTGCTCAAAACCCTTGTAGAGGATCGAATCACAAACAAGGTGATGAAGCTGCAGCTCTAAATCTAGCTCTTGTATAATTTTACCAGAGGATTTTTAGGGGCCAAATACTTTCTTGATGCTAATAAGATCTTTGATACATTATAGCTGTAAAAGGATGTGGTTTAGATGTACCTCAGGAGTACCATCCTGTTAGTCCAATGTCAGCATCCTCTGAGCTCGCTAAAAAGCTTCACCTTGTGGAGTGGAGCTATGATGTATTTCCAAAGTTCAAGAGTGCTCTCGGTCTGACAACAGTACATAATATTGTAGCCAGCCAGATTGTAAGCGCACATAATCAGCAGATTCGCGTAGGACAGTTACTGGTCTGCTGGTCCTGCATAATATTCCATTTTTAACGGGAACGTCCAGTTTCACTTTTGTGAATAAATGAGGGTCGCATTGATATAGCAAATCTTGATAACGAAAGTGTATATCATACATTTATAATACGAGTATTTTTTTCCTTGGCCTTATGATATCGGATAATGTAATGTCATTGCTTTGGTGTATTTAGTTTATACTCTTTTCATATCTTTCCTATGATTGGGTATTAACTTGTTGGAAATAAATGTGTTATTATTATTATCATACCTACTTCACTTTTGGATGTTTCTTTAAGTTAACTATCATTTTAGATATTATTTTAATACATGTAAGGTTTCACTGTTATCGAGCTTTCCGTACTCCAACATATCTTGGTTCCCAGCATTATTAAAACAATTTACTTGTTAATAGAGCTTCGAAATCAATTGTGCTACTGATGAACTTAACAATGAACGAGAGCAAATACTGGTTCTGACCCCCATTCTACCAAGCATTAGCCTCACTTCAAACCAATGGATTCCTCTGGTCTGCAAATACAGCCACTAACTATTGCCCGACTGAACATTCAGTTTTTGTTTCGGCCGAAACCGAAACTGAATGCGATTGACTTCGTGCTGGGATCGGACGCTATCGGAGCACTGATCTGCAAGCGACAAAGTATCATTTTGCTGTGTAGATGATGGCAATACCTTATCACAAGTCAAGAAGCCTTACTTATCGGAGCCAAAGTTGCAAATAAACGCAGATATTTATTCTTACTGGAATTTTAGTCGATTTCTGTCATTGAGAAAGGCTCTTTTAAAATCCATGTCGGCCTTACCGATGACTGTTTCCACTGAACAACTATTTAGCGCTGCTAGTCAAATTTATTCATACCGAAGAAGCAATTTGCTGAGCGAGAAGGTTGATAAATTATTGTTTCTCGCTTACAATATTAGATTGTTCAATTATAAAAAAATACTGATAGACAACAATAGTTGTAGCTCAATGAAGCTCATAGCAGTAACTTAAATTCAGAGAAATTCTTAATTGATAAGAGTGTCATAAGGAATGACGAAAATTGTGAAAGTTATTTAGTTCTTAAGATAGAAAATATAATATAAATAAAATAGTTGATATTTGGTTCAGATTAACTTCTTATTTTAAAAAAGTAAAATAACTTATTTGAAATAAGGTGTGATAATACTGATGGTATGTTATTTCTTTTTATCCCCACGAAAAAAATGACTGACGTTATATTGATGTTTCGGTTTCGGTTTTGGCCGAAACTGAGACATAAGCCGAAATTCGGTTACGGTTTCGGTTTCGGCCGTAAAAAGTAGTTTCAGTCGGACACTACTACTAACGACTAGCTGTTTATGAAAGTTCACGTTCACTCAGTGGATATTCCAATGTATTGGAATAATAATAAATATTGTCTGAGTCACTCAGAAATCCAGCTAAGCAGTAGATTAAGTAACGTATCCGCGTATCAAAGGTGGGTTTTCGTTGGATAAGCTAATTTACGTTACACCAACAAGTAATTCACATTCACAATGGTTACACATTGGCATTATGAAACAATTTTCAACGGGTCAGATAACTGAGGAAGTATTCAAAGTTATTAGAGCATAATTTTGAATTGAATGTTATCTCGACTTGGCAAACGACAAATCGGAGATTTTTTGTCCTGTTCATTCACTTGCTCTGTCTGGCCGAACCGAGGCGGCAAAAAGGAGGTAAACAAACCTTCAACAGAAATACCCCCTCCAATTTTCCCCAGACTATTCCGACGAGGATTTTCCCAAACCACTGGCTGGCGGCGCCTCCATGGTGATAATGACCGGCTTGCTGATAGAACAGTCATGAAAGCTTCAGTTCCATGTTGAAATGAGTTGCTATACTTCAGAACATACTATTATTAGTGTATACTGGAATATGGTGGATGTGTTCACAGTTATATGCTGAACTTCGTTTCTGGCCCTGTTCGACGATCATCATTTTGCAATATAAGGGTGGGAGAACTTGTAGTAAGGGGCATATTGACAGATAGGATTTAGGACAAAAATATATACGTACTTCTAGAATACTTAATGTCTTAAAAGCCTAGTCAAAAAGATATTTTGAGTGTTCAAAAATGTAGCGGTTTTAATTATCCCGTCATTGACATTTTTTTTTATATCTTGGATGCCCTTATGTACAGCATAATGAAGGTGGCATGTTACAATAGTTTGTTGCTACGTTTTGAGATCAATTCGGAACCAAGGCAATTATTTTTTTTTTGAGATATATAACTAACTTGAAAATGGTCTGCGTGCTTTGCGATGCACAGAATCGACTGTCGCTTCCTTCACATCTGAATATCATCTTAATTTTTTAGTTTTAATAAACTAGTGCACGCTCTGTTGAGCAACTCCTCCTTGCTATCAATTGGGCTAGAATATTTCTGATTTTAGACTCAACAAATAAATATCGACGGTCAAGTCAGGTAATCTAGGTGGCCGTCTCTAAGGTTCGCTGCTATCAAAGTAGCGGTGATGCTTAGACAAATTTGATAGCTCTTCATAAACTGCAAACGTTGAGTACAGACGACTCTTAAAGAAATCAATGGAAAATTGCCCCAGACGCTTTCAACCCAATACGAGGTTGTCCTTCACTCCCTGTTAAGCTCTGCGGTTGGCTCGCAGACTTCCTCTGAGGCCGGAAAATCTCTGTCGTGGTAGACGGCTTTTCCTCTTCTTTCCATAGCATCAATGCTGGGGTTCCGCAGGGATCGGTATTGGCTCCGACATTGTTTCTGCTTCATATTAATGATCTACTCTCTAGCACTACAAACCCAATCCACAGTCTTGCGGATGACAGTACGCTGCATGCAGGCATCATGAGCAATAGACCGATCTCTGTGGTCGAGCTGGAACGCAGAAGACTGGCAGTGGCAGCTTCACTTTCAAAGGATCTCGATACCATTACCGCTTGGGGGCTTAAGAATATGGTTAAATATGGTTTAAATTTACAGAATTACAGAAAATCTGATCTGGCACGAACACGTCGCGTCAATTGCAACAGCTGCTGGTAAAAAGCTTGGGTACCTATTTAGAGCCAGCCACCATGCAACCTCCTCACGCTATATAAAGCCCAGATAAGACCTTGCCTGGAGTATTGCTCTCATGTCTGGGGAGCTGCTGCCCCTACTACCCTGTCTACACTAGATGCCGTCCAGAGAAGGGCAATTCGACTAATTGGCGATCCGGCCTTAACGCGCCACCTTCAGTCACTTTCTCACCGACGTGTTGTTGGTGACCTCTCACTCTTCTACCGATACTCCAGCGGAATCTGCTCCTCTGAGCTATCGTTCCGCCGCTCACTGCTCCTATCAGATGTACCTGTGCGACCGCTGCATCTCATCCTAAGACGGTCGTTCTTCATACATCAAAAACTGAGCGGTACAACCGCACATTTATTCCCAGGGTGTCCAAGGCTTGGAATGGACTGCCAGAAGATGTATTTATTGGGCCTGCGGGCATTGGCCCATTCAAATCTCGCGTTAACGAACTTCCCCTAACATAACCCTTTCACAGCAGCCGCGGTACTCTGGTATTTAGGCCCTGCCTGCGCGGTCTGCTCAGTTATAAAAAAACTACTCAAATCCTCATCTTGAGGAATCAGCTCGGCCTCTACGATGCGAATTCCTTGTGTTAATTCTACCTCTTACCAAAAACTTCTCTGAAATTACGCGTCGATAAATGTGTAAGTTTGTTGTTATCGCCCATTATTTGCTTCTACAAATTTAGAATCGGATGATCTAACGCAAGTTAGTAGTAATTATATTGAAAACTCATTTACTGCTTCAACATACTTGCGCCAAAAGTTTCTGTTTTTTTTTTCATTTGGAGCACTGCACGAGCTCCATGCTTAAACACCAATCCTGCCAGATTATTTTTCTATTTACAATAATTGATGAATGTTTGTACATAATACATTTCCCGACTATAAAATCACTGGTCTATAAGCGCTAGGAGCTCGGCGTGTGGGAGCACTGTCTGCGACCTTGACCTTGACGCCCAGACCTACCCTAAACTGCGTCGTCTAGCTTCTGCTTCTGACACCGAGGGAGGTTTCATTGTAAGGAATATTGTAACAAAGTTTAATCTAGTTGCTTTTGTCTAACATACCCATTCTCTTAAGCTAAGTGTAAATAATAGTATAATTTGCTGTGGTGTTACAGCAGCTGTAAACTTGAAAATGCTAAAATGTAGGTATAAGTTAGGAAGGATGTAAGACCCATATCTCTTGATTCAGAGTTTATTGCAAAAACAGGATATAGAGGACCTTGGAAACATATTCCAAACTTCCGCGATCATGCCCAGAAATGTTTTTTGAAGGCGTTAATTCACCACTCACCTAGGATTTTTGTTTAATTTGGAACTATATGCCCTTAGTTTGCTTGGCATATAAACTTTGCAATCTTAGTGCACAACTAACGAAATACGTTTATAAGAGATGGTGTCAAGTGACTTAAGACATACGATGCGTTGGTCTACTATAGTCGAATATAGGCGCCTCGGACGGAAGTGCTTTTTTTAATGGCACTAACACTAGAAAGGGTTTCATTGGCGATGATCTACAGGGTGGCTTACTAATATTGGACGCCGGCAATGTCTCGGTAAACGTTGAACATATAACTGCGAGCAAAAAATGTTATTAGGTAAATTGGCTAAGAGAAATAGCTGGAAATTATTTTCGAGTTCCGCAAGTAGCCGCTAGGGGGCGCGACTGTTACGATCAATCAGAAAAATTGCTTTCTCTCAAAAAATATGCAGATAAAAGAATACTATAAATTCGACCATCATGCAGACTGGACATTTCTCGATTTTTTTGTTAATGATTTTTTACGCTATCTTGTAAGATGTAGTGATGGGGGATTGTCATAAAAGTTTTATTTAATATGCAATAAATTTAGTGTAAGTTAACGGCATTAAACAAGCTTGGTCTCGTTGTTCTTACATTATAATCTGTTATATAAAAATTATCCAAGTTCATCTTGACTTAGCTACAGGGCGGTATTTGTCATCATAAATTATAACAATTATTACCCATTATTACGGAAAATTTAAATGGTATGCTCTTTTAACATAGGCAGATAGAGGACGAAATTCTTAAAAATTCAGTGTAAGATTCAACTTCCTAGCTATTTTCAAACCGGAGATAAGAATAGAATAAGTATTATAAGTGTGCTGTGAGTTTCCGAAACAATTGGTGCCCTATATAGCCCTCGTCACAACGTTTTCGTTATCGTTCTACACATAATACGTGATTAAAATCACTAGAAATCAAATTTTAACTTTCTGAAAGAACCTCCAACCAAGTTGGTGCCAATAAGTACTGTATTCAATTTTCATAATAATGGAACTTTTAAAAGAAACAAACAAAAATGCATTACAGTATAAAATTGATTATTGTTTTTATTATTATTAAACGTCAATTTGAGCCCATACAAATTGTTATATAAACTCGATAAGCTTAAGGTAGAAGAAAAAATCAATGTAAATGGGTCTTAACAATTAGGGCCAGATTACGGAAAACAAGGTAAAATAATGTGGTAGGTACAATAACAAGGTTAACAATTAAAGTACATAAACCTAAGTCACACGCGTATACTACACCTATTTTCAATGTTGCTATAGATGCTCAAACTGACAGGTTTATCTAGTGTGAATGAATGCATAAGCGCATCTGAAACGGTGGACGCCAACGAACATTTAAGGCAACACTGAAAATAGGTATAGTACGCGCATGTAAACTAGGTTTATGTATTTTTTGTTTATTATCCTTGTTATACCGCCTTATTTTGCTGTTAATTGGCCCTACCTTTTAAGATCCATTCCAATGATTATTTCTTACTATACTTTCTTGTTGAATTTATGTAGCACTTTGTGATAAACTCAAATTGACGTTAGATAATAGTAAAATAATAAAATGTTCAAACTATACTGTATCACTGTTTGTTTCTTTTAAAAATTTCATTATTATGAAAATTGCATACAACACCTATTGGCGCCTACTGCGCCACCTGTTGGTTACTTCAGAAAGTCAAAATTTGAATTCTAATGGTTTTGCTTGAGTACTATCTGTAGAATTATTATAAAAACATTGTGACCGAGGCTATATCCCTATAGGGCACCAACTGTTTCCGAAACTCGCAGCACAGTTGTTATAATCCTCGTTTTATTGATAACTCCGGTAAGAAAAGAGCTAGGAAGTTGAATCTTGCGCTGGCTTTTTAAGAATTTTGTCCTCTATCTACGTTAAAAAAGATATAGCATACTGTCCAAATTTTTCATAAGAATGCGTGATAACTGTTATGATGTCAAAATACCGCCATGTCGCTACTAACTCAAGATCAACTTGGATAATTTTTATATAACAGATTATTAGGTAAGAACAGAACTTCTTTGACATTCCTCCACCACTACATCTTACAAAATAGAGGAAAAAAAGATTAACAAAAAAAATCGAAAAAGATTAAGTCTACATGATGGTAATATTTGAAATATACCTTTATTTGCATATTTTTGAGCAAAACTTTTTTTTCCGATTTATCTTAACAGTTACGCCCCCTAGTGGCCACTTGTTGAACTGAAAATAATTTCCAGCGATTTCTTTTAGGCGATTTACCCAATATTTTTTTCTTTTCGAAGTTATGTGATTACCGAAATATTGCCGGAGTCCATTCTTAGTAGACCAACCCCTTGACCAACCCCTACATCCAGTTATTGAATATCTGAGAAGTGATTGTTTTTCAAAAATTATTGAAGAAATCGGAGCAGTGAAAAAAGAAGCGCGGCTAACGAGTCTCTCCGAAGTGGAAAATCAATTGAAACTGGTGCGTGAATTAAGAGAAACACATGTTTGTATATTGTCATAATACGCGTGCATCTAACTTTAAACACAATCATTGTATGTTGGAAAGAACAGGTTCTTATATAGCACTGATTTTATAAATCTATATAAAGCAGCATTATTTGGCTTGATATATGGCAGGGGTGTCTGGATACTAAGCACACTACGTGCAACATTGCTTCAGCGACAATTATCTCTACTACAATACTTCCCTCACCTATGGTGTAGTAACTAAAATACAAACCAATTTTCATAGGATAAGAAAAAAATTAGGCCCACAGCTGTCTATTTCAAGCAATTAAAGCATATTTGTATGGGTCTGGAACATACGCAATATCACCAAGGCCTCTCAGAATAACAAGAGAAATCCTGCCATGAACAAAAGGTTCAGTGGTACCCCTTCAAAAAATGAAAAATGATGAAGAACTCCTTAAATAACTTCGGGTGGTTTTTGTATTTGTTTTATCAAGTGCTACCATAAGTCATCCAAATCAAAGTAACTAATATGACTCGGTAAGCAACAGGCTAAGATAGCGGCAGAAAAACAGACAGACAGGCCTACCGAAATTAGTGACATAATATACAGATATCACAAACTAAGCATGTCAAGTAGGTACGAGGATGACCTGAAAAGTTCTCGGCCTGATATAGAAAAAAGCGGTTTGGACGTTCAAAATTAGTTTTGAGTTAACTCTATACACTTGGTCCATCGATGTTCCAGAGCCACGATGCCATCCTTAAAATGATCTTGTTGAAGTCCTGTAAAGTAGTCATCCACGTAAGCAATCGCGTCTTCGTTTGATGAAAAATGTTGCCCAAGAAGACTGACCTGGCTTTCTTTGGTGCAAAGGACCCGCCTTCAGTCCACTGCTTTGATTGTTGTTTGGACTCTGGTATATAATGGTGAATCCATGTTTCATCCATTGTTACAAATCTGCGCAAAAAATCCGCTTTATTTTTTCTATATGGCCCCAAAGCCTATTGTGACATCCGCATGCGGTTGCGTTTCTGCTCAGGAGTGAGGATTCGCAGCACCCATCTTGCACTAAGCTTCTTCATATGTAACTCTTCATGCAAAATGTGACCAACCCATTCCCTTGAGATGCCAACAGCCTCGGCAATTTCGCGCAACTTCACTCTCCTGTCTTCCAAAACCATATCGTGCACATGGTCAATCAATTCAGGAGTTGTTGCACTTTTTGGACGTACTTCGCGTGGGTCATCGTCAATGCTCTCCCTCCCTCGCTTAAACTCTGCAGCCCATTTCTTGACTGTGGAGTATGAAGGTGTATCTTCCTTATACACGTTAACAAACCTTTGGTGGATCTCCTTTGGAGATAAATCTTCTTTCCCAAAGAACTTTTTCACCGCTCGGTACTTAAGCTTCTCCATATCTTATGGTGCTTCACACTACACTCACGATGATCGACTGTCACAGCCAAACTGCTTATCGCAACTGAATGGCATTTCATGTGAGCCTTGCAGAGACTTGTATGAACATGCACGTAAATGGTGCACGTTCGCGCGCGCCTGCATCCTATTGAGGCCGACAACTTTTCAGGCCATCCTCGTATGTTGAACAGTTTTGAATAACAAACATTGTTGTCTTTGCTATAGGTCCCTCATTATATTTCTTGATGAGATATTTGATCCATTATGATTACCTAACAACTGACTAATGGCTGAGTTTTTACAATTGTTCTATCTACATAAAAGGTGAATATCTTGGATCCATCAGCAGCAAATGTTATGGAACAGTTATGTTTAACAATAACAATAAAATTCGCCTTATCGGAATCTAACTAATACCTAATCTTACATTAATTTAACCCACATAGTCAGCGCTACTGAAGTATCGATGTCAAGGAACACTGCTAAATACTGAAGTGTACATAATTTACACCCATCATACAAGTAGGTAATCGAAAGGAAATTCAGTTAAAGTTGTAAATTAGAAATGTTTGTTAATTACTGTTCTCCATTTCATAGTCTAGAGATGGTGTAATAATTGTATGTAATACTAATCTATTAATTATTTAGTGACGGATAACCCAGAAGTCGCTTAGACTAAGCTCTCCAGAAAATGCGATTGTGTCTCAGACCGTATTTGAAATTTTTGGTATTATGACCGTGAAGCTTTTGTGCTGCCCAAGTACGTCGTCAGGTGAATTTGCACATGAGTTTTGCTTGATTAGCACCACCGACTATTTACCTAGAGTCGGTGATAAATACTATGAGAAATACGATGGGCTATGAGAAACTAAGGTATCAATCTTGATAGAAAACTTTGTCAATACATTTTCTCGAACTAATAGAAATAAAAATGTACATTAGTTTTGAAAAATGTGTTTACTTTTCAAATATATAAATTACAAAAGCCTTTGTTTACTTTTAATCATTTACGTTAGTAGAAAAGCTAAGCCATTGTGTTTCTCACTTTTCTGCATAGATAATTTTATTTCAGCTTTCTTCAAACCCAACTCAGTATGCCACTAAGGTAGAGACAGGGACGGATTATTATTGCAGATAAATATATTTAAACATAATTTCTACATAACTACAACCTATACTCGTAGACGAACAGCGTGAATTATTTTTGATAACTCACAATCCAGCCGTGGCCGTGGGTTATGAACAACGCCTACTAGATACCGATCGCTTGAAAACGATACACCCTATAATAACTGCAAAGATGGCCATGTCACGAGACGTCCAACGCTAACTCGACGGTATAAAGTATTTATTTTAGAAAAATGAGGTTAAGTTGTTAATAATAGTTCGAATTATTATGTATTTAAGCCGTACTACTAATTGTTTCGGTCGTAGATAAAGTATAATATTCAACTCGCGGTAATGGTAATAACTCACTTGTTAATTCCTACGGCTCGTGCTGTGTTGAACAATATACCATTATCTCTTCTGACCCAACTCTTCGTGCCACTAAAATAGAGACAGGAGCGGATTATTATTGCAGATAAATACAGGGTGGGCCAGTAGTGAGTGGATGAAAGATTGTGGGCTTACTAAAACATATTTCAGAAATCTGTCACTTGATCATGGTAGGGACTCTTGAGGGCTATAACACTAAAACATTTTCACTTAAATTTTGACGTTTATGCAGGGTGACTCATATCAAACTTACATTTTTTTTGAACAGAACTACGTATATATTATTGCATATTTGGATTCCCTGGTGAATTTTAGTGCCTTGAAACGAACCGTTTACGCATAAATCACCATTTTTGATACAAGTAAGTATCAGAAAAAAATTGAATATTGCAGCGATTATAAAACTTAGAAGGCCGTGACTTTGGGGTACGACTAAACATGAAATACGTCACCTTAGGTCAAACGGCTAAATCTGATTCCTTTTTGTACTTTGAGAATTCATTAGATTAATTGAGAAAATTCCAACGGAGATAACTTGAGTTTTTCTAATGGGAATGCCTATTTTGGTTTATAGAATCAAATGTGACTGATTAACTCCCTAACGATATAGGATTCTCAATATCAATCTTATTTGGTTTTCATTTTATTTAACATTTCCACTCAAATCGGTGTTTTTCAATTTTCATAGTTGTAAGCAGCCTAGCAGGCCATGAAAAATAAACAAAGGTCCGTTAAGCAGGAAAAACCAACTAACATAGTAGAAAGGTGGAAACGAAGTAGAGTAACAAGGCATGATTATCAAAATTCCTTACAACGCATTAGCTCTAACCGGAGACAACAGCGGTAAGATATCTAATGTCAATGAGAACCTGGAGCATTATGACAGGTGATTTTTTTCACAGCCTACTAGCTATTGAGGTCTACTAGAGCTTAACAACTTTCCAAAATGATAAAAAATTTTGAAACAAAAGGAAAACTACCAGCGATTTTTGCTCACAGTCGAACATCTTCAGAATGAAATCTTACATTTAATGGGATAAAAAATTAGTAATTTTCGTCAAGTCAGACCTGTCAAAAGTAAAGGTATCTCTAACTGAAGTATTCTGAGCATCTGTTGAAATGATTGATAAATTTTTTTATTACTTCATGTTGTAGTTGTGTTGTTTATTTTGTGTATTTTTCAACCAGCTAAACTATGTTTTATAATTCAAACAGACTGCAATTTAGGTTTCATTTTCTGCGGTTTTTTTAATAAGTAGAAGTACCTACTAAATAATTTGTTTAGAAAATGGAAGTTCGAAATAGGTGTTTTAACACGTCTGCTCTATCAAAGCTTCAAATAATAAGCTCACGTTGCGATGGAATATCCCAGCTTCTTCAAAAGCCATTGATTAATATATACAACGACTCTGCCTACTCCACTCCTGTCCTAAGAAAAACCCATATGACACAAAGCTGTGTACATACTACGTTGAATTATAACCGCGTTTAGAATTTTTCCTTCTCGATTTTCGCATTTAGGTCGAAACCCCACAGACCTTGGCGTAAAGTATACAGCTGTCTAATGAATTATTTATTCAATCGTAATGCATTTATTTTATTGATAAAACGCTCCAGGCACGAGTCACTGCACTTAACAGGTTGTCGACATTTCTCGTCAATGTACTTGCAAGTAAGGTAGGTTTCAGGTTTATTAGAATATGCCAGTGTCTGCCTGTATTCAGTACTGTACAAAACAAAGTAACAAACATCCGGATAGATTGTCCGCAATATTTTGTTCAAAATACAATTCAGTAATAAAAGTTGTACCTTTCACACCGATCGAAAATTGTTTCATGATCTATTAATCTATCTATAAAAACTTGATATAATCTTCTTGCAGTCTGTTGATCAGTCACCCGTTTTTCCTGTAATCCTTGACCAGAGCAGTTAAAAAAGAATTCCTTGCTCTTTTATAGCTCGGAAAACAGACTGATATTTTTGACATTTTTTACTATTGCCACAAGTATGAATCATCTTTACTGTTCTTGAAAATTTGCATTAAATAGAAATATTAAAATGTCGTTCTAATTTTGTTTTCACGCGTTCCAGGATTTTGAGTAGAGGAGAAATTCGGATTGGCGGTGCTTATATCGATCAATTTTTCTATAAAAATTGACTCTTGAGTCTTGTGTGTTTGCCGAAACAGCCGTACATTTCTTTCGAATATTAAGTAATTAATCAAGTCATTGTCACTAAATTTGATGGAACTTCGCTGTTAGACATTTTGTGATGCCATGCCATGGTAGAGCGGCAACTTTTTTTATGGTCGGCCTCCCGCAAAGGCTGAAAGCCTGTGGCACTGTAGAAGCGCTGCGAGAGGATAAGTGTCGGTGCACGTTAGATCTGAAACGCTGCAGGTTGTAGCCGTCGGGAAATAAATTCCCCGGCAGCTTATTCCACAGCGCTAGCAGAGCCTCTATAATTTTCCTCGTTCGGGCGGCCTTTGGTGTTATTATCTAAGACAGCTCACTCAAACGTCTTCCGTGATAAAATCTGTGAAACAGGGTCAGGTCAACCACCCTTCTTTCATGTTCTAGGCTGCGGAGGTCCTTTGTGAGGTTAGGCGTATCGGTTAGCAGCAATATATACCAATGCCTTTGGGGAAGGGCTTGAGCATAATGTCTTGATGTTAACTGGCCCCTTTGTCTTTGTATTCATATTTTTGACTCATGTCACCACATACTGCAATAAAAATCTATCGACGTCTTAGACGTCAGTGTCAAAATCCATTTTTTTATAAACTCCAAAGAGTCCAAAGCCAGCACAATTGTCATCGGTTGACCACAACAAACATCAAGATAACCCATACTTTATCCTTGGGTTAACTTAATCACTGGTTAACCAGAGCTTTTGACGTAAACCGCCGTTTATAAAATGGATTGTTTGCTAGTTTTCCTTTGACCACTAGTTAACTAACCATTGTGAAACTGAGCCTTAAAATAATAAAACCAGTTATCTTAATTCTTACCAGAAAATGTCGGAAAAAATCGGCGGCCGGCGGGACTCGAACCCACGATCTCCAGATTTGTACTCCAGCGCTCTCTCATCCAACTTCGAAAGCATCTACCAAAACTATGCGGAAACGTACCCGCCCGCCGACGAATATGCGGGCCGCTGGTGGTACCAGAATATGACGCAATAGAGTCATCGGCGGGCATGCCCGTTCCCGCGAAGTTTTAGTCGATGCTTTCGAAGATGTGTTGATAGGGCGACCGTAGTTCAACTGGTGAGAGCGCGGGAGTACCAATCTGGAGGTCGAGTCGACCAAAGAAAATCGCTGCTAAACAGCAGCAGACTTCTTGGTGGAACGCCACGGCGCGTCCGCTTAACCGACCAGAAGCGCGGTTCTATATACTGCTGCATACGAGAGCTGATATATGAGGGTTGCTCTACATCTCCGTCAATCCACTAGTACGCAGACAGCTGTTTCACGCTTATTCTTTTCTGTCGCCTGCTCTCAATTCAACCAGTTATTTGTATTGATTCTACTGATTCTTACTGTCGCTATTGGCAGAGGAAAATTGTAATTGTGGATAATTCCTGATCTAGGACACGATATTTTCAGGATATTTTTCACTTATATCGTCTGTTTTAGTATACCATCGATCAGTCTTTCGTATGGTGTCTACCTGCGTTCCCACCACCCCAATGATAAGTTTGCAAAGTTACATCGTAATCAACTTAGTAGTTTTAGCCGGTGCGGCAAATTTAGTTCACTAATAATAAATAACTATTTCGCCACCCGCACGATTTTTGAAAACCTTATATGTAAGGGATAACAATGATATAAAAATAAGTAACTGTGACATCTTACTTCTTTTGATCTTTTCTTTTATAAGTTTTTATTAGTCCGCCACTTCACCAAAAACCGGGCCTCTGCATTCCTTCCACCCCAATGATAAGTTTGCAAAGTTACATCGTAATCAACTTAGTAGTTTTTGCTGGCGCAGCAAATTTATTTCACTAATAATAAATAACTATTTCGGCACCAGCACGATTTTTGAAAAACTTATAATCGTTGCCACCCTATAACTTAAAAAGTTGCCAATATATGATCTCGTTTAAACAAAGCATGTGCTGTACAAACACATAAGGATACGTAGGGAGTGCCAACTTAATCTACTTGAGGCAACATTCACTAGACCTATTGTATACTACTACCTGAAAGATATATCCTAATAAAAAATGAAGTCAAGTTGATTGACTCAGTACTTCCCACACATTACGGTGATACAAAACCATCGCCCCAATTTCTTCCCCACCCAAAGAAGGTAGAAAACGGTCAGGAACCCCTTAAACATCTAAAAACGAAGTTTGAGCTGTTTTCATATTTTTAGTTTTTTTGATTATTGCTACGTTGTCACTGGCACGATTTCTAACAAGCATACGCGTTTTCCATCCTCACCACAGTAATAATAATGTGTCAAAATTTCATTAGAATCAATTTGATAGTTTCCACATTACAAAATACAAAACAATGTAAAGCAATAAATACTCGTATGTATAAAGAACATTCTAAGTCCCTTAGTTTCGGTAATATGCAAAGCAATGTTCAAATGGACCTAAAAAGCTGATTTTTGTCGCTAGGTCTTCCTTCACAGGTCAGTGGACAGCCTATTATTAATACAACAAATTTTTCAGTTTTTCAACCCCCCACCACCCAACCACCCCAATTTCACCCCCACCCAAAAGAACTCAGAAAATGGTCAGGAACCTCTAAAACACTTAAAAACGAAGTTTGAGCTGTTTTTATATTTTTAGTTTTTTTATTATTTCTGCGCCGCCACTGGCACGATTTATAAAAACCATACGCATTTTCCATCCTCGCCATGGTAGTAATACTGTGTCAAAATTTCATTGAAATCAATTCAACAGTTTCTTCGTTGCATAATATAGAACGATCTAAAGCAATACTCCTATGTCTGTACCACAAAAAATTCTAAGTCCTTTGGTTTCTGTACTAGGCAAGGCATGGATGGACCTAAAAAAGTTATTTATGTCACTAGGTCTTCCTTCACAGGTCAGTGGACAGTTATTATGAAGGCAACAAATTTTTCAATTTTACAACCCCCCACCCAGCAACCACCCCAATTTCACCCCTACCAAAAAAAAGTAGAAAATGATCAGGAACCCCTAAAACGCGTAAAAACGAAGTTTGAGGCATATCTATAATTTTTCGTTTTTTGCTAATTACTCCGCCGCCCATGCAGCGATTTTCAAAATTATAGGAGCATTACTTACTACGACACCACAGCATATCGCTGCCCAAATTTCATAACAATCCATCTAGCCGTTACTGAGATTACGTGGCTAGAAAAACGCGTACAGACAGACAGACAGACCGACAGACCGACAGACAGACAGACCGACAGACAGACCGACAGACAGACCGACAGACAGACCGACAGACAGACCGACAGACAGACCGACAGACAGACCGACAGACAGACCGACAGACAGACCGACAGACCGACAGACCGACAGACCGACAGACCGACAGACCGACAGACCGACAGACCGACAGACCGACGGAAATGAGTGACGTGGATTTTCGTTATGTAGACATCATAAAACGTCCAAAAAACGTATTATCTCAAAATCGAAAATTTTCGCGATCACAATACTCCCCTCACCTATTGGTGTGGGAAGTAAAATGCATTCGGCTATATATATAATACAACAACCAAAAGTAAAACTCTAACTTAATCTAACAAATTTTGTTTCAGGTAAGAGTTGGATCCTCTAGAAGTCTAGAAACTTAGTGACTTTGGAAAAAAGTAAGTAACCCACCTACCGTATATGTTATCGCATGGCTACCTATTTAAGCAGGTAATCGATCAGTGTTCGACATTAATGCCGAAAAGACCGTTTTGTTATGAACATTGTCCCTTTTTCCACAGAGAAAAATTTAATGTTTTAACTAGTTTTAGCTAGCGGCTGAAAAATAGCAAGTGCCTTACAAATTTACAACATATTTTTTTCTAAAAATCATTATCATCACTTACTAGCTCTAAGTTGCGCTATATGTAAAGGATAATAATGATATAAAATTAAGTAACTGTGACATCTTACTTCTCTTGATCTTTTGTTTTATGAGTTTTTATTAGTCCGCCAGTTCAAAGTTTACGGAATACATATAAGTTGGATCACTCTCCGTCGGCACTTTGAAGAACTCACATGAAAGCGATGCCGCGGCCGCACGCGCCAGGCAGTTTTTGCGTTGGTTTTTGCCCAAGTACGAAGGTATTTTAGCGGGGACTTGCTAACGCCTGGGTTTTACGCATATACGAGGGTCATTGAAAGACTAGGTATTGACAGCCGATTTAGGCATACAAATACAAACATAACATCTATTTTGCTAATACACTAATGAATCTCTAATGATTTCACATATTGTAGCTATTTCGTAGACAAGTAAAAATTGGTTCAAAGGTGCTATAGTATTTTTACCTTAATGTTTTGTTTATTTGGCTTATTTTTGAGACCACAGCTTAATTTATGGTAAGGTATATACGAACTCATATGTACAATTTTAAAAGATAATCATGTGGAAATGCTTTACATGGATATTGAATAAATTGTTTTTGACATTTTGCGTTTCAGTGTCATTCTAATTGCTACTGTAGAAACTACATTTTTAAAGTTACCAATAAAAATATTTCCGAGCTCTAAAATATAATTCAGAATGTCCCTGGGTGATACGGTAAGACCACCGAATGAATATTTTGTCTCACTATATGCTTTTAGCGTGATACAATCCTTTAAGTACCTGCAGGTCTGGAATTAATCACTTTAGACCCCAAGTGTGTTAGTTTGTTGGAATTGTTTTATCGGGAGGAACACAGAAAGGTACAAATGTACAGGGTGTCCCATGGATAATTTTGAATCGAATGTCACGTGACCAAAAACAAATGCCTCGTTGAATAGTACAATGACAAAAAAGACACATCTGCTTTAATTGACATCCCCAAAATTATAATTCTCTACTACTGCCCAGTTGTGAAACACCCTTATTTATATCATTTATATTTCAAGGTTTACCACAAAATAAGGATGGATCTGGTTGTCATTTTCCATCCGTTAATAAATGTAATTGATAAAATCAAACTTCAAAAAATATTATCCATCTCCTGCAAACAAATCCGAGATAAAAAATCCGATATTTTTGAGACACTGTATTAAACACGTTAAACACGTTCAACCTCTACTTTGCGCCGCCCCGTGTCTCCCGGCTGACGTCGGTACACTGCTACCGGTGTACCGGGGAGACGGAGCAAGGGGCAGGTTGTTTTGATATTTTTGCGGAGTGATCCAACTTATATGTATTCCGTAAACTTTGGCCAGTTCACCAACGAATTTCAAAAAACCGTGCCTCTGTGTTCCCACCATCGCAATGAATGAGTTGTTTTTGCCGGCGCGGCAAATTCAGTTCACCTCTAGAATACTAATGATAAATAACTATTTCGCCATCCGGACGATTTTTGAAAACCTTATATTTTTCGCCTGGTAGGATAATAACGACGTGTTAATATTTAACTTTGGTGGATAGTAGTTCTCAGGGTTTAGGTAGTATAAGATTATCAGTCCATAGTGAACAAGTCCACCCCTGTCGAAGTGTAATAAACGCATATTATTTGTATACATCTAAAAGTTGAAATGTCGTTATTGTCTATATTATGAGGATAATGAGAATTTCTATATCTTATATATACTACAAAAAATAAATCCTCCCCTCTCTGCCAATTTTCTTTAAATTCGAAGTATAAAGACTATTGAGAATTCGAGTTCTTAAACATGGCTACAGACAAATGAAAAGATACACTCAAAAGATACGATGACTGGCATATATTTTACTCATGTAGGCATAATATAATAAACAACACTATTCTTGTGTTGCATGAAACGTGCATGAAATATCAGGGCGATTCAGGCATCGCAACAGGTTTCGATTTGAGTAGGAACTTATGGAACTGATGCAAGTTTCATGAAACCTCGAGTCGATGCCTGCATCGCCGCATGCATCAACGTCTATAGGCCGCTTAACGTAGGTCGCTATGGCGTCCCAAGATCGAAGTGATTGAACACACAAGACCAAGATTTCTATTCAGTTAGAGCCTTGATGCTACAGTCTTAGCAAACTGGCTTATTTAACCACATGACTTCTATTATTTTTTTCTCCTGAGTTGATATTAGCTATTTATGACAAATTGTTCGGATCCTGCCTGTAAGTTTCCCTATAAAACGCGTCGCCTGGTTCTGATTAATGTATATTTTAATAGTATCTATATAGCGTTATTCTGCTTTACTGTCCGGTGTCGAATCGACAAGTGGGAAGCCGAGTTTTCGGCATGTTCGCTGTATTGATTTTCCTCTTTTCCTCTTTTCTACCTCCCTACCTCTTACCGGCGAGTCTCTTCACTTTCCACGACCTCTATTCCGTCTGTCTGCCGGGCGTGAGGCCAACAACGTTATCCTTGGCAACGATTTCGTACACTGTTGCCATTCCTTTATTCAAAAAGAAAACAGATCCATTTATGCAAAAAGCTCATATGTGCACTTTAATAACAAATCGAAGAGTGGCAATAGATATTTGTCAAGCACCTATTCACCTCAATCGTATACCCTACCTCCTCCTACTACCATCCTGTCAACTTCATGGTTTAGTCGGTGATTCTGAAATCCGAAAAATCGCAGAGGATTACTACTACCACCTGGCCTGCGCCAGTAGCTAAATAGCTTTTTGAAGGACCGATCTCTGTTCGTTGTAGTCGAAGGCTGTTCATCAAACGTATTTTCAATAAACGCCGGTGTTCCTCAGGGATCTGTTTTATCCCCTACACTGTTCCTGCTGTACATCAACAAGCTGCTGGAAATTAAAATCCAATCCAATCTACAGCTTCGCAGACGACAGTACATTGATATCGTGCATGGAACCAGGCAAGCCACTATCACCCCAGGAGACGGTACGTCGACGACAGCAGCATGCCTCACAGATCAACGCAGATATCAAAAAAATTGTCGAGTGGGGATTAGTAAATAAAGTACAGTTCAACGTACAGAAAACCCAGGCAACAACACTTACAAAGAAGTCTCGCAATGGCTTACCAACATTGGAAATGGAGGGTCACCCCATAGACGAGTCACCTTCCGTCAAGCTTTGGGGGGGTCAACATCAACAACATGTCCCGGCACGATCACGTCGTCAGTATTGCTAAAACGGCATCCCAGAAGCTTGGAGTTTTGTTCCGCTGTAGGAAGCTGTACACACCAGAGCAACTACTGCTGCTCTACAAGACACAGATCCGACCACCGCTGGAGTATTGCTCCCATGTGTGGGGATGCGCTCCCAAGCACTCTCTAAAGCTTCTGGACACCATCCAGAAGAGAGCAGTTAGACTAATCGATACGCCTAACCTCACAAAGGACCTCCATAGCCTGGAACATCGAAGAAGGGTGGCTGACCTGTCCCTGTTCTACAGATTCTATCACGGAAGATGTTCGAGTGAGCTCTCCCAGGTAATAACAGCAAATGCCGCCCGAACGAGGAACACTAGAGAGGCTCTGCGAGCTCATCCTTACCAGGTTGAGGTTCCTACTCCACGAACCAGTCTCCTCCAGCATTCCTTTTTTTTGGAGAACTTCGACGCTGTGGAACGAGCTGCCAGGGAATTTGTTTCCTACCGGCTACAACCTGCAGCTCTTCAAATCTAACGTAGTAGTAGTAGTAGTAGTAGTAATTTATTTGTCATATAGATACAAGAATTGTATATGATGACACGTCAACTATAGTATAAAAGTAATCGAGTATTTTGCTGAAAAGTTAAAAGTAATTAAAACTAACTCATTTTTGAAGAAATTCACTGATAGAATAAAATACGTTATCTGCCAAATACATCTTCACTTTGGCTTTAAAATGCTCATAATTAGCAATTTCCTTAATGCAGTCTGGTAGATTGTTGAATAAGACAGTGCAATTATAATTAGGTGACTGCTTGAAGCGGCTGGTACTATGTTTCTTTATAGATAAATGGTTGCCCTTTCTGGTGTTGTATTGGTGAAATTGGCCCAACGTATTAAACAATACAGGATTTCTCTTAACAAATAAAACACATTTTAAAATATATATACACGGAAATGTTAAAATTTGTTTACACTTAAAAATTGGCCTGCAGGTACTTCCAGGTTTAATATTAAATATAAGTCTGATTAGACGCTTCTGAGCAATAAAGACGCGATCTCTATCTTTCGTGTTACCCCATGCCATGATATTATATGACATTCTGGAATATGCCAAAGCGTAATATACAGATATAATCGCAGATTCATCAAGTACATCTTTCAGCTGCAGTACAGCATAAAATGCTTTATTTAATTGTTGGCATACATAATGTATGTGATCCGAGAAAGTTAGCTTTGAATCAAAATATGTGCCTAAAAGTTTAGAAGTATCTGATAAAGTAGAACCCGCTAATACAGCAAAGTCACCAGGCAGTTGTCGTTGTAGGGTGTAGTTAATTATTACAGTTTTATTTTCGTTTAAAATCAGCCTGTTACGCTGACACCAGCCACTAAACTCATCCATCATAATAGTTACATTTTCCTGGAGCTCCTCGGGAGTTTGGCCACATACTGTTATTGTTGTGTCATCTGCAAACATGGTAACATTTCCTCGTGATATATTAAGGGGGAGATCATTGATGTACAACAAAAACAGCATAGGCCCCAAGACAGAGCCCTGAGGAACTCCAAGCGATATGTCACTAATAATAGACTGGGCATTTCTCAACTTAACTTGTATCTGTCGTTGTTCTATGTAGGAAGTACACCATTTTAATGTTACTCCACGTATACCTCGAGTTTCGAGTTTATTTTCAAGATGAAATTTACTGATCGAATCAAATGCTTTTGTTAGATCAAACTGCAAGGAGACGACGTACTCACCCATATCCAAGTGGTTATAGATATGTTCCAAATAATGACATGTTGCTGTCTCCACCGATTTATTTGTTCGAAATCCATGTTGAGATGGAGTAAGCAATTGATGTTTCTCCGCAAATGATGCAATATTATTGTAGACATATCTTTCCAGTAGCTTTGCTGTAGTGCTTATCAGAGAAATTTGTCGATAGTTATCTAATATTTCCGTATCGCCTTTTTTATGCACAGGTACTACAACCGCTAACTTCATAATGTCAGGGTAGCAGCCTTCTTCTATTGATTTATTGAATATGAATGATATGTGATCAGCGATTATATCCTGTATCTCAGCCAATACATTCAACGATATGCCATCAAATCCAGAAGAATATTTGCTTTTACCGTTCCTGATGAGACAAATTATGTCTTGCACTGTTGATGGGTACATAAATAAAGATTCAGGATTTCGGACGCAGGTTGTACAAGGCAATGTTAAATTTTGACCAAAGCATGCCTCAGCTTGCTTAGAGACTGCTGTAGAAAAGAAATTGGCAAAAGCATTTGCTATTACTGTTTCATCCTCAATTATGGTACCATTCAAATTTAAACAGATCTTTTTAGGATTTTCTTGTTTTGTTTTACCAATTTTTTTATTTACTATAGTCCAAATTTCTTTCGATTTATTGTGAGCTTTTCCGATTTTATTAGCATAATATTGTTTTTTAGTACTTGCGATATTTTTTTATAGCACTGTTTTTCCCGATGGTAAGCCTCTTTTATGTTGTTAGAAGGAAAGTTTGTCAGCAGCCAATATAAATTTTTAACATACTCCCCCTGACTCACTATGTTACCAGTTATCCAATCCCTGTCTTTGTGATTGTCATACTGAGATATAGACCTAGTTATGGTCTTCATTGGATAGCTAATATCGTGCCCCGACACTTATCCTCTCGCAGCGCTTCTACAGCGACATAGGCTTTTAGCCTTTGCGGGAGGCTGACCATAAAAAAAAAAGTTTACATGTGGGATTGAATTCGAACCGAATTCGATTTTGGTATTGAATATTGCATGTAAACACTACAACTGAAATCTATGTAAACGAATATCCGTGTTAAAACCGAATCGGAGACTGCACGATTGCGCGTACAGCCTGTCTGAATCTGTAGTATCATTTCTAAATAATAAAACCACAAAGAAAACAAAATCATGAACACACAAAGCTTCCAAATTTTGCGTACCCAAAAAAGCTAGCACAAAATAGGTTTGGTTAAAAACTAGGCTAGGATTATGGGAGATCTGCTTGCTCGTGTCGTACTCAATTCGAATTTAATTCCCGTATAAACGTAGTAATGGAACACCATTTGCATTGCTAATAAATCCAAAATGGATCTCAGGATCACGATGCTGTTTGTCTTAGAAGGCTGTCATTTAACGGACAGCACTGTATCATCATCATAGTCACAATGTCTTAACAGACATGTTGTGAACTCGTAAAATGAATTTATTTATTTTACGAGTTTCTCTTGGGATATCTTTAAGATCTTTAATGCAGTAGTTTCCCATTTGCTTTCTGCATCCTCATGCCGTAGACCAGATGGTATCTACTGGTTCATCCGCCTTTAGGGGCAATTTCTCACCCCAAGGACAAGAAGGTGTCCTGACTCTTCTCAACTCGTCCACCCAAAGCTGTTGGTTGAAAAGAGGTTACTGTTTATACCGACAGTAGTTCGGTTCCTTTTAGTCGCCTTTTACGACACACAGGATATACGATGGGAGATATTCTAACGCGCCACCACGAGGTGGCGGGTACAGCACTGCAACGACAAACCATAAGAAAACATCGAAATTCTTAGAGCCCACTCTTAACTTTGCAGAATATCGATCAAATTATGTAAAAATGGAGTCAAGTTGATTGGCTCGGTATACGTCCTACACTTTATAACTTTCCCATTGAATGAGATCTGCTTGCAACCAAATCATCACCCGCCCGCCCCCAAAAAAACATCACCAAAGCCCTGCTGAATAGTTTCTTGCATTTCTCTGCGTAAGAACTAGGACGAAAAGTTCATCATCAGCACAATTATCAGTATCAATCTTTAAAGGGCAATGGAAAGTGTTCTGGGGGCTTCCCAACCACATCCATCCATCCATCCCCGGATCATATTAATCGCTCCACCGCAAATAACATAGACTTTATCGATCTCTACCACGGCCGACGGTACGGTTTAGATATTTCATTGCTATCAGTTTAGTGATGAGCTGCACACACTACAGAATTATCTACAGTAGGTGATATAAAATAAGGTAAGGCAACAGTCGGATAAAGCTGAAAAGTGTAGATGTCGTTCCTTTACAGAGCACGAATACAACCAATTTTTAAGTTTCATAACCCCCACCTCCAAACTACCCCAAAATTATCCCCTTCAAAAAATGTAGAAAACGATCAGGAACTCCCAAATCGCCTGAAAACGAAGTTTGAGTTGTTTTTCTATTTTCAGGTTTTTCTGTTATTGCTGCACCGCCACTGACACGTTTTCTGAAAACCATACGCCACGGTAGTAATACTGTGTTCCATTAAAATCAATTGAATAATTATCGTTGCACAATACAGTCTAAAGCAATACTCGTATGTATACATCAAAAATTTCTAAGTCACTTTTCTTTCACATGTCAATGAAGAGTTCATTATAAATACAAAAATTATCAGTTTTACAATCCCTCACCCTCTAACCACCCCAATTTCACCCCCACCCAAAAAAAAAGTAGAAAATGGTCAGCAACCCCTAAAATGCCTAAAAACGAAGTTTTAGGAATATTTGAAATGTTTAGTTTTCTGCTAATTACTCCGTCGCCCTTGCACCGTTTTTCAAAATTATAGCAGCGTTATCTATTACGACACCACAGCATATCGCTACCCAAATTTCATAATCCATACAGCGGTTACTGAGATTATGAGAGTGGAAAAACGCACACAGACAGACAGATCGACAGGCAGACAGAACCCAAAATAGCGTATTATCTCAAAATCGAAAATTTTCGTGATCACAATACTCCCCTCATGTATCGATGTGGGAGGTAAAAGTATCATATTTGTAAAATATATAGTAACAAAATTGTTAATTTCATTTGTATCAATGTATAAATAATACCTGTTAAGATTGACCAGAATCGGAGAGTTTCTTTATTTATTCAATTGCTACCTACACGTTGTTTGTCCACTTGCTTATAAACATAGTTTGAACAAAAATAACGAAATTCATTATTTTGCACGCCGAGCTGCTACAGTTACATCTGTTTTAGTCTTTCGTATTGGAAAGACTTTTTGGTTGCTGTCTCCTTTTACCTCCTATATTGCCAACGAGAGTTTTTTAAGCGTTTTATGATATGTACACAACGAAAGTCTATGTATGATTCGGACCATGAATCACAGAAACGGCTACTGGCTTGCTTAATAGTTTATTCAACAGTAACGACAATACAAAATACTCCGTTCATTTACTAGTGTCTGTCATCTGACATGGTGCTTGACACTCTAATCATATATGACAATCCATTGCATATAACGTACGTATCATACATCTTCCCTCTTATAAATCTAACCTTGAGGGTTTTTTAACAACTCGACCTGACCTAGTTCTTACACTGCTGGGAGCATTTCTGGGTTCAACTTCAAACATTGTTGTACCAGAATTTGGTGTAGAAGCATTAGTTTGTGACGTATTATCACTGTGTATATCACCTTTAAAACTACAGTGATCAACATCGTCACAATCAGATATGCTTCCAGGCTCATATAGATTTAATGATGGCTTTATGTCAATTCTATTTCTTCTCACTAAATTTCCTGAAGCATCTTTAACAATGTAAGATCTGGGTGTTTCATGCTTATCAACTACTTGGCCCTGCTCCCAAGTTTGATTCTTATGATTATATAGAGTTACATTATCATTTGGTTGTAGTTCATTCAGATCTTTTGCATGTTTATTATAACGTTTAAGATTTTGCGCTTGCCTCACTTTAAATTTCTCATCAACATTAGTACACAACTTAGGAGATAATAAATCAGCTGAGATAGGGATCTTAGTTTTGCATACTCTACTCATCAACAGTTGTGATGGGGAATATTCAATGAATTTTAATGGTGAATTGCGATACTGCAACAGATATTCATATATATCCTTACCCTCCTCAATTGATTTTTTTACCATGCCTTTGGCAATTCCTACAGCCCTTTCAGCTAATCCATTAGATTGTGGATAGTTTGGACTCCTAGTTTGTATTTTAAAATTCCATTCCTTAGAAAAATCTTTCATACTAAAACTACTGAAGGGTATGTTGTCACAAATTAAAACATCAGGGCAGCCAAATTTGGAAAATATAGATTTTAATTTAAGTATTACCTCCTTAGCTGATTTATCTTTCAGACTTACAATCTCTAACCAATTAGAGTAACTATCCACTACAACTAAATATGATTTATTACCCAACGAAAATATATCACTACTTATTCTTTCCCAGGGCCTGTTTGGTATATCAAGTGGTTTCAAAGTTTCTTTTTGATTTTTTCTCGCATAACGTTCACACATTTTACATTTTTTTACTAGCTCCTCGACATCTTTTGCAAGATGTGGCCAATAAAAGATTTGTCTGGCCCTTTTTTTCATTTTTTCTATACCCATGTGGCCCTCATGTAGTTTATTAAGCATCTGGTATCTAAGAACTGTAGGCACAACCAGTTTATTTTGATAGAACAGTAATTTACCACAAAGATACAACTCATTTCGTAATTTATAATAATGTTTGGCGTTTTCAGGTATTTTATTTTTACTAGGCCATTCTGAACTAACAAAATCAATTACGGTTTTCAATTGCATATCATTTTCAGTTGCTATTTGAAATTCTAGCTTCTTTTCACTAGAAATTGGCAAATAATTGATAAAAGAGTGAACAGCATACTCTATTGTCTGGCCTTCTGAGCTTTCACTAGTTAGGAATGCTCTTGAAAGAGTATCAGCAATGTAAAGATATTTTCCAGGTTTATACTTAACACACAAATCATAACTCATAATTTTGATAAGCATTCTCTGTAGTCTAGGTGATATTTTATGCAAGTCTTTTTTGAAGATTGTCTCTAAAGGTTTATGATCTGTGTTTACTACCACATTTTTAACACCATAAATATAGTAATGGAATTTTTCACAAGCAAATACTATTGCATTCAATTCTTTTTCTATTTGAGCGTATCGAACTTCATGTTTATTTAAACTTCTTGATGCAAAAGCAATAGGGTGCCCTTTTTGCAGTTAACACGCACCTAAGCCATCTTTACTGGCATCAGTTTCTATTTCTATGGGTGCAGCCGGATCAAAAAATGACAGTACAGGTGCTTTTGTTATTAAATATTTTAACTCTGATAACGCTTGGTCATGATCAGTAGTCCAAATAAATTCTGTATCTTTCTTAGTTAAATTACGTAATGGAGAAGTAATCGCTGACAAATTTGGAATAAATTTTCCCAAAAATTTTACCATACCTAAAAGTCTAAGGATATCATTTCTATTTTTTGGAGTTGGCATGTTGGTTATAGCTTTTATGTGATCCTGACTAGGTTCAATACCCTTATCAGTAAATATTTGTCCCAAAAATTTAACTTTTCTCAACTTGAACTGTACCTTTGCTTTATTAAATTTTACATTGTATTTCAAAGCCCTATCTAAAACCTTTTTAAGGTTTTGATCATGTTCTAGTTCAGTGGTGCCTGTTATTATCAAGTCATCAAAGTACACTTCAACCCCCTGAATATCACCAAACATTTCATAATTTAATCGCATAAACACTTCAGGTGCTGAACATATTCCAAAAGGAAGCCTTAGAAACTGATATCTTCCAAATGGTGTTCCAAATGTACAGTAATCTGAACTCTGTTGATCTATTTTCACTTGAAAATAACCATCTTTCATGTCTAAGACTGTAAAAAAGGAAGCTTTATTAAGTTTGCTTGCAATTTCTTCTGCTGTTGGAATAAGAAAGTATTCGCGTTTTATAGCCTGATTGAGAAATTTTGGATCAAGACATAACCTCAAATCTTTATTTGGTTTTTCAACAATCACTAACGGATTTAGCCACTCTGTGGGCTTATCAACTTTTTTTATAATTCCTAACTTCTCTAGATCATGTAGTTTAGCTTTCAAACGTTCATGCAACGCTTGAGGGACTCGTCTGACAGGCTGTATGCATGGTTTAGCATCATCGACTAAGGTTATTCTATGCTCTTTGGGAAATTCACCTACACCAGAAAACAAATTCTTATACTGATCCACAACTTGCTCAAGACTAGAAAATAACTTACTAAAACTGTCTATTCTCCTAATTAATTGTAATTTCATACATGCATCTAGTCCTAAGAGTGGTACCTGATTTTTACAGTTTAAGACAACAAAAGAAATCATTGCACTTTTCTTATTCACAGTACATCCTAAAGTAACTTCTCCTATAGGTTTGACCCTAAATTTTGTACTTCCATATGAAACAAGAGTTATATTAGAGTTTTTCATGCACATCAGTGGGCAAATCTGTCTGAATGTTTCATATGGGAGCACGCTTACCTCTGCTCCTGTGTCTAATTTAAAATTAATAGCTTGTCCCTCAACTATGATTTTTTCCATCCATGATGCCTCACCAGATTTAGATTTGTTCATTGACCCTATTCGCTTTACTACACTGTCCATATAGATTTCATCTGAATACTCATCATCATCATAATCATCATCATCATCGGTTTCCTCTTCTTTCACTACCTCATCTAGATTCTTCCTTCTCTGTTTTCTCTTACAAACTGCTGCAAAATGATTCCTTCCATTGCATACGTCACACTTTTTCCCATAGGCTGGACATTTTCCTTTAAAATGTTTAAATTCACAAAACTCGCAGTATGCTTCTCTCCCTCATAACGTACGTATCATACAGTCTACGTCACTCATTTCCGTTGGTCTATTTGTCTTCAAGTCTCCCTGTCTGTTGGCATTTTTCTAAGCACTCATCGATTTTTAGTAAAATTGATTGTGATGCCTTGTGGTGTCTTGGTAGGTACTGCTGTTGGAAATTGCAACGTAATTAGCACAAAAAGCGAAGATCCTCAGAACGGCTCAAAATTGGGACGGAACGGGGCAAGATCGAGGTGGCCGGATTTTTAGGACATGGGGTTACCCAAAACTTGTATTTGTATTTATAAAAAAATATGTTGGTGATATTCTAACATATCCCGAAGATGGCCTTCGATGATATATGGCTTTCGTGATACATATTAGACCTCATAATCCTATAATCTGTAAATTGGAATCTACTTCGTTGCAAATGGTGTTAGAGTATACCAATTTATAAAAACTGTGCGGTATAGAAACCTGTACTTGAACGCTTATCTACCTCTCCAATGCGTAATATGGCTTTTATTGCTAGCTTAGGGCGACCAAAACATATCCACAATTTTGGAAAACAGTGGTGTTGCCCGAATAAGAAGTCCTATCGTACGCGAAGGCATAGTATGCATATCAGGTGTGCTGGTGAAACTGAGTTGGTGGGGAGGGCGGGGTTACGTCAATTTCTTTCTGTTGGTATCTATGAGGCAACGGGAAGGCAATGGGAAGCCACCTAGGCCATGTTTTGAACTATTTTCGTTTATCCCAGAAAATTAACCAGCATTTGCCTCGTTTGAGTACCTACATCACTCATAACACAAGTGTGAATCGTATTGACTTAAATATTATTTAATTACCTTAATGCTACGTAAATCTTAAATACTGAAACAATTTATACGGTAAAGTTCTACAAATTACCAGATCTTTCGGGAATATTAAAAAGCATCCCATCCGGAACTCAACGAAAACTTCCTGAATTCCAGGAAACGCGTAGGGATCACTGACCCCAGCTGTTGAGCGGTAAGCGAAAAATATGAGGAAAATGGTAATTGCCAGAAACGTATAAAACGGAAAAATCTGCTTCTGGAAACATGTAAACCGATTATACGTTATTCAAAAGCCTATTTAACCTCTTTTTTTCAATTTATTTGTATTAACGAATCCGTCAAGGTTTAGTATGTCCTAGCGCGACCTTACAGCTGAGTTTTTTGATTCATTTTCTTTTACCAACATAAGTTGAAAGCTTGATTTTAATGATAATGCATCATTAATTGAGTGACGCCATTTACAGGTAAAATATATGGCCAAGCACGTATCTAGGATTTAGTTTTGGGGGGAGATCCACCTTAGATTTGTGATCGTTTAAATTTGTGGATTAGATTCTTAGCGGCATTATATAGCGTTTCGGGAGGGCAGGTCCGTACCCTCTTGGGGACACTAAATACCTATCTGTCTAAGGCTCGCCTTATCAACCCCTGAGGAGTCCTTGCCGAATGAAGCAGCATCATAAATGTACTATGGAGGGCATTAACTGTTTAAGTATAACCAGGGACTATGAAATAAAATACACATAAACATAACATACTCTAATATTATTGCTAATATCAGTCAAATCTGTTGATACATGTATGTCAAAGAAATAATTCATAAGCCAATCTTATCTGATATTGAAATACTCAAATCATCAATAGAATCACTATCTATGTTAGTGTATTTATTTATTTGAAATATAACTCCTAATCCAAGCACAAGTTTTACGTGTCTTTACATGCTATACGTTTATTTTGCTTTGATTTATGTGTTGTATTTGAATGTGTCTCATTTTACCGACCAAAGACTATCCTTTTAAATGTATCTTGCCAGACAATAAATTATATTATATTACTATGTAATATTTTGTGCTTAAAGGAATACCATACCTCTCTCATTGAGAGACCTAGATATGAAAAAACTTCTGCAACTTCAATGTTGGTAAGGGTTACAAACCAATATCCATCTTCTAGACCTAGAAGCTTAATATAGGAGCTTGTTACGACCAAGCTAGCAATGAAAGAAAATAATTTAGTCTCAGATTTTCTCAAAGTTATAGTTAATTTCACAACTAGCACCTTAAATACAATTTTTTCGTAATTGAAATAGATGTGTCAAGTAAATGAAAGGGTTCTTCGACCGTTTGTACTTACGAACATACAGATAATGTTTCGTATTGGCTATCTATACGTGGCAATTTTGAAGCACCTTGTATACATTCAAAACAACAAATTTAGGCCTACAAGTGGGTGCACCGAAAACAAATTACGTGTTAAAACAACACAGACGATATACAAACACAATCTATAAAAGATACACTGGCGTCTGACATAATTTTTGTAACCTTGATGCATAAATTATTGTAAGCTTTTATACCGTTTAATCACACTGTGCAACATAACATTTTAGATGATACAGGTATACCTACATATATAACATGGAAGCGGATTGAAATATATGTTAGAATTTGTTAACCGATTAATGGTAATAATGATATCGATCTTAACGCTTGTGGTACTCGTAACAAATAGTAAATATGGTAGTTTCCAAAGAACGCATATTTGAGGTGAATTTTATTTAAAGCGGATTTTAAATCTGTGTAATAAAAAATGTGGACGTAGGGTAGAATGCTGAGAGTCCCTTATATCGCCCACCGAACTAACCTTTCCATGCTGGATGAGCTCGGCAATCCACAGAGACTATCCTCCATTTTGTCGACGAGAATGCTTACATTCTTCGGACATATTCACAGAAGCGATAATATGGAGAAACCTGTAGTCAGGGTCATGCCCCGTGTGGGCGGCGCCGTGGCCGTTCTCCTACGCGCTGGGTGGATACGACGAAACAGTTGCTGGATATGAGTATCAAGAGCGCCACTGAACTGACAGTAAATCGCGAACGATGGCGAGTTACAGTTTTCGAAACTATTGATAGTATTCATTTCGGCAATACGCTAGCTCCGATTTAATGCATTTTACGAGTTCACATGTCTGTTAAGACATTGTGACTAAGATGATGAATAAAGAACAGATCAACATAGTATACACCTGTATTTATAACAATAATGGACAATATATGCACATCGTAAGTACAATACTTAATACAAAATCTGCCGGTAATACATAATATAATACACAATCCTTCAAATTACGGTAAAGTACGTGTGCTAAACTGAGGACGCATCTCATGCAGAATATTGCTTCGATAGTAGCTCTGCAAATCAGTGATTCTTTTCCGAATAGAATCTGTTCTAAGGGCTCCCTCCCCTGCCCCAACTAACAGTGTACGAAGCATCGCATGGCAGGACTGTCTTCCTTTGATACTCCAGTAATGGTCGATTAGCCTCAGAAGTCTGAGTATTTCTCTTCACGCAGAGGCAACACCATACATTTGGTCATGTGTTGCTCTGGTGAATGGAATTTTTGAAGTGATACCAGTCTGCATATCATGGGTACTGAAATAATGTCTATGAATGTAATTATATGGTGATACTAATTAACTAGCAACCCTCACGGATAAAAGCACGCGATGTTGGTATGTGGCAATATGTTTTCTGGAAATATGTACTTTTCTTGAACTGAAACTCTGACCACGCATTCTTAGCGGCATCTGCAGTTAACAGACTAATATCAAAGATTTGGCATGGAAATTTCAAGGTAGACCCACCCTATCACACACACCCCTCTATCTCCGATCCCTCCCATTTTTGAGTTATGGTACAATGACAAAAAAGTTTCCAAACCGCCTCTAGACCTCAAATACAAATCGTCATCCGGTTTCTGGCTGGATACGAATATTACGCGTCATTGCTCTGAGTATACGTATCTCAAGAGATCATCGGCGGTTGAATAACAGCTATATGAAGCATTGTGTGCGAACTTCCTACTTTAAATATGAAGTATTGAGTAGAGTTTTATTAATCCTTGTACAAGAAGTAACTTGAACGTCACCAGCTTTGTACAGTTAACTTTGTTAACTGGAAATTCAAGCAGTTTGCCTCTACTCTATGCGTACTTCAAAGGACGTGATTCTTCTTGTCATCTGTATGTTTGGTGATGAAATGTAGTGTTTATATGTTTTATGTTGCTGTGCAAATATGGTTGCAGATTTTGTATAGAAGATCTTATATGTGGTTATAACATTCGCTGCTTCAAATTGCCTGATCTCATTAGGCTGCATTCCCATAACTGCAATAAGGTGAGGTTTCAAAATGTTGGAAAACTTTCCTGCCGCTTAATACTCATAGTAATACCCAGCTTAGTATGCTTACTTATGGACACTTTTATGTTTCATAAGCTTTGAGAAGTAACCTGTAACATCGTGATGTGTTAATATTCTGCCTAATATTCTTAAGACAAATAATTAAATGTATATACGCTCTTTGTAAATTTCAAACGCCTACTTAGAAAGTTTATGAACAACAGATATTACAATTTCCAGGAAGCACGCGTTTTACTGCATATCTAGGCACAAAAATGTACAGTTACAAGCAACTTTATTTCGTTTTACCGATATGTGACTTTCTATTTCCTTCCTTCGACAGTGTGCCTATATTTGTTATGAGTTACTGCATTCGATTCGATGTTGGAATATTTGCTATATTTCATCAATTCATGCACGACATTCAATATAGACGACTCAAAGTGGCATTTGTACGAAATTTTATCAAAATATTATATGAGAAGTGGTGGGTAATAAAATTTACGTGACAACCGACAAAGTGGTGTAACTTCGAAACTTATTATCCTAATTGTCACTGATTGATTGCACTTCACTAAACAATAAATGAAATCATATTAATACCAATAGATAAAATGCTTAACGGCAAAAATACATTGCGCCATCAACTAAAGTACTGGGATTTTGGTTTTGGTCATCTTAAAGGCATTTGACAAGGTGTGACACGCAGATCTACTCTATATAATTTAATTCAAAGGGGTTCCCATTGAGTGCTTTGGCTTTCTAGAACTGCAAGTGCAAGCCTCAATTCCAAATTGGATATTACTTCTTGACCATGGTGTTGTAATAATCACTTTCTCTTATAAACCATATGGGATAATATGTGTTCTCTATATTATCGAAGTATATATACTTTTATCTGTGCTTGGGAAATCTCTAAGAAGCCCTTACCTTCAGGTTAAGTTATGTCATATATAAAGGTATTCGGCATCGTAAGATATTTTATTCATTAGGATATCCATTTCATAAGATGTTTAATGAGTGAATAAGAAAATGTAAGTTGTTGAATATTATAATAGTATATTGTATCTCAATGGCATAATATGATTATTTTTTTGATTTAGCTATCTGTCGTTTGATGTTATGTAAGAAAACCAGAAAAGGTGAGATGGGCTATCCATTGGTGTAGGCGTTATTTTCATATAAATGTGATATAGTTGGTTAAACACAAACAGTGAGTTAGTGATTTCTTGCAACATTTTTTCCGACAAATACGATTTTATTTGTAAGCTAGTAAAGTGCAATAAATCAAACCTACAGTGTCTTATGACAACTTGTGGACTGAGTTTCCTTAATTTGAATAAAAATGAAAAAACTCGTTATATCAAAGTAGAAATGTACCACACAAATTGAAGACAACAACGATTTAAGATGTTTATTATGTATCTAGATCAAGCTACATTTGAATACATATAGAAAATATATAAGGCTGGGTACGTCTATTGTTGAGTAATGATAGTTTTTAATCGAAATGAGATCTACAAAGTCAGTGTCGCAAAAATCATAACTTATTTTGTAAACATCGTTTTCACTCATCACAGTAATTGAGAAATGTATCTGGTTCGAATTCCTATCGTCACAAAGACAGAGAGACACTTAATATTTTGATGGGGGTCCTCACAGGCCATTGCATCGCCAGAGTAATATTTGAATAACTAAAAAATATGAAAATTCAACAAAAAACTAGTAGAATGATTTTCATTAGTTGTGACCTATTTGATACTACACTTTTTGGTAATCATACACATGGAACTCATAATTTGTCTGCAACAAAATTTTGACACATTATTGCTGTTATAGCAAGGATAGAAAAAATGTATGAACCATCAAAAATTTTACTCAAAAATCTCACATACTCCAACTTTAGTCGTTTTTGATCCTGATCACTTTCCATTACGGAGGCAGGCATACTGTAAGGGAGGAGAAGTATTTGGGGGCTATAGATAGTTCTACCAAGATATATTTCAACTTTGTTTTGTATTCATCCTAATTTTGAAATTATTTTAGTTTATATCAAAAACAGCTTTTTGGTTTCATTTTTCACTGGTTTTCGTACTTCTGGCTGTCTTGTAGCCAACAAGCTTTTTATCTGAAACTTTTATTTTTTACTATAGTGGGGGATCTGCTTTTACAGAATAATCTACGCTACTTAAGTATTATGTTCTCTACTTTTAGGGAGCATTCAGTCCAATATTCTATAGAAAAAATGGAGTCAAGTTGACTGACTCAGTACTTCCCACACATTACGGTGATACCAGTTTATTATTTTCCCATAGCATAAAGATTTAGTCTGAGATCCCCTTGCAACAAAATCATCGCCAGTACCCCCCCCCCCCCCAAATTATTGTCATATGCCGCTAGGTTTTTCCTGCACAGGTCAACGAACAGCCTATTATCAATAATACAAACTTTTGTATTGAATTTCACCTCTTCAGCTGTGGCAGTTTTGGAAAAATTTAAGCGTTCCGGTACCGTTTACTGAAAAAGCGGTGCTGCCGTATCTCATTAATTGATACAAACAAAATTTTGAAATTGTGAGATCTTACTAAATTCGACATGCGCAATTCATTGCAATAAAAATAAGTAGAGGATTCTATTTAAAATAAATTAAAATCGGGGATACTTGTTTAAAAATTTGGGAAAATAAATTATGACTTGGCAACGTCGAAAACGCGAAAAAAAATATTACAAGGCAAGATAGAGTATTTGTAGATATTTCGATTTAAAATAAAAAAGACAGGGTGTTCCATTTAAAAAAACAAAGTAAAACGACCTTTAAGTTGCCGGAATTTAAAATTCTGCCAAAAACACCCTGTAGATACAAATTGCTGGTAGCATCCAGAATAATATCCGCTTAATATTCAAGTAACTCGCTGTATAATATTATTGAGAAAAGTTAAAGGAACATATCAATTTGGACGTATTACTTGCGACCTTGCAAATGCGGAAATTAATAGAAAATAAATTATAACTTGGCAACGTCGCAACCGCTTCCAAAAATATTTTAGGGTTGAATAGAGATCAATGATGGACACTAGAAGAATTTGAGAGAAAGTTATAGTTCCTTATAAAAAAATCAAATTGATCTCTATCCTACTTTCCCGCAACACCCTGTATATTTCAAAATATTTTTAGAATATGCACCTCAAGTAACCAAATAACTTTTGTATTTGAGATTTTCTTCTATCAGCTATACCTTGCGAAATATCGAAGAATTACACACTAAATGGACAGCCTGTATACATCGGAAAAAATTCTAAGTCCTTTAGTTTCTGTAATAGGCATAAGGCAATGTTCGGATAGACCTAAAATAGTTATTTATGTCGCAAGGTCTTCCTTCACAGGTCAGTGGGTAGTCTATTACGAATACAACAAATTTTTCAATTTTACAACCCCCCACCCCCCAACCACCCCAATTTCACCCCCACCCAAAAAAAAGTATAAAATGATCAGGGACCCCTAAAGCGCCTAAAAACGAAGTTTCAGCAATATTTGATTTTTTTTGTTTTTTGCTAATTACTCCGCCGCCTATGGACCGATTTTCAAAATTATAGGAACATTACCTACTACGACCCCACAGCATACCGCTGCCCAAATTTCATCACAATCCATGCAGCGGTTACTGAGATTACGAGGCTAGAAAAAAGCGACAGACAGACAGACAGACCGACAGACAGACAGACAGACAGACAGACAGACAGACAGACAGACAGACAGACAGACAGACAGACAGACCGACGGAAATGAGTGACGTGGTTTTTCGTTATGTAGACATCATAAAACGCCCAAAAAGCGTATTATCTCAAAATCGAAAATTTTCGCGATCACAATACTCCCCTCACCTATCGGTGTGGGAAGTAAAATGATCATCACTACATTTCCTATTATTTGAAATTAGTAGGTATCTGGTCCATCTTCAACAGTAAATAGGCAACACCTAGGAGGTACTTTCTCAATCTGCCTTGAGCTATGTAACATTCCGAAACATGAAAATGCAGTGGTTTTTTATATTATAGCTACATCTACTATAGGAAAGGATGTCACAATAAAAGTTACTATCCTAGCAAAAAGTTTTAACAAATAAGATTCCTCAAACATGATATATTTCCATTATACGCTCTACTTCCTGTACTACGTATTATGTATACAAAATGTATAATATGAAGCGCAAAAGTCTGGGTGCTAGCCATCTGGAAAGATCGATATTATCCCAGAGTTGCCAAATTGAGCGACTGATAGGTGATACATGAATACTTAAACAAAATGAACAGAAATAATTTGTGTAATGAGTTAGACGTATCGAGAGTCTGATAAAAAAACTTCTTATATGTATATTTTAAAATTATTCTTAGTAAAACCAAAACCGGTGTGCAGTGCGGCGGCGCACATCGTAGCCGCCAGAATGCAGAAGACAGTCATCCATGGATCCCTTCGTCTACTTAGGATGCACGATTCGCGGACCCAGTGATTGCTCACCTGACGGTGCGAGGAGTAGTCATTGAGTAATGGGACATCAGCCCGGTGTTTTGGAGCCCGAATTGTGCCTTTTTTGTTTTTAGTTCACTAAACACGTATACATCTTCCATCAAGATAGCGCTACCGCTTTTTCGAAAGTAATCAATATCAGCTACTGCACCAAAGTATGTCGTTATATTGTAAAACCATCGTTGAATTCCCTGAGTACCCTATTTTCTTTTATTATGGAAGTGCATTATTTCTTCCAAATACACATATTGAAACTGAACAAATGACCACGATAAATATAGCATACTGCTAAAGGTATTATGCGCCTACACTATAGCTTATTTGTTTCATTTCATTATAACTATCCAATTGAAAGGGTCAGTGCAAAAAGCGGCAAAGTCCACATTTTTAAGAAATTAAGTTAGGTGTCTTCATATTTATATGAATTACATATACAATACACATAAGTGTTAGGCATCAGATTTGTAAGAACCTGTATGTGGAGTTTACAGTCGATCATCATTTCGACGCAAGAAATATCTAAGCGTCAAAAAGTTGCTGAGCAGCTTTTTGCACTGACCCCTCCAATTTCTAGTCAGTCAGAACTAAACGAGTACAACTTTCCTCAATGTTTTCTAGGTACCCCTTAAAACTCTGGCAACAACGAAGTTGCCTGCTTGTTTTGGGGTCGAGACCTGCTCCCGCTCACACCGACCTTCATTCCCTTCCACCCTCCCCCCCAACTTTCCCCACAGCAAGACACCCTCATTTCCGTCTCTGTCCCACGTCGGTTTCCGTCTCACTTCGCAACTCCCGACGCCGCCTGAACTCCGCCGGAGAGTTCAAGGAGAGCAATTTCCCTTTCGTTATAGCTTGGTTGGGCCGAGAAGGTCAAGTTTAATCAAGGAAAAACGGAAAAGATAAAGGTACCAGGATGTCGATATATAGATTTAGCGTTTTAAGTTCAATTACTGCTAAAGCACACTATATACTGTGGGATGTAAGATCCGGAGCTTTTATGTTAACAAAATCCTTTTTTTTAAAATGCTACCTGTAGGTAGAATATCGACCGGAATGGATACATTACAGTGATCAACAGAGTCTGGTCCCTGGGCAACTGAGTGTAACTTCTGAAGTACGAAGGTAGTTTGAAGTGTTAAATGGCAGCACTTCTTTTGTTAACTGTCATCTTTCAGTATACTAATCTGAAATCTAGAACCAGATGAGTCATTTAGTTTATGTTTGACAGCCAACTAACCAACTAACGTTGATACCTACTTTCTATAAAAATTAACCAAACTGAACTTCGTGCCATGATTAAGCGTCACTGTGAATGCAAAAAAATGAAGTCAAGTTGATTGGGTCAGTACTTCCCACACATTACGGTGATACCAGTTTATTATTTTCCCATAGCATGAAGCTATAATCTGAGATCCCCTTTCAGCCATACCATCACCGGCCCCGCCCCCAAATTGTGTTAGGCCGATAGGTCTTTCCTTCACATGTCAAGGGATAACCATTATCAATACAACAAATTTTTCAGTTTTACAACCCCCACCCCCCAACCACCCCAATTTCACCTACATCTAAAAAAAGTAGGAAAATGAGCCGGGACCCCTAAAAGCCTAGAAACGAAGCTGAATCTGTTTTATATTTTTAGTTTTTTGGCTATTGCAGCGCCACCACTGACACGATTTGTAAAAACCATACGTGCTTTGTATCCTCGCCAAGGTAGTCATACTGTGTCGAAATTTCATTAAATTTAATTCTGTCATTTCCAAGTTACACGATACAGAACGATCTAAGGCGATACTCGTATGTATCTGCATCACAAAAGTCTAAGTCCCTTGGTTTCTGTAATAGGGAAGGTAACGTTAAGAAGGAACTAAAAAAGTGTATCATGCCGCTAGGTCTTCCTTTCACAGGCAATGGACAGTCTATTATGAATACAACAAGTTTTTCAGTATTTCAACCCCCACCCCCCAACCGCCCCTATTTCACCCCCACCCAAAAAAAGTATAAAACGATCAGGATCCTCTAAAACGCTTAAAAACGAAGTTTGAGCTGTTTCTATAATTTTAGTTTTTTTATTAGTTCTGCGCCTCCACTGACACGATTCATAGAAACCATACATATTTTCATCCTCGCCACGGTAGCTGTGTCAATATTTCATTAAAATCAATTCAACCTTTTCCACGTTACACAATGCAGAACGATCTAAACCAATACTCGTATGTTTACATCAGAAAAATGAAGTCTTTTGGTTTCTGTAATAGGCAAGGTAATGTTCGGATGGACCTAAAAAAGCTATTTATGTCGCTAAGTCTCCCTTCATAGGTCAGTGGACAGTCTGTTACGAATACAACAAATTTTTCATTTCATTTTACAACCCCCCACCCCCCAACCACACCAAATTTCACCCCTATCAAAAAAAGTAGAAAATGATCAGGAACACCCAAAATGCCTAAAAACGAAGTTTGGGGAATGTTTGAATTTTTTCGTTTTTTGCTCCACCACCCATGCCCGATTTTCAAAATTATAGCAGCGTTACCTACTACGGCCTCACAGGGTATCGCTACCCAAATTTCATTAAAATCCATGCAGCGGTTGCTGAGCTGAGATTACAAGGCTAGAAAAACGCCAACAGACAGACCAACAGCCAGACAGACACACCGACGGAAATGATTGACGTGAATTTTCGTTGTGTAGGTATCATAAAACGTCCAAAAAGTGTGTTATCTCAAAAACGAAAATTCCGCGATCACAATACTCCCCTCACCTGTCGGTGTGGGAAGTAAAACAGATACTCAAATTAAGTAGTGCTTTGATAAATACTATGGTGAATTTAAATCTTAAATTTCGATGGTGCTTTACTGTATAACCTTAGTCGCAACCGCCAAGGACGACCTATCCATCTCATCAAGGTGAACTGGGCCTTGCAGATTTAGCTCAAGAAAAGACAGACAGTTATACTAGAAGGATATATTATGATAAAGAGGAAGGAGGTGAACTTTCAGCTTACAGGAAGGAGGATTGTCCCCAGTAAATCCGTGGGGAACCTGAGACTCTATATGGACAACGCAAGGTACTTCTCAGACCACATTAAGAAGTCAACCGAGAAGGCAAAAGCTAGAAAGCAATGCTCTCTAGATTGATGCTGTTATGGGAATTGTCCTGTCGATTGTCCTTTTCGGAGCGCTAGTGTGACATAGGCCACTCAAAAGAAAAAAACATCAGTAGGAGCTGGACAGGCTGCAAAGGAAATCACTTCTGAGGCTAGTCAGTACCTACCGCAAAGTATCTAGTAAGGCCTGCAAGTAGTGAGACGCCATCCTTGCATCTGCTGACCGAAGAGAGTAGAGACATCTACGCCTCACAAGAGGACACAGAGCCGAGTAGGAAAGGCTTCAGACAACGGACCATAGAGAAGTGGCAGCAGATATGGCCTCAAGAATTGGAGGATACGCAGTGGGCAAAAAGACTGATTGCAGCTGTGGGAAAATGGGTGATCTGCGAGAAAAAGACTACCTTCTATTTTCTGATACAGGATCTAACGGCACATGGTCCGTTCCGCGTCTATCGGAAAAGGGTAGGACGAGCTACCGATGACCTGAGTCGCCATTTCGAATAGCTAGACACGGCGGAACATACGCGCTTCTCGTGTGTGAGGTGGCTCGCATACAGACAAGAAGCCTGTGCAAGCCTATTGGAAGATCTGAATGCAGATAATGCGATGAAACTGTTCTCCTATTAAATTTATTGAAAGATCATCCACCGCATGGCCAGGAAAACCTGGGCGGCAAAGAAAGCGAAGAATGTAGGAGGGGCGATAAAAGCCACAAGATCAACGAGGTCGGACCAGCCCTGTATTTATGTTGTTATATCGTTCGACGAACATTCTATGATTTGGTGGAAGGGCTTGGAAACGAGGGAACGTGTTTTAAATGGTCGGGCCATTCTGGTATCTGCAGTGGACGCAATTTCGTCTGTTGGACATGACATCAGAAGACTCTATCTCGTGCAATTCAGGGCGTGCAGATGCTCTCTCACACTTCCCTCTATAACAAAAAAGAGCCACTGCGGTCACAGTGCAATTGACCCTGAACGTTCGGGTTGCCCAAAAGACGTCGCCGTCGTAAGGACAGAAATAATAGATATCATCCTTGGAGTAAAGGTAGAAGTTTTCCCTTGATGAACACAGACCTATTTCACCACACTAGAGGCCAAGCAACGCACGAGACAGTGGGTGGTGGGTAGGTGGAGCTGTGTGCTCCGAAGAAGGCGAAAATGAGTCTGTTGACCAGTTTTATGAGATTCACGCTATGTCAATAATATCGATTACTTCGAAAATGGTGAAACGAATATCGGGGAGTATTATTCACGGTTATTCGACAGATATGACCACAGTGGGTAAATAAAAACGTATTGTTTCACCGAGATAATAGGCGGATGGATTCGTATTTAATCACCAAGGAGAAAGCTCATCAATTAGGCTACGAGCTGCTACCTTATCCTCCATCCTCTCCAAATTTTAGACTTCCCTGACTCTGTCCCATTTTTAAGCCAGAAGAAATGCCTAGGAGGTTCCAGCAAACGTTCATTTTGAGAGCCTTGAAAAGTTAGATCCAGGTTCGACAACATGTACTGAAAAATTAGGTTATGTAAAAAAATAAAACTTACCAAAGTACCTTTGCTATTATTTGCACAGATTTGTCCGAGCTCAGTGTGGGTTCATCACATTCATTAGGGTTTTTGTTTGAGACATTAGATGTTATGTAAAGAAAAATCTGCTACCAATGAAATTAGTCACAGCCTGCACAATAGTTTTTCCCTTAAAATGAAATCTTAGATAGTCTAACCATATCAAGCTATTTCTGACAAAGCCCAACAAATGAAAACTAATATTTTTATGTCAAATATCTCGAAAGGGATGTTAAATTTGACTTATTCCTAAAAACGTATTTACAAACCTCGAAGCCTGGTTAAAGCTATGGGTATATGAAAATGTGATGGTAATGTTGGAGAAATGAAAAAAATTCAAATGTGACTATGAAATGTTTGTAGCGAATATTCAAATTCAGGTACCTACAAAATTGAGCGACTTTTAGCTTAAATGTGTGAAGAACTGCATCCGATGGGGATTGGGGGAGCAGTTTGAAGAAGTAAAAAATTCTCACAGCCTGTTTCTACTGGCATATGGAATTGGAGTTAGTTTGTCACGTCTCGATTTAGCGCCATGGCTGTAGGGCCAACCAGACGTGTTTTTGCCAAGATTGGATGACCTTTCATGGCAAAGTTAAGGGGAGCACCGCTGAGCTGCATCATCACCTTTCTTACTAGGTTCGGATGACTCAGTTCTAAGGGATCATTGGAACTAAAGCACATTGCTAAAGCTTGAATTAATTTGTTCAATTATAAATCATCAAGCCACGTTATACATGAACTGATAAGCCTAAATTTCATTTAAACGAAAATGGTTGAGGCACTCTTTCAAAGTACTTCAAACACTTTCACAAGCACAAAGCATTCAAAGCCTACCCGCACAGGTGATGAATTGGATGCGGATGCAGGTGCACAATTCAACCGGAAACACCAGACATGCTATTTTTTGTCTGATTTTAGATTTTTCATGAAGCACGGATACCATTGAATAAAATTGGCTACACCGCCGGCCGAACAGCCCAAGAAACAGCAGTTCACCGGACTATGATCGCAAAAGCTTACTACACTATATATTAACTTTTCATTTAGTATCAGGTGTGCCCAGCCCCTCTTACTGTGAATTATTTCATAACACCACCTTGTATTATAGTCAGGAATGCGACGACCATGCTCTGTGGCAGAACCCGCAGGTCGATGGAGGAGTAGATTGTAGGCGAAACGGAAATTTACCTGGAAATATACACTACATTACGCAACTTCCTGTTGTCCGTTAAATGATTGATGGGATTTATATGGAGGAATCGGCCTTGACAGCTCAGTAGTCAAGGTTACATTTTCCTGAAATGGGAGAGTCTGACTCGTATTGGAGAGGGCAAACACAAAGGATTAGGGCATCCAAAGTTATAATATGTCTTTAGATATAAATGATAACTCTCTTGCACTTGCGTCCTCAAACGGATGACACTTCACTATATCTTCAAGAGCTTACACCTAAACTTGTAAATGTGTTCAGTAAGCTAAACATTAAAATCAGAATGATGTCAATTGAAATAATTCCAGTAACTAATACTTGGTAGTCTTCGAGAAATCTAAAGGTGTGATATTACCAAACAAGCCATTAGCTGTTGTCTTACTTAACGAGCAATAAACACTAGCCATAAGATATATTGATATATCAATTTTTTCGAAATTGAAATCATAAATGTTCTTCTGCGAGATGTTCCTGTGCCCAACTCAAAATTGATGTTTATGTAATTTTCGTGTAATTTGAATAATTTTTTTCCAATTTTTGCCCCTCCCCCCTACCCTACTTCAGGAATATAATGAACTTTGTTATATCAAATGGATCGCCCTGCATATTTCTTCCTTTTTGGAGTCCTTGGAAAATACTAATTATTTTTTGTTAGACATTTCTTGTACCAAAACCTCAGAATTTCGAAGCTACAACTAAATTTACACTGCGTTCGCCCAAGTTAAAATAAGACATTAATGTCAGCATATGCTCAAAATGTTGTCAGTTTACTTCAATACAACAAGCCATGTGATTTTTGAAACTTCGCAGTACATTTTGCAACATTTGCATCAGTAATCATCGCCATCTTGTATAGTTATTTCAACTTGGGCGGATGCAATGTAAATTTAGTTGTAACCCCGAAATTATGAGGTTTGGGCATGGGAAGTATTTTACAAAAAAGTATCAGCATTTTTCAAGGATTTCCTCCTACCTCAAAATTTATGAAAATCGTGCAAGCCGTTTCCGAGATAATTGAGGCGTTCCATACTTCAGACTCACTCTGTATAGTTATGAACTTTCAGTCTTATAAATGGGATTGTATACTGCGTTTTTTTTGTTCCGTCAAAGTTACGTGACGCGATCACCCATTACTCCGTAGCTATATTAATTTTTCTTTAAGTAGCAACGTACGTATAGAGTGATATCACAGAAAATCTTATTTTTTTTATTTTTCAAAAATAGTAAATACTACGGGTCCTGAAGAGCAAGAAATTTCGCACGATCACTCATGCCCCATGGTATGTTTTTAAACATTACACTAAACAGCAGGCGCAACGACATTCCAGTCAAGCGGAATCGCACAGGAACTCTATTGGGCGTCTTCTACTTCATTCTAGCAAACTGTAATCAAAATCGGATCGTAAAATTTGGAAAATATATTTTTTTTATTTTTAAACATGGGATCTTAAGATTAAACTTTTAGGTAAATCCAAAATTATCGGTTCATGAATAATAATTAGATCAAACTGTAGCTAATGGATATACTTTCTTCTCTTTGCACCTCTCTTCACGTCTTTTCCTATCCTGCCTTTGTCTGGAATCTAGGTAACAAGACCTGACAGGCAGAACTAACAGTACTGCAACCAAGAGCAAAGGTTCTACAACCGCTCTGAGAAACATTAACGAATTGAATAATATACTTGATCGATAATGAAGTGCTTGGCTTGGATAATGTAATGAATATATAAAGGCCAAATTGGAAGTACGGGATCAGCTTATTGTTTGTTTTCAAAGAGTTTTGGGACTATATGAAGCGGAATCGGTCCCTATGACTTGACATCTTGCTACTTACGAGGTTTGGTTACCATAACAATTTCTGCCATCTTTCCTGTAACTGCTACATATCTGAGGCAAAATTGCGTATTGAAAATATATGCATAAATAGATGTATCTGTATTTTTGTATTCATAACCATAGCTTACCTAACACAGATGGTGTCTTTATTTAATGGAATTAAGATATTTCAACGAATATCATTATGACTCTCCAGAAACGTTCTTATGAAAACAAAACTTGGCAGCTGTCAGTTCCCGTTGCATGCTAAAATTCTTGAATAAAAGCGTAACCAGTCTAATAATAAGAAATATTGAATCATAAAGTAACACCACCCCTCCTGTTAATCGATACCATTTGTCCTTGATTACTCAATATTTTTACAGAATCATTTGCATTTCGCGTCCCTTAACGTGAATGGCAATAGGCAGAGGAAGTACCGTGGTACCGTAATAGTGAAATAATTCAAATTTGAAATAACATCTACCTAGGTGATGACGTACCTACATCACGAAAAACTGTGGCATTAATGTCCATCAATCTGTCTGTTTGTCATCTGTCTGGTAATCCTTAGCCTTTCTGTAACTGGCAAAATGAAGAATTTCAAACACTAGTATTGCGAGGAAAAAAGTTGATAGCTTTCGAAAATCCATAGAGCGCTATAGGAGGAATAACCGAAAAACGGACATTCCATGGTACCTTCTGTTACTTGGGAACAATTGCTCTGACATAAATGAAATGTTTATGGTAAATCACTACTACAGTGAAGGATGAAAAAGTTTTGCCTTTTTTGAAAATTGATCCAATGGTGGCCAAGAAATAAAAAAATTAAGATACGGCTGTGAAAACGTCCAACATTTTTAAAAACCACTCGCTTCTTCCATCTGTGCCACGGTAGTAACAATGTGAGAAAATTTCTTTTCCATCAAATTGGGTGATTCTGAGGTTATCGAACTTTGTAATATGTATAAAGGTTATTCTATCATTTTTTTTCCTTTCTTTTCAAGGCAAGTGAGAATCTTTTCGGTTAGTTATTGAAAGTACGGAATATGTGAAACAGAAAATCCAATTTTAATACAACTTGTTTACTTGTTGTTGTAGTTGTTAGGTGTTTCTACCACCCGGCCAACCCAATTTTTCCCCCTAACGATTTAAAAAAAAAATATGGATCAGTGATCTCCAAAACGCATAAAAACAATTTTGAGCATTTTTTATTGAGAACAATCCAAGTAGTCTCCAGAAAACATTTTTAGAAGCTAAGAAGTTCACTTATTGTAATTTATTTCAATCAAAATAATTTTTTTAAATACAGGGTATTTCTAAATATCATAAGCAAACGAAAGGGTTGTGTTTTTTTTTATAACTGAAATTCCAAATAAACATAGGTACGCAAACGCTTCGTTGCCGATTTACAGAGTGTTGAAATTTCAATATTTTTTCAGTTTTGTCTTGATGACTATTTCAACTTTTGAGGTATTTAGCCCAAATTTGGAATATAAGAAACGCAATACGAATTACATACTTCAAACGGTTGGCAGAATCTACAGGGAGACATTTTTTCAGGGACCAGCCTCCTTTTATTACACTGAACTTCTTTTAAATGCACCGCTGGTAGACTGAAAAAAAATGAAATCATTTTCCCATTTTGTTTAGAAACTTTTTGTCATCTTGTAATTTTTTCGTATCTTCGGTCCTTTTCGAGAAAAAAAAATAAAACACGATGTTCTGTAATTAGGTAGATGAAACTTCGCACACTGAAAATCTTTTGTCTATTATTCGAAGTCAGAAAGTATAGAAGTGCTTCATACGCGGTTTGAAGCATATTAGGCTACATTCACTGGACTTGGTTTAGGTGAGTGTGTTTTGGTAGTTACACCGTGTGTCAAATACATTATTTTCATCTATACCTAACAACCGAGAATCCTGTTTTGTTTTTTTTGAGGGTAAGAAAATGGGGCATGATCCCTGAAAAAATAACATCCTTTTAGATTCTGACAACCGCTTGATATGTGCAATTATGTAACTCCTGCTGCGTATCTTATATTCAAAATTTGAGATAAATTCCTCTAAAATTGAGGGAGTTATCTAAAAAAAAACTGAAAAAACATTGAAATTTCAACACCTTGTAGATCGGTAACGAAGCGTTTGCGGACCTATGTTTATTTCCTTTTGTTTGTACATGATATTTAGGAACACCATGTATATCCCACTAATGCGATGTTAGGCATAAAACTCTGCTTTCTACTGTTAACTTAGGTTAACATTTAATATGCTGCTATTTTCTATAGGTATAAGTCAAATACTACCCATAGGTATTTTGGAAAAAATCATTTATCTTACATGCTCCTTGAGTAAATGTTTCTAAGTCCATTTAAGTCCAGCATATACAGGGTGAGTTTTTAGTAGCGGCTCGGTCGATAACTCCACTACTGTAGAAGATAGCAAAAAAACTTGTATATAAAAGTTATGCGCCTTGTTCATAAAATATTTAGATTTATACAGGGTGATCCATAACTACGTGGTGATGCAAACATTCATTTTTTTAAATGAGATACCCTATATATTATTCCATGTTCAAATTCTACTAATGATTTCAATTCTACCAGTATAGGGTATTGTTACATTATACAGGATATTTCAAAAGTTATGACCATTTTTATATCCATATCGCGGTCAAATGAACGTACTGCATATCAAAAATAAGTAATGAATCAAAAACTATTTTTTTTACATACAAAGATTAAAAATGCCCTCTAGTTTTAAAATCGGCTATAAAAAAAGCCCGTGACGCATACTCATATACAGGGTGATGTAGGATGCAAAATCCAGATTTTCTCTTTTTTTCAATGTAACTCTTTGTATAGCACTTGTTGTACCTAGGTCCATCAGTTTCCGAGATAATTCGATTTTTCGATAAATTTAAAATATAGCTTCCATTTGTGCACTGAAATTCATTTAGTTTGAGAAAGTACTATCCAATTTGTTTTTTTCTTCAACGAACAACTAAATTATACGGTATGATACTATTTGATGAAGCCAAAACCCTAAATCATCGAGATAATAAAGACAAGTATGCTGAGGAAGCAATTTTGTAGGCGTGATGCATAATTATCAAGCAAATTTATCAGGTAGGCTTTGAAAAATTAACAGTTTTTATAACCTGCTCAATAATTCCGTACTGCGTGAAAAACCAGCTTTAAAAATTATTTTTTCATTGAGGGTATTTATGAAAATCTTTGAGAAGTTGCCTACTTTTCTCTAGAATATATCAACTATAAACAGCAATATCCAGAAGGGAGGCACTCTAAAACTAATGCGTTTGAAAGACTGAAGAATCGTTTTATTTGTACTGTATCGTTCGATATTCCATAGCCTACCTGATACATCTGCTTGATAATTATGCATGACGTCTATAAAATTGTTTTCTCAGCACACTTGACTTATATTATCTCATTAATTCAGTGTTTTGACTTGATCAAGTACTGTTATGGCCTTATATTTTAGTTTTTTCTAAGCAAAAATAAAATTTGATAGTATTTTCTCAAAATAAATAAATTTGAATAAACAAATCGAAGTTATATTTAAAATTTGTAGAAAAATCGAAATATCTCAGCAAGTAATGAATGCAGACATAACAAGTATTATATAAAGATGAAAGAGCATATTAAAAGCAATTCTTTGGTATAATAAAATATTGGGAGTTACATTTAAAAAAAGAGAGAAGATCTAGATTTTGCATTCCACATCACCCTGTATACGAATATTCGTCACGGGCTTTTTTTATAGCCGATTTTAAAACTAGAGGATATTTTTAATCTTTCTGTGTAAGAAAATAATTTTTGCTTCATTACTTTTTATATACAGTACGTTCATTTGACAGCGATTTGGTAATAAAAACGGTCATAACTTTTTAAATACCCTGTATAATGTAACAATACCCCATATTAGAAGAACGGAAATCATTAGTAGAGTATGAATATGGAATAATAGATAGGGTGTCTCATTTAAAAAAATGCATGTTTGCATCACCACGTAGTTGTGGATCATCCTGTATAAATCTAAATGTTTTCTGAGCAAGGAGCATATCTGTGGCTACAACTTTTATATACAACTTTGTTCGCTATCTTCTACAGTAGTGGAGTTATCGACCGAGCCGGTACAAAAAACTCACCCTGTAGAACAGGGAGATTGGCCTCATAAATTTTAGCTTTAGAAAAATTTATTGAAAGACGACCATTAGACATGTCATATTTTCAACTTTTATTTAGAGTTGCTTGATTGTCTTTAAAATACATAATCCTTTCTATTATTTTAATATTTACATCTATCGTCATTACGTTGTATAAGCAACCATAGAAGTACCTGGAGTGGAGTGTAAATCCCAAAAAGCAAATACTTCCTCAGTAATGTAAAGGCAAAACTTCTACCAACATAACTAAGAGAGCGAGAGGCAGTTGCTAGGGACTTGTAGCTATTTACAGCTTGTAGTCGGACGATTACCGGGTCTCAAAGTGATTCCTAATTAGATACCTGTCTGGAAAATGGTGAGCGTTTCTGAGTACCATTATCAACAAAGTAACAAAGGTGGGACGCAGAATGAAGAGTTCAAGGGAAATGACAAAAGGGCCTTTCAAGGTCGATGTAACGAAAGAAGTCTAGATATACCGGGACACATTCTTGGAAGGCAAGCTTTATTATTTAATACTTATTGATTTGCCATATTATTTCGCCAAAACATTGATAATTGTTTTTATGTCAGCTTGGATCTCGCTTGATATCAATTTTCTTGTGCCAACCAAAATAAGTTTAAGTACTTATTAGGCTCGTCACGTGGCTTGACTCTACTTCCCAAACATTCTCTGTAGGTGATCACTAATTTATTTGGAGTTATTGAATTCTCCATCCTCCTCACTATCCCAATTTTAACTCCTGAGATGTGACAAATAGTCATATATTACTGGACACAGGCCAGTAGCCTGGATTTCACTCACTAGGGGGGGGGGGGTGGGTCAGAAACCGGGAGCAGTCCGGTATCACCAACAACGTCGAAGGACGTCTTGGGTATCAGAAATAGGACGCCATTGGGTGTCGCCACTTTTGGCGAGCAAAAAAAGGGAGTGGTTTGGTTTCCATTTCTCAAACAGCCTGGAGGAGCAGTAAAGAAGCGTCACCATTACAGCAAAAAAAGGTTTTGTGGCTCTTACCCGCTATGACGGCCCTACCTAGGGGGACCTGTTGAGTAATCGAAATATTCAAAGCCTGTTTTTATCTGCATACCCCACAAGCACCTAGGGGGGGGGGCTTAAGCTCGATATACTTCTTTGCTGGCTATTATCCATTTTTTTGACATCCAAAAATAGACTGTATCAAATGTAGAATAACCAAACGATATGAATATATAGTGTTGTATGGGATGAAAGGTGCTTGCTTACTCCGCAAGACGGAGATGATTTCAATCATTTGGTTCACAGAAATTATTATAATTATAATATTATAATGTTGTATGTTTTAATGGTGTTTATATTTTACACTATCAAGGAACTAAACTCAAAAAATATTTATTATAGCCTACTTGGGTGTAAAGGTGAAACATAGAAATGATTTCTTCTATGAATTCTGAGCAAAAACTGTATGCAACATAATGCTCGCATGTGTACATAAATTCAACTGTTTCAGAATTTTCTTATGTTCATCAACACCAAAACTGCAAATTGGTACATCTAGCTTTTCTACGATGTACCAGTAGTTAGTAGTATCTACTATTAGAAATAATTGTTAATATTGTTCATTTGTCAATTATTTTATGAGCAACACTTAAAACTTTGATAGTGGATACCTATTGAAACCCTAAAATTTTTGCTTAAATTCGTTTCGATCCCTTGAATATTTCACCTCATAATTGACCATTTCCAAACTTTATTGAGACGGTTTCTTCTAAGCTCGTAGCATAAAAATTTCAACATTTTACAAATATATAAATCACTAAGCTACTTTGTAACTTTCTGGAGGGGGGGGGGGCAAGCCGCATGCCTGGCTACGTGCCTGACTGGACAAGTCTACATTCGATGCTTTGATTTACGACAATGATTGAAGGAACACCACTGAAAAATTATTTTCCGGAATAGTAAATACGTTTGCGAGAGGAATCAGCCAGCAAAGAAGCGAGACACTCCGTTGTAGTGTAAAAATAAGCGTTCCACTATACATTTTTATGCTGCACTGATTTCGTAAATTTGTATATCGGTATACCAGCATTATTTTCAGAGATACTCGGAGAGGGCATCTAGGTACTAAGCTGCCAAACTGGGAGTTGACAAGTTACATACTGCAAGAGTATGGAACTTAGTATGCATGAAAAACGTGTGCTATGCGTTACTAATTGATATGTACAATTATTTTAAAAAGGTGACTTTCTCTTCACAACCAGGAAATAATTTTAGAAACCTTATGTCTGCTTAGATCCTTTATTGTCCCAAATTTTTGGAACAATGGCTTGCCATCTTTATGACTGTAGAAATAATACTTATAGTTTTTTTCAGCTCAAAGTTTTATCTGTTTTAATCCTATTAGATGCGTCCTTTTATTCCTGTAAGTTCCCTAACCATAGTGAGTGAGTGAACATAGTGTTTCGATCGCGAACATTTTTGATTTTGCTATAAGTTCTTTGGAAGGTTTACGATATATTTACTCATTACGGTCGCTCTGACATTTCTCTACGCGCGTGATTTCAGCAACTGCTGCACTGCTTTGGAGTGCTATAGCTTTGAGGTCATAGTATAACTTGAAATTCGGTTTATTAGCGGCACATACGTCCTCAGAGACAATGTTGCTATATATGTATACAATATGTCCGGTCGTCGGTGTTGGAGGCTTTAGGGGGATTTTTTTTCCAGGAGCCGCTTTAGGGGGAAGAAGTACAGTATTTTTTTATCGACAAATCACACCCTAATAAGTAGTTTTTCTTCCACCATAATAAAATTGCAGCCATTTTTTTTAATCGAAGCATGTAGTAATTTAGCCATAGTTATCCACGTAGGGGTCCTAAAAGCACAAAATAAGTCTCATTCGATAGCGAAACATGTAGACCATAAACTAGTGGTAAATATTTTTCAAACTGTATTTCATAAAAGGGCAAAAACAATGTTAAAAAGAAAATAACTATGTGATTTTTTGCGATTTCTTACTGTTTACCCTTTTTCAAAAAATCTGAGCTACAATCTACAATTTTCTTATTTCTAAGCGATGGTACATGATGTTGAATATGACCCATGATCATAGATACTTGACTCGGAATCGAACATTTGTATCATCACCGGTTTCAACCACAGTTTACCAAAGAAACTACTGGCACAAAAATATCACATCAGGATTTATTGGTTTAAATATTTAAATATTTGGAGGCAAATCAATTCCAGTTCACAACATAGAAACTGCACAACTCAGCTTTACACACACACACACACACAAAATACTGCTGAGGATCCATGTTATAGAGATGCAGCCTTCAGGAAGAGTCACACTGGACTTTTTAAAACAATATCCATGTATATATTTTGATTACTACTATAATCAGTGTTTAAAGGAGTTGTAAAGTATTTTTACAGTGATAATGATGTTACAGATATTGAGTACGAATATGAGACTAAAATAATTATTTTTGAAACTTATGCTATCACTATCCCTGTTTGACTGATCAATCAATCAAAACACTTAATACAAATTGTGTATACTATTAAAGGCTATAGATATTGTGACTACATAGCTGATGTTTCACCTAATTTTAGTTACGGGCGAGTGAAGTACAATAAATATGAGACTTACGTCACCGAACTGTGAACTGCTCTCTGAGCTTTTTTTCCGTCTACATCATGTCGATGATAATGGGAATTTTTCTATTCAACAAGCTAACTTCACTCATCCAATTGATTTCTCTATTAATGCATAGTATAAAATAGGTTTTTGCAAATTTTGAGGAACTTCATACTAAACAAAGTAGCTTCATGACAACAATGAATTCCTCCACCTCTTCGTAAACCATAAGAAAATATTCCGAACAGAACGAAGAAAAAAAACAGGCAGTAGGATCCCAAAATACATATTCATCCCAAATCGTCAGAGATAGGAAAGATAAAATAAATTTGCGGGTTTCGACGGTCTAATTAGACTGTCTAGACTGACTGGAAGGACGGATTTGAAAAGGGTCAGACGGAATCGAACTCGGTTTTTTATCAATTCTGTTGAACTAGCATTTTGCACACACATGTTACTCCGGTGCTATTGTATACCAGGAAAAATATTATGATTCTGGGAAGTAACATTTCGTTCAGGGCATCCCGAGTATTATTAACAATCATACTGATCAATTAAATGGCGACCGCCGAAATCATTGTCGAAACACCAGACAGAATGTCACGGCCTTTTAAGGAAACTCGCAGGAGGCAAATGGGTGCAAGCCCAAACACCCTTAGTACTACAGCGGAAGCTTTGTGCTTCTTGACGCGACGCCGGAGTATGCATGCCCAGTGTGGAGTAGATCAAAACATGCAAAAAAGTCACACATTCATTAATAGTTTACGTAAAAAAAGGTCACTGGGTAAAGTAAAAATGTTGTCATTTACAGGTTCGGTGGGTATCAACATAGTGATAGATGGGCCGTCAGAATACGCCGTGGATGTATAAAGTAAATATGCATTTTTTCCCATAATAAATGATGAAGTACAGCACTGAAATTGCAATACAAACAAAAGTAGTATAAGAAAGTAGGGAAAACATTTTCAGAAGTGTAGGTGAAAAGTAAAGAGCTGTCAGAGAGCGCTTAAATTGCGAAAAAATTTGCAACAATTATGTCACTGCTCATTCTACGAGTCAAAATTAAACTAATTTCAAATCGTCAGAAGGCGAGGTAGACGAATATTGGAGATATTATCGATAGTAAGAACATCGATGCTCCACTCAATTTATTATTATATCTAGAATTTTATATTTTATTTCATCAAATTGACTTTTGAAGATTGTTTAAAATAATCTACAAGATATCAGCACACTATTCGTCAACTGTCAGAAGTCAGAAAGGCATTTGTTTGATAACGGAAATAATTTTTATTTATACCTTTTAATCAAAATATATTAGCAACTTTCATTGAATACTTATACCAATGAATCGCGAATATTAATCCTAATTTAATATCACTCGAATGTAAAATTACTCTGTCGCATAACCATCCTTCTGTCGCTAACCCACTAGTTGTTACTATCATTACCTACTCACCGGAAGTGAACTTGATTAAATAAAATATAAAATTCTAGATATAATGCTAAATTGAGTGGAACACCGATGTTCTTACTATCAATAATATCTCCGATATTCTTCCACCTAGCCCTCTGATAATTTGTAACTAGGTTCAAGTGTGCCGAGTGACATAATTGTTGCACAATTTTTCGCAACTAAAGCCTCTGATGGCTTTTTACCTTTCGTCTAAACACTTCTGACAACTTTTTCCCTACTTTCTTCTAATATTTCCGTTTCTATTGCAAATTTCTACTTCTACTTCATAATTAATTATGCGGAAAAAATTGCATGTTTAACTCCCCACCCTTACTTTATACATCCACGGCGCGTTCTGACAACCTACCTATTCCTAAGGACAAAATTTTGACTTTAACGAGTGACCTTTTTTTTACTTAGCGAGCTCTCCATCTATAAATGACACATACAGAATATCTACCAGATGTATGGAAATCACTCCCATACCCTTGCTGTATCAGGTTGCCGGCTTTGCTCTAATCGCAGACCGACGCGAGGCAGCGCAGCGTGTCGCAAATAACCTTTGATGATAAACACCTGCTCTACAGTCTTGACTCTTGAGGAACCCCACGGAACCAGTTGTCTAAAATCTAGAAGACGTTTTATGAGGAGCACAATTATAGAGCCACCAGCAAACTTCCCATTGGAACAGGGTCCGCCCCGGAGGATGGAGCTGGAATGGAAAACTGGTGAACCCTGAAACGGTTCAGGGATGCGGACTGGTGTTGCACCCATTAAATCCAACCTGGGGAATAAATGCTGCCAACGATGACAGTGGGGTAGTGCAGAACATGACTCACCTAATAAAGCCGCAGTTACACATTCGCACGAACTGCGAGCTGAATCGCGAAGCGGTCTTTTGGGGACGAGTCAAAGGGCCGTAGTGACGAACCGACGAGGCGAACTTATCGTTTACACATTCGCCGATTCGCAGTGACAATTCCGTCTTCAATACGTGTATTCATTGTTGTTATTTAAACAGAAAGAAATGGAGTGGAATAACGTTGAAGTATTCCAAATTTTGGAACTCTGTCACGGAGAAAGTGCTATTTGGAATTCCAAGAATCCATTACACAGAAACAAGAAAAAGGTTCACGATGTGTGGACTCAAATATCGTCTTTTTTCAACTTTTTTACGAAGAGCCTGTAGATACTTGTCAATACTTGGCAAATGCAGGGTAGATGCTACTACAACTTCCAAATCATCCATAGCAAGGCGAAGCTCGACTGTGAATGTGAAAATACGTTGTTCGCTTTTGAATGCAGTGTAAGATTATGTGTACGCTGCCCAGATATACCGTCGATGATCTGTGGCTTGCTAACACTGAAGCTGTGGACGTAGCCAAATACTGGGCTGAAAAACTATGATGCCTAAAACTTTTGGTTGTGGACTTGAAAAAGTAAAAGTATCGAAATGGCTTAAACTATAAATTGTAGCTTATGTCATCATTAGAGAAAGTGGTAACCAGTAAAAAACTTCCAAATTGCATCTAATATACAGCTAAACCTTTTAGAAGGGGGGTAGTCATTGCCGAAACAAAAACCAGTTAGGTAATAAACGGTTAATAATTGGGAATGCGGCAAATAAACGCAAAGGTGGACTCTTTTAACTTTATTCCAAGCTTTCGGAAACTTATGATTCCATCTTCAGCGAAAAGTTTTTGAGATTGAAGCGTAATGATGTTGAATGGGAGAGTTTTCACAGAATTATCACAATTTGTGTAAAACACAAAATCGTTGTCACAAAACATTGGAAAAGTAATACAAAGGACTTTAAACATTTAAAAACACATTAAAATCAGATATCTGTAGTAAAATCGGTTAATCTCTTTATGAATAAACCACGTGGAAATGTCGTTTTAAAGTGAATCAGCTAAACCTTTTATATCTTCTTAAAAATTGCAGAAAACGCTCAAAAAATTACATTTGTTCCAAAGAACAATAACACGAGAAGGAATTATCAAACTAACTTTATGCTTATTTAGGAATTTGTCCTATCACACAAAACTAGTAAAATATTGGCCGGCGTCATAGTTCTTAACATTGTACTTGTTTATGAAAATGGCATTTTCGGTGCCTGAAGTGGCGGATTTACCTTCTCAACCAGTGCGGTATTATCACTCTTATTATTAATTAAAAAGAACGGAAAAGTTCTCGTAGGACACCCATCACCATAATCCCTAGTCCAAGTGAAGCGGAAGGAATTCTGTGGGTCGGACAGGATCCGATCGATAAAAGCACATGTTTTTAGAATATAACAATAATGATAGAATAGTCATTTGTTTTCTGGCACGAGTAAATGAAACACAGGCACTGATCCCTACAGTAGCCGTCACTTCGCTCCGCATTAGCATCACTAATAGTTAATCGAAACCAAAAAAATGTTTTATCTGCGTGGCCCTCTGAACTTTTCTTTTTGTCCAGTATTGATAAAGAATACTTGCTAACAAGAAGCAACGTCACTGTAAAACCAGTTTTGTATTGATTATGTATCGACGAAAGGTACACCTCTAATGCTATTTAAAGAATTCTTATTTAGATAATTTAAAACAAACCGCTATATATCTCTTGAATTGATGAATTGGTTATGAGATACAATATTTGAATAGACAAGCAGAATTTTGCGAATACCATTGAATGCATAGAATATCGAACATTTTGATCACCCCAAGTTTTCAAGTTAACGAAATGTGATGTTGTTGATTTCTAATTTATTTCTGTTTGATAAAGATAGCTTTTTAACGAGGTTTTAATTTTAAATGAAAAACTAAAAGGCTTTAATAGATGTAACTTTGTAAATTAATTTTTATAGACTACAAAGTTTGATTCATATTGCTATCATTTTTACTTACACTTGTTATGTGCTCTACAGTTAACGTATGCATCTATGTGAGGTGTTTTAATTCTTACCGAGATCAGAATAATTTGTTCGTGAATTTCACTAAATCGGCAATATAGATCTCTTCATAACAATCATTAATATTTTTATTTATTGAGAATCGAGGATGTTTATGATAAAGTAAAGTACTTCCCTATGTGCAATTAGGTTAGAATCTAAATTGTAGCAGTGGATCGTCGTTCAAAGATAATGTATTGTTGTACTGAGTGAACAAAATAACATAACTGAAAACTTTTTGTATGACTTTAAAGTTATTCCCTAAAACGAAGTTCCTGAAGTAGATGCATTATGGTTTATACATTTTTATACAAATATAAAATATAAAGCTCAAAGCACCGAAATTAGAGAGAGTCAAACACTTTAAGAGGTTGTTTGAACACAGCTACAAGTACAGTTGTTGTATTGCAATGTATATTGTCTACCCATCAAGAGGTGTTAATAGAAGCTCCACCACTTGACTTCCTACTATAGAATAACGAAAAATTTTTGAGTACTGTTGTTACATTAAATGGAATTAAAATTAAATATATGTATGACCTCATTTTATTTTTAGTTTATCTTGTTATGCTATTAATGTGAAAATACAAGCGTCAACATTTTTTTTATTTAACTTCTAGAAATGACTATGGACCTAATCTAGGAGGCTAGTTCTCATTCATAATATAAGATGAATCTTTCTTTCAGGTTCGTGTTTTTCAGTGCACTCTTGTTCTGGCGCGTCATACCTTATTACGCACGAAATAAATTAGATGGGAAGCTGCCTGTTGAATAGTATGACTGTTCTATTTATTTAACAGGCATTGCAACATTTCCTGTACGTTCAAGCAGTATGAAGTTGCAAGAAAGCTTTTGAAAATAAACAAAGCAGGGGCTCCTGGGTAGAGCCTAGGACTGGTGACCACCAGGTTCCCGGTTCGAATTTATTTTCTGGTTTTCAATCAGAAATAGTAAGAATGATTCCCCACCTAACAATTCACTGTTGGGTTCTGATTAGCAATGCTGTACCTAGTGTGTTGCCGGGAAACAGTAACAAATCCTACACAGAACACCAAAACACCAGGCTATAATGGTCATAACAAGGAAATCAGTAGGTGTGTATATTATGTGGGGTCGACAGAAAGGGCTACAGTGGCAAAAAGTGCCTGGCTTGCCCTCCCCAGCAAAAGTACTATGTCTTGAAAAATGAATTTTGAAGAGTCAAGATAGAAATGCGAAAGACTTTTTGAGAGCTATAAAAACAACAGAACCCCTCAAAGTTACGCGTTTTACCGTACGGTACTTATTTTGATTGGACTCCTTTTGAAATTAATATGATGATTTTGGTGCTGCTGGAAAAGGACCTACCTATACCTATTTCGACAAACGTCCACGGTAGGTCGCTAGCGCAATGCTGGCGGAAACATAAAATTGTTTAGCTATGCTATCAGTCTCCTTACGCTGCGTTTCCACAAGAGATGTGCTAGGAAGATGAGCGGTGCGAAGATGTGTGGCGGAGCTGTGAAACGGTGTGCAGATGAGCGTTGCGAGGATGTGTAGCGGACTCTTTTCAGAGTTTTCTTTTTGCTCGCCTACATCAACAGCACACGTTTCTCGCCCACAACCCTCGCAACGCATTTCTAGCGCACATCTCTCGAAACACAATAATTGCACACATGCCGCGCCAACATACCTTGTTGAATATGCACAGAAGCATCGCGTCGCTAAGAAATTTCCATTAGAGCTGTGCTGAGCGAGGCGAGGAAATTCAAGCGACTCTATTGGTTCGTTAAAAACACATTCCTCTTAACACATCCTTGCACATCTCTGTTGGAAACGCAACCTTAGTGTACTCTACGTACAAGATCTTCTAGGGATATAGATTTCCCAGTAGTGTCCTTCCTAGGACATCGGTTGTGATTTGTTGGGTTATCGCCCTGACCCAGGCCAACGCTTGCCGACTTGCGGCAGACGGAGCCGCCCATGGCGTCGCGGCGCCTCCTACCCCTCCCTCACCCCCTTCACCCGGCAGCAGCGACTGCGTCACGACGCGGCCCGGGAGTCGGAGCACAGCCGTCGAGGCTACCGACGCAGACATACACACAAAAAACAAACAAAAAGGCGCGTCTAGGTCAAGAGCTCTATGTCACCCTGCCGCACATATATTATAGGTGATCTTTCAAACGTACAGATTGACAATACTTTGAAATGGGGAAACCATATTGACATGATGAATGAATGAATGGAAGAGGGGGAGAGACTTTATGGTGACCAGAACCACCAGTGCATATGCCCACAAACGGGCCCTTGTGCACCTGTCCTCAGCCTAGTTCCCAAGTCCACCACTCATCGCGAAGGTGAGGATGACCTTGGATAGTCTGCCTGTGATCCTCAAGGGCTTCACAGCGACATAGAATGTGTACTGAGAACTCATCTTCCTCGCCACAGCTTGTACACGTCGAAGTTTGAAGGTGCTATGGAGAACAAGCAACCTCAGTTGGCCTCTGTCCAGTGAGAGATAGAACCGCTCCTTCTTTGTCGATAAAAAATGCTGTATTTTATCCTTCTAAAGGCTCTGACACCGATGACCGGACACATTGTATAGAAAATACATTATTGTGATTCCTGGTGTAGCTTTTAATCAATGTCGCTTTTTAAAATTAATTCTTTGTTAAACATTTTGGCCTAAACTGTGGGAAATCCTTATCTCCATGGGAGTCCCTTACCACTTAGTGTTTCTCATACAGCAACTCTATGAGTCTAGCTCAGCTCGTGTAAGAATTGATGGTATTCTGTCTGGTCAAACAGCAACCAGAAAAGAAGTTCATCAGGGATGCGTATAATCTCCGATGGTATTTAACATTTACTCTGAATTTGTGATGAGACAGGTATTGGACAACTGGAACGGCGGTATAACTGTTTGCGGAAGCAAAATATCTAACTTAACATTTTCTGACGAGACAACCCTTATTGTTGCTTCTTGGGAAGAACTAGCAGCTCTATTGAACGTTTTAGAACAACACAGTGCAGCATATGGTCTTGGTATTAACTACAACAAGACCAAGGTTATTATCGTAGATAGAGAGCATGACAATCATCGAGAAATAAAGTCAATAGGCCGTTGTGAGGTAGTTCAAAGTTTTGTGTACCTCGGTTCTTTGATTGGCAATTCAGGTAGCTATGAGAATGAGATTCGACGGCGCATTCAACAGGCACAGGTGGCCATGACAGAGCTTACTAAAATATGGCGTGACCATAACATCACTAAAGCTACCAAAATGTCACTGGTTCAGTCTCTTGTGTTCTCCATATTTTTGTATGCCTCGGAAACTTGGACTGTTAAAAAGGCAGATCGAGCTCGCATAGATGCTTTTGAAATGTGGACGTGGAGGAGAATGCTGAGAATTCCTTATACCGTCCATCGAACTAATGTTTCCATACTGGATGAGCTCGGTAATCCAAAGAGACTATCCTCCATTGTTTCGATGAGAATGCTTACATTCTTCGGACATATTCACAGAAGTGATAATATGGAGGAACTTGTAGTTCAGGGCCACGCCCCGAGTAGGCGGCGCCGTGGCCGTTCCCCTACACGCTGGGTGGATACGACGAAACAGTTGTTAGATATGAGTATCAAGAGCGCCACTGAACTGTAAATCGCGAACGATGGCGAGCTACAGTTCTCAAAACTATTGATAATATTCGTGTCGGCAATACTCTAGCTTCGACTTAATGCATTTTACGAGTTCACAACATGTCTGTTAACACATTGTGACTATGATGATGAAACATTTCGTACTTTAATACAAAGGTATTTGAAATATCAGTAAGAGTCAGTGATGGGTCCGTGAAGTATTTTGAATATAAGAAGCGAGCCTGCCAAAAATTTACTTTAATTTCCTTCTATGGTTTGTACTTTAACGTTTTCAAAGGCAGCCGGAACATCAATATACCGATTTGAATTTCAGTGAATGTCGGTCACTCTGAGAAATAACCATAGGATAAGTTATGAAAGCTTTTATAAGCTCTGGGGCCATCCCCTCTACAGAATCCCAAACAGTTGTTCGAGATTTTAGACCGCCCGTTGCCGTCGTCTGTTTTGCAAGCACGAACATAAAGATGCTAGCCACTCTAACTTCAAAAAGTTCTGAAGAGGTCAGGGATAGGATAGGTGTTGTTTTGGAATGGATACTTTAAAGTTTGTGAAGGCGTGGCGAATTGTTAGACCCCCGGATTCTAACGAACGTTGCTTTATTTATTGCTCAATGAAAGTGCAATCACTCCCCGTCACTATTACTACTACCTACTACTGGCCTGTGAGGGCGATCAATATAAGATACAACCCAGAACAGGACAAGTTTCCAAAGTTACAATGATATCAGTGTTTATATCTTAACTATAGCTGTTTATTGCCTTTAGCGTGCACAACCGTCATCAGGCGAGTAACTTGGCGTATGAGTACACGCAGAATTGCCCAGCCATGATCGTCCACTTTTCCTCTGGCTTGTTCAACTTTCTGCACACATCGTCTGATAACACCACTTGATGCACTCTACTAACTAGGATGATGCAGTCGCTTTTACCTACTTACGCTTTGTTGTATCGCGATATTTTCATGAATCAATAGAATCATTGTTGACAATGTTTTTGCTTTATTAGTATTTATTCAGGCATGTATTGATCGATAAGTGACGGAATTTCCCCATTCATATTATGAAACAAACACTGAGTAAGTAAGCGTAGGGATCTGGCGTAGGCGTAAGGATGTGGCGACCCCATCGCCCAGAGGTGCGGGTACACCTTGCACCGACGACGATGCATCGTATACTATTAGCTCTGCAATCAGCTACAGGGGGCAGAAGTGCAGCCACTTACGCTTGGCCGCGGTGAAATCACCCCCACATCAGAATATATGTCCCCGGAAATAGGCGGAGCCAAATGGCCCCATCGTTCATGTTTCGTCGCTGGGCTGATGTCCCCGGTTACTCATAAGAGGCAAATTAAATTAATTTGAAGTAAAAAATGCTCAATGGCTCTTCCAGGATCAAAAGATTCCGGAGGTAAAATACCTGGCCGTTCGGATCTCCGAGTGCCACGTGATCCGGGGGGAGCATTAACCAAAGTTTGTTAAAAGAATTGTGCTGCGACTCCCGCCAGGCTAACAACAGAAGCCGTCCTTCGCAGCAACTTCGCACTGACGACAAGGCCGAAGGCCAGAACCGACTTTACAAATATACGAGGTCTTGCCTCCAACATAAACTCTGTCCATCAACACCTTCAGGCAGAGAAGCCACACATTCTGGCTCTTCCGGAAACTCAAGCCGGTCTTCAATGATGGACAACTGCTTCAGATATCCCGTATATGACTTATACATCCGATTTAGACATAGGTTTGGCGTATGCGTGTACGTTAAATCTGGACTTTCTTGTCATCGAGAAGAAGAGCTCAAACTGGAATGGCTTAAAATATCCTTCCAAAATCATTCCAAATTCATATGCTGCATTTATAGACCACCAAGTAGTAACAACTGCAAAGAGCTCTCCGAGAAGCTTTCAGCCACTGTGGACGCTCTGCAATTAGGTCATCCCAATTCAGAGATAGTCTTCCTGGGTGACTTCAACGTTCACCACTCATACTGGCTCAAACACTCAAGCAAAAGCGACGACTGAAGCCTTCGCTATTAGTTGCGGCTTGGAGCAGATAGTCTGCTTCAAGTCACAAGACCTATCAGCTTGCGCCCAAGGAATAACAGAGGTATTAATATCCGGTATGGAAGCCTATATTCCTCAAGTCATCAAGCGCCCCTCCAAAGACAAGCCATGGTTTAATCAACGCTGTAGAGATGCAGCTACCTCTAAAAACCAACATTACAAAGAATGGAGGAAAAATCCAAATGCCGAGAACCACCGCAATTTTATCGACACCAGAAATCACTTTAGACCCGTGATTGAGTGATTGACATGACCTAGTTGGTCCAGAACATTTTGGTCTGTAGCTAAGGCTGTTACCCAGAACTTTACTTATTCGGCGATACCACCCTTGACCAGAGAGGATAAGTCCATAGCTTCTACTGCTAAAGAAAAAGCAGACATCTTAGGGAAGCTTTTCGCAGCAAATTCTACTGTGGACTTCCAAGGAAGTACTCCGACCACCACCATAAACGTGAACTTGCGAATGGCAGAGGTCAAATTTCAACATCGAGATGTAAAAAGCATCCTCCAAAAACTAAACACGAAGAAAGCTACTGGTCCTGACCAAATTCCAGCCATTGTCCTTAAACGCTGTGCCGCCGAGCTTGCAGCTATTCTTTGCAAGCTCTTCAAACTATCGTATCAGCGAGGCGTATTCCCGCTTCATGGAAGATTGGCTGCGTGCAACCCATCCCTAACAAAGGCAAGAAAACCGATCCCACCAATTATAGACCTGTCGCTCTTCTCAGCATCATGTCTAAGGTTATGGAGATTGTCATTAACACACTGCTCCTGAAATACCTGGACAGCAATAACATCATTAATGATCTTCAGTATGGCTTCCGTAAGCACAGGTCTACGGGTGACCTCCTCGCTTACGTCACTCACTTGTTGAATAGAGCAATAGAAAATCAAGGCGAATCCCGTGTTGTTGCACTTGACATGTCGAAAGCCTTCGACAGAGTGTGGCATAAGGGACTTCTGGTCAAGCTCGCTACCTATGGACTACCACCTGGCCTGCGTCAGTGGCTGAATATCTTTTTGAACGACCGATCTCTGTGTGTTGTAGTCGAAGATGAACACATCAGACGTATTTCCAATAAACACCGGTGTTCCCCAGGGATCTGTCCTGTCTCCTACACTGTTTCTGCTGTACATCAGCGAGCTGCTGGAAATAACATCTAATCCAATCTACAGCCTCGCAGAACCAGGCAAGCCACTATCATCCCAGGAGACGGTACGTCGGCGACAGCAGCATGCCTCACAGATCAACGCAAATATCAAAACAATTGTCGAGTGGGGATTAGCAAATAAAGTATAGTTCAACGTACAAAAAACTCAGGCAACAACCCTTACAAAGAAGTCTCACGTTGGCTTACCAACTGTGGAAATGGAGGGTCACCCATAGTCGAGTCACCTTCCGTTAACCTTTGGGGATCAACAGTAACATGTTCTGGTATGACCACGCCGTCAGTACTGCTAACACGGCATCCCAGAAGCTTGGAGTTTTGTTCCATTGTAGGAAGCTGTACACACCAGGGCAACTACTGCTGCTCTACAAGGCACAGATCCGACCATCGCTGGAGTATTGCTCCCATGGGTGAGGATGCGCCCCAAAGTACTCTCTAAAGCTTCTGGACACTATCCAGAAGAGAGCAATTAGATTAATCTCCTGACCCCACAAAGGACCTCCACAGCCTGAAACATGGAAGAAGGATGGCTGACCTATCCCTGTTCTACAGATTCTATCACGGAAGATGTTCGAGTGAGCTCCCCCAGATAATAACACCAAAGGCTGTTCGAATGAGGAACACTAGAGAAGCTCTGCGAGCTCGTCCTTACCAGGTCGAGGTCTCTGTTCCCTGACCCAGTCTCCTCCAGTATTCCTTCTTTTGGAGAACCTCGACGCTACCGGGGAATTTGTTTCCCGCCGGCTACAACCTGCAGCGTTTTAAATCTAACGTGCACCAATACTTACCCTCTCGCAGCGCTTCTACAGCGCCATAGGCTTTCAGCCTTCGCGGGAGGCTGACCATAAAAATAAAAAAAATTAAAAAAGTGGGAGAGAAGTATAAATAGTCAGACAGATACGTCTTAGCAAGCGTATATTCTTTTCAAAAGCAGCTGTAGATTCACAACAAACTGGATACCCTTATTTTGATATATTTTGTTTATATACCTAGTAACACTATTATTTAGAAGCGAGCATATTTCAATTTGTTCTTGTAGTGTTAGCAATAATTCCATTCCAAATAAAGTCTACTAATATTATATACTGATATGTATTATAAAATTTCTAATTTAAGGGCATATTGCTGATTTCTTTTTAAATTTGAAATGTTAGAGATGATTTTATTTTGTAGGAATATTATCTGAATTTTGTATTTTGGTGTCGCCCGTGATGTGACGTTTACCAGTATCTAGTCCAGTGTTACTTTATCTGGCATTAAGACTATGCAGTCTATTAACTGTCATTATGTCATCTATCTCTGCCTTTTCCTGTTTCGGTTCTGATTATGCGATTATGGCCGCATTGTGCACCGTTTTGTTATATAGAATTCTGTTAAGGGTTGAATAAATCCTGTTATTTAGCAAGACAAAACCAGTCACCAACCAAGCAACCTGGTTCTGCGACCATTGAGACTCACACTTATTAATATTTCCTTCAATAATTCCTCCACCATGAGTCAACTAACTTATCGTGGAACGCATTTTTCAGATGATCTGCCCTGAGAACTGAAAACTTATAGTTGGCCCATCAGATTATAGGGCGCCTACTATAGAAAATGTTTCGCTGTTTCATCCTTCTTCAAGCACAGCCCACACTTGGCATCTTCTGCCTAGCCCATCCTGTCCATGAGGTGGCATAATCTGCAGTCATCAATGTAGGGTAGACTCTAGTTAAGGCTTTCTTCTTTCCTAGTCATTCCTAACAGTAAATCTGTTACCTCCTCATTTAGATCTAGTGTTGAGTGCCTTAACATGTAATACTTGTTAATACCTAGTGCTGGCCTATGTTTTGTCCCATTTCCTTTAGTTGCCGACTCTGGTCCCACAAAGGAAGTTGGTCGCCCCTATTTCAGCCAAAAGCGCACCTACTACTCTACCTGGGTATCCGGTGGTACACTATACAAAAGAAGAATTTGTTCTTATCCTATCTAGTTGAATAATAATTGTAACGTTCTTCCCGAACGCATTGGTTAAGTGTAGTAGCTGTAACTAAGCTTCACCATTAACCTGGTCACCTGCTTGCCATTGATATAGATAAATGTATCTGTAGGACACAACGAAGACGGTTTATTATTATTATATATGCTTGACTTCAGAATATAAAAATTAGTATTTACTGTCAGCTTTGAATACAGTTGCGGATGAAACTAGAAGATATGCCGAACTTTGTATTACTGAAGCACCTTGATAAACAGTGTAGCCTGCTTCCTATAAACGTGTGCTTGCGCGCCTACCACGCGACAACCTACAAACACGTGCAGTGCACGTTGGCTTCAGGGCAATGTGTAAAGGAGGAAGGTATTTTTATGGAATTAAACCAGGACCTCTAAATATACTCACCTTCAAAGAGTCGCGTTTACTAAGAATAACAACCCCTTCCCTATTTATATGAAGGTCAGAGTCAATATAAAACAAGAAAGCTTAAAAAAGATAACTATAACAGATGATAATTTTGCGAGGGTTGCGAAACACTGGTGGACTTTGCGGCACGATTGCGTGCGAGATGTTCGGTTGCCCACGTGACCACTTAAATAAACAAAATGCTATTTTCTGTCCACTGATCTTAATCATAATATTTATAATTGGGACAAGTCTATTTTCGGAAATGATAGATCTCGCACTCACGGAGTATATCCGGTATAGCTTATTTTTTCAGAAGGTAGCGAAGAGTATCCAAAGGCTATTACAGTGATTTGCTTATCGAAAAGCACACGAAAAACAGATTTCGTAGTTTTTGACTTTTAACTTCCTACACTTCCTGTACTGTACACATTAAGTTTATCGTTTTCTCTATCGTTTACAGCAATAAACAGAAATATAGTCCAAAAATATTGACTTGGTGTGGTTGTACCATACCATGGAATATGAAATGCATTCGTACATATCGTGTGATGTCTCTAAGAGTAACCAAAGCACAAATTAATGTTTTTGTATATGAAGTTTGAGCTGCTGAGTTCAAGCTATGTAACGGGTGTTTCCTCATACTTCACCACCCCTTCTTTTTTATTTGAAGAGATAGAAAAAAGTTTTTGTATGAAAGTTTTAGAGTTTTCTCTTGTGATTTAGAATTTGATACGAACAGAAACAATGATAAAAAATCCTGTTTTTCGTATAAAGCTGTCTTTTTTTAAAATCTTTCACCCACCCTGTATATTATATCACGGAAATAAATATATTTTTCTCTTGCTTCCAAAAATATAGATTTCGTTTACCTTATCTTGAAAGGTTTTTAAAATATTTAACTTCAAAGTTCAAAAATGTCGAAGTAAACCTCAATCCACTATAGCCATGGCGAGCGAAAAACAATTGAATTCGCTAATGTTTGTGTCATTCTGACACTTTGCCGATGTAAAAAGCATCGCTTTGTTTACAAGTGAAAATAACTTCCAGTTTTATTGTAAAAATGCATATTATTATAATGAAAATAGAACTTGAAGTTATTTTCTGTTTACCTGAATGTGCTTCTTGACGGCTCAGTTCACCAGATAATGCCCTATACTCTCCTCTGGCTTAAAATATATTTCCGGATACATTGTTATTATTTTTATAAAATAAACGTATAATTCTTAGTTTTTGAAATTGGCAGATAAATACTGCGAAATTTTCTTAAATGTGAAATGATCAACATTGTGGGGAAAAGCACCTACCAAATTTTGTAACCCTTACTTTCAATAATTATACTACTCTCACATTTTCACTAGCACTCCCATAATTTTTCCGTATAATTCCAATGTACTTCCTGTAAATGTGTATCAAACTTCTGAGGCGTAATTCCTATCATATCAGTCAGCAGGAAGTCTTGAAGATTCATCTGCATTTCGTTTTGAACTAAAGCTATTGAGAACGTATCTGAACGAATATTGAATGCGAAGTAGTAGAGTAGGTGACTAGGTATTTGAATTGAAATTAGGTATTTGAATTGAAATTATGTATTTTTCTGTTTATCAGCAATTTATGTCATGGATATTAAACACGATATACAAGATATTTTTATATATTTTCTTTCACGGTCAATTTTCAGATAAATGGACATAACTAAGATAATCAAAATCGAATACCATTCAGTAAAATATTTCGGAATCAAAACCCTTACCTGGCGATGCGAAAACTATGTTGCGCTTTCACCATTTTTCATAATATAAATTGTCTTGGTTCCAATATAATGAAATTCATGGTTTTGAGTGTAGACAATGACCAGAATACAGTAAAAGCATTACTTCCATTTATGTATATGCTATTGTTAAAAAATGTTGGTAATGTGAATTATATTATGTTTCGTGCCATCCCGAGTGCCATCCTTAAATGAGATTATTATGTGGCTCTTAATAAGTCATTAAAAGGTAGGTACAAGATTTTAACTGCTCTCGAACCTTGTTTTTGGACGTGTTCGAGATTGTTACTATTATTATTTTAATACTATTTTCTACTTACTTCTTAATACGAGGTCAAAAATACATCAGAGGCCTATCATTTTTTTAACCGATATTTTTGTTGTTTTTCATTTTCACGGTGTTTCTTATTTCAGTGATTAGCTTTCTAAAATGTTCACAACGTTTCCATTACTTGAAAATGAGTGTTTGTCTATTTTACAATTTACCCTTATAATATTTGCATCGATTTTGACCTACACTGCTTCCAGGACAACAATTATAATTAGAACATAACTAACAAACACTAGTATTTTGAACCTTGGATGAGCCATTAATACTTTTTCTAGTGATTTTATGGAACTGACAAGCTAATACTGGCCCACCTTATAGGTTGCAAGCTTTAGTTTTATGATATTGCACATTAATGAATACCAACTCTGGTCCATTTGTGAGCTATAGCTATCAAAAATGGCGATTTTCAACTACTGCAGTGGATGCTATTACTTATTATTTATTATGATATAAAACTAGTTAGTTTACCTTTAGAAACGGAAACTTCCAAAAGGTAAGGTATTTCTAAATTTGCGCATTTTATTATCAACATTTTACCTTACTTCACCTGTTGAATGGCTGCCAATCACCGCTACCGACTCATGGCTGCAACTTTTGTTTGTTTGTAGGGTACCTATTGGATCTATACAATAAACAAAGACTACTACTATTTACTATACTATACTATTACCATAGGTTTCATAGCTTTGGGGCAGAAGATTATTTAGAAAATGTGACTGACATCATACGTACATTTCGACCTCGCGAAGGCCTGTCAGTGCCAACTACATAGAAAAAATTGTCGAAGGCCGTTTTGGAACGAGCTTTTTTAATATATATCCATAAATGCAGACTAAACCACAAACTGAAGGCCGACGAACTCCCTGTGGGGGTGCTTTGTGTAGAGCAGAAGGTGCCAGACGAAACAATTTAGGTCAAATCAGATCAGACTTCTCTTAAATCGAATGTAGGGCAAAATTGGTGCATATATTATTCATCAACCAGACGTATGGTCTAACATTAAATGTATTTAGAATACCCTGATTTTAGACTCGATTTATCGAATTAAGCGCTGCCATGTGCACTTTTTACCTCCCATACCGATAGGTGAAAATTTTCGATTCTGAGATAATAGGCTTTTTGGGCGTTTTATGATCTCTACATAATGAACATCCACGCCACCTATCGCCGTCGGCCTCTCTCTCAGTCTGTCGGTCTGTCTGTCGGTCTGTCTGTCGGTCTGTCTGTCGGTCTGTCTGTCGGTCTGTCTGTCGGTCTGTCTGTCGGTCTGTCTGTCGGTCTGTCTGTCGGTCTGTCTGTCGGTCTGTCTGTCGGTCTGTCTGTCGGTCTGTCTGTCGGTCTGTCTGTCGGTCTGTCTGTCGGTCTGTCTGTCGGTCTGTCTGTCGGTCTGTCTGTCGGTCTGTCTGTCGGTCTGTCTGTCGGTCTGTCTGTCGGTCTGTCTGTCGGTCTGTCTGTCGGTCTGTCTGTCGGTCTGTCTGTCGGTCTGTCTGTCGGTCTGTCTGTCGGTCTGTCTGTCGGTCTGTCTGTCGGTCTGTCTGTCGGTCTGTCTGTCGGTCTGTCTGTCGGTCTGTCTGTCGGTCTGTCTGTCGGTCTGTCTGTCGGTCTGTCTGTCGGTCTGTCTGTCGGTCTGTCTGTCGGTCTGTCTGTCGGTCTGTCTGTCGGTCTGTCTGTCGGTCTGTCTGTCGGTCTGTCTGTCGGTCTGTCTGTCGGTCTGTCTGTCGGTCTGTCTGTCGGTCTGTCTGTCGGTCTGTCTGTCGGTCTGTCTGTCGGTCTGTCTGTCGGTCTGTCTGTCGGTCTGTCTGTCGGTCTGTCTGTCGGTCTGTCTGTCGGTCTGTCTGTCGGTCTGTCTGTCGGTCTGTCTGTCGGTCTGTCTGTCGGTCTGTCTGTCGGTCTGTCTGTCGGTCTGTCTGTCGGTCTGTCTGTCGGTCTGTCTGTCGGTCTGTCTGTCGGTCTGTCTGTCGGTCTGTCTGTCGGTCTGTCTGTCGGTCTGTCTGTCGGTCTGTCTGTCGGTCTGTCTGTCGGTCTGTCTGTCGGTCTGTCTGTCGGTCTGTCTGTCGGTCTGTCTGTCGGTCTGTCTGTCGGTCTGTCTGTCGGTCTGTCTGTCGGTCTGTCTGTCGGTCTGTCTGTCGGTCTGTCTGTCGGTCTGTCTGTCGGTCTGTCTGTCGGTCTGTCTGTCGGTCTGTCTGTCGGTCTGTCTGTCGGTCTGTCTGTCGGTCTGTCTGTCGGTCTGTCTGTCGGTCTGTCTGTCGGTCTGTCTGTCGGTCTGTCTGTCGGTCTGTCTGTCGGTCTGCCTGTCGGTCTGCCTGTCGGTCTGTCTGTCGGTCTGTCTGTCGGTCTGTCTGTCGGTCTGTCTGTCGGTCTGTCTGTCGGTCTGTCTGTCGGTCTGTCTGTCGGTCTGTCTGTCGGTCTGTCTGTCGGTCTGTCTGTCGGTCTGTCTGTCGGTCTGTCTGTCGGTCTGTCTGTCGGTCTGTCTGTCGGTCTGTCTGTCGGTCTGTCTGTCGGTCTGTCTGTCGGTCTGTCTGTCGGTCTGTCTGTCGGTCTGTCTGTCGGTCTGTCTGTCGGTCTGTCTGTCGGTCTGTCTGACGGTCTGTCTGACGGTCTGTCTGACGGTCTGTCTGTCGGTCTGTCGGTCTGTCGGTCTGTCGGTCTGTCGGTCTGTCGGTCTGTCGGTCTGTCTGTCGGTCTGTCTGTCTGTCGATCTGTGTGGGGTCGTAGTAGGTAATGCTGCTACAATTTTGAAGATGGGTGCATGGCCGGCGGAGTAATTAGAAAAAAACAAAAAAAAAACAAATAATCCACAAACTTCGTTTCTATGCGTTTTAAATGTTCACTTTTTTTTGTTGGGTTGGTTGAGGGGTGGGGGGTTGTAAAACTGAAAAAATGTCGTATTCATAATAGGCTCTCCACTGGCCTGTGAAGGTAAGACCTAGCGGCATAATACACTTTGTCACAAAAAGACCCAGTGGCATAACATACTTTTTTCAGGCGGACGGATGGGCGATGGTTTGGTTGTTAAGGCATCTCAGACTATAGCTCCATGCTATGGGAAAAAATAATAAACTGGTATCACCGCAATGTGTGGGAAGTACTGAGTCAATCAACTTGAGTTCATTTTTACTTTTTATCATATAAATAAGAGTTCTATGACACATTATATATAATCCTTCGATGCAATCTGTTGCCCTTTAGTAAGCGGTAAATATATCTATACCTGCAAAATAATATGAAAGCCAAAATAGTAATATTCAGATTTCATTTATCCACCAGAAAAGGTTTGAAAAACGGCATTAGGCAGAGATCATTAATTAACTACACCCTATGTTAGGCGGCAGGTTATCCAAACTTCGTGGGCGTATAGATAAGCACATTTCAAAGTTATTTCGTATTTTATTGATAGATATGTGCTTTTAGCTTCGCTAATTTTTTTTATATCATTGCTTTTGTAAGTACCCGTACAACACTTTCCCTTACTGGTGAAGATTGGGTCCCATCGCATGACCCTCACGATCCCCTGTCTTGTCATCACTCTATTCCCATGTTTGGGGACGTGCGAATAAAGACACCGCTCCGTACCATAGCACACTTGACCAAAATTTATAACTTTCTAATTACAATTAAAAAAATCTTGCCTTGACTGCATTATCCTTAAGGGTCTAGCGTACAGCGCCCGAAATTTTTGAGAATCCAAGAAAGTACGTATTCCGATGTTAGCGAGGAGGCGTGGCCGCCTGTTCCCTTTCTCTAGTGTGTGTGTCTAAGATGAGGGGAGATAAGTCAAAAAATCTAAAGTTAAGGTAAAAAGGTCCAAAGGTCACCGTAAAAATGAATTTCGCATTTCGAAGCTCCTGACGTTACCCTTGAACTTACAGTAATGATTCAAAAAGCAAATTGAAGAAGAAAGCTTGCGCCTTCTCACTGTGGTGGTCTTTTTTATGTCGTCTTTGGTTGTTGATTTACAGACATTTGAGGAATGTATGATTTAGCATTGCGAGTTTTTTTTGCGCACTACAAACATTTTTTTGAAAAAATTGCTCTCAGGTGTCATTTATTAAAGTTTTAGCTATCACCTTCTGAAATACTGCGTATGCAGTTTAAAAAACAAGTGAGTTCTGTTCGAAATGGGAATCCGTGTTTTACATGGCAAATACATATATGTATAACCATTGATTAAAGTTAAATGTGTTAGTCAATGGTATAACTGTGTGTACCCAGGCCCGTTAGTTTAGTTAATTTTGACACGTTGCTTAAGCTTGGTGACCCACGTCGCATACCGTTGTAAACAGTAATGAGAAGAAACGTTTTTAAAAGCACTTTTGAGCAACTTTATCCCATTTATTTATTTTTTTACATCAAGTTGAAATTAACTTTACTAATGTTTTTTTAATGTATTTTGTTGTGTCAGCATACAACTAAGTACTTCGATATTTCGACAGTATTATTTTACTACTTCAAAAAATAAGTTTATGAACACTGTAATATTTTGCAAAATATTACAAAAGCAATGAAATAAAAAATTCGGAGATGTTTAGTTTATTAATAATGAGTCTTCGAAATGGGCTTATCTGTACGCCCACTAAGTTTTGCTAACTCTCCGATAAACACAGTTTTGTTGTAAAACTTATTATACCTACTTGACCTCTCCAGTTAGTAGTCACAAAAAAATATTCAAAACCCTAATTTTTTGTCATCATTATCATTTGATAGGCCAACAGTCTGGTGATCAAATAATGTACCGCTTTTGTGGAATCTGATTGGTTGAGATTAGCAATTGCTAAATTCTTTGTTAAACAAGAAAATGCAATTTTTCACCCATTTAGGAAGGAAAGTCAGACTGAAAAAGATACTAGAGGGTTGATAACGATCGATTGTATGTAAAGCCTTTTTCACCTTTTTGAGGTAAACTTCAAGAGAAATCAATAGTTTTCAGAGAACTTTGACAGATGCGTGTTCTTGAATTGCCTGCTCTGATTGGTCAAAGTCTTTGTTAAAATGCGCCTGTTGATAAAATCGGTCCTAAACGTATTAATTAATTTTATTTTCTGAATCTGTCAGAGTCCCTATGGCGCTGTCAGTCATATAAGAAATACAACGTACGAATGCCCTGAGATAAATAAATTTATTTCACGATGAACGAGCAAGGCATGTTCATGTTGTCCTTTAGAAGCTACCGCCATGTATGCCGGACTGAGATGCCTTTGCGATATCCCATAGATCACGTAGAGCGGTAGCGCCACGAATCCGCAGGCACTTCCTTCTCAGGTCAATGTTCACACTAATGTATTATGTGCAGTCCGATAAAATTCAACTGAAACATGGTATGAACAATGTAGCTGGTATCTAAGATATTAGGAAGCTTTTGAGTTGTATGACAGTTATATATTATGTGAAAATAGGTTTCTAGAGTATGAATATCCAAAAGAATATTTATTTTTGATAGTTATATGCGAAAACTCAGCCCTTTCGAAGACTAGTTGTCCAATTTTCTAAATCGGTTGGTTGTGTAGAGGATCAATTTGGCTAAACGGCTTCGAAAACAAAAGTCAAACTACAATCACGTTACACGTGACTCGTTACAATTGGTATTATATCTGTATAAAAATAGGTTCTAAAATTATGAGTTCTTTCAAATTCTACTTGAGTATAGTACGGGCAGCAGCCCCCCATATATGGGGCGGATGCAAATTGCAGCCGCGGTTAGGGTATAATATTATAAATCTCAAATGTGATCATAAAAGATGTTGTAAATTGCAGCGAGGATCCCTTATCGGCTTATTGGCGTAGCCGCAAGGGGTGGATTACGGTTAGTCTACCTGTTTGGAGGTATTCTAAAAATTAATTTGAATTTGTTTAGCAAAATATTATATAATAATATTATGTGACAAGTCAAATTAATTTTTATCTGAAGCAACAATTCGGTGGTATTTACTTACCTACTTCTGTTAGTGATCTTGAAAACTACATGACATCATAATGATTTTTTTAAATTACAAACCCAAAATTTCATTCGCACTTATTGTTATAGAGATTTTGCAATTCTCTACTTAACTAACTAGAACTTAACTACAAAACTTTATTTCTTTTTACTAAATAGTCTGCATATAAAGACACCCTTGCATCAGCAGGCTGAATTCCTGCCAAGTCGAAAGAATAAGCGTCAGTACTTCGTTAGGATTCAGAAATTGTAAGCCAAATGTATATTTTAACCATTTACCAATATCGGTCAAATTTTTGTATTCACTCGCTAAGCCTAGACTTTAAATTTTACGCCACCACGCTTGACCTAAGTGAAATCGATATCCAACAATCTGAACTTCAGGTCAAACATTTTTTACTGCAGTGTGTATTGCTTTTTAAAAATCTATTACTACAGTTGTTGGTTCTAAATTTAAACTGTTTTTATAACAAATAAGTAATTACAATCTCATCTATCCCTGACAGAGGGTCGTCCGCTGCAATTTACATGTTTACCTGAAATGGAAAAATAACCAGCCGCTGCAATTTTCATATCCCGGATTAAGAATACTTGACCATCGCTGCAATTTGCAATCGCCGCATATATGAGAGCATTACTCGAGTCCAGGTCTTATTTGAGCTTTATACAGTATGACAAAGTTGGATGGTGAGAAGTACTTTCTGGCTCTAAAGAGGTTAATTCACAAGAAAGGGGATGAATAATTGCCTGACAACTATAGCCCAATTTCATTATTTCTGGTAATTTCAAAAATTCTAGAAAATACATACTATGGAAATTGCAATTTATTTTGAATCAAGTAACCTATTTACTGAAAGCTAGTTTGGATTCCGCAAGAATAGGCGTACTGTCATGGGTATTTTAAACCATTCTAATGACATTACCGAAGCTTTTAATATGAGGAGATACACTATACTGTCCCATTTAGTATTTTGTGACCTAAGGCCTTCGATTGTGTTAGCAATGATATAATTATTAAAAAACAGATAGCCGTTAACTATAACAAATAGCAATAAGTTGCTGGAGTGGGATCAACAGAAAGTGTTATGAGTGCTGGAGTACCACAAGGGTCTATATTGGGTCCAATACTTTTTCTAAAATATATAAGTGACCTTCCTTGAAACCAAAATGGGTTTACACTTTTTGCTTATGTCTTACGGTATTACCTGAGAAAGACACTTGGAAGGGTTCACTGGAAGCTCAAGATAAGTCCCAAATAGGGTTATGCTCTAACAAGCTTTTGTTAAATGAGGACAAAACACAAGTAATAATTGTATTCTCAATGAGAGACGGGAGGTGTCAGCAGCACAACTATACTTCGGCAGGGTGCTCATGTGGAATACACAGCAAAAAGGTTAAATAGGAAGCTTTTTGTTTGCGAAATTCACCTCTTATTTTAAGAATTGCCTACTTTACACTAATTAATAATATAATAGCTATCTTACATAAAATATGCAGTACTGATTTCTGGCACTGCATACAGAGATAACACTCTAGAAGTGTAGATAGGCATTTGTAAGCCTTGAAATACTCACATTACCGTGCCTGTATATCCTGAAAAACCTTTAATTCGTGAAACCTAATATTGGTATGTTCCAGATGTATAGAGATGTGCAAAACTATAATAGTAGGTCAGGCAATGATTTGGTATCCTCATATAAACGGCTGAAGAGGTGTACTGGCTCGAGGTAATACATTATTTAGTCTTAAGAATAAAATAAAACAAATTGCAAATTGCCTTTTATTCGTATCAGGAGTTTTTAGGCCATAATTTATAATTAAAGCACTTAATATATTTCAGAAATACTCAGTGTTAAGAGACTTTTTAATTGCATTAGTTTGTTGAATTGTATTCATTGATAAACCTTTATATGTTAGTTTTTAGTAAAATTGTTGTTACTGACGGATGTAAGCATATACAATGTGTCCGGTTGTCGGTGATGGAGCCTTCAACGAGATAAAATACAGTATTTTTTATCGACAAATCACCCCCCATAAGTAATTTTTCTCCCACCATAAAAAATAATAGCCATGTTTTTTAATCCAATATTGAGTATTGTACTAAATTAGCCATAGTTCCCCATGTAGGGGCCCTATAAACACAAAAAAGGTCTAGTTGGATAACGAAATATATAGACCATAAACTTGTAAAGTTGTTAATATTTTCCAAATTTTATTTCAATAAAGGGCAAAAAAATTGTGAAGGAAAATGCGTTTTTTTACAGTTTTTGCTTTTTCAAAAGAATCTGAACTGTTAACCAAAAATCTCTTTATTTCTAAGCGATAGTACATGATGTTTCCTAAAAAAGCTAAGATATGACCCTTTATTGTCTAATTCGGCAGTTGGGAAAGCAATAAAACAAAATCTCAGCGGTCATGACATTTATTTTGGGAGAAAAGAGACAAATATTACAAGGATTGTTCGAAATGCCCTCCTTGGTGTTGCAGACGTGCTGATGCTCTTACTGACACAGGTTGTGCAGAGCGACTGATCATCGCTTTGTGATTCCGTATTTCATTTCCGATTTGAATAATTTTTCATTGTACGCCGCAAGAAAAAATCAAGTGGGGTCATGTCCGGTGAACACGGTGGCCAAGCGATTGTTCCACCGCATCCAATCCTCGGCGAATATCGTTCATTTAAATGGCTTCATACATTTGCAGCGAATTCTTAGTAAATGTGTGGGCAGGAATGATTGATTGGCCCATTCCTATTGCCAGCCACGATGAATGGCTCTAGAGTTCTTGGAAACCGACTTCCTGGACGCCATCATGGAAGTGTCACGGGCTAAAGATGATTCTCAGACTGGACGGAGCTCCGGCACACTTCGGTGCAAATGCACGAAGTCATTTAAATGAACGATATTCGCTGTGGATTGGACGCGGTGGAACAATCGGTTGGCCACCGCGTTCACAGGACTTGACCCCGCTTGATTTTTTTGTGGGGTACAATGAAATAGAAAGTTTATATCGACGTGCCAAATACACGCGTGGAGCTTATTTGCAAAATTATTCAATTATCAGTTGCTCTACGCAACATGTGCCAACAGAGAGTAAGAGCTACAACATGTCTGCAACACCAAGGAGGATATTTCGAACAATGGTTGTACCATTTGTTTCATTTTTTCCCAAAATAAATGTTGTAGCGACTAAGTATTTTGCTTTATTGCCTTCTTTATTGCCGGATTAGACAATAAAGGGTCACATTCAGATTTATCATAGCTTCTAAACTTCTTTACTTCGGGCTAAGATGTAAGCTATTTTTATTAGAAAACATGTACCATCGCTTTAAAATAAAAAAAATGTAGGTTAACAGCTTACATTTTTTGAAAAAACTAAATTGTAAAAAACGCAAAAAGATACATAACTATTTTCTCTTAACAATTTTTTTCCCGGATATTAAACTAGAAATACGTCTTCCATTAATTTATGGTCTACATGTTTCGCTATCGAACGAGATTTATTTTGTGTTTGTAGAACCTCTACGTAGGTAGCTATGGCTAATTTAGTACAACACATGTGCGTCAATTAAACAAATAACAAAATGGCAACCATTTTATTACGGTGTGTGAAAAACTTCTTTTAAAGGGTGATTTGTCGTTAAAAATTAACGTATTTTATCTCCCTAAAGACTCTGACACCGATGACCGGACACATTGTATATATTATGTATTGGCTAGAATGAAGAATTGAATTTAATTGAAAAAAAAACAATCAAGCAAGATACTTTCCAGACAGGTATCAGAGATGTTATTTAAATTAAACTAAAATAATATTCATACAGATTTTGCAAAAATATATAAGAATGGTGTCTCTGGTTTGTTCTTTAGTAGGCCATTTTTTGCTAGGGGAAATCGGAGCCAGTGTAAAAATTCGGGTAAATAGCGAATAGTGGTTGTTACTTCGAGAAGTGCTTCGGTGGGTTGAACTTTAATTTTAATATCATATTTATTTTTTTGTGATTTTCCTACCGCCTCTGAATCGGTATCCAAAAACATCAAAACTGTCTTGAGCATAGAGTAATGTGAAAATATAATTATAGCCAGATCAGCATTTCACACAGTTTTTTGTAATGAATATGTAACGAGGCATTTAATAATATATTAGATCTGAAATTGTTGCCATTAAAATGCCGTAATTCTATCAAAACGAAGAATCTGGACAAAGAAATTTATACAATGGTAATGTTGGTGCACTCTAATGGTCCACTGTCTTCACCACTCCAATTCCCCTCCTCAAAAAATTGGCAATTGTTCAGAAATCCCTCAAACATTCAAAAACAATTCGAAGAATATTTGTCTTATGCTTATTATTCTGCCACCGATGTGTCGACCTTCAAATATCTAATATCATTCCCTATAACAGTCCCACAACCATATCGCACCCCACATTTTTTCAAAATCTGTGAAACGGTTCCTAATATCAGGCCGTTAGTACACAAAACGGTAACAAACGTACAGAGGAAATGAGTTACATTACACCTACGATGAGGGAAGTAAAATCGGCAACCAATTTCCAAGGGGATAGCCGAAAATCGTACATACGTAATTTGTATTACCATCTTATTTTTCATCATTGTAATGAATAATAGTGGAAAAAGTCAATATATTGCATGAGAACAGCAAAGTTTGGTATCTTATTTTGCATCTTTTTACAAACGAAAGGTTATGATTTTACGACGTTGTTTAGAAGAAACGTTTTATGGTAAATAGTTTTGAAGGAACTCGTATATAAACCACTTAGAAGTAACATAATTTAGCATAAACGTACGTGTCAAAAGACAAGAGCGATCTTGGGCGGGGTGGTGCGTTATGAGAGATTAGGAACGCCTATTTGGCTGATGCAACTGCTGAGAGAAAAATTGGAAAGTTGTCGACTGGTGTGGTACTTACGAGTGGGTACGCAGAACACAAAAACATAATTAGCTGTGTATTGGAGCAATAAATCACATCTAGTATAGCACACTTGCGGATATGCGTACAAATGGTACATAATGATATCTGAGGAACGCAAAGTACTTTACAACCTCTAGAGTCTAAAGGCTGTATCTCACGATCCTAATTTCGATCGTAAATACTGGATAAACAATTTGACAAGAAATAGGGTGCCTCCGCATTCGCTACTAGGAACTATTACATCCAAGTTATTCGAATATTTAAGACATGTTCTAAAATATTTGGCAAATTGGATGTGAAACAGCGCATTAAATTACGGCGTATTAGAATCTTTTGGCTTGTGACAGTTGAAAACTGAGGTTATAAAAATTGAATATTTTTAGTTTGCATATGGTGCATGTTTTTGTCTTTTGACAAATTACAACTTCTTCGCAAAAAACTACAAAAAGCATTCTCGAAATAATAAACAACCACAACTATTAGGTTAGGATAAGATCACAAATTTGACAGTTTAGAGATTATGTACAGAATATTAGGTAAAACGAGAGCCATGCGTTGGAGCGGCTTATTGACAGCACGACAATGACTATGACAGAGCTGATAACTGTCGACAGACAGATGACACGACTGTGCTACTAATGCGCATAACCTTGTACTATATTTGTAACAAAATATCTGATCATTACAAGGATACCTTATAATTCTCATTTTTACGATATTTTTTTCATAAAATAATATTTATTTATGTAAAATCTGCCTCGTAGGAATGAAATTGCTGTTTTGAAGTTAAACAATATATTGAAACTCTAAACTGAGCGTTCTTTCATATTGTCATATTTTTTCCTAATATAATTACACAATCAAAGGAACTTACCTGTGACTTTCGATTGTAATTATATGAGGCGTCCATTCCGAAGATATCACATAATTGTTAACCATGTAGTACGTGCTACTCCTGCCTCAGCCCACCAGGTTTAAAGAAAACTCTAGAGCCGACCCTGCGTACATCCTCCGTCTAACCGGCAACCCTGCTCTCAACCATCGTCCCGTCATTTAGTTTAAAGGTATGAATGTTTTACATATTTAGGGTTCTTTTGGGACGGGAGGGATGTGATATCTTCGGAATGGACGCCTCATATAATTACAATCGAAAGTCACAGGTAAGTTCCTTTGATTGTGTAATTATATTTCGGCGTCCATTCCTCGATATCACATAATTGTTAACCATGTAGATGTTCGGAGAAAAAATGTAAAACATTCATTCTGCTATTCTAGACTTTTATTGGGAAACGAAAAACATATCTTATAAATTGGGCAAGACTAATCGTAAAATATGCAGTATATTGTATTGCCCCTAAACACAAAAGTAATGCTCTAACTATAAATCCTGCGAACTTCAATGGTCTGTATTGAATACCGTTGTCAGAAAGTCACCTGACTCTCTGATGGGTCTATTGTAGACTTGTGCAAACATAGCGGAGTTTTTTGACCAACCTGCTGCGGTCCGAATAGTCTCGTAGCTTAGACCCTTTCTGCATGCTGCCGAAGTCGAAGCATGTCTGGTTGAGTGAGGAGTGAAAAATTTGGTGTCTATACCTGCCTTACCGAGTGTTCCCTTGATCCAACGGCTCAAGGTTTGTTTGGATGCTGGACCGTGAGGTTTCTGGTAGGTCAACCAAAAGCTATCACAATCGCTAGATCGTAAGGTCTTGGTCATGTCTAGATACTTGTCTAAGGTAGATGCTACACACAGATTGGGTCTCTGTGGGAAAAAAGGAATTATGAGACAAGGTTGGCAGGATGTAGGAGTAGAACTCTTGATCCTGTCTCGAATAAAGATTTTTATACCTGTCTCATCTTTAAAAATATTTGAACACTTAATAAGGGCTAACGTTTGGATCCTCTGTCCAGTTGCTAGGGCTAATAGTGTTACTAGCTTTAATGTTAGCTGTTTTAAACTCACTAGGCTAGATATGGGGGTGTCCAAAAATTTTAATACTTTTTCGGGATCCCAAGTGAATTCATATTTTGGTTTTGGAGGTCTCCTATGAAAGACCCCCCTCATGTATCGTTTGATCAAGGGGTTTGTTCCCAGGTCAGATGATGAGATCAAAGACAGAGCAGATCTATGTGAGTTAAAACTACCATATAGGTGGTTTGTGTTACTTAGGAGATACTGGAAGAAGGACAATGTATCTGGTACGGTACAAGAAAACGGAGACACGCGTTTTTCCTGACAAAATTTCCACCAGAGCTTGAAAGTGCCGTCATACTGCTTGAGAGTAGTATCTGCTAAGGAATGTATCATCGTATCAACTGCTGGGTCTGGAACGCCTCTCAGTTTAAATGCTGCCCTGATAAAATGGCTGCCCCCAGGATAAGTTCCTTGTGTAGTGGATGTTTCCGCTGGCTGTAAGGACAAGACAGAAGGTTTTTATCTGGGCCAAACAATAAAGGCTTCCCTACCAACATTTTCATGAACAATGGGTACCATGGTTGTGACCGCCATAAGGGCAACACCACAATTCCCGTGGCATTGTCGTTTATAATTTTTTGTAGGGTACGTAAGATAAGGGCAAAGGGTGGAAATGCGTAAAATTTATATCCTGCCCAATTCAACGTGAACGCATCGACCGCCTCCGCCGAGGGATCTTTCAACCATGATACGTATCTTTTGCATTTGAAGTTCATAAACGATGCGAACATATCTATCTCAGGGACACCAAAAGTTTCAATTATGCTATTAAAGAAAAGTGGGTTCAAAGACCATTCTGTATCTGAACGCAGGGTTCGAGATGCAGTATCTGCCTCTACATTTTCCTCCGATCTGATATACGAGGCAAAGACCCACAGATTCTTATGTTCACAGAACCTCCAAATGCACCTGGACAAATTGTTCAAGGTTGAGTGTTGGATACTACCCATCTTATTAACACAAGCCAATGCGGTTGTGTTGTCCGTTCTAATCAAGATATTCATATTTGAGGAGTTCTTTGCAAAGCACTCCAACGCTAATAGTATCGCCTTGAGTTCCAGGATATTGATATGCAGCTGTCTTTCGCTTTCGGTCCACCAGCCGTAAGTTTTTTCACCTTGGCAAAAGGCACCCCAGCCTGACAGACTAGCATCAGTAAATATTTCGAGCTGAAAAGAGTCATTTTTCAAATCGTTAAAACAACGGTTTATATGTTGTTTCCACCACATCATGTCTCGTTTCAGATCGGGTGTGATCGTCAAATGAGCATTATAGTCTCCCTCGCTTGACTGCAGAGCCAAAAACTTACGTCTTTCAAAACGTTTAGTGTAAACCCAGCCGTATTTGACTGCTGGGCAAGCAGAGACAAGAATACCCAAAAATCGAGCAAAAACCTTAATAGTAGAACGGTCTGAAACCATAAGTTTATCTATCCATTTAAGAATCCTAATCTTTTTGTCCGGAGGTAACTCCAGAGTGAGCCTATTGGAATCAAAAATAAATCCCAAATATTTACATCTGGTAGATGGTGAAAATACACTTTTCTTTCTATTGATTATAAAACCAAGGTTTTCTAGAAGTTTAACTGTCTCCTGGAGGTTGGTCATGGCCTCGTTGGCAGTGTCAGCTATAAGCAAAAAATCGTCCAAGTAATTCACGCAGGTGATACCACAGGCACGAAGTTTTTCTAGTATTGGACGCATCAGCTTTGTGAAAGCATATGGCGCCGATGCGAGACCAAACGGTAGGCAATTAAATTGGTATAGCTCATCCCCATATTTAAAGCGTAAATATTTTCTGTGCCTATCCGCAATGGGAAGAAGATAATATGCATCTTTTAAATCTATCGATGCCATATGACAATTATGTTGAACGAGGCGGACTACCGTCCTCCAGTCCTCCATCTTAAAATGAGGAGGATCCAAGAATTTATTTAGATTTTTAAGATTCAATATGAATCGCTTTTCTCCATTTGCCTTATCTGTTAGAAAAATTGTTGAAATAAACTGATTTCTGACTGGGGCACATCGCTCAACAGCCCCTTTTTCCAACAAAAGATTGATTTCATGCTTAATGAGGATGTGGTCCTCCTCTGAGAAAAACTGTTGCCTTAAAGGAAGGTCTTGCATAGGCCTTCTAACAAAAGGGATTTTATAGCCCTGGATCCAATCCAAGATAACACGGTTACCTGTTACCTTTACCCATGTTTTATGAAAATGTTTAAGACGGCCAGCATAATTCGAACCACTTACCTGAGTTACTCCTTCCTCTTGTGTCTGTCCTTGCGATATGTAATTTCCTTCCGGGAGTCCCACCGGTTCTTCCATTGGGACTGTCCCCTCATTGGCCCCGGCTCGCCTGCTCGACGGGCCGGGCGTCTGAAGTTTTTTGGGGCATATACTCGCTGTGTACTCCCCCCCTCCTTTTTTTGTGATTTGGGCTGGTATGCCGTCGAGGCACCCTTCAAATCTTTGCAAATAGTTTCCATATTTTTAATAGATTTAACCTTTTCGGTTAGATCACTACCTAGAAGGAACTCTGTTGGCACAGCCTTATCTGCCACTTCCTTCATGCTGTCGTTGAGCAAGGGCAAGATACAATTCTTGCGCGAGACCGATACCCGGTGGAAGAGATTTGTGAAAATCTTTCCCGCTTCACACAGATTTTTTAGTAAATCGTTTTTTAGATTTTCTTCAGGAAAATCCATAATAGGCAGAAGAGAGGTGATTGCCTTACCTAAGGCCGAAATCCCTCTACCTAGCTGATTTTGAACTTCGAACTGTGAAGCATCTCGAGCTTTTGCTATTGGACTCTTTTTAAGAATAGCGACAATCTCCGGATTCAGCTTAGGAGGGTTTAGTTCGGACAAATTTGACGGAACTTCATGTTTGTCTAGCAATGCCTTTGTCTCATCTTTGGACATTCCTTTGATTAAGGTATTACGCCATCTTGGCAACAGTTCTGAATGCAATTCAAAACCTGAGTCCTTGGGTTTTTCCGGATTAGTGCCCAAAATGTCAAGAACCTCTTCAGGAAGCTCAATGTCATTATGGATCACCAACGGCTCATCCGATTCTATAGTGCTGGGAGCAGTACATCCACTCCTCAACTCAAAATCGACCAAGCTACAAGCTTGGTTATGATTATCCGGCGAAACTAAGGATTCAGTCCTTAAGCCGGTCCTGTTCTTTTCCGCCGCCCCCTCAAGGGTACGGCTGCTCGGACTGCGTCGGTCCCAACCGTCGCTGTCTGGTCCACGCCGATCACGCTGGCGCGGCGCGACACTCGATGCAATCGAGCGCTCACGTTGCCGACGTCTGTCACTGTCCTCAACAGAGACAGAACGACGGGAATCATAGCGGTGCCTATGCACACTCCTGCTCCTAGATCGCGAACGGGATGGTGACGGGGAGCTGCGACGAGATAAATCACGTTTACGCAATGCCCGGTCTCTCTCTTTTCTCTCTAGTTGCGATAAACGCCGCTGTAATTCTTTCAAATCATATTTGCTTGACCGTTCGAGAGACGCAGAATCTCGTTTCCTCTTTTTATCTCTCCTTCCCATCGTACCTGCCGATAATAACAAAGCTGTAGAAAATTAGTTTTTTACTTACGGTTTGTACGACATCCACTATATAAAACCTCTGAGGTTAGATCCACTAGTCACCAGTCCTATAGGTTCAGCGATCTTTGTCGATAAATATTAAATAAAACGTGAGGATTCTGAAAAACACGCTACCATAACCTAGTAGGCGAAGCACCAGAAGCACAATGACGGGACGATGGTTGAGAGCAGGGTTGCCGGTTAGACGGAGGATGTACGCAGGGTCGGCTCTAGAGTTTTCTTTAAACCTGGTGGGCTGAGGCAGGAGTAGCACGTACTACATGGTTAACAATTATGTGATATCGAGGAATGGACGCCGAAATATAATTATTTTCTTGCTTGATTACTGTTTTCCAAAACCAGAATGTTCTTTCTTCACAGAATTAGTTCGCCTGTGTAACTATTGTATTGGCAAATCAGTGCTTTTTTAGTCAAAGTGATACAATGGCAACATCTGGGCATCTGATTATTTCACAGCCACCCTATCGCTTTTTGCCAGAATAGGTATGAAGTGACATGTACGTTAACGAATTTTATCTACTTCCATTGAGTTAAACATCCATTACTACAAACAGTAGCGGATTTATAGGGAGCGAGGGGGGCGTACGTCTCCCCTAGACTCTAAAGGAAACACGGAACCATATTATATTTATATAAATACCCAAAGATAATGCAAAATAATGTTTAGAATTTTTGTTTCTTCTAAATTTGTATTATTTTCAAGCACGCTTGTCAGCAAAGCAAACGCGAAGTCCGGGGCGACTAGACGAACCTCGGAGGTGAATGGGTTTCTGGGTCCCCCCTCTCCCTAGAAGAAATTCTGAATCCGCCCCTGGCTACAAACTGCTTCCGAACAGGTTATACTACGTATAAACAAACAGCGTGAATTATTTTTCATAACTCACGGACCAGCCGTTGGTTAGTGGATACCAGTACGAATCCTTTGGAAATGCATAGGATTAAATAGAGGCTATATATCTCTATGAAACGTCAAACGCAAATTCATTATAACAGCATTCATTTTAGTGACAGAAGTGAGGTCAAGTTGTCAATATTGTGTAATTATTATGTACCTAAATCGTACGATTCATAGCTTCGGTGGTAGATAAAGTATTGTTTTCAACTCACGGTAATGATAAGAACTCACTTGTTGATTTACTTCAACTGCGTGAGTTATTACGGGCATTACCGCTTATTGAACAATATACCATTAAATGACCAAATGGACAACGATTTTTTACTTTGAACATGATTATGAGCTTAAACGCTATTTCAAAGTGTACTTGGAAATTTGAAATAAGAACGTATCTTTGACCAGTAAAATGAGTCTCTCAATATACCACGTCTTATTCCTAAGTCCGTTCTCATGACATCGATTCGGCTACTTTACCGAATCGTCTTTTTACTTCCCACACCGGCAGTGGCGGCGCAGCAATAAAAAAATTGAATATATAAACAGCTCAAACGTCGTTTTTGGGCGATTTAGGGGTTCCTGATCGTTTGCCACATTCTTTTAGAGGGGGTAAAATTGGGGGTGCGGAACGCATTTCATTGCTCCCCACGATTGATACTGGAAATGTGATCTGTTTCTAAATATCGAAAAATCGGCATGCCATGCGATTAAGGTAAGAGTTTAAGATTGCAGAATAAAAACTATGTCGTCCTAGTTCCTACGGAGAGAGATGTTAGAAATTATTTACGAGAGCTTTTTTGCGGGCGGGTGGGCGATGCTTGGTTGCAAGGGGATCTCAGACTATAGCTTCATGCTGTGAGAAAATAATAAACTGGTATCACCCTAATGTATGGGAAGTACTGGGTCAATCGACTTGACTCCTTTTTTTACCTGTACTGCAGTGGCGTGTACATTTGAACGGACTTGCGCCGACGATGAATCTACAGAACGCTTACGGCAATTTTGTCGTTTCGGTCGCGTGTTGTCTCCGAATGTGTATGGATGCAACGTGTTCAAACGATACAGTTTTCTTACCGATAGATAAGTGACAGAACTATTCAAAATTGAACCGATAACCCGGGATCGGCTGAAAATCTGTTTATAACAGTTTTCTGTGTGAATATATTAGAGCCCATTCACACGACAGCGATTCGGCTACTTTACCGAATCGTCTTTTTTTACCGTGTACCTGAGTCGCGCGTACATTTAGACGGACGTGTTCTACGAAACGCCTACGGCGGTAATATAGTCGTTTCGGTCGTGCGTTGTCACCGAAAACCGAATAGCTCATCCAGGAATAAAACCTAATCGGTGATTATTGGCAATTATTTAGTAAAACAATCTTGGGATACGGTCACTTATTATATTTCCAAAATATAAAATTTTACGAAGTTTCGACGCTTCTATTAGGCGTCATCTTCAGGTATTAAAACTAAAATAAAATATCAGAATTGTCAAACAGATACAAAATGACTAACATTTACAATTAATTTTTTTTATATTTTGGAAATATAATAAGTGACCGTATCCCAAGATTGTTTTACTAAATATTTGGTACCGACGGTCAGGATTCAAAAAGCAAAAAAATTATTGGCAATGTATATGCATGCGAAGTGTCAGCTGATACAATTTTCTTACCGATTGATGAGTGGAAAAAACCATTCAAAAATGAACCGAGAACCCGAAATCGGCCGAAAATCTGTTTACAACATTTCTGCGTGAATATATCGTTCAGTTTGCGCCGATTCATTAAAATTACCGAAGCGGTAAATTGACCGCAACGTGTGAACAGGCTGTTATTCGGTTTGCGCCGATTTGTTAAAATTATCTAAACGGTCGGCATCGGCATCGTGTGAACGGGCTGTAAGACTTATCTTTTCTGTTATATCCATATTGGTTTAGTTCTAAGATTAAAAATACTACTGTCTGTTTCAGGTATGTAAATCCATTGGATAGTTGACTGAAGAAAGGTATATCTCAACTAAGGTAAGAAGTATCTTTTAAGTGTAGTCAAAGTTATATAGTGTACCAGGTCCCAATTGAAACTTTCAAAAAATCCTTCATGAATCTACAAGATCTCCTTTTAACAAAAAGTTCTATACCTTACTGCAGAGTAAAACTATTATACATAATGATCTGGCTAATTTTCAAAATGCGATATTCTACGTAACTTATAAAATCCTGTCTTTTAGGCCAAATCTACGGCTTTGCATCAAAAACATGCTATGTTTTCTCAATAAAAGTTTGGCACCGACTATAGTGACTCAGAGTGTCAAATTACAACACAAACAACATGACAAACATTAAGCATATATTGTGTATGACGTTTGATAGCACAAGTTGTTAACTACTCAACGCCGATCATAAAATACATTGAAAAGGCAGCCTGTGTCTTACAAATAAATTTGAATATAATTTATCCGCTCCCCCATTGTGTGCACTCGGTTTTCATTGTTATGGGAAATAGTTCTGAAGAATATTAATTCTTCGTCGTCGGGTAGCATTGTTTAATAATTTTAACTGTACAGAATCGGAACATAACCAACAGACATTTTGGAATATTTGAATTGAAGTACTACAACCACTTGATTGGCAAATGCTATACTCTTTAGTCGATGGTGTGAAATAATTTCCAGCGGTTTCTTGATTTTTGATCTTCCAACATTAAAACCTTGAAACCTTTGATATTCGATGTTTTCTGCGTTATGAGTGAATAATATGCCCACAGACTGCAAACCCAGGACGATTCAATAGCGCATCCAACAACAAAACAAAAAATCTGGAAATACCTGTAGCCCGCTCTTTGGTTTGTAAAACATTGATCAATGTTTTCAAGCCGATTGAGTCACAATCCACTGAATAATTAAAAATGCAATCTTGATTCAACTTTATACATATAGGTAGATTCCTAATAGTTAAGAGAATTATTGTAAAGGAATCTGCCTTTAATTGCAGATTGCATTTATAATTCATGAGTAGATTGTGACTCAATATGCGTGTATGAACTTCAGGGGAACTATGTTCTATCAACCAAAATGTGGCCCATAAGGTTTTGTTAGGTTTTATGGTTTGTTATTGGATGCTGAATGGGGTGCGATATTGTCCGACCTTGGGGTCGCAGTCTGTATATCAACTTATTCATTCATAAAACAACGTCATGACCCTGAGATGCTTATATATTGGCTCTTATTTCGAATTTATCGTCAAGACTGTGTACTTTAAGATTTCAGAATCACCGACTCAATTTGAAAGTTAGCCTTTTCACTTTTTTAAATTAACTTTTTTTTAATATTTTGTGCTTTGATAAATGACACAGAAGTGGCGGAAACATCAGTAAAAAAATTACCTTCCAACATAAATGTGTGTTACTGATGGGCCAATACAGCGCGATGGAGGCTGTTCTCTCTTCCAGATTTGATCAATTTGCATGTCCATGTCACTTCGTTTCCCACATTTTATCTCAAAATCGAAGTAGTGATAATAAAAGTGATGACAGAAACATGTGATACGTGTTATCTTCATTTAGAAACACATTGAACGCGATATTTAGATTGTAGTTTAATTTTGGGTATATTCGAGTCCTTGAACAAATAAGAAATAATATAGTTTTATCAATTTTTTCTCACACGTACAACTCTTTTGTCTAGGTATAAGTAGCGTACAAGAAACTGTACATGCTATTTATTATACTTATCTTTAAATTGAGCAGATTATCGTACAATTGTAGACAGCATATCGATGTTATAGGACTTGTTATATGTCTGTGCTCATTACAAACTGTTTAGGATCAACATTCCTCTGAAGACTGAATATTAGTTATGGACAACCGTTGTTCATACCACTGTCCCGAATCCAACCCTGTACGGAGGAGGTCGACTTGAAGAACAAAAAGGAATCGCAGCGGAACTGGGCTTAGCAACGATGCAATTACCCATTTCCTGTATGTCTACTTCACATCCAGATAGTTATTCATTATTTCAGACGGAAGGTCTTGTTCTGTTCCAATAAAATGGTTATTACTAATGCTTGACATATTTTGTTCATTTGTTTAACTCACATGTTGGAAGAGCTATGATACTCAAGGCTGATCGGCATGCAACTATGATTGATATATTTACACCAAGTTTCAGGAACTTTTTTTTTTGGAATTCTTGCGTATGTGTATCGAAGAGATTGAAAAGATGATGCTAATTTGATCATAATATGTGATTTCTCTTGTTGAATGGCATCAATATGTTTTGCGATAAAACAGTTTTTTGAAGGTTATGTAAATGAGTGTAGATCATGAAATATTATGAAAGAATAGGGGTACCCAAAACACTTAATAAGAGCAATACAAAGCTTATACACTGACAACAAATCTAGATATTGGAGGAAATATCAGTAAATAAGTGAGTTAGATAAAGCTGCTGTGTTTCACCAATACTATTTCACATACACAGGGTGATCAATTTATACTCCGAAGTTAAATACCTCCGTTATTATGGATGATAGAAAAAGTACTTTCGAATAAAAGTTAGTTAGGTAAACCGAAGGCTTACATTTTAAAATTATTGTATAATATACAAGGTTTTCATAAAGTCACGGCATACTAAAGTTGTGTTTTTTAAATGGAACACCCTATATATTATCACGAATTTGAATTGCATACAAACACAAGAAATAAAATTTGCAAGAATAGTGAAAGGTTGAAAAAAATTAGCGGAATTCAACATCTTCAACATAAACGAACAAATAAAAGAAAATAAAACTAAATGGAAATAACATGAAGAACGAATACACGAAATTAGGATTCCGCCCAGAGCCAGATTTTATCAATGCTTTGGAAGAAGAGATATCGGAAATCCGAAAAAAAGATGGGTATGGTAACAGGCAGAGTGCCTAAAATCCGAAGTGAAGAAAAAGGAGAAGGTTTTTGGAGGTTCGGAGGTGAATGGAGGAATGAAACGAATGAATTAAATATTTAACAAAAGCTAGTTGACACACAGAGACGTTACTAAAATAGTATCACATAATAAAATCCATTGCTCTCAACGTATTCTTGAATGTTTGTATATATTTATTCTCATACATTTATTAGTAGTAGCTGAAATTTTTACTTATCTTCAGGAATCTTTCTAGTAACCTAACCACGGTTCTCTCAGTTGGCCTTGGGGAGAATTATTTCGATACAAGCTTTGGCGTTATGGAATCACAATAGCTCTTTCCATATAAACAAAAATTTAATAGCTTGCATATAAAAAGTTCTGAGCAGAAGCCTATTACTCCTCCATACATCAATCCCTTGGATCTCGTCTACCCAATTCGGTGATAAAATCAAACCGCATAACTAATTCATGAGATTGGTCGATGAGAAAAACGAACGCAGACGGATTTTATAGCTCTGGTAACGGTAAATAGGGGTAAGAAACAACAACATCATTCTGCAAATGGAGCGATGAAGCTGGTGTTTGATGGCCAGCTCGCTTTATCGATTCGACTCACGTCGACTGACAGTCGTACCATCGGTTGCTACCACCAGTATAGCAACGTTCGTCTGTCCGACTCTCTCTTCCGTTAGGGATCGCTTATCTGTATCTTAGGTTGCCCTCCATGTTTGACACGTCGACATGACAGTTCGAACTTCTTCTTCTTCTTGTGCCGTCTCCTAACGGAGGTTGGCGACCACTTCTCTGAATGCATCTTTGTCTTTTGCAATGTGGAACAGTTCTCCTACACTCATATCAGTCCATTCTCTAATGTTTCTCAGCCAGGATTTCTTTTTTCTTCCTATGCCTTTTTTACCATCTACTCGTCCTTGCATGATAGTCTGCAGTAGTTCGTATTTGTTATTCCTTAGAATATGGCCGAGGTATATTGTTTTTCTCCGTTTTATTGTTATTATTAGTTTCCTCTCTTGTCCTATTCGTCTCAAGCCTCCAGTTTTTTGATGGTCCGAGCCTTGAGAGTCCAAGTTTCTACTCCGTACAGTAGTTGTGACCATACGTAGCACTCGATAAACTTCAATCTTAGTTTAAGGCGTAGATTTTTGTTGCTAAAACAGTTCAAACGCTGATTCATAAAGTCAGTAAACATGGTCCATTGGATAGAACGACGCGTTAAGATAAAAACCCTTAGAATGCTTCTATTCAAGGCCCCTAGCCAGGATTTCACTTCGGGGGGGGGGGGGTCAATCATCTGGGACCAGTCAGGTATCACCAAGGATAGGTGGCGGCTCTACCTAGGGGACCTGTTGAGTATTCGAAATATTCAAAGCCTGTTTTTATCTACATACCCCCCATCACCGGGGGGGTTTGAGCTCGATATATTTTTTTGATGGCTATTATCCATTACTTGATATCAAAAAATATACTATATCAAATATAGAAAAACCAAACGAGATAAATATGATATTGCATGTTTTAATGGTTTTTATATTTTACATTATGAAGGAACCAAACTCAAAAAATATTCATTATACCCTACTTCGATCTAAAAATGAGACATAAACATGATTTCCTCTCAGAATTCTGGGCTAAAACTGTGAGCAATATAATATACACGTTTGTGCACGTAAATTCAGTGTTTCAGAATTTTCTTATTTTCATCAACACCAAAACAAGGAAATTTGGCATAAACTAGTTAGTAGTATTATTAGAAATAATTGTTGATATTGTTTATTTGTAAATTATTTCATGAGCAACACTTAGAACTTAGATAGTGAATACCTAGAAGCCCTAATATTTTTGTTTAAATTTGTTTCGACCCCTTGAATATTTCAACCAATAATTGACCAACCACATCTTTATGGAGACGGTTTCGTCTAAGCTCGTAGCCTAGTGATTGTAGCATAAAAGTTTCAACAGTATATAAATACCCCCCCCCCCCCCCCCCCGCCTACGTACCTGCTCTATTCTTAAAATTCTTCCAATATTAGCTCAATATAATAATACTGATCTATTGTGATAAGAATTATTGAACATTTCGAAAGTCAGCACGGCACCAGCTCGTTGAGGAAGTTCACGAAGGAAGAGACTTTGATTCATCAGCGTGTACACGGATTGCACTACAACAGCCACTACAGTTAAGCGTCGATGACACGGGGCTAGTTTACGAGCTGCTAGTCGGCGAGTTTAGAAGCTAGCGAGTGAGCGAGTGTCGATGACACAAAGAACTTTCCACTAGCTCAGCCGATGACACGAGGGCTAGTTTACAGGCTGTAAGGAAACTCGCTGGCTTGCAGCTCGTAAACTAGCCCCGTGTCATCGACGCTTTAGCGTATGCTCACTACTTGCATCTACACGCTTACAAAATCCAACTAACTAACGGCTTTTGTGAACAGCCAATGAACAGTGAAAGAAGAGTTCAACGATTGGAACTTTGAGTGCAATGAATTGAAAATGTTGTCGTGCTATGATAATGTAGTTTTTTGTCCCTTAATTGAAATATGATGATCTTTACGACATCTGGTTTCAGCAGGACGGTGCCTCATGTCATACTGGTCGTGTTGCACGAGTTTGCTCCTGATTGTTGTATTCCCTGGTTTGGTAAAGCTATATGGATTTTGGTAACTCTATATGGATTCACAAGCCCTCCGAAGTATTTTAGGCATGTACCAGTGTAATATCACCACATGTAGGAGTACACATCATACTATGCAAGTTTTGTCAAAAGAGTATGCCAGAAAAAACGTCGTGTGGCGTGGCGATCATTTCCCCACATTTGGCCACAGCAAGCCAGCAGACATAACCCCTAGAGAACAGGGACTCTTTAAGTACTTTAATTCGCTACGCTACATTCAAATCAGTACTAACCTTCTATAAAATTTATTTGATACTTTAGAAAAGTTGTAAAGCATAATAATACTCCGGCAATCATTTATAAATTCTTTTTAGTTCGACTGTCTCATAAACACTGGACTTATGAATTCGTTTAGGGTCCATATTTGATAACTTTATTGGACTCCACTTTATTGGGCTCAATTGTAACTGTGACCCTGTTACATAAATATCATACTAGATGCAAACAATACTTTATTCAAAGAAGAAAAATTTAACTTTGACCTATTTAATATTTTCATAAGCACTTTTTGATTTAGTGGGTAAGAGATATTATTTGGCGCTTGCGGCTAAATTTTCTACGCTTTCTTCTCCCGTACCATCCATTTTACTTCCCACACCGATAGGTGAGGGGAGTATTGTGATCGCAAAATTTTTCGATTTTGAGATATCACGCTTTTTGGGCGTTTTATGATGTTTACATAACGAAAATCTATGTCACTCATTTCCGTCGGTCTGTCTGTCTGTCTGTCTGTCAGTCTGTGCGCGTTTTTCTAGCCTCGTAATCTCAGTAACCGCTGCATATATTGTGATGGAATTTGGGCAGCCATATGCTGATGGGTCGTAGTAAGTAATGTTCTTACAATTTTGAAAATCGGTGCAGGGGCGCAGTAATTAGCAAAAAACAAAAAATTAAATATTCCTCAAACTTCGTTTTTAGTTGTTTTAGGGGTTGTTGATCATTTTCTACTTTTTTTGGGTGGGGTGAAATTGGGGTGGTTGGGGGGTGGGGGTTGTAAATCTCAAAAATGTATTGTACTCATAGAAGGCTATCCATTGACCTGTAAAAGAAAGACCTAGCGGCATAATACCCTTTTTTAGGCCCATCCGAACATTGCCTTGCCTACTCCAGAAGCCAAGGGACTGATAAATACATAGGAATATTGCTTCAGACCGTTCTGTATTGAGTAACGTAGGTTATGGAATGGATTTTAATAAAATTTTGTCACAGTATTATTACCGCGGCGAGGATGAAAAACGCGTATGTTCTCGAAAAATCGTGTCAGTGGCGGCGCAATAATCATAAAAAATAAAAAAAAAATAAAAGAGCCTCAAACTTTGCTTTTAGGCGTTTTAGGGGTTTCTGATCATTTTCTACGTTTTTTTTTGGGTGGGGTTGAAATTAGGGTGGTTGAGGGGTGGGGGTTGTAAAACTGAAAGATTTGTTGTATTCATAATAGTTTGTCCATTGACCTGTGGAAGAAATACGTACCGGCGTATTTTTTTTTTATGTCCATGTGAACATTTCCTTGCCTATTACAGAAACCAAGGGACTTAGAGATTTTAATGAAATTTCGACACAGAATTGACTATCGCGGCGAGAGTGGAAAACGCGCTAGTGTCTGAAAAATCGTGTCAGTGGCGGCGCGACGATCATTAAAAAACTAAAAATATAAAAACAGCTCATACTTCGCTTTTAGACGGTTTAGAGGCTCCTGATCGTTGTGCATCGTTCAGTTGAAGCATGCAAAATGAAAACTGTGGCGTCCTAGTCTCTGAAGACGGAGACGCAAGAAACTATTTACGAGATTTTTTGTGTTGGCTTTTTTTTTTTGCGGGAGGGTGGGCGATGATTTGGTTGCAAGGGGATTTCAGACTATAGCTTCATGCAATGGGAAAACAACAAAACGAAATCATTATTATGTGTGGGAAGTACTGAGTCAATCAACTTGACTCCATTTTTTTATTATTATGACGTTTGTCGCAAAATTAACAAAATAAACAACTTTTTTATTGAGGTTGCTAAGGTCGCTGGTTACTAAGGTAAGAAAAGCGAAAGCACACTCAATGTTTTTTATTAATACGGAGATGAATATAATAATTGCCATTTCAGAAAATAAAATATCTGCATTGCAGTCGAACATAATGCGTTGTATGCAATTCGTACATAATTAGGCTTTATGGACTTGCTAAATGCCTGCTCGCTCTTCCACACATTTTTGGACTCGCCATAAAGACCCAATATGTGTACTTGTTACATAAATAGCTATTATATAAACTAGATATGATTTTATAATGTTTATGATACATAATTACGCACTAACACAATAACCTCTACATGACCAGTTGAGCGGTGCTTATGTTCCATTCTCATATCGAAAATATCATATTATCTACCTACCCTTATCTCACTTATGCGTATGTTGCAATCCCTTATTAAAACGACTGGCCAGTTGGTCTACGACCAGTGCCATTAAAACAAACAAAATAAAATAATAAATAATGTTTATGCTAGAATATTTAGTCTATACACATACCCCGGAATTTCTCCTGAAAACATCTGTAGAAATCATTGAAAAACCAAAAATATTAAAACAGTTGATCCTATTTGTTGAGGGGTGTGTGATACTATTAGTATATTTTAAATTGTGGTGCCTTGATACTTATTAATTTTGACATGCGTTCCTTATTCTGAAGATTATAATAACGAATTTAAGTTACCCAGTTATTTAAATTATTGTGAGAAGTAAACATCCCATTGCTGAAACAAATTTCACCATTGCCGTTTAGAACCTTTTCAAATATTTTTTCAATCCACTATGAAATAAGGAGTCATATTTTTCGGTCCGTTTGTCGTCAGTGTGGAGGTTTAACTCTTTTGTATACCATATTTTTCAAAAATGCGTTGTAAATTCATTTCGTTTTAGGCCTCTTATCAGGTTGAGAAATGATGTTTGCAATAGTAGTAGTGCAGGCATGCAGACCACCTTTCACTCTTTTTGCCGAACGTTTGCAAATTGACATTTCTCTTTAATATTTTTCCATTGAAAAATCCTTTTAAAAACTGTCCAAATAAAAATCAAAATTAACCTAATCTCTCGAAGTTTGGCCAATCTTGTATAGCTTGCATTTTATTTGTTTTGTTTTGTTTGTATTTATTTAACTCTCTATAGTGAATTAAGATGGAACAGAATGTCTGAGATATAGATGTAGCAGATATCATTAACAAATTTATTTAATCAATGGTATGAAGATTTTTCGAAAAAAATGGGGAAAGTTTAGATAACTGATTAAATGTTTATGACTTGCGGTACGCCGGCACCGTAAGGTATACAGCATCTAATGGATTTTACACAAGGTCACGGCTAGAAAAACATTTCCAAAACAGCAGTCGTCTGATAATTCAAATAACTAGTTTACCATTGACACCTCTCTTTTGTGGCAAATGAACTCAGATTCCAATGCCATTCCCATCTACACTGGCTGCTCCGGTATTTTTGTCACTGGGTGTTGATCCGGTATTTTCTTTGAGTTTCTACCTCGTAACAAATCGTTAACGTGGCTTCCACCTCACCACAGGTAACTTGATACAGGTTGCTATGACATGTAATTTCTGTAACTTATCATGCGGCTGTCTCTAATATTTAACGTGCTTTACTGGCTCATCGCTAAAACCAGGTATGTTGAAAGATTAATTTGTTACTAATGTTTTGGCTACCCCGTGCCTTTATTAAAGCTCAAAAGTCGCTTATTTGAAGTTGATAATTCTTTTAACATTTCGTTCTTTGATCAGAAGTTGAAACGTTAGTATAAGTTTTGTCTTTCAATTACATGTGGTTTCAGTAATAGGCCAGTAAAGCGCGATGAATTGCTAATTTCATCAAACATCAAAAAATTGAGCACCGCGTACAAATGAATTATGGTTCTTGTTATAATTATAATGAGATATTTTGAACAGTTTGCAGAGCACATTGGTGTAACTAGGCAGGGCTATGGATAATGCAAAAATATACATTAATACATAAACGATAAGTGAAGTCCCCAAGGCCCACCCAACCCCTTCCTCTAGTTGCGCCAATGACAGAGCATCTAAAAATACTTCTGACAAAGCTGGTGTGGAACCTTTCCGAATATTCTGAACCTAGTTCTTCAACGAACTGGTGTTATGTACCTGTTGTGAGTAATGAGACATGAAGGGTAGAAAGCAAACTGGAAGGTTGGACATCTAGTCAGTAAAGAAGCGGCTTATCGCATAACAAATCCAGAGCTTCATATTTTTGTGAATAGAAAATACAACTAAAAGTTTTTGATGAGAGGAAATAAAAGTACAATAGCTATAATTTACTAACGTGAATTGGTTGTTATTGTGCATATTTTGAAAACAAAGCAAATCACGTCAATTTTGAGTTGCGAAATGACTATTTGATCGTGGAAATACCTACCCCGTACCTTCCAAATTTAACTGAATTTGAGCTAATGCAAAAGCGTAGAAGAACCTAAAAAATATGTTGTTTGCGATCTTAGAATGTTTTGATATCAATCGCTTATCGCACTTTCTGTATTTATACCTATGCCAATTGCGGATACTTGATAAAAAAACTGGCAGGATAAAATCAGGAAATAGATATGCGTACTATTTAGTAGCAAGTCTGTGACATCTTACTTCATGAAACACCCTGTTAAGAGCAAGAAAGCGAGGCGCTATATTGTAGATGTAACTAAGCATTTTAGTACAGGCCTTTGTGCTGTCCTGATTTTATAAATCTTCATAGACCAGCACTATTTGCAGCAATAGTTAGTACTTTCAAAATTACCTACTTATAGGATTACGAACTGTAATGAATATCCAAAAAGTCGAAGTTTTCGCATACGTCTTCAGTTGCAATATTCGTATAGGTTTTCAAAGTGTAGAATCATATCATTCATTTAAGTCATTAGATAGTCCTTTATGAACCCCTAAAATACCTAAAACCCAAGTTTGGAGCAATTCTGAGAAATTCCATTTTGTGCTGATTACTGATTACTGCACTGTAAACATATATGTATAACATTAGCTACTAGGACCACTTAGCATATCACATTCAATGACTCAATCAGAATGAGCAGGAGCGGTCACTGAAATTAACTCGGTTAACACGGTATTGAAATATGGGGTTAAACAATGGCATATACCATACAAGGAATAGCGACATACTGGAAGTGTATAGGCTGGCAAGGACGGAAGAGACCCCTAAATACATGGCTGTCAAACTTCCTAAGCTGCCCAATGATTGATTTGAAAATCGTCCAGTCGCCATTTTGAAAGTTTCATCTGCCAATTTTACTCCAAAATATAGTATTTATGCATCAATTTCATTCTCAAAAGTTTCAGTTTTTTAAGTTAATCCCATTCCAAAAATAAAGGAAAGGGAGGCATTAAAGAAGAGTAGAAGTATACAGAGTGAGTCAAGCTCAACGCCTCGGACTCTTATGACCAAACGATACCACTTTTTGAAAAATCAACTCTGCGTGTGTATGTAGGTCGCGTTGGACTACATTTTGAAAGTAATGACTTTTATACAGGGTGTCTAATAAAAGCGTAACATATCAAAGTTATGTTTTTTTAAATGGAACATCCTGTATATTATTACATATTTAGATTCCCGGGTGAATTTTAGTGTGACTTTGTGTATTACACATGGGACTTTAAGCGAACCATTTACACAGTTTTTCGAAAAAGTAGGTATCAGAAAAAATTCGAATATCGCTGCGATTATAAGACATAGAGGGCTGTGACTGTGCCCTGTGACTAAGCATGGAATGAGTCAGGTTAGGTTAGGCGGTCAAGTTTGAATTACATTTGTGCTTGGAGAAATCGGTAGTTTAATTAAGGAAACTTCAATCAGTTGTAACTTGATTTTTTCAAATGGGAATGCTTCATTTTTTTCATACGATCAAATGTGCAATTTGATAGGCTTTCTAAAGATGTCAGGTTGTAAATATAAATTTCTGCTAGTTTTCACTTAATTTCGAGATTTCAATCAAATCGGTGTTTTTTAATTTCTCTACATACATGTATATGCAAACTAGCCGGTCATGAAATATAAACAAAAACGTGTTCAGATGGAAGGAAATAACTAACCTAGCAAAAAGATCTAGAATAACTAGAGTAAAAGGACGAGATTATAAAAATTCCCTACAACAAATCAACTCTAACCAAAGAGAAACTGGAGTACAAGAGAAATGGATAATTTTTATAGCCTACTAGATACTGCAATGTACTAGAGAATAAAAATTTCCAATATCACTTAGAACTTTGGAATGATAGCAAAACTTTCAGCGATTGATGCATTCAGTTTAATATTTTCAGTACGCAATTTCACATTTAATGGTATAAAACAATAGTCATTTCCGTCAAAGTCAAACGTAACAATAACTCTGACTGTCTGGCTGTAGCTCTTTAAATATTTCGGTATCTATTAGCAAGATCGCAAAAAAAATAAATACTGACAAATCATATTTTAATTTTCTACCAGATAAATTATGTTTAATAATTTGAGCAAATTTTTTATACATTTCTCATTTTCGGCGATCTTTCTTATGGGTACTGAAGAATTTGTAGAACTCCAGTCAGAGGTATCGGCGAGGGTATCGGTTACTACCCTTTTAAATCATTAAATGTGAAATTTTATTCTGAAGCTCTTAAAGTGCCAGCAACATTCGGTGGTAGATTTCCTTCCATTTCAAAATTCATAATGGTTTTCTGAATTGTCAATCTTTAGAATATTATAGTAGCTGGTATGCTGTGACCAATATCCATTTCGGTCGTACTCCACCTGCTTTTTGACCTTAGATGTATTACCTCTGTCATTTCTGGTTAGAGTTGATTTGTTCATTTTTATAATGTTGTCTCTTTACTCAAGTTCGTATCTATCTGGCTAAGTTAATAGTTGTTTTCCTCCATCTGAACCTGAACAGTCTTTTGTTTATATTTCATGGCCTGCTAGGTTGCTTACAGGTCAGAAAATTGGAAAACACCGGTATGATTGAAAATTTAAAATTAAACCAAACTTACCAGAGATTCATATTTACAACCGCATATCATTAGAAAGGCTGTCAAATTTTACATTTGACTGTATAAAGAATTGGGCATTCCAATTTGAAAAAATCAAGTTATCTCTGATTGAAGTTCCCTTAATTGATCTACCGATTTCTCCAAGTACAGGTGTAATTTAAACTCGACTGTCTAACATAAGCTGACGCATTTCGTGCCTAGTGACACGGCAAAGTCACAGCACTCTTAAGATTCATAATAGCTAGGATATTCAATTTTTTTTTCTGACATCTACTTTTACCAAACATTGTGATTTGCACCTAAACGGTTTGATTTAAGTCCCATGTGTGATACATAAAGTCACTCAAATTGACCCGGGAATCTAAATATGCAATAATATACAGGGTAATCCATTTAAAAAACAACTTTGATATGTCACGCTTTTATTAGTATAAAAGTCATTATTTTTAAAATGTAGTCCAACTAGACCTACATACACTCGAAAAGTTGATGTTTCGAAAACTGGTATCGTTTGGTCAAAAAAGTCCGAAGCGTTGAGCTTGATTCACCCTGTATATGCCTTGTGGTAGTGTCTAGATATGTACCTAACTTTTTTCGGTGACTTGTCCTAAATGATTTATTTACGATCCAAAGGATTAATACGTATCTATCTATATCTATCTAATGGCGACACACAGAGTGACCGATGAACAGTCCCACGGATGGACAGTTACATAGACGGAAGGAATGTCATAGATTTTGTGTGACCAATGCATCGTAAAACGGCATAAAAACGAGTTATCTCAAAATACAACAATTTTGCGATTACTTGAATCCATTTAACAGAACTTAATTACGACTTAATACCCTCCGCAAGTTTGGGGTTAACAAGCGCATGCACAATTACCTCCCCGCTGTTAGCAGATTAGTAACTTGGAGTTGGAACAACTCGAGAGACTGTGTACCCGATGCAATGAATAGATTGTACGGCAGGCAATTATTTGAAACCGGCGCGATGCAGTTCTTCCCAAAGGAGAAGAAAAAGAAGTGTGGGCTGGTCTGCACAAGAGAGCTAGGGGTCAAAGCCGCCACGGCCCTCTGGCCTTGAAATCTCCTGCTTCTCTCTCTTAGGCGGCTCTGGCGTCGCGGTAGGCTGATGTTTGTGTGTTTGCATGCCTGCTACACCCTACGAGGGATGCCGAATACGACGATAATATCAGAGCTGGCCTAAACTTCCAATAGGGTACTTGCAGAGGTGGTGAAATCGCCTCGGGAGTATACATAGCGTAAAGAAAACCATATCAAGAAGCAGTAGGAAACAAAAAACAGGATTTTACTGACGGCCAAAAAAAGATATTTGCAAAATAAAATAAGGATATATTCAAATTTTTCCACGTGACTTAAAACAAGGTCTGACGTCACAGATATCTTATCGATATCGACAATCGATACTGCTACAGCGCACAACAATGAGATTCAACTACAAACTGTTTCTGATGTTGCCAAATTTCTTTTTAAATATTTACGTTAGGCATATATCAATAATTTATTTTACGAGCGTGTTTTGTTATATGGGTATACATATTCCCGAATGAAATGAGACCTCTTTTATCCTACTACAGCCGTAGTTCCTCATTGAGTAATGCTGCGAGATGAAAAATGCAAAACGAAATCATATAAGCTGTTCGAATGCAACCATATTTCCTTTGTGGTTTGCCAACTGCGCATTTGACTAGAGACGATCTGAATTCTTTAACAATGCGACTCAATTTATTGATACTTAAACATATTTGAAACAGGCAATTAACCCACTAGCATTTTCGTTGCAATACATTTTTATATCTGATAGGTATCACAGTTCATCCTGTTTGTGACCGAGATTCGCAACTAATCGAAGCCATCATTTTATTTCGGCGCATCCCATTATGAATGAATCCAAAGATAGAATCTAGTTCAAGCCCATCCCTATAAAGTGAATCAGTAATCTAACCTAACTTTTATTCCTTTGACTTTTGTACTTTTGTTGTGTACGTTGTGCACGTGTTTGAGTTTGAGAGTAAATTTTCATGGTTATAATCTTATGACTTATGACTGTGTTTTGTGGTTATAATGATCAATGTCAAAATGTTAGGTTAGCACTGACTATCGATATCGAATATCAATACTTTACATCCCATCACTATACGATATCAATAACGTCAGAGGTTGTTTGCGCGGGATTTTCCGGCATTTGAAATAATTTTTAGAATATCTCTCACAGCCGATTCCAAAAAGCCAAACAAGTGATTTTGTCAGGTTGACTAGGCTCTAAGGAACGCGTCAACGACATAATATTTTTTTCTGCAAGTACCCTATTGGGCACTAAACTTTAAGTCCGTCCTAAGTGGGTTTCATTGTAAATCATAAAGAGTGTTCTATTTTCTCAGGCACAAAGTACGTAAAGTGCTTCATAACTTCCGAGCATTTCCAGACAAAAACAATGTTGATCTGAGGTGGGTTAAATGGCACAAAAACAACAAAGGTAACCTTATAGAGGACGGTCTAGCAAAGAAGGCTGCTGACCAAAGATTTTTAGGACCATCTGACTTTTCTGTCGACAACCACAGTTACAGAAATAGCCAAAAAATACTCGATTTGCTAAGAAAATCCTTTCAGGCGTTGGCATGGCAGTAGTCAAGTACTTACTTGACGATGACCAGGTCAAACCTACGTCTCATAGCAGGATTCCTGACTGGCCATTGTCAACATTAAGGGGTTAAGTGACATACCGGTATGTAGAATGTGTGAAAGCAAGAGGAAACCGTGGAACACGTCATATGTGGGTGCCCATAGTTATCTTCTATTACCTGACCACATAAGGAAGATGTTCCCAAGCGACTTGTCCACCTTCCTAAAATTGACAGGATGTACCTGAGGAAACAACCCCCTGGGAGAATGCACAATGGGCCAGTGGTGGCCTAAGTGCAGTGGAACTACTCACCCTCCCCACTCGACATATACAGAGCACTTGCGAGCCTAAAGCCAATAAAATGGTTTGAAATGAGCTTGCAGCCTATCAATCTAAAACGTTATGAAACCCTTGGTCGAAGAGCATTGAAATTTTAGTTGTGAAAAAATAACATTCCTAATTAGAGCATATTTCTATAGAATGAGTATTTATTTATCTTGTTAATAATTAACCTCATCAAGAAGAGTTTTTCGAATTGAGAATATCTTTTTATATGTATGTGTATGTATTGTGTACATTTTTAGCAAGTCCTACAACAGAACAGCCAGAAGACCCTTCCTATTGTCTCTGCGCTCGGTGCTACAATTAGCTGGATCACCCAAAAGCATAGGATTTTAAAACTGCAACAAGCAACGTATATTTTATACTTACTGAAAATTACAATTACACCAATTGGAAGCAGAAGTGAATAAGGCGATGGAGCTGTTAAAACTTCAAAAGTTTGAAATCGCTTACTGTTCATATTGCATAAAAACGGCGTTTACATCCCTTTGAGTAGTTGTAGTAGTATTGTTATAGGCATAATCAGCTCAGATTACGGTTATATCAAATATGCATCAAATAGATTGACTAGATATATACCACGAATGTTTATTTAAGTAAGCATTCTGCATATTATGGAAAGGCAAAGGAGGATCGCGAAAACAAACAAGTTATGAATGTCAATTTACAGTATGATGTCATGAATATTGACTAAGCATCAAAAAATACAAAAGCTGGAATTTGTTTAGTGACGAACACATAACGCTTTATTTATACGTATAAGACCATAAATATAAATAAATATTATTGCTCCACTTCTCATATTCTTGGTTTCCTAAAAGGTTTAAGCAGATTCAAAGTTTCTTTTGTAACTATCTTTTTGATTATCATTCTACCACCACTGGTACTCAAGAGATCGGTGGCTTCATCATCGAAGTTAAAAAGAAACACGTGTTTCATTTGAGAAACTGTCTAGGAATACTATCAGAAAATTATTTATTATCCAAATTTATTCTTTGAAGGTTCGAAAGGTACAGAATATCAGAAAGGTTACAGTTTCATGAAGATATAGATATTTTTGGGTGTTTTGGCCATTTCTGGGCTGCCGCTGGATAATTTTTTAAAATTTAAGTCGCTTTCGACCTTACCACAATACTTACTTCTCATCTTCTCATATAAATTTCGCTGAAAGGTGAATAGTGTTTTCTAAGTTATACTAGCTTCATGATTTATTTTGTTTTCTGTTAGTCTATCGCTACTGCTATGCTACTATTGCCCTTTCACTATTTTGTCTGCAACTCTTGTAGTTGTAGTTTGTAGCAAATACACAATAATACATTTTTAATGACCTACTAACAAGGGGTAAAACTAAACTTTGCGGAGTAAAAAAAATTCGGGGAGTAAGTAAGTAAACCTGATTCTCTTCTATACGGTAATTGACTAAACAGCTAGGCTCCAGGTAGTCTCTGGACGACTAGGCTTACAAAGAACTGGTGAAAGCCCGGTTAGAGAGAGATGATCGCTGACAAGTTAAAGATTCATAGCGGGCCCCGATAAGAGCCGAACGCTATGTCTTCTGAATAAAGGCAGACAGACGCTCAACCTTTTGGTGGGGTTATCACTGACTGGTCATTGCTGGCTAATAGGAGTAGTAGAGGACCCCATCTGCTCCAAATGCTAGGAGGAGAACAAGGCAGCGTTCCGCTTCCTGGGCAGTGTGCTGTGTATAGCAACATTAGGGTTCAGATATTGCGTATGACGGAGTTCGGAAAAGAGTCACTATATTCAGCGAGGTGGTCAGACTTTCGTCAAGAATTCTGGTAGGTTCCACAAGGAGCTTTCTAGGGCGTAGGATTTTACTGTTTTCAGTGTTGGTTCAGTGGGCCTTATCTTATGCATCAGTGTACGGTGCTACTCAAAAGTATTGGATTTACATCTTGCGCCAGTTACCCAAACGGGTTCAAAAACCTGCACTGGAGAGTCCAATATACGCTCCGGTTTTCATACCCAGGTTCCCTCTCCGGTAGACCATAGCGTGTGTGGCCGGCATTAGTACAGAATTGAAACCGTCGTCTGTTGTAGTTTCTTTAGTAGACATGTATAAGATCTTTCTGTTTTAATAATTCTGTTTTACTTATGTAGCCAGTAGAAACATGCCTGAATACTTTTTTTTGATATTAGTTTTTTTATCTATTTTGTAATGCAGCACAGGATATGCCTTGTGTGAGGTATACATTACAATTTGCTAGGTATGTACACTCAATTTGTCCAACGTATCACCTTATCTGCAGCTAGTTTGGTTAACCCTTCTGTTTTGCGTTATTTCGTTCGTCCTTCTTCGTAGATCAAAGACCTTGTCCATAACTGAAACTGCAGCAATATAGGAGGCAATAATTTCCCAAATTTACCAATATGTAAACATTTTGTACTTGAAATTTTGACGTGATATGACAAACGTTATGACAGTTATAGCTGTGATTTGTATGTGTGATATAAATCTCTATTCAAAAGTAAAATAACGATAAAATAGAAGTCGTCCTCGGTATTTATACGTAGTTGCTGTCACGTTTCGGCGAAACATTTGACGTCGATGGTTCATTGATCACTATTAAAAAGTAATGTAAAATAGAGTGACCCAACATGCCAGTCTGCAGTCGATTCGCCTAAAAGAAACGAACACAATGATCTGTTTATGTAACAGTCGCTCCGCTCTTTTCTCGGACTGGTCAAGCTTCCATACAACGCCAATGAATCGAAAGTAAAGATGGGAAGTCACCGAGGCCGAGTCACAACTACGTTTGGCGCATGTCATCTCATCACGTGTAGTAGGAGTGGAAATGTTTGCGTCCTTTCATCATCATCATAGTCACAATGTCTTAACAGACATGTTGTGAACTCGTAAAATGCATTAAGTCGGAGCTAGAGTATTGCCGACACGAATATTATTTATAGTTTTGAGCACTGCAGCTCGCCATCGTTCGCGATTTGTTGTCAGTTTAGTGGCGCTCTTGACACTCATATCCAGCAACTGTTTCGTCGTATCCACCCCGCGTGTAGGGGGACGGCCACAGCGCCGCCCACTCGGGGCATGACCCTGAACTACAAGTTTCTCCATATTATCGCTTCTGTGTATATGTCCGAAGAATGTAAGCATTCTCGTCGACACAATGGAGGATAGTCTCTTTGGATTACCGACCTCATCCAGTATGGAGACGTTAGTTCGATGGGCGGTATAAGGAACTCTCAGCATTCTCCTCCATGTCCACATTTCAAAAGCGTCTATGCGAGCTCGATCTGCCTTTTTAACAGTCCAAGTTTCCGAGGCATACAAAAATATGGAGAACACAAGAGACTGAACCAGCGACATTTTTGTTGCTTTAGCGATGTTATGGTCACGCCATATTTTAGTAAGCTTTGTCACGGCCACACGTGTCTGTTGCATGCGCCGTCGAATCTCATTTTCCCAGATACCCGAATTATCGATCAAAGAACCGAGGTATATAAAACTTTGAACTACTTCACAACGGCCTACTGACTTTATTTTATAATTATCATGCTCTCTATCTACGATCATAACCTTGGTCTTATTGTAGTTAATACCAAGCCCATACTCTGCACTACGTTGTTCTAAGATGTTTAATAGAGCTACTAGTTCTTCCTGAGAAGCTGCAATAAGGGTTGTCAGCAAATCTTAAGTTGGATATTTTGCTTCCGCCAATAGTTACACCGCCATTCCAGTTGTCTAATACCTGTCTCATCACAAATTCAGAGTAAATGTTAAACAACATCGGAGATAATACACATCCCTGACGAACTCCTTTTCTGGTTGCAGTTTGACTAGACAGGTTACCATCAATTCTTACACAAGCCGAATTAGACTCGTAGAGTTGCTGTATGAGAAACACTAGGTGATAAGGAACTCCCATAGAGATGAGAATTTCCCACAGTTTAGGCCACTTTACGTTATGAAACGCCTTAGAATAGTCCACAAAGCAGATAAAAACCGGAAAATAATGCTCTCTGACTTTTTCAATAATTTGTCTTAAGTTTAAGATCTGTTCACGCGTACCGCGTCCTTTCACGAAACCTGCCTGCGCCTGAGAAATTTGCCAGCCAATAAAACCCTCCAAACGAGATTGTAAAATATACAGTAGAACCTTACTTGCATGAGAGATTAACGAAAGTAGGCGATAATTGTCTGGATTTGTTAGAGATCCCTTTTTATGAAGTGGAACAAAAATTGATGTGCACCATTCATCTGGCCAAACACCGGAGGACCAGACACTCTTACAAATATTATGTCCTTTACACGTCAGATAAATGAATATGCAGACAATCTTGGCTGCGTGGATAGGTTGCGATATGAATCTTCATTTATTCTGACCTCGTACTAGGGTCACATTTAGTTCCGAGTCGGATGAAGGTATCTTGGGTTTTGGACTTTAATGCATTAATGTTCTAGTTGTTCTACCCTCGTAGCGATAGTATAGCGGAAACACGGTGCAACCCGGTCGGTCGGTCGATCGTCGGTTGTTTTCGCATCAGCCATCCGCGATCCGCGATGCAGCCAGCAGCACCGGCAGTTCTTCTTTTTTCCGTTCGACCTTCGGGCGGAAATAGCTGCTCTCCACAGTAGAGAGTGAATTGAGCCAGTTGTCGCTGCAAACGGGCGACCAAGTAAAAGTTATGTCGGAAAATAAGAACACTGCAAAGCGTTGCGCAATGATACCACACGCATCCTCTGTGACTGAAACTTATTTTTACCCGGTTTCTGTACTGAGATTAATTACTTTGTGCTCATTTGATTCACATTTATCCGTGATACTTCTCAACAATTTTCAAAGTATAACCCTGTTACATGTACAATTCGTCAATGCTTACCAGAGTGGTTCAATGGAAGTTTGCTCTTAGCAACCGTCGTATCGGTAAATCGGTATGTCAGATCTGGTTACCCAGAGACCGGACAAAGTCACGGTGAAGAAAGGGAAGAAAAAGAAGACAAGTAGAAAGAAGAGCAAATTAGAGGAATTGGAGGGTATAGCTTGACAGTTGATTTCGATAAGTTTTTGGTTTAGCCAAAGGAATTAATTTTTGATATCTAAAAGGGCAAAAATTCAGTTGTTTTCAAAATTGCTCAATTTGATTTTGACCACAGCGCGAGCCGCGGCCTTATGTGCTTGCGAACTTGTTCGATTGCGTAGCCCACTAATTCGAGCAACAAAGGGTTGCTGTGGAGAGCATCATTGGAAACATACCATGAAGCGATAATAATTGTACGCAATATCCTGCTCTGCGGAACCTGCAGGTCTCGCATGTGCAAATCTTGTAAAATCGAATTTTATTCACCAAACTCAAATTTGAAGTTCTACATAACATAGGGTAGAGTTTGTTAACGAACCGTAATTTCGAATTTTGTTTTTAACGCTTCAGTGTGTTTCTTCCAAGTCATGCCCTTGTCGAGGGTAATTCCTGAATACTTGGCAGAATTTTCTCATGGAATCAGAGCACTGTTCACTGAGACGTCCAGCGAGGTAGTACGCCATTTTTTGGTACAATACATAGCCTGAATTTTTGAATGATTAATTTTAATTAGCCACCGATCCTCCCACTCTAACACTTTATCCATTGCAAGCTGCCACTCATCGTGGACTACATTTCCAGTCCTTGACCGAGCTACAATCGTAGTGTCGCCAGCGTAGAGATAGTTTTCACAGTTGCGGTGGCAAGGGACATTGTGTATAAAAATTGAATGAAGGATTGGCCGAAGGACCGAACCTTGAGGAACACCCTATTACAAGTGTAATGGTACCATAAACAAGATATATGAAACGTTAAAAAAATAGGAGGATTATACAATCACCCTTAACTTTCAGTAACTATCTCATAAACTGCTTTCAAAGAATCTGCAGTATTTCAGTATAAGATCAGCTGTTCTGAATTTTATTAACACGTATTTGAAGGATAGAAAGCAAAACATATAACATAACATATAACTTCAAGCTTATGGAACATGTAGCCCGCAAGGATCTGTATAAGCGCCTTTCCCTTTTGTTATGTACACAGATTTGTTTTTTATTTACTTCCTAGTGGCTAATATTTACAATACATATCGGATTTTTATGTATCGTTTAGCAGTGCCCGGATACTCAAATCCGGTACCGGCTTTGGTAGATAGTTGGCGAACCAGTACTTTTTGAACGCTTCCCAATATCTATATGTTGCTACTACTAGTACGAGTTTTGCCAGCTAGGCACTATCATGCAATTTCATTTATTCGTCCGAGAACTAAATCACACTGACGAGCTTTAATAAAAGCGAAACGATGTCGTCTGTGATTGGTTTCGGATCAATGAATGAAATTGCTACTAATTAATTGAGTTAAGTTGCTTTTTGGCATAAACCGAATGTCGAGAGTGTTAAGTGAGTGTTCCACAAAAAAGAGTCTGCTTGTTGTCGTACCCGCAGGTTTCTATACCTGATGCTTTTAAACGGGTCACATAAACAGTGCTCGGATACTCAAATTAAATGCTCAGGTACCGGCTTTGGTAGATAGATGGCGAAAGTACTGCTTCCCAATATCTATATGTTGCTACTACTATAGTACGAGTTTTGCCAGCTAGGCACTATCATGCAATTTCGTTTATTCGTCTGAGACCTAAATCACACTGATGATAAAAGCGAAACGACGTCGTCTGTGATTGGTTTCGGATGAATGAATGAAATTGCTACTCTTTAATAACGTATTTGAAGGATAGAAAGCAGAACATATAACATGACATATAGCTTATGGAACATGTAGCCCGCAAGGATCTGTATAAGTGCCTTTCCTTTTTATTATGTACACAGAAGATTTGTTTTTTATTTACTTCCTAGTGGTTAATATTCACAGTACATATCGGATTTTAATGCATCGTTTAGCATTCTGCACAGCTACAAAAGTTATATCATTTTGGTATACATTATTTTATATTTCTCGTATTTTTTATTTCACTTTTATGTTTTATTTTATCCCATTTATAGAGGGAGTATGCACATCAGCCATATTGGGTTCTGATTTTGTAGAGGTTAGCTGATGTTATCCTAGAAGATCAAAATCAGACGGTTTACCACGTACACCCAGCCTTAGATGCTACTGTATTGCGAAAGGCTTACGTAGCCATGATCCAATGAACTGCTCAACTGAGACTCAGTCTGGCAGCGGACCGCGCCGAAGCCATGGCGCTGAGGCGTGTCGACACCAGCCGAACAGCCCAAGAACGTTCAGTTCATTGAATGGTACTGTTTTTGAGCTTTCTCTCTCCCTCTCTGAGCCTCTCTCAATTTCTGCTTCCATATTTGCAGTAATATATCAATAACGTATGCTGTACTATCTATGTAGAAATTATTCATTCTCAGAAAAGGCCAGTGACGACTGATGACGTAGCAGCGCAGAAAACATAGCTGATAACGAATGATAGTATAATGCAAAAAATAAGAGTGTATGTTACTTTACACCTACATTATATTACGATATAGCGTAAAACCACAAAAATTAAAAACAAAAGGCAAAAGAACTCACACACAAATGATCACCAACCGATCTTCCGCAAATACACATAACCGACGCTACTGACGTCAATATGGACAGCAGCCGATCAGCTGATTCAACGAACACTGCGCACCTAAGTAACTACTCGTAACTGGCTTGTTTTAGGATGAATTACATGTACATAAATACGTCATTAGTATAATTTTCCAAACAAATAAGCAGCTTTACCATCCAGTATACGAAATTAAGGCTTGTTGAATGTAAAGCAGCTCAATAGTCTGTCTTCTAGTAGGCTGAAAAAGCAGTGAGTTAAGGACACAAGTTTAGAGGAGCATGAAGGTGAAAGATAAGACAGCTTACTCATGGAAAAGACGTTTGAGGTTGCTTGGTAGGAAGTATCATAGGTCAGATCAATTCTATACTAAACTATATCTATCTCAAACAAAACGGTTTGGGCAGCATCCCCTCACACACTAGAGCCGTGGTCCAAGCCAGGTCTTCTCTGGGCCTATTTGAACACGTTTTTCTCGGGTTCGCTATTACTTGTTCATGTCAAATTATGTTCCTCAGCTATTTGAGTTCCACAAGTCCATGTTTAATGTGTGAACTTTTAGCAGAGGACTGGATGTTCTCCTCCTATCTGACAAGACTTCGGTATTGGATCTTTGAGGTTATATACTATCCTAAGCAGTGATCGCCCAAGTAACGAACAGCGATTGGTTACCAATCTGAGTATCTGGAACCGGATGCAAACTATTGCCAGCTGCGGAACTGTTGATTTATTGCGGTAGAAAGCAAATCGTTAGTGTTGCAGGACCGATGCTTGTAGAATGTGCGCCATGATTTCTTGTTATGGGAAGAAAACCGATAATTTGCCTCTGAAAAGGAAAATCACCAAATATTTGCGGAACTTCTGCCTGGGCGCATAGGATAGAATTTTATTCATAAGAACTGGATACCATGCCAAAAGCTTACTGTGTTTTGTAACAAGGTAGGTACTATTGAATGTCAACGAGCGCAGCGCTTCAACTACAACCTCTCATTGAATCAAACCCATGTTTTATAATTGATTCTAAAATACTTTCATTTCCATGAAGGAACACGCTTTTTTGTTAGGACAGAATATTGATTTGTTTGTTAAATGTGTTGTACTTTTGCGATTGCAATAATATTATCTGCACTCAAGTACATCGCAATAGGTACATTATTGTCAAAATAATAAACAGTGGTTGTGCATATGCTATATTCACGTAATCGAAATATTTTTAAAAGTAGTCACCGCAAATTGAAATAGAGACATTACCATATCAGTAACTGCTATATTTTACAACAAATCCAATTTTTGGAATTATTTATTTACACAAAAATTTCGATTCTGTGTTATATCAGATTAAACAAATTACCGCGCAATTTCGTTATTTGTAACTACGGTTAAGAATTGTCTAAAAATGATTAAAATGACAATATGATAATGGCTTTATTACAATGGTTGTAACCACATTTGAGAATATGCTATGAATTATACAACTGCAGCATTATCACTATACACACACAAGTCACAGATAGATCACAAAATAGGGATAGACATGCAAATATGGCTGATGCAATGTGTAGGCTGCGCCGATGACGCAACGCTAACAACGATTCCCTTCTTCCTCTTTTTAAAGTCCTTAGATCCCGATATCAATCCAACCGAGTACAAAGAGCAGTTGATCCAACGACAAGAATCACTGAATTTAGTATAAGATACCTTTAGCACAAATACTGCTTACTAATGTCTCAAATAGCATAGAAAACGTGTTGAAGGCATGAGTTATTGTGTCTGTTACCTTCTAGACAAAATGAATTTTTATTAAACTAATGACCAAAAACTGCTACTGTTACAATACAAGGAAGCTTATGGCCAAGAAACTAATATAGATTAGAAAATCTTGGGGTTGTGGCTAAAATTAAAAAAAAACTGTGGGTCACTGCATAAAGGAGACACTGGTATTAACTGCCAAGCTTTCGGCAATGTTTATTGCCATCTTCAGGGCTATCTACAATAGTTATAAGAAAAGAAAGAAAAATTAAGTTTGAAAATATTATAATAATTTTTTCAGTATACTCACAACGTTGAGGTTTACCAATAAAAAAACAGCACTGCATGTAGTCAAAGACTTAATAATTTTGTATAATAATTTTGTATATCAAATAAATTATACGGTGTGCTTAAACAAAACTAAGGTGTATATTAGAAACAAAAAAGAATGCTTAAATTGCATGATACGCTAATGTTAGTATTAGATTGATAGTACATATCACTTGAAACGACTATAACCTATTTTGAATTTATCAGCTTTCCTTCAATTGCTTTAAATCTGAGGATTACATTGAATGACATGAATGTGAAACAACTGCGAATATATTTGAAGTAATAGAAAACCTTCCAAATACTAACAATTAATTGAATACACAAGGACATTGTTTTCTATGCGCAACGCCAATATGAATAGATTGTAAAGAAGTATATAATAATTGAGAATGAAACGAAATGCAGCAACACTGCCTGCACAGTCTTCGTCGATATCAAACAAACAAAAAGGAAAAGAACTAAATTAGCATTCTGGTTTCCTATTTGGTACTCTCGGCGTGGCTGGTGTAGCTGTCGGCTCGCGTGTGTCGCTCGTGTTATTTTTCGCGGGTCGTCTGGCCTGGAGAGGGGGAGAGCGGGGGGCCAGGATGGCGGTCGTGGCGGCAGAGGGAGGAGGAGGCAAGGGGCTCTCAAGCGGGAAGTGCAAGTGCAGCGAACGCATCCAAGGCCGAGCCGCATACCAGGCAGCGCTGCGCCAAAGCCAGTGGACCGACGGATTTGCCGATGCCTTGTTGCCGTCGCTCATCATCTGGAATCAGATTTATTTCTAGACCGCTATGCCACGTCCTCTGTACAGCTTTCTTTGATTACAGATCCAGTAATACAGGGCGTTCTAAAAAGGTGGTGCCAACTTAAGGAGTTTATAGTGGACGACTCGGAGAACATTTTCGACATAAAGACTTCTAGTCTGACATGAGCCGTTTTAGCTACAGTGTCGTTTTTTGTCACAAAAGTATTATTACCCGCTCAAGCCTAAAACGGTTAATAATTTATTCTCTGAAAGACATACTGACTAAAATCGTGTCTCAAAATCTGTCATCATCTAACGAGCTATTAAAAACTTAAGATTTTTTCGGAGATGATCGAAAAAATGGAGTCAAGTTGATTGACTCAGTACTTCCCACACGTAATGGTGACACTGTTTTATTATTTTTCATTGCATAAAACTACAGTCTGAGATTTCCTTGCAACCAAATCATCGCCCGCTCTCCATAAAAGACATCCAACACAAAAGCTCTTGTAAATAGTTTCTTTTATCTCTCTCCGTAGGAACTAAAACGATACAGTTTTTATCCTGCAAACTTCAACTGGACGAATCGCAGCGATCAGGAACTTCCCAATCGCCTAAAAACGAAGTTTGAGCAGTTCATTGATTACTGCTGCGCTGCCACGGACCCAATTTCTAAAAACCATACGCGTTTCCCATTCTTGCCACGGTAATAATACTGTGTCAAAATTTCATTAAAATCAATTCCCTTGGTTTCTGTAATAAGCAAGGCAATCCTCGGATGGACCTAAAAAAGTAAATTATGTCTCTAGGTCTTTCTTTCACAGGTCAATAGACAGCCTATTATAAGTACAATTTACAACCACCCCAAATTCACACCCACCCAAAAAAAGCAGAAAATGATCAGAACCCCCTAAAACGAAGCTTGAGCTGTTGTTATATTTTAAATTTTTTTATTTCTGCTTCGCCCCCACTCACACGATTTCTAAAAGCCATACGCGTTTCCACCCCCGCTACGGTAATAATACTGTATCAAAATTTCAATAAAATCAATCCAACGATTTCCCCGTTACACAATACAGAACGATCTAAAGCAGTACTCGCATATAATATGTCATACATTAGAAAATTCTAAGCCCATTGGTTTGTGTAATAGGCAGGAAATGTTCGGATGAACCTTAAAAAAGTTAATTATGTCTCTATGTTTTTCTTTCACAGTTCAGTGGACAGCCTATTATGGCTACAACAATTTTTTCAGTTTTACAACCTCCCACCCCCAATCCACCCCAATTGCACCCCCACCCAAAAAACAGTAGAAAATGATCAAGAACCCCTATAACGCATAAAAACGAAGTTTGGGGAATATTTGAAATTTTTCGTTTTTTTGCTAATTACTCCGCCGCCCATGCGCCGATTTTCAAAATTGTAGCAGCGTTACCTACTACGACCCCACAGCATATCGCTACCCGAGTTTCAATCATCATCCGTGCAGCGGTTACTGAGATTACGAGGCTAGAAAGACGCGACAGATAGACAGACAGACAGACAGACCGACAGACAGACAGACCAACGGAAATGAGTGACGTCGATTTAAGTCATGTAGACATCATTAAACGCTCAAAAAGCGTATCATCTCGAAATCGAAAATTTTTTCAACCACAATACTCCCCTCACCTATACAATTCTACAACTCGGCATTGCTTGTCAGAGCGGTTTCCCCTCACCTATCAGTGTGGGAACTAAAAGAGGTAGGAACTCGGGTAAGAAAAAATAGTCAATTTTCTGTCTCTTGACATAACTTTATGAACAGTGAATTCCCGAATTCTTCTGAAGTTTCCTTTGCAAGAAATAGTTGCCTTTAAACTCTGAAAATGTTTCACATTTTAAGAATATACGGACAAGCAACTTATTTCTACGGGGATACGTTCTAGCGTGACGGTGTACCTGTACATTTTGCTCGTATTGTGCAGATTCGCCTAACTCAACAATTCTCAGAGCAATGGATAGGAAGAGAAGGACCAGCGCAAAGACCCTGCTTAATTCCGTTGAATGTTTATCTCTGGGGTACATGAAGTCGTTGGTATACGTAACCCCTGTAGCGACTCAAGAGAAATTTTTAGGAAGAGGGATGACAGCCTCTCTGTACATACAGCAAGGCCCGCAGATCTTCCAAAGGGTGCGCGAATGAATGATTCGAAGGATCAATTTATGTAGCGACATGGGAGGTCGTGATTTTGAACCTTTATTATAACATCCTTCGTTCTTTGTAATAACAAGTTTGTTTGTTTGTTTATTGATCTCTTTTGAGTACATGACACAAATATTAGAATTTTGATGCTTAACATGGCAAGACCACGACAGGAACATCTGCCTAGACCGAAGCCTGTCTTGCTGCATGTTCATGCCGCGATCCAGCCATAGAAAAAAATATACAGTTATATGTATAGTTGACAGATGAGCATATTATGACAACTATATACTAAGTAATGTAAGATCTTATCTGTATACTAAGTAGTAGTAAGTACTACGATATTAACGTGGTTTAGTCAGGAAGGTAAACAATACGTTTTCGTCTTGAACTTTAAACTTTTAATAACTTTATCCAAAACAGCTCATGCCGGACTGGAGGTCTTTATGTGAAAAATGTTCTCTCCAAGTCGTCTCCTACAAAACTCCTTAAGTTTGGCACCATGTTTTTAGAACGCTGTAAAATTTTTAGGCTAAGGTGACCATACGTCGAGAAAATTCCAGACACGATCGGAACCTCTGAGCTTAATTTCGACTCCGGACAGAATCGCAATAGTCGTTAGAATATCGGGGGCTTGAGTTATAGTCAAAAACAATTGACACAGTATAGCAAAATACTAATTAATAGATGGCGAAACATGGTCCATTTCGCCCCAAATTAGTTTACTACAATCAAGTCCGTTCTGTCAGACTCTTCCAAATTCAACAGAGTAGTATTTTACATTACGTTGAAAATTGCAGACTGAACGAGTCATGTCCCTTTCAGGCTCATCCCATTGTGTTCGGACTATCTGTGATTCTTGCAGTCAAATTTTTGGGCCAGTCGTGGTAAAAAAGTGATATTCGTCTCCCAAAATACCAAACATCGGGATAGAGCTTGGTCTACATTCGTCAAGACAAACCAGTGATGACAACGTGTCCATTTATTACCTAGATCATATGATATTTTTACTTAACTTTCAGCATTCTTTTCATATTATGTATATGTCGCTAGACAAAAAAAGAATGGAAACTAAATAATTCTAATCTTTAGTTGTAAACAAAAACTGAAACTTAACCGCGCCATTCCTTTAGACCATCACAATCTACATCCTGTGGCCCTGACCAACAAAGATAATTACTCTTAAAAGTTGAAAATGGCGGGAATGGAAGTGCCCACAAACCACAAATGTGATCAGTTTAGGAAAAAACGTATGGATGGATGGAGTTGGATGCTAAATCATTAGATTATTCAAGTATTCAAGTAAATGACCACAAGGTTTCGATGAGTATTCTGGTTTTGACTGAACGCATTTAATCAAATGACCTAAATACAGGAGAAACATGGACTTTTACTTCCCACACCGATAGGTGGGCGTTTTTTGATGTCTACATAACGAAAAAACACATCACTCATTTCCGTCTGTCTGTCTATCGGTCTGTCTGTCTGTCTGTCTGTCTGTTGGTCTGTCTGTCTGTCGGTCTGTCGATCTGTCGATCTGTCGATCTGTCGATCTGTCGATCTGTCGATCTGTCGATCTGTCGATCTGTCGATCTGTCGATCTGTCTATCTGTCGGTCTGTCGGTCTGTCGGTCTGTCGGTCTGTCGGTCTGTCGGTCTGTCTTTCTGTCGGTCTGTCTGTCTGTCTGTTGGCGTTCTTCTAACGTCGTAATCTCAGTAACCGCTGCATGGATTGTGATGAAACTTGGGTAGCGATATGTTGTGGGGTCGTATAGTAGGCAGGCGGAGTAATTAGCAAAAAAAACGAAAATTTTTCCTCAACCTTCGTCTTAGGGGTTCCTGATCATTTTCTACTTTGTTTTGGGTGAGGGTAAATTTGGGGTGGTTTGGGAGGTGGGGGTTGTGAAACTGAAAAATTTGGTGTATTTATAATGGGCTGTCCAGTAACCTGTGAATGAAAAACCTGGCGGCATAATACTCTTTTTTAGGCCCATCCGAACATTGCCTTGCTTATTATAGACTCCAAGGGGGACTTAGAATTTGTGATGTATACATACGAGAATTGCTTTAGATCGTTCTATATTGCGCAACGCGAAAAGTATTGAATTGATTTTAATGAAATTTTGACGCAGTATTACTACGGCGGCGAGGATAGAAAACGCGTATGTTTTTGAAAAATCATGTCAGTAGCGGCGCAGCAATAATAAAAATACTAAAAATATAAAAACAGTTCAAACTTTGTTTGTATGCGTTTTAGGTGTTCCTGATCATTTTCTGGCGGCGCAGCAATAATAAAAAAACTAATAATATAAAAACAGATCAAACTTCGTTTTTAGACGGTTTGGAGGCTCCTGATCGTTTCGCATCGTCCAGTTGAAGCATGCAGAAAAAAAGCTGTGGTGTCCTAGTTTCTAGGGAGGGAGGCGCAACAAACTATTTACGAGAGTTTTGCGTTGGATGTTTTTTTGCGGGTGGGTGGACGATGATTTGGTAGCAAACTATAGCTTCATGCAATGGAAAAATAATAAAATCATTATGTGTGGGAAGTACTGAGTCATGGCCGACCCTACTCACTAGGCCGGAGCATTGAAATATGACAACACTGAATCGGGGGCCAAGCTTTTATTTGTTGTTAAGTCATTAGTGTAATCTTCCAGAGCAAAAAAGGAGATTGGAAGGTGATTTCTAATGTGTTTCTAATTATTTACCTGCACAAACGAAACTATAAAGATAAAAAGATGCCTGCAAAGTGTGTAGTACCAGGTTGCACTAGCAATTGTGCTTCCAATAAAGGACATACCAACCATAACCTTTCAGAGTAAACAAGAAGAGCGGAAGGTGATTTTAAATGTGTTTCTAATTATTTAACTGCACAAACGAAACTATAAAGATAAACATATGCCTGCAAAGTGTGTAGTACCAGGTTGCACTAGCAATTGTGCTTCCAATAAAGTACATAAACAGAAGTGGGTGAACGGTATTCCTTTGTAAGGGTTGGTTATATTTATAAGAATAAAGATAATACTTTACAAACATTTCAAAGGATAAGACCTATTTTAAAGCACAATGTGGTACCTACAATGTTTTTTGGACCTCCCAAATATGACAGAAAAATACAGTTAATAGAACTCGTCTGGGCATGCATCTGGGCATACCTACGAAAAGATTTGATAGCGAAAGGGAATCAAGACCAGCAAGAATGGCTTCAAAGTGACCTAATAGTGAATTTTTATAGCTCAAGTGAAAATTTACAAAGTAAATTGAGTGTTCAAGTGGAAGTGGCAGCAGGAAACAGGTTGCGTTTATTTTTATTTTATAGTGTTTGACTACGATGAACCAGACATCAGATGTAAGTGGTATTAGTAGTAGTAGTTCTAAAAAGTATGTTTACACATTACATTACATTATTTAGTATATATTTGTTCATGTAATCAACCCCAAACTGTTTTAGCAAATATTTTTATTAATAATTACACAAAAACAGTTCAAGAAAAAATACAGACTGACAAAAATAAAAACAGCAAGTCTAAGGGAAATGAGAAATGTCCAACAGAAAGGAAAATCTCTAAATTAAGCTCCTAGTCTCAATACAGGTTACATTTTTGTACTGATACCACTGGCCTTTTTCACCATTCTTATTTTTTCAAAAAGTATTTTTCTTAATTTATCAACCGAAATGAACACATCATACATAAATAAAATGTAATAATTATTCTGAAGCTATGAAACAATTCAAATTCTCCGCGGAATGCCCGCCGTTCGGCCCACGGTAACCGGCCCCCTATTTGACAGCTGAGCGACGTTGCCACATCGAAGGCTCGTGAGTAGAGTCGGTCATGACTGAGTCAATCAATTTGACATAATTTTTATTCGAACTGCACTTAGAACAAGCAGTGCATGTTACAACGACCTACTGAACATTTTTTTTTCAACTTTTCTTGGTATACCAGGTATATCGATACCGTATTCCATTCATTAAATACTCCATATCCATACTGTGGCTCTGACGTCCGATCGCAGACCAACGAAAATCAATGGCGTATTTTATTTTAGCATAATACACGCATAGATGCATTTGAAAACATTTAGAAATTCAAACCTACTATGAAAAACAAGAATCTGCAAACAGTATTGGCCCAATCAGCTTAATTTTATTATTCCTCTAAAAAAATAAGCGCTCGAGGCAGTGGAGGCTCGTGGTAAAAAATTTTAGTGTTCTACAATGTTTCCAAAAAACTTACCTTTTAGAAGGTTTGCCGTCTTGATCAAATTTCCATTGATTTTATCGGCTTCTGTGCTGGAATCATGGATTGTTGAAACGGCCTCCACACAGGAAAAATATGAATTAGCAAGCACTACTTTACGTGTCCTTTACTATACTTTAGTTATTTACTTTCATATAAGAAAATTCGAAGTGTTTCAATTTCCAAAAATTTCCACGAACAGTTTTAACAGATTAACACTTCTAATAATTCAACCTTATTGACAAATTGTGCGCCAAACTAAGGTATGCTTCGGGACGAAACCTTCATTGCGATGTTACAATTGATTTCTTATAAATTAAGCCTATCCTATGTTCTTTTCCTTTCCCAAATTTTGTAATCACTTTTTCATTAAAACTGTCTACCCCAGATATACACTTTTTTTCAATGGATAGCATAGAAAGAAAGTTAAATGATCATCGGTCATTGAATTTCAAGGAAATGTGTTATTTAGCGTTGAAAGAATTGTTCGGTCTCTGTCATAGGAATTGTTACTACAATTTCTAATATTTTTTTAGTCTCTTTCAGTTTATGGTTTTTATTGAAAATTTTAGAGGCGGTGCTGCACCATTCAAATGTTCAGTAATCATTTCTTGAACAAATATAACAGACAGCTCAGTTTTTAATTGTTCTTCGTCAAGTGTGAAGTAATAGGTGTATAACGAAGTGAATTTATAATTCGCAATACTCTCTAAAGTCGACTAGTGGACTTTACCGAACGCAGGTCATCGGTTCGCCAACATTTCACTTGCAGTTGCCTATCAAGATATTATTACAAGGCTACTGCGATACTGAGAAGTATTAAAAATTTTCATTCAGATGAGCAATAAAAAATGTATTGTTTAGATTGTTATTATTTAGATTATGTAATTACCTATAACTTTTTGCAGCGCGTATGCACTATCCGCTACTGGCTCGGGTATAGCGAGCGAAATTGAAAATTCAAGAAAATGCGTATTCTCGTGCTATCTGTTCCACAAGTATGTGCGTCTAAAATAAAATGAAGGGACCACCGATCAGTGGCATGCTGATAGTGTGACGTTAGCTTTAAACTTACAGTAATGATTTAAAAATCAAATTGAAGAAGAAAGCTTGCGCTAGGTCAATTCGGTGGCCTTGTTTTGATATCGTGTTTGGTTGTTAAACAGACTGAATAATTTATGGTTTAGCATTGCGAATTTTTTTGAACACTGAAAAACTTTTTTGAATAAATCGCTCTGAATTGTCCTTCACTAAGGTCTTAACTATCTCCTTAAATTTTATGTACGTAGTAAAAAACAAGTGAGTTGTGCGTGTACCTGCGAATCCGTGTTTTACATGGCATTATCTGAAGCTCATCTTTGCCTGGCTTAAGTGAAACACACTGCAGAATGTTCTATAAAGCATATGGAAAAGCAACAAGCATAATCCAAAGAAGCTGTCAACGATTACGATACAGTTCTGATATAAAAGGCTGAGGGATATCAGATGAAACTATAAAATTTTTGTGATTTATGATTATCTAATGTATGCCCATGCCCCGACACAAGGCTCAGCCTTCTAGGGGTGGCATTATTTGTATGTTTCGTGCAAATAAATGAAATAAATACATACCTATATAATAAATGTGTGTACCCAGGCCCCTTAAGCTAGAATGTAATAGTATTGAGTGGTGAGTGTTTGGTGTTTATTTATTACTTACTTTTTCAAAGTACATTAGCACGGTCTATATTCCAGAACTGTAGAAAATATTTTATACATATTATGAGTACTAAAAATTTTAGAGTCCTTTCATCGTCGCCCTGCTTTTATATTCTCATAACAAAATTAACCGACTGATAACATGCCTAAAACCGAAGTTACCCTGATTAGCTCTTATTAGTTTTTTGATTATCAATAAAATAACGCAACACTGTCAACCATGGTCCATTGCAATGCTGCCACCGCAAACTAACAGTGCAAGATAGACAAAGTCACCTCAACGGCGGCGAAGTAATTTTCAAAAAATTAAGTCACGTTGATTGACATATTACTGCGATACCAGTTTATTATTTTCGTGAAGCCTTAGTCAGAGATCCCCTTGCAACCAAACCATAGCTCGCCCGACTAAAAAAGTGTGTTATGCCGTTAGGTCTTTCTTTCATAGGTCAAATCATCAACGTTGTCCGTCCTCTCCAATACTGTGTGAAAATTCCATTAAAACCAATCCAATATTTTCTACGTTACACAAGACAGAACGATCAGAAGCAATACTCGTATGTATAGCATCAGAAAAGTCCCGTGGTTTCTCTAATAGGCAAGGCAATGATCGAATGGACCTAAAAAAGTGTATTATGACGCTAGGTCTTTCTTCCATAGGTTAGTGGACAGCCTGTCATGAGTACAACAAATTTTTCAGTTTTACAACCCCTCAGCCACCCCAATTTCACCCCCACCCAAAAAAGGTAGAAAATGATCAGGAACCCCTAAAACGCCTAAAAACAAAGTTTGAGGAATATTTGAAATTTAGTTAATATTTTTTGCTACTTACTCCGCCGCCCATGCATCGAGTTTCAACATTACCTACTACGATGTCACTACGATCATATCGCTGCCCAAATTTCATCACAATCCATGCAGCGGTTACTGAGATTACGAGGCTATAAATACGCCAACAGACAAACAGGCAGGCAGACCGAAGACAGACCCACGAAAATGAGTGACGGATTTTCGTTACGTAGACATCATAAAACGTCCAAAAATCATATTATCCCAAAACCGAAACTTTTCGCGATCACAATACTCCCCTTCCCCCACCTTCGGTGTGGGAAGTAAAAGTAAAATGGAAAATTCCTTTTTTTTCATTCATTGTGTAGGCGTCCATAATTAGCAAAATATCTTATAGCATTGCCCGATACCGATCCATCGCGCTCTACCAGCGCATTGGTGCAACCAAATGTGCTGGAAGATAAAATGTTTAGTGACGTCTCGACCACTTTTGTGATTTTCATCAAAATACAAAATATCTGACAAAAAACTGATTAGGAATAAATCATTATTTGATCTGTTCTTATTTAGCTCAAGCGTCCTTTGTCGAAAGTATTCTGGAAGTCATGAGATTGATTAGTTAAGAACCATAACAATTTTTCACACTTATATGCACTCTAACTATTTATGCATGTTAGTCGTAACACATATTCGTACATATACTAAAATTAGAATACAATTCCTATTTTCAATGGCAGCATGGCAATAAAGACGCATATAAAACCACGTGGAAACTCGTTGAAATGTTGATGCCAAACACAATAAAACTGTTGTTTCGTTTATGATTCAAGAATAAAATAAAAACAATTTTGAGGAAGTCGTACAATTGTTTCAGCTGATCTTATTTGACGCCTGAGTAGTTGGTATGAAGTGGCGACTATATAATGCTCTCCAAACCTTACCTGTTACATCTATTTCTTTAATTTCAAACATCATGGAGATACAATTTATTATGAAAAGAAAACATTTTATGGGTGTTAGGTAAGCTTAAGGTAATACACAAGAATCATGTGATCATGGCATACAAGCTCAGTAGGCTAAACTAAACTAAAAGCTATACCTAGATAAATGATTCGCGTAGATTACGCGTCCTTTTCTAACTTATAGTGCTTCGATCTTGAAAGGCACTGTTCACAACAACAACAAGTATAGTTATATTAGGTTCCTAAAAAACTGTTTTGACATTTAGCTAACTTATCGATCGGTGTTGAAAGAATGTGTTTATCGACGAGAAATATATGGTCAATCTTTATTCAAACCTGTATTCTACAGTTTTGTAATAAAATCTGTAAATTTTTAAACGGTTCCTTTCATATTTTAGCAGGCAAGGTCCTACTGGTAAAATAATGGAATGAGTGGAAAATGTTTAAGCTAATCATGCTCCTCGACACTATAGATAACATGAATGCAATATTATGTGGTAAGGCATTTTTAAATAGGTAACAAGTACTAAATGTCGCTTACATAAGCTAATCTTGCAACGTAATACATGATTCGAGGATGCACTTATAGAAAAAATTTAAAAGCGCAATTTGCGCATTCATGGATGAGTGATCTATTGTGCTGCAATGAATAAATGCCGTTTCCGTGATAAAACTTATCTCAGTTCAATTGTACTAGAAGCTTGATGAGGTACGAATACTTATTAGTGTCAACAATGTAAGGCCTCACTTAAAATGTTTCCTTATGAAGTTTAGGTTCTAGCAAACAAATTCATATCATGTATATATTTGAAAAGAATATACCAGGTACTATTTTTTTCGTTTCAAAGCATCAGAGATTATTCGATGGCCCAAAAGATCATTTAGACGCTTTGTATCTAAGAATCTGGATTATTTATTTGCTATTTCAAATTTCGTTAAATTTGGGACCCAATGATCGGCTTTTGAAATTTAAAGTGCAACACTATTGCATGCATGTTTAGTCGGTGCGGTGCGCAAAGCCATGGCCTTCAATAAGTTTCATAATCGCTGCGATATTCAATTTTTTCTGTCACCTGCTTATACCAAAAATAGTGATTTGCGCCTAAACAGTTCGTTTAATGTTCCATTATATATACAGGGTGAGTTTTTAGTACCGGCTCGGTCGATAACGCCACTACTGTATAAGATAGCGAAAAAAATTGTTTATAAAAATTGTAGCCACGGATATGCTCCTTGCTCAGAAAATATTTTGATTTATACAGGGTGATCCGTAACTACGTGGTGATGCAAACATGCATTTTTTTTAAATGATATATTATTCCATATTCAAATTCTACTAATGATTTATGTTCTTCTAATATCAGGTATTGTTACATTATACAGGGTATTTCAAAAGTTATGGCCATTTTTGTATCCAAATCACGGTCAAATGAACGTACTGTATATCAAAAAGTAATGAATCAAAAATATTTTTTTTTACATGAGAAGATTAGAAATATCCTCTAGTTTTAAAATACGCTACAAAAAGATCCCGCGACGCATATTCGTATACAGGGTGATGTAGAATGCAAAATCTCGATTTTCTCTCTTTTTTTAAATGTAACCCCCAATATTTTATTATACCAAAGAATCGCTTTTAATATGCTCTTTCATCTTTGTATAGCACTTATTATGGCTGCATTCATTAGTTTCTGAGATATTTCGATTTTTCTACAAATTTTAAATATACCTTCTATTTGTTTAATAAAATTTATTTATTTTGAGAAAATACTACCAAATTTTGTTTTTGCTTGACAAACAACTAAAATATAAGGCCATAATAATATTTGATCAAGTCTAAACACTGAACTAACGAGATAATATAGGTCAAGTGTTCTGAGGAAACGATTTTATAAACGTCATGCATAATTATCAAGCAGATGTATCAGGTAGGCTATGAAATATGAAACGACACAGTCCAAATAAAACGCTTCTTCAATCTTTCAAACGCATTAGTTTTAGAGTGCCTCCGTTCTGGATATTGCTATTCATAGTTGATATATTCTAGAGGCAAGTAGACAATTTCTCAAAGATTCTCCTAAATACCCTCAATGGAAAAATTAATGTTCAAAGCTGGTTTTTCACACAGTACGGAATTATTGAGTAGGTTATGAAAACTGTCAATTTTTCAAAGCCTAGCTGATAAAACTACTTGATAATTATGCATGACGCCTACAAAATTGTTTCCTCAGCATACTTGACTTTATTATCTCGATGATTTAGGGTTTTGACTTCATCAAATACTATCAAGACGTTATAATTTAGTTGTTCGTTAAATAAAAAAAAAATCAGATAGTACTTTCTCAAAATAGATAAATTTCAGTACACAAATAGAGGCTATATTTTAAATTTACCGAAAAATCGAAATATCTCGGAAACTGATGGACGCAGGTACAATAAGTGCTATACAAAGATGAAAGAGCATATTAAAAGCAATACTTTGGGATAATAAAATATTGGGGTTACATTTGAAAAAAAAGAGAAAATTTGGATTTTGCATTCTACATCACCCTGTATACGAATATGCGTCTCGGGCTTCTTTTATAGCCGATTTTAAAACTAGAGGATATTTTTAATCTTCCCATGTAAAAAAAATAATTTTTGATTCATTACTTTTTGATATACAGTACGTTCATTTGTCCGCGATTTGGATATAAAGATGGTCATAACTTTTGAAACACCCTGTATAATGTAACAATGTCCTATACTGGAAGAACGGAAATCATTAGTATAATCTGAATATGGAATAATATATAGGGTGTCTCATTTAAAAAAATGCATGTTTGCATCACCACGTAGTTATGGATCACCCTGTATAAATCTAAATATTTTCTGAGCAAGGAGCATATTCGTGGCTACAACTTTTATATACAACTTTTTTCGCCATCTTCTATAGTAGTCAAGTTATCGACCGAGCCGATACTAAAAACTCACCCTGTATACCGGGTGTCCCAGAATTTTCTTGACACGTGATATTTTCGTAACGAAAAACGGTTCAAGCAAGAACTGAGTGATACTTTGGAAGGTATTATAGGATCTATCATACCATGCATTCAAAACATTTTTTTTGTACGTCAACCCCTAAAACTCACCCCCAACTTTTTTTTTTCAAATAGCACCCCATAGGTTTTCCTACATAAATGATATCCCCATTTTATTTAAAATCTTGTGGTACCTTTAATTTTATATGCAAACTTATTTTTTCCGTAAAATCATAAGCATAAGACAAATGTAATGATAATTTGTTTGACGCCTGATATTTTTGTAACAAAAACGGATAAAAAAGAAAAGTAAGTGGGTGTTTCAAGGATAGTGAATGACCTATCATTCCTTGCTTATGAATCATTTTTTTCTAACTTAAACCCCTGGAATCCACCCCTAGCTTGTTCTTTCAAATTTCAATCCAGAATTTTGCCTGGAAAAATGAATTCTTTACTTGAATTGAATTATCGTAGTGCCTTACTTTTTATGCCCCTACTGCAATTTATCGTTAATTTTGGCACCCGTGTGCGGGGCACACCCTGCACACGGGGTTGGCGCGGCCCGATGTAGCCATAAAACTTTTTTACGTTTTTGCACTTAGTTTTGTTGTCACATTTTTTTTATTAGTTGATTCATGATAATAAAAAAAATATTTTCCACACAAGTGTTTTAATTAATTTATGTTTACGATTTCATGGATTAAACGAAAAGAATTAACGATAAATTGCAGTAGGGGCATAAAAAGTAAGGCACTACGATAATTCAAGTAAAGAATTTATTTTTCCAGGCAAAATTGTGGATTGAAATTTGAAAGAACAAGCTAGGGGTGGATTCCAGGGGTTTAAGTAAGAAAAAATGGTTCATAAGCAAGGAATGATCGGTCATTCACTACCCTTGAAAAACCCACTTACTTTTCTTTTTTATCCGTTTCTGTTACAAAAATATCAGGCGTCAAACAAATTATCATTGCATTTGTTTTATGCTTATGATTTTACGGAAAAAGTAAGTTTGCATATAAAATTAAAGGTACCACAAGATTTTAAATAAAATGGGGATATCATTTATGTAGAAAAACCTATGAGGTGCTATTTGAAAAAAAAAGTTGGGGGTGAGTTTTAAGGGTTGACGTACAAAAAAAAATGTTTTGAATGCATGGTATGATCAACCCTATAGTACCTTCAAAAGTACCACTCAGCTCTGTCTTAAACCGTTTTTCGTTACGAAAATATCACGTGTCAAGAAAATTCTGGGACACCCGGTATATCCATGGTACATAAAGTCACTCACACTAAACTCCACCAAGGAACTCAAATATGCAGTAATATATAGGGTGTTCTAAAAAAATGGTTGATATGAACCACCTTGTATAAACTTCAAAATTTAAGCGAAAATATTTTAACTTTATAGCCCTCAAGGCCCCTACAACGATCAGGTGACAGATTTTTGAAATTCGTTTTGGTAAGCCCACAATCCTCTGTCCACTCACTACATGTAGTGAACCAAGATTTAAATATTGTTTCTAAACAGTATAATTTTCTTCACAACTAAGATCTCAATAATATTCCTAAATTTTTAGTAAGACCACGAGGACAATATTTTCCAACAGAGCACCATTTACTGGGATTAAAAAAATCTTCGTTCCCAGGGTTTCCAAGTCTTGGAAAGGACTGCCAGGAGAAGTCTTTATATTGAACCTGCCAGTTTTGCTCTATATAGAACTTGCCTTACATTGACTTCTTCATAGCAGCTTTGGCTTTGCCTTCGTTAATATTCGGCTGTAAAGAACAAATAACTTGCAAATTTTGGAACCTGCAGTAACCATAAGGATTGATTCAAAATAAAAGTATGCTTTTTTCCAAGTACTCCTTTTATTCCAGTCAAATAATTCATCTACGCTTTGCGTTAAGTTTTATCTATGTATATGCCGTAAAATGATATGATAAGAACAAAAAGAGCATGGCTTGTGTGACAAATTGATTTTCACTTTCCTAATGTCTAGTGGGTTGTAGTCGGAGACTGAGAGCTTTATAATGGCTTGCCAAGACGGTGTCTTTAATACGCTGGTGTACCGTAGTAGGATTATGGGGTTAGATCTACCCGATACTCGTAGAGCCTGCCACAGTGCCTGTGGCAGGGTGCCCCCTTATGCATCTCTTGTCGGCGTATGGTGATGCGTTTCCATTCTAGCATGTTGCAACATCATGATGCGCGACATGTTGCGCCAAATTGTTGTGCGCCTTTTCCATTGAAGTCTTACCATCACGTCAGTGGTCTTTTCACCTGAACCCGCGCACCCTTTCCTTCCCGTCAAATATTGCAAAACGCGCAGCAACATGTTTTAGGACGTTTCCATTCCTACAAGTTCCCGGCACATGAGCCCGGATCATGTACGAGTGCCCTAAAATTATTTGAGGAACTCATACGGTATAGATGAGACGCCGGTGCTGCCGTTTCTCAACCTTTTTTGGTACGCAGACCAGTAGATCTGTTAAAAAAAATGCGGACCAGTGATATTTTCTTAACAAAAAATTTTGTAGTAGTATTTATAAACAACTACTACGTAAGTTAGTTGTAATATTTTTATTATCATTTTCCTACAGTAATATTTAAATGTAAAGATATATAATTATACATACAGATAATAATAATAATTAAGTACATAAACCTTTAACAAACATGACACAAAATTATATCAAAATCACTAACTCATGGATGTAGGAACACAACAAAAATATCATTCTTACAATTACCAAAAAATTAAATCAATGGAAACAAACTCTCAAGAAAAATTAGAACAAAAAATCAGAACAAATAATCAAAAACTCATTGCATATCAACATTTTGTTAATGAGAAGATTGCTGCTGCTCTTCTTCAATCAACTTGTCAATTGTTGGTTCCAAATTCGACAAGCTAAGTGGGAGCGGTGAAATGACCAAAAGCCGATTTCTAAATGTATTTTTTATTAGCGTCATAGATGAAAAATCCCGATTCACATAAATATGTAGTTTCGAAGGGGGCTAACATTTTCATTGCTTTCTCGTATAAAGATGGATATTCATTTTTCAATTTGATCCAAAATTTATCTATGGACATTGCTAAAAAACTAGCTTTCAACGTAATATCTGCACTAATCTCAAGATCTTTAACTTACTGTACTGTCATATGTTATAGAAGGGTTTATTATCCACACATTTCCTTCACACGTGGTAAATTAAGTACATTTTTTTCGCGGATAGGGGAAATGTCCGCGGACCGGTAAAATTTTTCCTCCGCCGTCCTCATCGATCACAACAGAAGAGCTTTTGGTACTGGCTGAGGTAAACATCGTCCCTAAGCAGGAGGGGGAGGAAAACAGGGCCAAATATGAGGAGCTGCTCGGACAACTTCGCAGGCTTTGGCCAGACTACACTGTCTGGCCAAAGCCTGGTATTGGCCATTGGATCCCTAGGGGGACCCAGGGATTGCTCACCCCACGGTATGAGCAGTAGTTCCTGGGTAATTGAACAGCAGCCTGCACCGGTACTCTGTAACTTAGAAACGTGTTTCTATGCACTACGTACTATGGGATCGGGTGGCCTCGTACATATGTATGTAAGCGTAGTTAGGCCCGTTGTGGTAGGTACCCGAAACTGCCCGATCATCTTGGTCGTCATGGTGATAGAAACAAGTTTCTATCTCCAAAGTTCCAGAGTACCAGCGCTGGTGTGTTGGAGCCCGAGCTGCATATTTTTTGTTTTAAAATATAATTAATATTATAATAATCGCTCATGAAAATTTACCTTAGTGCAAAAGTTGACATTAAGTTGTCATTGTAATTTCGGTTTTATTTAACAATTCATCAACATTGCGATAGAGGCGCAAGATTGGGACTCAGGTGTTTTTTGTTATTCGAGACGAATATTCCAAATCCTTTCTTACTTCGTATGCAGAGAGCGCCATTTTGCATTAAATGTTTTTTTTTTAATGTTAAAAATTGTGAATTTTCAACCTTTACCTTACATAGAAACATATATGTTATAATACGACAAACCGTTTCACGTATTATTTCACAACAATAATTAGCAAGAGTACAGCTTTTGAAATTCGATAACCAAAAAACTTGCATTGAAGGATGCTATGGCACCCTGTGTAATATTCGGTTTTAAATAAAACGTAAAAATGTTACCTTTAGCAAATTATACCACGGAACTAAAACGCCGTGCTCCTCGTTTCTGGAATACTACCATGTCATATAATAAGGAAAGACGGAGAACGTTCTTTAAGTAAACATGTAAGTGCATGACTTCAACGTGTACTGTAAACATACGGTGCTTTCAAAATAGAAATGACATGCTTGTATAAGTGCATTAGTGATACTTCCATGGCTGCACTCGACAACGCGCGCGACACGCGGGGGTAAGAATAATAAAGCGATCGCTTCTGGTGCGGCGCACAAAAACCTTTACCGACAAAAAAGATATTAGAAATTATAGTGTTCTAAGCGGGGGGCAATTTAGCACGTGCGGACCGCCGATGGCGTGGCATAAGTTGGCGACACATGTCTTGCTACTCAGTTCTTCACGCGCTGGCTGTCTATTTTTGTCCGCAGCACGAGCATTTATTTTTATGGAAATTAGAAGGAAATTGTGAACTAAGTGACAGGTGGTTATGGTGTTTGAATTAAGTAGCAGTTGAATCCAGTTCATCGTCGAATTTCTAAATATACAGGACAATCTTGAATGTATGTGTACAAACGATGGCATTTTGATTGCACTCTTTTTATCTCCTACCATATAAGGTTGAATTTCCACCAGAGATGTGCGAGGATGTGTTAAGAGGAATGTGTTTTTAACGAACCAATAGAATCGCTTGAATAACCTCGCCTCGCTTACACAGCTCCACCAGTGGGTGCTTCCACCGGAGATGTACTACGAATATGAGCGGTGCGAAGATGTGTGGCGGAGCTGTGACACGATGTGCAGATGAGCGTTGCGAGGATGTGTAGCGAGCACTTTCCAGAGTTTTCTTTTTGCTCGCCTGCATCAACAGCACACGTCCCTCGCCCACATTTCTCGCAACGCATTTCTAGCGCGCATCTCTCGAAACACATTAATAGCACACATGCCTCGCCAACATGCCTTATTTTGTACGTACAGAAACTTCGCTCCGCTAATCCGTTTCCACCAGAGCTGTGCTGAGCGAGGCGAGATAATTCAAGCGATTCTGTTGGTTCGTTAAAAACACATTCCTCTTAACATATCCTCGCACATCTTTGGTGGAAACGCAACCTTAGCGGAGAAAAGTTTCTGTACGTACAAAACAAGGCAAGTTGGCAAGGAATGTGTGCTATTAATGTGTTTCGAGAGATGTGCACTAGAAATGTTTTCCAGTTATTATTACGTATTTATATTTAAGAAGGTTCTTGACAGTTTGACCTTCAACTTTTTTTTATTTTATTTTTGAGTGTTACTTATTGTATACTTCATATTGTTACTTTTATTGCCTTGTTTTTTGTCACCCTGAAGTTATGTACTATGTATTCTGTTGTATGCAATTTATTCACTAATTTATGGTTCACATTGTATTGTATTTTGTACTCGACATCATTGCTTTACTATTTTTGTCTCTACGATTACGAAATATACATGAACAGAATTCCAACTTCTTGTAGCGGATACTACAAAAATGTGCGAGAGGTACTTTTGGTCAGGACACTTTGACATAATTTTCTATTTTAACTTAATATAACACACTTTTCGGACATATTTGATGTTTTTATGATGAAAATGGATCCAATTATTTTCTGTAACATGGTCGTTCGTTGATTACAACTTTTATCACTAGTTTTATCAGTAAATTGAATTCAGATACGTACATGCTGTGACTGATAATAGCTGATTTGTAGTGAAGTAGCATACCATTGAATCAAGTGTTAATAACTCAGTACTTCTTCATAATATCTGTTTTGGACTTCCACTGACTATACAATTTTTGAGCACATTTCGATTAATCTAGGTACTATCTTCAATAGTCTTCAGATTAAAAGTAGTTGGATTTCCAATCCTTCGTCATTCGGTAATATACAATAACATATGGGATAGATTTCACTGGTGCATTTCTTTTATCCCAAAAAAATATTAATTGAAGAATTAAATCCGTTTATCTGAGCCCCATAAATAATTTAGCTTGCAATTTATGGCTCTACCTTTGTAGATTTTCGGCAACAACGAAGTAAGGCAGAGGTCTGACAAATGAAAAGACGGATGGACAAGCCAAGCCAAATGAGTAACATTACGTAAAACATTAATATCAGATCTTATCCATACATAGCTTTATAAATTGGTTTTTGGAAAAGCATTCTGAAGAGTTCAGTAGCTTTAAAAAATGTCCAAGTTGCCGACTATTTTATTAGGTATCGTAAAAGATTGGGATTTTAAAACTTATTTATTTTAAAAGCTTTATAATAACACATATTACATAAACTAATTAGCATCATGTTTTATACTGTTTCCAGAGATTTTAATAATCGTAGAATAAAAATAGAAACTCGTTTTGAACCGGAATTACTTTTGCATCAAACCATTCTAATGAATATTTTAATGAGTTGAATAAGTCCTCCTAATAATAAACATTAAAAAACAGTGTACTTCCAAAACAGTCATTGCTAAATCATTGCTGTATTTATAACTAATCATTAAAGATGTACTGTCATATTTTTTCAGAGGCGTGTAGATGACTTTTAATTAAGTCAAAGGTATTACCAGCACAATCGTGGTACGTAGTGACAACATATTAGCTCACATTTATCCCAAAATATGCCTTCTAAAACAGATTGCCTAGTTAATCATAATAAATAATAGTAAAGGATCTATTTTAACGTTTAACAATACGCGTTTTAGTACAGTCGTACTCACATCTGTAGAAAACTATACGGTCTTCTAAGAAAGTTTGTAGAGCTTAAAGAAATCTTTCCGAACATATATTCAAATCTTCAGACGAAACTTGCCATGTCTTATAGAAAATTATGTTGTTTCATGATAATATATTATCACCTTTGATTAAATCCACGGTTAGCTCACGGTAAATGAAAAAATTGGATTGATGGAAACAATCTCAGTGAACCACTGATACGGCGATGTTTGCTCACTCCTACCAAAGATCTACGCCCAACTCTAGAAAAATATGTATACAAAAATATAGTCTCGATAAAATGAATGGGCAGAAAAATGTTTAGACGAATCAAATGCCATTAAAAGAACTTGCTTACGCTTTCCATGCCCTCTCAATTCTACAGTATATCTGTAGAAATTGATACAGCGTCTACTGTTTCAAGAAACACTAGGGATCACACTAATATCAAATACAATTAATGTGTTATTGAAGAAATGCTAATACTCGCAAGTCAAATTCACCTTTTTGTCTAAAAAGCGATATTCGCAATAAAAATGCGTGCACAGCTTGGCAATATCCTCTCTATTACATATCTAATACTTGATGTTTATTTTGACACTAGTTATCTACACCTTCAAAAAACTCTATACGTGTTTAAAAAAAGCATGGCTCGTTTTTATTCAAAAACTATGATAGCTGTTGCAAATGTGGCGAGAGACTAGTTTTGGTTTAGTAAAAATGCACCCTAGAATATGACACTCCCTTTTTACGCAGTCTACCCATCCCACTTTGAACGAATTATAACGAGAACGTAGTACTTATTTTAGAGCAATAATTTCTGTAACCTTATAGAGCGGTTTCTAGCTACAGTTGTAGCAACATGGCTCGCATGGATCGACGAAGGCGAATGCAGGTTCTGGAGCATATAGGAGAATAATTACAAACCGATAAAGTGAGCTTAAAATCCTATCGCCGCATTTAGTGCTTCCACTCACTGCAAACCATCGTAGCCAACAGTTAAATTGGTGCCAAGAACACCGACAATGACATGCGGAGTGGCACCAAACGTCCTTCTCTGACGAATCCAAGTTTTGTGTGGGGGACGAAGACAGGGTAAACGACCTGATCTCCAGTTTCCTGTTGAGACCCATGTATACCGTCCTATTGGTTTGATGGTTTGGGGTGCGATTACATTTAACAGCAAGTCACCTTTACTTGTAATTCATGGCACAATGACCGCCTAACGTTATATGAATGAGATGTTAGAACCAGTTGCCCTTCCATATGTCCGAGCCTTCGAAGAGGGTTTCTTCCAGCGCGTCCTCATATCGCAAGCATGTCGATGACGTTCCTACGGAAAATTGAGGTCAGGGTTCTCCCCTGGCCTCCACGATAACTCGATTTACCGCCAATTGAAAATGCATGGGATTGGGTGGGTCACTGCATTCGCGATTTATCCAATCCTCCGACCACGCTGGATGAACTGAAACGTTCTGTGTGAGAGCTTGGGAGACTGTACCTCACGTTTATTAACACGGAGGACCCATCCATTATTGACCTGTTCTATTTTTTATTTTTTATAAACTTATTATGTCAAATAGGTTCGTTTATTTCGTTATTGTTGTCTTTAGTCACGCCGCATTTTATGATCCGCATGATCACATTTACCGCACGTATGTAAGACAGAATAGCTTTGGCCAAATTTATTCAGGTAATTATATACGAGGAGTATACAACGCGACTGTTGCTGTGCCTTCAAATGTAGAATTTTATAATACACAAAATGAGACGTCAAAGATCTTTAGTGTACTTTACAGAAGTATGCTTTGATTTACCATTTGATGTTGCAGAATTTGTCACAAAAATTGCAGAAATCAACGACTTGATACAAAATCATATTCCACTCAAAAAATTATTCCTGAAGAGTACCAGAAGGTCGCGGCGAGATGGATTTCAAAAGTAATGAAAAAAAAATCGAATCGAGCGAGAATTTGTCAGCAGTGGAAAAGGCAACTGCAACGTAATCTGCAACGTAAATTTGGTTTTATCATTACGACTTTGAATTGAAGTCTCAAAGTATGCAATAGAGGTATAAAGGCAGACCAAATCCTCAGAAAGCCAAAACTGTTAAAAGCGCTGGTAAAGCAATTCTCTGATAAATGTAGAGTTATTTGCGAATACTTAAAACCTAGAGGACATACATCAACTGGAGTAAACTGTTCTGATGTATACTTAGTCTTAGCCTTAAAGGACCCTTAATTAATGGAGCCGGAGCGTACTTTGCAGGATAGTTAATGAAGGTTTTCAAATAAATATGTCACTGTTATTCTATAGCACCAGCGTAAGCCTGCTCGTGGCTTAGTGCCTACATGGAACACAAAACACAAAGGCAAGATTATGTATGTGCGGGGGCGCATAATTCACATGGCTGAGCGACGGACAGCGCTGACGCTCGGACATCGAGCGCAGCAGCTCATGTGCGCTCAGCACTTGGATGAGCGACCTAAGGGAGCACCGGGCGGGGGCCCCCGGTAGGACCGTCCAGGAAGGTCGAACCGTTTTAGCGATGCTGTTCAGGCATCGTCCATCATCTGGGAGTTAGTAAACAATGAGCATTGAAGACTGCCGACCTGACGGCTCGCAGGGAAAGGAAAAAATAGCATCAGTCTCGCCATTTTCTGATACATCGTCGTCGTTTATAATCTTATCAATCTTCAGTTCTCTGCACTTCATTACAAACGAACAGTTTGTTATTGGCAGCCGATTTAATTATTGGAGCTTCAAAACGAAATACGAAAGCTATAGCTGCGCCTATCATATAACACTAACTGCTCATTCTTTAATCTAATATGAAACCATAGAGATGATGAATTTGTGGTTCTTGGGTTTTTAGGCCGGCGTCGCGTTAAGGCTTAACGCTAAACGACGCCGGCATAAAAACCCTTTCGCTTTCGCGGCCATCGTCCAATGAATTTGTGGTTCTTGGGTTTTTATGCCGGCGTCGTTTAGCGTTAAGCCTTAACGCGACGCCGGCCTAAAAAACCCAAGAACCACAAATTCATTGGACGATGGCCGCGAAAGCCTTACACAGTACATAGAGGTGATGTATACTGAGTTTGGCAGTGGTTGAAGCCCTTCTAAGGGTCGGTTTCTCAATGTCCAGTTAGTCAGCCAAGATAATACATCGAGGTCAGGACGTGTTCGAAAAGTGTTCTCTAATATATGCCACTATATCGGTGTTTGAGCAAAATAAGTGAATTTTCTGGGTGTACCTACTGTTCTTTGAACCGTCTGGCTGTGACATTTATTGAAGGTGGGCCTTTTGGTTCGGTAGATGTGGAATTAATGCATGTCGATGTGGATAAATGAGAAATAGTCCGTAAACAGAGTACTCATAAAAACAATTGTTACAAATTCCACTGCCATAGACGTTTAGCATTACACTAGAGTTCTCGTGCAAGATGAATAATGACGAAATATTGAATAAGTTAATCACATCGTTAGAAGCAAGCAATAAGAGGGTCATAGAAGAAGCTAATGAGAGGCAAACTGCAGAAATAAAGGAATTAATCAGGAAGGAGGTGGAAGCTGTCTCTTCTCGATTGCATGAGGAATTGACAAAAAAGTGTACTGCTATAGAAGAACAATACAACTCTTTGAAAAATAAATACGAAAAGCTAGAAAGAGATCTCAAGAAGAATAATATCATTATTTTTGGTCTAAATGTTCCAGATAATGTGCTACTCATAGATTTTATTCTTGAGCGCCTTAATAACTTGTTGGAGCTCAAATTGGTGCCAAGCGATATCAATGATACATATACGATTGGGAAGCAGACAAGTAATAGACCAGTTATTGTGAAGCTGGTATCCTTTCTTAAAAAGCAGGAAATTTTGAAAAATTGTAAAAAATTGAAGGGCACAAGCGTTGCCGTTGGAGTTGAGCTCACCCTGGAAGAACGCCAAGAACAAAAAATTTTGCGACAGCACCTTAAAAAAGCAAGGACGCAAAATCTAAATGCATTCATCAAGAACAGGAGGTTAGTGGTGAATGGGGAGGAATATACCGCACAGCAGCTTGCAGATGATGAAGGAGATACAGACGAGGAGCACGACGAAGAGGAAACAACAACTGTGTCAAAGGACGCGGAATTAGAAAATACAACAATCAATCCTTCAGTAGATCCGCTTGTTCTTGAACGTGGTTCATCTAACTTAGTGAACAAGGAAGTAACTGGAGAAGATAAGCCTAATACGAGCAAGAGGAAGATCAATCACAGTATTGAGTCAGTCAATAAGATTAGAACTAGACTAAACAGCAGTTCAAGCGTTAGTAGGGTAAAGAAATAGTCAGTCATATTAAATAATAGTCAAATTTTTCCATTGTCTGTAGTTTAACTTTAAAATAGGGCATATATTGTTAATATCTCTGTTTTATAATTTCTTTGGATTTTTAGCTATAATTTTACATAAACAAAATAATAGATACCTTCTTCGAAATGCATTTAAATTTAGTCCAGTTAAATGTTAGGTCAGTATTTACTGGATTTGATCATTTAAGCAACTACTTGAATTGCAATGACATTGATATACTCGCACTCAGTGAGACTTGGCTAAATGTCGATATAAGTTCAGACGCTGTCTCCGTAAGATCTTACACTTTACATAGAGCGGACCGCGAAGGAAGAGGAGGTGGATTAGCATTTTACGTTAACGATAATTTAATTAGCAAGTTTCTGTATTCATTATGTACTGAGGCATTGGAACAACTTTGGATCTCGGTGACTTGTGAAGGTAAGACTTATGTATTTTGTGTTTTATATCGTCCTCCTAATGGTAACCTAGTAAATTTTTTTTGAAGAGTTCGAAAATTCAATAATGAATCTGCTACCCTCATGTGACTACCTATTTATAACTGGTGATCTAAATATTAATCTTTTGGTGAATGACAGAAAATCAAGTATGTTACTAGACTTATTCAGCTGTTATGATTTAAAACAATTAGTTACTTCACCGACAAGGGTAACGGCATCTAGCCAAACATTAATTGATATTTTAGCTACAACTCACGAAGGAATGGTGTCTAACATTAATGTGACGGACATTCACGGCATTTCTGATCACCTTGCAGTCACGTGTAAAATTTCGTTCTCTACCCCTACTGCACCCATTAAATTTGTTACCTACCGCGATTTCTCAAAATTTGACATTAATGATTTTCATGCAGATCTTTCAAGTATAAACTGGGATGTTATATATAACTTAGATGATGTAAATGAGATGGTATCATTCCTTAATTCAAATATAATGAGCTTATTCGACCATCATGCCCCATATAGAACTATCCGAGCTACCAAGCCACCTGCTCCTTGGCTAACGTATAATATTAAAGAAATGATTAAGCTAAGGGACAAAGCTTTGATACGATGTAAGCGCAGCAAACTAGCAACACACTATAAATATTACCATGAACTAAGGAATTACGTTACTGCGGCAATAAGAAGGGAGAAAAAAGCTTTTATTGACCATTCGGTTAGATACAAGGACAGCAAACGAATTTGGAATACCCTACGATCTTTAGACATTTTACGCGATAAATCAAACGTATCTTTGCCTCCATCCTTAGCAAGTCCAGACATCCTAAATCGACATTTCACAAATATCCCCCACCCCCATAGATCCGCTTCACATAATACTCTCTTAAAGAAATACGACACTGCTGGTATAGAAAAGTCATTTCAATTTAAAACAGTCAGCTCTATAACCGTACAGAAATATCTGAATAAAATCAAAAGTAATGCCTCTGGTAATGACACAATTAGCCTACGAATGATCAAAATTATCGAGTCACATTTAATAGAACACATAACGCACATTTACAATTTTATTATCACCTCAGGTGACTTTCCTTGTATCTGGAAGAACGCTAAAGTAATCCCATTACCTAAATGCGCTAATCCGTCTGATTACTCAGACTACCGTCCTATAAGTATTTTGCCTTCTTTGTCCAAACCACTAGAAATGATTTTAAATGATCAAATGCAGGAGTTCTCTTTACAAAATAATATCATCTCAGAGGTTCAGTCCGGATTTCGTCCCCACTATAGTACTGCAACTGCATTACTCTCGATTACAGATGATATCTACAGATTTGTTGATGGTGGAAATTTTGCGTGTCTTGTTCTCCTTGACTACAGCAAAGCATTTGACACAATTGACCATGAGCTGTTAATAAAAAAGCTTGAGTTTTTTGGGTTTATGCAATCAGCTACTAGACTCTTAAGAAATTATCTATTTGACCGCAGCCAATTTGTTGTAATAAACGGAGTTAGCTCTACATGTTTACCATTACGGTCTGGAGTACCTCAAGGGTCTATTCTCGGTCCATTGCTATTTGCCTTTTATATTTCTGATCTCAATACTTATCTTAAAACTATGTCAGTACATCACTATGCTGACGATACACAAATGTATGTTTCTTTTCCTTACGACGAATCTGAAACATGTCTCAATAAGGTTAATAAAGATTTAGACATTCTCTGCAATATATCTACTGCCCACAATTTAACTTTGAACGCCTGCAAGTCAAAGGTCATATATTTTGGCAACAATACTTTTAAAAGGAAATTGCTAGAAGAAAAAGCGTTAGTTAAAATTGGCAATGAAGTTATTGAGGTCGTAAATGAATGCAAAAACTTAGGGCTTTGGATGGACTCTGAACTAAGGTTCAAGAAACACGTAAATCATCTATGTGGCACCGCATACTCTGTTCTAAAACAGTTATATCCTAATAGAGGTATCCTTTCGACAGAGCTTAAGTTAAAATTGTGCGAAATGCTTGTTATCTCTAGAGTTTCTTATTGTGATTGTGTTTATGGCCCGGCAATCGTAAATCTGGATTCAGATCGTCTCCAAAAAATTCAAAACTCGTGCTTGAGATTTGCGTACGGGATTCGTAAATATGATCACATAAGTCTTGCCTTCCAGAAGTCAAAGTGGTTAAAACTGGAAGATTTAAGAAGAGTTCACATGCTTACATTAATTCATAAAACTATTATAAAGGGCATTCCGAAATATTTACATAGTAGGTTGAGCAGTTTTAGCTGTAGTTCTACTCGTAATAGGTACACGTTGATAATACCAAAACATCGTACAGCAGTGTTTAAAAGGAGTTTTTCATATAATGCAGCCAAACTTTACAATAACCTCCCTCATGAATACAGAAACTGCTCACTACTCAATTTCAAGAAAAGACTTAAGGCTTTATATTAAACACCCCCGTGCTGTTTTTTTATATTAGAATATTTTTGCCATTCCACCGGTTTTCCTCTCCTTTGGTTCAATTTCGATAGTATCTTGATATATGTGTTCCAAATATTTTTGTTACTATATTTCTTGTGCTCCTCATTTACTTGTATGTATATGTTTCTAGGTATTGTATTACTTGTAGTTATTATTATTAAGTAATAAATAAATTTCTAGGTTGAGTTGAAAAACAGCAAATTGCTGACACTTCGCCTTTTCACCAAAATTTTGTTTTTCGTTTTAGCTGTATCTATTTGTGTAATTTGGTGAATAAAGACCTATTATTATTATTATTATTATTATTATTATTATAAATATTTATCTGGAAGTAAACGGTTATCTGTCAGATAAATTGTTTAAACAATTGAAGGTTGAACTTACGAATTCACGTAAATCCTATCTGACAGTTGTATCCATAGAAACGCCAACTTACAGCTACCTATCTGCCACTTTTAACTGGACATTGAGAAACCGGCCCTAGGTCTGTTTCTTTTTTATTTTTGAATGATTTATAACAAACTAGATATAGATTTGCCGCGGTGATTAGACACCAGCTATAATTTTATATCTTAATGCATAAAACAATAGCACAATGAGGTTGAGGTGAAAAGTTATACTAGTCGTGAGTAGCCTTTATACTGCATTCAATTGTCTAGTGGCAAATATGGTAATGATTACGTATCTATTATGCACAAGGAAATGTAAAACGATTATGTGATTCTAATACGCCTGTATGAATTTTCACCAAATTGTGTCTATAGTATATAATATTAGTGGTGGTAATAGCAATTCATTTACTCTTAAGATACAACATTTGAGAAACAAGAAAACACTAAATAAATATTGAAATTTCCATAGAAGGAATATGCCTGTATCTGGATTGAATGCTCAGCTTATACAAATATATTATACAGTGTGGTCCAAAGAGTGTGCAACAAATGGGATTTTTTTTATTAGCTGCACAATCAAAAATCCAATATTGCCAAAAGTTGGTGCATGTCCGATAACTAATTTAGGTGCACTTAGAATGGTTCCAAGTTCATCAGTATACGGGGTGAATCAAAAAATATAAAAATTGTACAAGAGTAAAGTACCCTTATTATCAAAAATTCAGCAAAATGTTATTAACAAAAGTTGTTTAGAATTAAGAGTTATGCCTAAATATCAAAACTTGGCCTCCTCTGAGAAAAAAATTTTTTTTTGAAAAAAGTGCAATAACTCCCAAAATTTTTTTTTTTAGTAAAACTGTTTGTTACACTAATTGAAATTGAATTAATTTTGTATAACTTTATTTAAGTTCAAGCATTTTTGTGAAATTTACCTGAGGTTAAAATTTTTTTGGGAATCACAAGCTAAGGATATTAAATATGGCTTTATAATTGCGGAAAAAATCTTTTTACTAAGGCAAGAGGTTGCTTATAATTACATGCATATCAGAATAACTCTCAATAAAACCGCAAACCTTTTATTAATTTTTTATTTCTAAACATGTAGGTATTTAAATTAATCCACAAACATGAAATCTTACTAAAAAAATCATGGATACCCATGAAGGAAACAAAGCGTGGAAACAAAGTGAACTGTGTGTATTAATACATAATTATAATAAATGGACATGTCATAACCGTATTTTACCATAAGTGAAAAATTGAAAGCTAAAATGAAAAAATATGTAAAAAGTAGAAACAAAAGAAAAACATAGTTAAGAAACATAAAATAATTATCGGCGCGTCTCGGTATGTCCACCTTCTCGTTCAATGCACTTAATTGTCCGGTTATAAAATTCGCTAAGAGTAGATCGTAAAACATTTCCCGGTATATTCCGGCAATGTACTCGTATTGAGTTTTCAAGCTCCTCGAGATTGTTAAAGGGTCTATCCTTATACACTTTTTGTTTTAGATAGCCCCATAAGAAAAAATCTAATGGGGTAAGGTCCGGTGAACAAGGAGGCCACCGAGGATTAGTACTTCGTCCTAACCATTTATTTCCAAATTCCCCATTTAACCATTCAGTAATGATTATGGCTGAATGGGCCGGACATCCATCATGAATAAACCACAACTGATTCCGATCTTGCAAATTTAAATTGTCCAAAAAGTCAGTTAGTTCGTTTTCTAAAAACTGTAAATAAGTGTTACCAGTTAGGTTTTCGCGGAAAAAAGGTCCAATTAATTAATTGTTCATTATGCCGCACCACACATTTGTTTTCTGATAATACTGGTTTTTATTAGCAATAACGAAATTTGGATTTTCATCCGACCACCATCGACAATTTTGGGACGAAACAACCCCATTTGTTCCAAAGGTGGATTCATTCCCAAAAAGAATGTGCCTGTGGAAGTCTTGCTGACCTTCTATTTCGCCTTGAATCCACATGCAAAAATCGAACCGCAAATCATAATCTCGTTCTTGGAGAGTACAGATGAACATAGGCTTGTAAGCATGATATTTATTTTTCTTGAGTATTCTCTTCACGCTGGTTTTCTTCAAACCCGTATAGGCGGAAATCTCTTGGGTGGATCGTCGTGGATTTTCGACAACTGCTTGAAGTACCTCCAATTGATTTTCTTCAGTACATACGGTTTTAACATGTTCATGTTTATAATTGTAGTTTAGAGACCCAGTTTCTTTAAACTTAACCAAAATTCGGCTTACTGTTGAATAATGAACCTGTTTATCTGGATGCCGTTCATTGAAAATATCTGCTGCTTCTCGAACTGTTTTGTAGTTGTCACCACATATTAAAACCAATTCCGCCCTCTCGGGTAACGTTAACTGTTTGGGAGGAAGCATTTTAGGTACGGAAAAAGGCAATAACCGAGCAATAATTTTACAATATTGTAAGAAAGTGAGACTAATGTCATCAAACTGTCATCATGTTTGCTTAAAACCCACATTTGTTTTTTTTACATGGGTATCCATGATTTTTTTTGCAAGAGTTCATGTTTGTGGATTAATTTAAATACATGTTTAGAAATAAAAAATTAATAAAAGGTTTGCGGTTTTATTGAGAGTTATTCTGATATGCATGTAATTATAAGCAACCTCTTGCCTTAGTAAAAAGATTTTTTCCGAAATTATAAAGCCATATTTAATATCCTTGCAACAAACATTTAGCTTGTGATTCCCAAAAAAATTTTAACCTCAGGTAAATTTCACAAAAATGCCTGAATTTAAACAAAGTTCTACAAAATTAATTAAATTTCAATTAGTGTATCAGTTTTACTAAAAAAAAAATTTTGGGAGAGTTACTGCACTTTTTTCAAAAAAATTTTTTTTTCTCAGAGGAGGCCAAGTTTTGGTATTTAGGCATAACTCTTGATTCTAAACAACTTTTGTTAATAACATTTTGCTGAATTTTTGAAAATAAGGGTACTTTACTCTTGTACAATTTTTATATTTTTTGATTCATCCCGTATACTGATGAACTTGGAACCATTCTAAGTGCACCTAAATTAGTTATCGGACATGCACCAACTTTTGGCAATATTGGATTTTTGATTGTGCAGCTAATAAAAAAAAATCCCATTTGTTGCACACTCTTTGGACCACACTGTATATACAGGGTGGTCCAATAATCGCGCGTTTGCATAAAACAATAGCACAATGAGGTTGAGGTGAAAAGTTATACTAGTCGTGAGTAGCCTTTATACTGCATTCAATTGTCTAGTGGCAAATATGGTAATGATTACGTATCTATTATGCACAAGGAAATGTAGAAAGATTATGTGATTCTAATACGCCTGTATGAATTATCACCAAATTGTGTCGTATTGTGTAGTATATAATATTAGTGATAGTAATAGCAATTTATTTACTCTTAAGATACAACATTTGAAAAAAAGAAAACACTAAATAAATATTGAAATTTCCATAGGAATATGCTTGTATCTCGATTGAACACCCAGCTTATACAAAAATATTATAATATAAATATACACATATACATACATATGCCAGAACACGTAATTTTTCAATCAGATGAATACGTAGAACTTTTAAAAAGGATTAAACATTAATGATTCTGTGCATCTTCAATGAGTTAATGGATTTCTCTTCTTGTTAAAGAGGCTATCCATTCTCGATGAGATTTTTTAAATCGGTTTGTAAATAAATTTTTGATATCGAAAAGTAGATCAGAAATCGATATAATTTTGGTGCTAAATAGAGATATGACCGCTGCATGACTGATTTATTTGGTTTGGGAATGACTGTGGCACCTAGCTTGTATCTAATGTTGTGGTTGTGGATAATTTTTTTATGCTGATTTGAATGTCATAGATTCGTATCCCTTTATATAAATAACTGGTTGGGTACATTTCCATTTTGTTAAATATAGATTTTAGGATAGCTTTCTGAAGTATATCCAAATCATGCATGTATGTTTTACAAGGAGCACCCGAAGCCAATACACCATAAATAAGTGTATAATAAGTAGTTCGAAGGTATTTGTTCTGTTAGTATACGGTCAAACGCAAGTGATGATCTAAGTAAATATCTAAATATTTTATATTGCTTTGTTTCTGAATATGTATGCTTTTGTTATTTATAATAAATGATATATCTATGTAACTTGGTAAATGGATGTAATAAGATGTGAATGGTAGAAAAATTTTTTTTAAGAAATTTGTTGTCAACTTTTTTGTACTAAACCACTAATTAATTTTCCAGAAATCATTTTCAATAATATTCATCCAGCCTTTACTGGTATATAAGACTGCAGTGTCATCAGCAAATCTAACTATGTTTCCAGTACATTTTTCCTCAAATAGACCTTTTAAATATATACTGAATAGAAGTGAACCCAAAACTGTCCCTTGTGGGACACCACAACTTACCAGCATTTCATTGCTGAATATTTCCGATATTTTAACAGATTGTGGTCTATTAGATAGATAATTTTCCATTAAAGTGCACATCTTTCCAAACGGTGACAAAAATTAGCTACGGCTACTATGATAATATATTACAAATACCTTAATGCCAATTTAGAAATCAAAAGTAGCTCTTTATGAAGCTTATGATAAGCACCAGCAGAAACGGAATTAGCTGCAACGGATAACAAAATATTGCAAAATGCGCAAGAAGTGTATTGTTAGTTATCGCATCTACCATGTTTTACCTCAGAGAAGCTGCTCTGATCCATGGAACTTCCAGGATTTATGGGAGGCTTTACACAAAAGGTATTTTTAGGAAGCTCTCATTCAAGTTTTTTCGAGGAAAATTATTTGAGGTATAGTTATGGTCATATCTAATCCTAAAAAAGAGTATGAGAAGTTACAGATTCTTATGACCCTGAGATTCCTTCGAAGATCTCGTAACAAAATCTTGAACGGTTTTGGTGAAATACATGCATTTATATTGTTAACCCTATACCCGCGTGAGTGGGTGTGGGATTAGCCTAATGCAGTGTAATAGTAGTCGTTAAAAATGTTATCAAAGTCTATGTATAAACAATCATTATAGCACCCATACCTGTTATCCGATAGATGTCCTGAGATATTTGGTTCCTTTCTCAACTTAGCAGACTGTTTTCGGTGGATCGAAACTAAAATATATATTTCTATTAATAGCATTATTTAAACGTAAGTAGTCCGTACTACTTTTGAATGTTTCTTTTGAAACCGTTTTTGATTGATCTTTATACATCTGTTGCATCTCTAAAACCTGGCTTATCTTTTGAACGATTTGATCGATTTAATTTAGGTAGTCATGGCGGGTAACATCAGCATTATACATTTTTTATACACACATGCACTGTTCCTCTTTGAGCAAGGACGTCTATTATTCAATTTTATTCAGAAAGGATGCTTTACTATAGGCGTTATTAGGATGCTTAGCTCTTAAAAATATAATATTAGCCCCCTTAAAAATAGTTGTAGTATATAATATACAATATACAATAAATAAATTAGCCGAACACCCCTCCCTGACCTCCGCATATACGCGCCTGCCCTTCTAGACCTCTTAGACTTTCTTTTCATATTGGTTTGTTTAAGATGAATGCAATAGCCTTTGGTTTATTCCAGTACTGAAGAACTCAAAGCCGATTATCTTTAGGGAAAACTTCCTAATTACCCAAGGAAACTTAAAAATACAGCTCCCGCTGAATTAAGATCAGTTTATAATAAATCGTTTCACGTGTTTGTGAGGTGCCATCAGCACCTATACTGTTACTTTGGCAACAGATATTCATTTTATCAGTATATAACCAGAGCATCGCCAAAATTAACTTCTTGGTGCGCGAAATCGCTTCTAGGCGAACAGCTTGACGGATGACTTGTCCCGATTTTTTAGATATGGACTTTGTGAAAAACGTAACTTATGATATACACATTTCCTTCAGTCCGTAACTACTTCACACAATTAGGTCAGATTTTTGGTTAGCATAATCAACAGGCACACCTTTATCTAGCACGCAGAGCGGCCTTGTTGATTAGAATTAAATTGCTTATCACATTTCCAGTATCTATAATACAGGTATTATTCTGATCATGCTAAAAATGCGTTTGTGTTGTAACATCCTACTTGTTTATTTCAATTGCATTAGAGATAAAATTTACACGTGGGCATTTTTCTAAAATCTGGTTATGATATTTCGGTTGCATTCTCTATCTGTTATCTATAGCTTGACTGCAGTTATTTTGTCACTATTTTGGTGCTATGTGTCGCTATATTTATATACTAACGATCAGATCGAACCGCACTGTGAGTTATTTCTGTTAGAAATCTTTCTAATCTCTGGCATCTGTAGGTACGTCCCATCTTAACCCTAAATATATAAATTGATTTTGATTCACTTTTTTGTTCATAAGGTGCTAAGACTCAACGCAATGCAAAATCTGGCACACAATGAATATATTTTTAACAGTCCTACGGAATAGTAATGCCGATGCCATTGGGAGTTGTTTCAGGAGCCTTTTTATATTAAGATAAATGATTCGTTCTAAAATCCTGAACAACTGTGGTATAATATTCATATAATAAGATTTATATTTGAGTTCCTTAATTAGGAATCTATTACATATAAGAGGACAGAATTTTCTCAGCTGGTTAGATTAGTAATTGCCGATCTATCCTCTATCCCGAAAACTAAACAGAAGGTTAGATTATGCATAGGAGGCATTTAGAATACTCCATATAATAATTTTTGGAATAATACACAGCGCACTCCATTTGAAATAACGATCTAATATTGCTAAGCACTGCCAATAGATAGCATATATTGTTCATAAGAGTTGTTGGACTATTTTTTAATTGATAATACAGGAAAAACATACGGGATACGGGGTTTTAGCCGAAAATAGCCATCACAGAGAAGCGACACAGCAGGGACCGATTTTCATAACGCATGCGCGGGGTTATTGTGGACAAATGCCAAACCGTCAAACTCCACGTGCGGCCGCCCAATATCAGCTGATCAAGACGTTTGAGGTTATGGTCGTGGAATTGCTCTATATTGTGGATGCGTGTCAGTTCAAGCCGATCCAATGTCACCAAATAATGACCCGCCGAAAATCAAAGGTGCCGACAGGTTCTGTTACTTCTGTATGGTGGCTATTCTCGGGTTTTAGTTTGGCTTCTTGTTACCGCAATTGATGGTTTCAACGGCATGCAGATATCTGAGTGGTTTGAGCACTAGATGGAGGATTAGAGATACTTATTCACAGCTTATGCATATACACTAATCTTGGTATACATTTTTTATTGTAGTAGAGTTGTTAAAACGGCGCGTGGCAGTATTGCTTTTGCTCAGCTGCTGTTTCTTTACCCAATGACTACTCCTCACATCGTGAGGTGAGCAATCACTGGGTCTGTGAATCGTGCGTCCTAAGCAGAGAGCAGCGTATCCCTCATACCACCTGGAAATCAAATAGTCATTACTATTATAGCCGTCTTACTGTGTAGTCCGGCAAGGACCTGCGACTGCGAAGTTGGATAAAATAACGTTTTAACTGAAACTATGCACTTCCGGTAATAGAAATGAAACTGAGATTGAAGACAACTAATGAGGAACAGTTTTGCTGTTAGACGCCCGATATATGGGTCATTCTCATCAAATAAAATACTAGAGAGACTCTGCGAGCTCATCCTTACCAGGTCGAGGTCCCTACTCCCCGAACCAGTCTCCTCCAGCAGTCCTTCTATTGGAGAACTTCGACGCTGTCGAATGAGTTGCCGGAGAATTTGTTTCCCGACGGTTACAACCTGCAGCGTTTCAAATCTAACGTGCACCGCACTTATCCTCTCGCAGCGCTCCTACAGCGCCATAGGCTTTCAGCCTTTGCGGGAGGCTCACCATAAAAAAATTCAGAATGTTATGGTGAGCGAATTATAAAAAAATATTTTTTTATGTTATACTTTTTAGACAGTTGATTTGACTTGATGCGATTCATAGGATCTCAAAAGTCGTCGAGGTCCAAAATGATTTTTTTAGAAAATACTGCAACACGGAATCTACGCATACACTCTTTCCATATTTGAACTTCCGTTTGTTTTGTTTATCATTATCTGCTTTCATCTGTAACTCACCCATCGTATCTGCAGGCGATAGTATTTATTCATTCCGTTAAGCAGTCTCTCCCTCAGTTGCCTTGAAAATTAACGAAAGTTTGAATTTTTTCGTTCGAGGACAATTCTGACTAAACCAAAATATTTCACATAACTTCAAATGAGTTGCTAGAGAGTCCCAATTATCTTTTATAAATTATAAATTATGTCTATTCGTAATCATCGTAATCGTAATAATAATCATTTTGATTGGACCATTTGCACAGGTTAGGGGAAGAGAGTAGTATTATTTACAGATATAGTCCTATTTACATTTTCTAGATGAATTTGTAATAATTGTCTTCCGAACACAGTAAAATTGCAAGAAATCATCCACATAGATGCCGTCTTAATCTAGTATTGCTCCACCAGTTGGCGCTACGGTTATAATTGAATTTTATAAATTTATTAAATGCGTTAATGACGAGAGACAATCCATTTTTGATACCCAGAAAACCTAATTGCAAATTTTATCAATGATATAGCCAACATTAAACAACAATTCAACATCAGGTGTATCACATAAGTTAGTTCAAAAAGGAACAACAAATACAACAAACAAATGCATTTCAAAAATTCAGTTATTTTATGGAATTGGAAATAATGACAATATAATCCTTGTATAAACCTTGTATATAAAAGCGTCACTTGTGTAAATGAATACTATAAAACATATATTTCCAGAGTTGATGTGATTACAGATTCTGGTTATAATGTCCGCAACAATTTCAATATTGTCATGCCAGCTCACAAACTTGCATCGGTTTTCAAGGGAGCTTCAGTCATGCCCGTCATGTTATTCAGTCATTTAAACCTTCTGAGATAAAACGTATTGCATTTGTTTCGGTTTTTAACTCAAAGTTTGCGAATTAATGCTAACTTATAATTTTTTTCACTACTTCTTTGATGTAGCTTGACTTTTTCCTATGCTTGTTTGTACGTGTCAAATTAAAATTATTAATTAACCTTTTCTTTTTGTTGCAGGTAACTATGCTTACGAATACGTAAGTAGGTTTTTCATTATTTTAACAAGGGTGGTGACCAAAAAGCTGGTTTTGGTGACGGACCAATTTGAAAAGGGCGGCCTCACATTAACCATTTCGCGATCTAATTAAGAACATTTTAACTATTTAGCTATTGAGAATAAACATATAATTTCAACATATTATAACCTAAGTCGGTGCCAGAAATCGTCCCTTAAAGTTTTTGGGATCTGTCCTGGGATACGGTGTATAAGGCGCCATGAGTAGCGAAGTAGCAGTTGTTGAGAAGTTATCGAGACTGTCGAGATTTTGTATTGAGTTGTAAAGTAAAAGGGTGCTCGTCTGCTCTATACATTGGAGTAGAACCCGCCCTGGGGGTGCCTAAAAGCACAATCAGACACCAGGTCGGAGATTGGATGAAACATCAGCACAAGGAGCAGTGGAACTTGTTGCCAGAATGTGTCCATGGGAAAACATTCATTAAAGCTCCACGCAAGAAAACAGCTGAAACACTGCTCTCTTTGAGTAAGAATCAGCTCCGAATAACGACGGGTCTCCTTACAAGGACATTGTGGCCTGAAGGAACACCTGAATACGATGGGACTCTACAATGGAGACCTCAACTGCAGACTGTGTGGCAGAGGAACTGAGTCAGCCCTACATGTGCTCTGTGAGTGTGAAGCACTAGATCACAAGAGACAACAGCTCTTTGGGAAGACCAAACTAGAACCAATGGAGTACAGCTCAGCACCAGGACCAGTAGGTAAATTGCATAAACTTATGAGGGATCCAGATTGCTGGAGTGGATACTGTAAATGAGAGGAGCATTCATACAATAGGCCTTAAGGCTTAAGTATTGAAGGGGACAGCAAGGTCGGACGGCTCCTGGAAAAAAAAGTAAAAGGGTGAAAGTTACGTCCAGTTTGATTCGTTGGAGAGAAGAAGCGGTCATCGTGCAGTATGTTACTAAGTTAAAAATTCACAATTTGTTATCTTACTGCCCTGGTTGATATTTAAAAGCAGCTATTCGAGCTAATATCCGCTAGGTAAATAAAGGCCCTTTATTATTATTATTTTACTAGATAAGCTAGATGACATGGTTTTTCGTGATATACATGCATCCAAAAAATATATTACCTCAAATTCTAAATATATATTGGGTATATCAATTTGATTACAATGTTTGTTACGGATCTTATGGACCCTTTGTAGTTTATAGAGTAGACGACACTTATAGGATAGAGAGAACTTAGAGCCGGTTCAATTATTTTAGTAATGGTAATGTCACTCGCTGATTATAAAAGACACGTATCTGGAGTACATTACCTTTACCTTTACTAGTATGATATGAACAAGAAAACAAAACGGCAGTTTAACATAATAAATCGTCCTTCACCCTACCTGATGTGAAACAAAGGCTTTATACTTATGTGGAATACACATATATGATTATTTCTAAAAATACTTGCAAAAGAAGAGTTGTTTTGATAATTGACATACGTGGACTTATGTATATATAAGAGCGAATGGGAAATTGCACAGGATGCGAATTTGAATTTCAAATTGGCGGATTCCGGGAAACGAGAGTTTCTATATAATTTAATAACTGTCTTGCCAGTCTCGTTTTTCCCTTTTGCTTCACCAAGTCGGATCTATCAAGCCGATTGGCCTTCTGTTTTCAGTACGAGTACCATAAAGATATTCAATTAAGAGAGAAAGTTTGTGAGTCATTTATTATTAGACTCACATAATATTGTTTTAGGTAACATTTGTAAACAGTTATTCTCATTCATTAAATCAAATATCATGCTCTGACATAACTTGTTGATAAACGTGCGGGTGTATTATATCTAAATGTATTGATTGGTTATTCCTCTGGGAAATGTCAGCCGTACAATTGTGTTAGTAGGAGTGACTAAAATATGCAAGAGCAAGAAACTTGAGCTGCTACCTCTCGAATAAATCTAAGCAAAAAATATTTTTTTCAAAAGATGCACATGCACATGCTATGACACCTAGCACAAAAACACATTCTGCTAACAGTAATTGTATAGATTTGTATAAAATAGCAGTATTTTCAGCAATATAAAGGAAAAGTATCTGGATACTAAGCCAACGAACTTGTAGTTTCCAAGTTTAAAGTTTATAGAATTGTGAAGTATGTATCAAAAAATTTACACATGTAGTCTTCAAAGACAATGTTTAGATAGGGATATAATATAGGAAGCATACATATAGCCATTTCTTTAAGGCAATAGAGTTTTTTTATGAATATAAAAAGTTTGCATTCTAAAAAAGCACAATACCATAATCTCCAATAATCAATGTAGGTATTTAAGAATACTTAATGCGAGCATTGATGCGATGAGGGATAAATGTGGCAATGGCGAGTTTTGTAACATGAAGCTCAATAGAAAGATTTATACTTAAACTAGTGAAGAAAATTGTGCTTTGAGCATTGTTGCTAATATCGTTTGCGTTGAAATTTGTACTAGGTACTTACCCGTACTTTGATGTAACCAGAATATGCATAGTGATAGACCGACCGCGAATGTCTGACCCAGTTTCAAGTAGAAAAGTTCGTATAGGCGAGTGTCATAAAGAGTCCGATTTTCAAGATACAGGGTGTCAAAGTTTGGAAAAAAATTGATGAAAAAATCGATTTTTTATTAATAGCTTAAAGATCATTTAGCCAATTTTGTTGTAATTTCGTAGTGTTGTTCACTGCAATAAGACTATAAGTCAGCACAGATTAGAAGATAATAATCATTTCCGGTGGCGTCTCGGGGGGCATTCCCACAATTAGTATTAGCAAAACTGTACGCCGCCGACCTTAGAAAAGATGGAATGTATATTGTCTTTTAGATTAAACAGATGAAACTACAACATTTTGTCTCGATGCCGCCCCGTAACTTACTTTGTTTATGAGGAAAGAAACGAAAATCCGTTTTGGCCTGCCGAAAAAGAATCCCGAAAAAATATTATAGCAAAACAAGTTACCATTGCTTTTCTCATGATATTTACTTAATAGGCCATTTTTCCATCAAATAGATGAAAAATAATAACAGTCTAACACAAAAAATGTTGCAAGTAGCCCCCTCACGCTTCTTTGCAGGATGCATAGGCCATTTCCAACATTTTTTGTGAATACAAGTACTATTATATCAAGTTGTTATTACTTTTCAATTGATACTTTAAAAAAATTCCTACTAAGTAAACATCATGCGAAGAACATACAAAGTTAACTTGTATTGTTTTAACTTTTTTCCGACAGGCTAAGAGGTTTTTTAATTTTTTTCTTCGAAAACTAAGTGGGATACGAAGAGACGCCAGAAGACCAAAAAAAAAAAAATGTGTTTTTACCTTTTTAATCTGAAGTACAACATAAAACTTTTTTCAGGTCAGTGCCGTACATATATTTGCTAATATTAATTGTGTGACTGCCCCCCGAGATGCCACTGTAAATGACAATTATCTTCTAATCATTGGTGACTTAGCGCCTTATTGCAGTTGTCAGCAGTAACAAATCACAACTCAATCGGGTCAATCATCTTTAATATATTCATAAAAAATCAATTTTTTCAAAACTTGAAAACCAGACTCTTTATGACACATGCTTATATCAACTTTTCTACTGAATATGATCAGAAATTCGCCCTTGGATTTACGGTTAATAACACTCCGTATAATCATTTGCTCTTATTCTTTTATATGAATCTTCAACTACATCACCTTCAAGTAAGACGTATTTAAAATAACAGAGTTTCCAATCACCGATGTAGGTCATTAAAAATACTTTGTCATGTTTCTTGACTATCCCCATGATTTCGTGATCAAAATGGCGGTTCGCTCTATCGAAAATGTGGAAGCTGAAAGATTAGGATGGTATTACTTTGAGAAGCCAGAGCATTTTTCATGACTACTATTTTTCTCATTCTAATTTATGCATCTTCTTGAATACACTTTTTTAACAGTGTATGGCAGTCGTTAAAATAAACAACTTTTTCAAATAACCCTTTTCCGAAATCTGAAAAATAAGCCGTATGCAGAATCAAAAAACTAAAACTGGGATTGTGTATCAAGACTTACCTAGTCTGTTTATGTTTAGTTTGTTGCTTGGATTTTTGTCTTATCGATTGGGCATTGTACCTGTGAGATATTGCAGTAGTCACTTTCTGTTTACTGGTGTAAGGTAAATTTGATATATCCTAAAAGTGGCACATTATTTGTTGATAGCTTTAGGATTTGCCAATTTAAAATTAAGTGCGATAAACTGAAAGTGACTAGTGCACTAATCGACAGGTACAATGCCTGATCGATAAGACAAACATTCGAGCAAAAAGCAGACTAGGTACAGAATCAAAAACAGTGAATCTAGCTTGTGAATCAAGACGTAGCTAGCCTGTTTATGGTTAGTTTTTTGCTTGGAGTTTTGTAATATCAATCGAGCATTGTACCTGTCAATAAGTGTACTAGTCACTTTTAGTTTATCTTAGTTACTTTTGAATTAGTAAATCCTAAAAGTTGTTTGCTAATAATGTGCCACTTTTAGAATTTTTCAATAATTTAAATTTAGCAACGATAAACAGAAAGTGACTACTACATTAAATGACAGGTACAATGCCTAATCGGTAAGACAAAAATCCAAGCAAAAAAGCTAAACATAGACTAGGTGCGTCTTGATACACAAAAGCCCAGATTTGTTTTTTTTTTTTATTCTGTATCCCACTTTTTTCCAAATCTCGGAAGAAGTTATTTTAAAAAGTTGTTTCTTTTAAGGACTTCTATACACAGTTAAAAAAATGAAGTCTGCTGATTGTCTCAGTACTTTGTGGGAATTCCCACACATAACAGTTGCAACCAAATCATCGCCCGCCTGTCGTCAATAAACATCCAACACAAAAACTAGTAAATACTCGTAGTTTCCTAAATCTCTTCGTAGGAACTAAAACGACACAAATCAGCTTCAACTGGACGAAACGAAGCAATCAGGAACTCCCGAGGGAACTCCCAAATTGCTTAAAAACGAAGTTTGAGCTATTTTTATATTTTTAGTTTTTTTATTATTGCTACGCCGCCACTGACACGATTTTTGAAAACCATAGACATTCTTCATCCCTGCCGCGGTAATAATACTGTGTCTAAATTTCATTAAAAATAATGCCATAATTTCTATGTTACTAAATTCAGAACGATCTAAAGCAATACTCGTATGTATACATCAGACAAGTCCCTTGATTTCTGTAATAGCCAAGGCAATGTTCGCATAGACCTAACAAACGTCTATTATGCCGCTAGGTCTTTCTTTCACAGGTCAATGGACAGCCCATTATGAATGGAATAAATTTTTGAATTTTACAACCCCCCACCCCCATGCCACCCCAATTTCACCCCCACCCAAAAAAAGTAAAAAACGATTAGGAACCCCTAAAACACCTAAAAACAAAGTTCGAGCTATTTTTATTCCTTTAGTTTTTTATTATAGCTGCGCCGCCACTGACATGATTTTTCCAAAACATACGCTTTTTCCATCCTCGCCGCGGCAGTAATACTGTGGCAAAATTTCATTAAGATTCATCCGATAATTTTCGCGTTACGCAATACAGTACGATCTAAAACAACACTCGGATGTATACATCACAAATTCTAAGTCCCTTGGTTTCTACTATAAGCAAGGCAATGTTCGGATGGACCTGAAAAAGTGTATTATGCTGCTTTCATTCACAGGTTATTGGACAGCCCATTATGAATACAACAAGTTTTTCAGTTTTACAACCCCCCACCCTCCAACCACCCAAATTCACCCCCACCTAAAAAAGTAGAAAATGATCAGGAACCCCTAAAACGCCTAAAAACGAAGTTGGAGGAATATTTAAAATTTTTAGTTTTTTGCTAATTATTCCACCCCCCGTACAACGATTTCCAAAATTTTCGGAACATTACCTACTACGACATGCAGCGGTTACTGAGATTACGACGTTAGAAAAACGCCAACAGACAGACAGACCGACGGAAATAAGTGACGTGGATTTTCGTTATGAAACCATCATAACACGCCCAAAAAGCGTATTATCTCAAAATCGAAAATTTTCGCGGTCAAAATACTCCCCTCACCTATGGGTGTGGGTAGTAAAAGTATCAACTTAGGAATAACACTGTATATTGAGTTGCTTATCCCTGTACATATAATGGTTCATAAATATCACAGTAGCAAAATGCTGCTAACAAATATATGACAGTCGAAAACTTAACGGAAGTGCTTTGATAAAAACAAACATCAATCAAGTGGTAAGAAGCTGAGAAAAATATCTCTAGCTATAGCGGGCGGACTCAACTAAAAACAAATCAAATAATGAATATCATTACCATCCTTGTTTACGGTTTCGCACGATCACGTCACGACTAGGAATTCGGTTTATTAATAAATCTTACAAATACTCCGATTATAATTTACGACTACAAACAACGACACGTGGATATTCTTTAAGGAGTGATAGAATAGTTTTATAGGTTTACGTATTGGTATCTGCTAGGAAATTGAAATACTATCAAGCTAACAGATAATTATACAAACAGTTGACGAACGACGCTGCTGCATAGATAAGCCGAAACGCGATGTAGCAATTGAACATTTTAATTTTAAGTACTTAGGTCGATAAATCGATGACATAATCAATGCTTGTAAGCTTCCTGCTGATAAGTCATGTGTAATTCCTTACTCGTGGATTATTGGCTCAAGTGATCACTGTACAAAATTTAGTTGTGCTATAAAAGACGCACTTGTATATCCTATGGCATAATTATGACTATTATGAGGGATTCAACCACATCTTTTGTAAAGTCGATACTAGGTACTATACTGTAGCAAGAATTTTTTTATTACTATACATGGTATAGGAAAATTAAATTTCAAAACAGTATTGTTGCTGTGGCGAGAATGGAAAATGCGTATCGTTCTTAGGAATCGTGTCAGTGGTGACGCAGCAATAATAAAAAACTAAAAATATAAAAATAGCTCGAAACTTCATTTGGGGGTTCATGATCGTTACGTTTCATCCAGTTGAAGCTTGCAGAATAAAAACTGTGTCGTCCTAGTTCCTATAGAGATCCAAGAAATTATTTACGAGAGTCTCTGTTTTTTTTTTTTTTTTGAGGACAAGCGGGTAATGATTGGGTTGCAAGGGGATCTCAGACTCTTATACAATGGGAAAATAATTAAACGTGGGAAGTACTGAGTCAATCAACTTGACTCCATTTTTGTAAAGGATACAAAGGTTGCTCGAGGAGTCTGTTATGATGGTGAGCCAGTAAAGTGTGATGAATATTTTAACCCCACAGTCACGGTCTTCACTTAAGTCCATTAAGGTCATTATAAGTATTTTTTCTATTGGAGGAACTGTAGTAGTTTTAGGCAAGTTATTCTCGTGTCAAATATAGAACCTGATGAGATTGGCGCTCATAGGGGGGGGGGGAGGGGGCATCAGCTCATACCTGTACACGTTATTACATGATCATAGCTATTATTTTTTTCTAACCCCCCCCCCCCTCCGACGAATGTCTCTTTTGTTCATCATGTGATGCACCCACCGAAATATACACCCCCCCACTACGAACAATAGTTTGTCGCAATCTTCCATGTCATGAACTTCCCATGGCCCACCCTGTTAAGTAAGCTATAAGCGCCTGTGCCTGATGAAATATGCAACTAAGGAACTAACGCGAAGATCAAGCACATTAACCTTCTGAAAAGTCATGACTCTGTTTCAATGCTTCGCAAATTTATCAAAATTCCGATATATTCATAGTAGATAATAACGGGTATTACGAAATCTTCCGTTCTATCACACAATCTGAGTGGCGGTACACAAATATTTCTAGGAACAATCGTGACGATGTTGAATTATGTTTATATAAATGTGTACACTGTTATGGGTATAATGATAATAAACATCATCACATGATTGTGTTTAAGGTTGAGGCCCTTTGATGATAATTTACTGACTGAGAGGCAAGGTAGTAACTTGATAATGCCACTTACTTTATTGATGCAAATATAGGAAATACTGCAAGCGAAAAAGTAGTAGTATCGCCCTGCGCTACCACACAACGCTGTGTCGTCGACAAACGGGCAACGGGGAGGGAACGTTAAATTTTAGGTTATTTTATCACCAAGAGAACAAAACTGAGAATGATATTGAAAAATAGCGCCTAAGAATAGATCATAGAAACAATCCGAGGTATGTGAATAGAAAGCTGAAATAGTATCAATCCCATTCCATCCACCATTACCGAAGCTAACCGAATCGTCTCTGGTTCTGGAGCATGCGCATACCATGCATCAGTAACAGCTCGACTTCATCCTGCTTGTTAACTGTACGTACTTTATGTGCATTTATCTTGTAAAATTGTCGTGTGGTACCAATATTCTGTATGGTTACATTTGACTATTTTTCACAAAACTGAGCATTCCATGTCACGAACTGGTGCAGCTCTTTCCCTTGCGTGATAAGTAATTAAAAACGTATAACCATCAGAGTATCAGAGAGCAGAAGAAGACTCGCTAAGTTCCATAGCTCAGCTTCTAGAAGCAAAACGGCACTTCTATCGATCGTAGCCAGCGCATTCTATAAATATGTTATCCGATTCACCAGCGGTCCACCGCTTGATCTGAGATCTGAGACTGTTCCCAAAAAAATATACAACATTCTTCTCCATGCCCCATCAGGACGAGAGAGGTGGGGGTTAAACTGCTCGACTCGTATGTTTCTAGCATTTTGTTACCAGTTGACATTATGGAGTCGTGGAGGACCGCGTTTGCACGCACGTCAGTTTTGTCTGAAATAATGAGTCTGTAAAGCGTGAGTTTCGTCGCCACTTCAAAAATCATTCGGATTCCATCTGTTCTTACTCAAAGCACCATATTTTATTGGGTTGAAGCACTTCGCACCTGTGGTGTACTGATCAACAAACAACTACCAGGAGCTCACGAACGGTTGGAAGCTCTGAAAATGTTGAACGCGTTTGATAAGCCTTTCGTCGCAGTCCAAGTCGATCTCCTGGGCAACCTGCTGCTGAAATTCGCTTCAGTGAGCCTTCGTAATGCACAATATAATGAACCTCGCACGTGAGATGGAAGCAATAATCGAGCAAAATGAGAACCCCATTTTGTTCATTAGTGATGAGGCTCACGTTCATCTTATATAGTGACATGAGGGTACCCAACCACCCACTGCCCCATAATGACAACTGGCAACAAAATGCTACAATTAGCAATTTCATGCTTTGTGCCGGACCCCGTAGTTTTCTGAAACAATTTTATTTTTATACTACTATTTCTTTATGCTGTGGAAGGCTTTCGCGGCCATCGTGCAATGAATTTGTGGTTCTTGGTTTTTTAGGCCGGCGTCGTTTAGCGTTAAAGCTTGACGTTTCGCCATCACGAGTGGATGGCGGATCCTAAAGGACCTGAAGACACTACCATATCGCGAAGGGGCGGGGCTACCAATCCTACCTGCTTGGGCCACGTCACCATTAGCAGGTATAAATACAGGTGCAGATCCATCAGCCGTCAGTATTTTGGATGTCGCCGAAGTGAAATAGCTTCTGAAGATGCCATCCACTCGTGGTGGCGAAACGTCAAGCTTTAACGCTAAACGACGCCGGCCTAAAAACCCAAGAACCACAAATTCATTACTATACTGTATTGTATTCTGTATTTTGTATTCTGCAATGCTCTAGGAAAATATAACAATCGCAATCCTTGTTTATTCTATCGGAATATAAAGATACTCTCTATTCAATTCCAAGAAAATTTATTTAAGAGTAGTATATGCAAATTACAATTTAATTGTTTCATCTCACAACATTGCAACTATAAAATTGAGTTGGAACATAATATATAGCTGGAAATTGAAACTAACTTAGCATGAAGTATTAAAACCAAATTTAGGCTAATTATTTCACTTGAAGTTAAAATATATTTCATTCTTTATATTGTAATAGTTTCCTTGTTTTAATATTAATACTATTGTTATACTGTCTACCTTATACCACGTGGTGATATAATCTCGCAGTGTCAAACTATTTTGCGATGTATGTATGGGTATTATATTGAATTAAATGGGAATTTTGACCTCTTTGGTCATCATATACTTCGCGTCTTGCAATTATCAATAATATGTAATATACTTTTCATTAAATTATGAGAAAAATACGCTTAGAATTTCTTCCAAGTATTTCGTGAGGGTTGCTTCATATGAGTCTTCTGTCTCCATAGTGATTACCAATTTTGTCATATCCAGCAGTTGGCAAATAAAGACCTAATTAACCTCGCAATTCGGAAAACGTATACATAAATCTTAAACGCCTTACTGTTGTATTTAGGAAATGTGTTATGCAAACAAAATCTTTGTTTGCTCCTTCTGACCTAGGCCTATACCCAAGAGCTACAGTAATGACTTCTTAGATACTTTCGTTATTTCCATTTTGATGGAAACTTTATAAGAAGTCATGGTATCCTATTACAGTGGCTGCTATTAGTAGGCAAACGCTATCAAATAATTATAAGATTTCCTCCCATATTGAACTCAGTTGTTTATTGGGACGATATCAAATTTGTCAAAACATTTAAGCAAAAAAATAATGAGTATACAAAAAAGATAAGAACTGTTTCAAAATAGGTCTGGAATATTTATTAAATATAGTGACGATAGTGTCTCGAGTCAAGGTTATGATCAATAAAATGATTATTAGGTTCCTCGGTCAACGCTCTTCCTAATTATATGATGTACTTTGTTCTGATTTTATGTTTTTTATATAATCATATCTGCTTCATTAAAAACTGCTTATATCAAGATTGTATCGATAGTGTATTTATTTCATTTCGCTAGTAGTAAAATATCGCATGTTTGTTTTCTGCATTTTTACTTATCGAAACTTGATCTTCCGTAATCTTAAACATCGAAGAACAAACCTCGGATTAGCTGTTTTGTGGCATGAGGGAGCAAGCGTGCGTATAATTTTAAGGGAAGGGGTCATCTTGATAGGCACTTAACTAGCTTGGCTCTCTACAACTCAAGACTAAGTTCAGACCTAAAGCCGAATAGGATGCCATGCTATTCTGTTGTAAACATCATCATCTCTATAGACAATGGAAGTCCGAAACATAGCTTTTGAAATATCTACTTGCCTACAAACTCCAAACAACAAACGCTATCAAATATCAAAGAATATCAAATCATGCTATAAACGTGTCTTTGTGAATTTTAAAGCATTTAACGATCGCACCACATTTTCCTTCCTGATGAGTTTATTTATGACATCCTTAAATGTTCACCGCCAGGAACACATATATGAAGATAGTTTCAGTACTGCGCCTCCCCAGTGATATTAGCTATTATGATCCCGCAGCATATTCATTACAAATGTCATCAAAAGCGTTGAAGGAATTAATTACTAAGGTTACGCTATTAGAAAAATTTCAACAGATAGGCAGACAAACAGCCACGTCAACTGAAATGGTTAATCGATATTTCTGTTTTCATAAAATGTCCAAAAAAAGATTACCACAAAATCGAAAATTTACGCATATATACAATTCTCCGATGGCTTGGAGTAGTAGTAGTAGTAGTAGTAATAGTGATGGGGAGGCGAGGAGGCCAGACATGTCGGCTACCTTTTACTCTTTTCGTCAACCCCACAGAACCAATACTGAAAACCCTCATAGCCTCTTGGAGAACTCTTTTTTTTCGAACTTACCAGACCTCGCGTGAATCTCATTACGTCCAAATAGGCTACTAAGTCGTCGTGCCAAGTGGCTGAACCTTACAGATGCGATACACACAGCGTATCTGCCAAGTAAAACCAAGTTTTGTCTTTTTCCTAACATCTGTAGCATATGGAGGCTTTTACCAATTTTGTCAGTGATAAATGTTTGCCTTGCCGACAATGTCCAATGGAAACCCTCACCAAAAGGTTGAGTGAGTAGGGCGACCAGAAAGCAAATGCTTTTGTTCAAAATCCATAACGTACGGTCCTTATCGGGGCCTGCTATAAACCATTTTGCCTATCATCACTCATCTCTCTTTAACCAAGTTTTTAGTAGTTCTTTGATGGCCCACTAATCCAGAGCAAGGTTGACCTGGCAAATTCCTATCTTGGGTTGAGGGTCGGTGTAGGAGCTTTTAGCTCCTATCCTAGCCAATGTATCCGCCCTCTCGGTACCCCGTACACCACTATCCATTAGGGTCAGATTTTTGTGGCGTGCCAATTTCTCAAGCGCACTAGAATATTTCGAAGCTACTGTAGAGCTCGTTGATACTACCGCTTTCAGAGCTTCTACGGCGTTCTAGTAAAATAATACATTTCAACCTCCTCAAGCAGACGATCTGCTAAGCACGGAGTGATAAATGTCTGCTTCGCCGATACTGTTCAATGGGAATCCTCACCAAAGCGTTGAGCAACTCAGGCGACCAGAAGGCAAATGCCTGTGTTCAAAGCCCATAGCATACGGCCCGCTCTTATCTGGGTAAATCTTTTTGCCTATGATCACTCATCTCTCTCTAACCAAGCTTTTAGTTTTTTATCGGCCCACTAATCTAGAGCAAGGTTAACCTGGCACCTCCTATAGTAACTCTTATAGCATGGGTTGAGGGCCGGTGCAGAAGTATTTAGCCCTTATTCTAGCCAAATGATTCGCCCTCTTAGTACCCGGTACACCAGTGTGTCTGTCCACTGTCCGTTAGGGTCACATTCTATGTAGTGGCGTACACATTTCTGAAGCGCACCAGACTATTTCAGAGCTAATGTAGCCCTCGTGTATACTACCTAGGATTTCCAATTCGGGATTCCAGGATCTCTAAATCGCGGGATACCAAAGGGTTTTTGGTCCTGAAAATCCCGGGATTAATAAAACATGATCCCGATAATCTCGATTCTTTAAATGTTGAAATTTCAGTCTACTTTGTTCCTTTTTTTCCCGAGTATTATTTTACCTTTGCTCCGGCGGTGCCGTAATTTCAAATTCGGGCCCCTAACTTACAGGAAATCTCCCGACGCCCCCTACAATGGCGCAAAATATCGCGAGCAAAAAAAGCTCGTGCACTTCAAACTACGGGTATGGAAGCTGGAAGAGCCTTTTCTTTAGCAGTTTCATTTGTAAACAAGATCGTTCTTAGAAACACTCGACCCTAGACCCTTTGATTTCTCCGAGGATTTTTCCAAGGCCATTACTAATCAAATCGCAGATGTTAAAAAAATTAAATTGCACAAAATTCAAAGTTTTCTTTCTTTTTTTGTTTTAAGTAGGATCTGTTCCTGCATGATTTTATGATCAAAGCTGATTTGGTTTGATACTTACTTTTCGAAAGTAAAAATATGTATTTTTGTGTTTATTAATGAAACAGAAAATTTGTTTACCATATTTTTTCATTTTTATCATTTATATTACTAATATTAGAGTTTAAGAAAATTATTGGGATTAATCCCGAAATAAAAAACCCCTGCGCATCTTACCTACGAGTATGGAAGCTGAAAGAGCCTTTTCTTCAGCGGTTTCATTTGCGAACAGACTTATATTAGATCGCACTTAAAAGACTCGACTCTAGGCTCTTTTGTTTTTGTAAACCGTCATATTTTATTATTAATAAGCAGGTGTTTACAGAATATTTTAATTGCACATTTAAATGAATCGTTTCTTCCTATGTTTGTTTTTAGTTCCTAATTTTATGTTTTATAACCAAAGCTCATTTGGTTCGATACAAATTTAAAAATATGCTTTTTGTGTTTTTTAATAAAAACGTATTTTTTTGTTCACTACATTTTTGCATTTTTATCATTGCTGTTTCTATCTTAGAAGTTTAAAAAATTAAACCCGAAATTCCGATTTTTTTTCCGGGATCTCGGAACGGTATCCTGATTCCGAAAATTGAAACCCTAATACTACCGCTTTCAGAGCTTCTAGGGTGATCTGGTAAAATGATACATTTCAACCTCCTCCAGCAGACGATCTTTTAAGCACGGACCTGTCGTACGAAAACGAGCGTACTGTATCCGCTGATCCGTAACTTGTAAACTAGGAAGTGCCGCGGAGCGTCACAGACGTCGCTCCGCGGCGGCGAAGCGGTGCACTTGGCTAGTGCTAGTTCCGGCCGCGTTCTCCACGTCCAATCCAGTGCCCAAGAGGATGCCGACGCAGGCTAGAAAATAGAATCGAGTCAAGTTCACTATCGTCGGCAACACTGTCACTACGCGCCGCCGCGCCGTTCGCTACGAATCATTGCGCCGCGCCGCGCAACGGAATGGTCGTTCTGCTAGCTGGTCTCACGTTTCGGTTTCTTTTTCCGTAAATAGACCGTTAGCATGGACCTCGCTGATATCTCTAAGCTCACTCGACATAAATATAACATAATGTTTCCTATAATATTTTCTATAAAAGCTTGTCTGTCAAGCCTAGTTATAGTAGTTATATCAGCTGCATTTGTCAATAGGCCGTATAGCAGGCACGTATCCAGGATTTGGTTTTGAGGGGTCCAGATTATGGGTGTCACTTGGTTGACCTTTCGGGGGATGGTCCAGATTACAGTTGTCACTTTAAATTTGCGGGGGGGGGGGGGGGGGGCGGTTGCAAATTTGTGGATTCCATTTTTTAGACGGCATTTTATACGTTTCGGGGGGGGGGGGGTCCAGGGGTCCTAAATACGTGCCTGCCGTATAGGCCGCGGTTTAGAGGCGGCAGCGTCCTAGAGAGTCTAGAGAAGAGACGAATAATTATTCGTTGCTACAGACGGCTGATTTCAGAGGACGCTCACTCGATTTCATTTTACTTCCCACACCGGTAGGTGAGGGGAGTATTGTGATCGCGAAAATATTCGATTTTAAGGTAATACGCTTTCGTTTTCTACATAACGAAAATCCACGATACTCGTTTCCGTGGGTGTTTCTGTCGGTCTGTCTGTAGGCGTTTTTCTAACCTCGTAATCTCAGAAACCGCTGCATGGATTGTGATGAAATTTGGGTAGCGATATGTTGTGGAGTCGCTGTAGGTATAAGAGTTTTGAAAATCGGTGCGTGGGCGGCGGAGTAATCATCAAAACACAAAAAATCAAATATTCCTCAAACCTCTTTTTAGGCGTTTTAGGGATTCCTGATCATTTTCGACTTGGACTGTTAAAAAGGCAGATCGAACTCGCATAGATGCTTTTGAAATGTGGACGTGGAGGAGAATGGTGATAATTCCTTATACCGCCCATCGAACTAATGTTTCCATACTGGATCAGCTCGTTAATCCAAAGAGACTATCCTCCATTGTGCCGATGAGAATGCTTACATTCTTCGGACATATTCACAGAAGCGATAATAAGTTTCTCCATAAGAACTTGTAGTTCAGAGTCACGCCCCGAGTGGGCGGCGCCGTGGCCGTTCCCCTACACGCTGGGTGGATACGACGAAACAGTTGCTAGATATAAGTATCAAGAGCGCCACTGAACTGACAGTAAATCGCGAACGATAGCGAGCTACAGTTCTCAAAACTATTGATAATATTCGTGTCGGCAAATACTCTAGCTCCGACTTAATGCATTTTACGAGTTCACAACATGTCTGTTAAGACATTGTGACTAAGATGATGATGATGATGATGATCATTTTCCATTTTTTTGGGGCGGGGGTGAAATTGGGTTCGTTCGGGTTGGGTGAGGGGGGGTTGTAAAACTGAAAAACTTGTATTTATAGCAGACTATCCCTTGACCTGTTAAAGAAAGACCTAGCGACCTAATACAATTTTTTGGGTCCATCCGAACGTTGCTTTGCCTATTACAGAAATCAAGGGATTTAGAATTTCCTGATGTATGCATACGAGTATTGCTTTAGATCGTTCTGTATTGTACAACGTGGAAACTATTGAATTGACTTTAATGAAATTTTGACACGGAATTATTACTGTGGTGAGGATGAAAAAGTCGTATGGTTTGTAGAAATCGTGTCAAAGGCGGCGCAGCAATAATCAAACTAAAAGTATAAAATGCAGCTCAAACATTCGTTTTTAGGCGGTTTAGGGGGTTTTTGATCATATTCTACTTTTTTGTGGCAGGGGTGAAATTTGGGTTGTTGGGGCGTGGGGGTTGTAAAATTGAAAAATTTGTTGGATTCATAATAGGCTGTCCATTGGCCTGTGAATGAAAGACCTAGCGGCATAATACACTATTTTGCGGGCGGGCAGACGATGACTTAGTTGCAATCTCATACTGTAGCTTCATGCTATGGGAAAATAATAAGCTGGTATCACCGTATAATGTGAGGGAAGTAGTCATCATGACTTCATTTTTAACATAAATGACTGAACTCTCAACTTAAAGAGTTACAGAAAAAGCCCAGTCTTTAGTGAAATATTATACCAATGGTTTGGATGATGATTTTGTTCAAGAATGCGTGCATTTTCACAGATATATTTCAAACTCACTAATCAGTCTCCCAACGTTTCTGAGGAATCAATCTCTATCTAATGATTATCCTAATTTGAATGTATCTCTCCGCATTCACTTCGGCTGCAGCTTGATTTGGGAAAATGAGCTTTTCCATTTCAAAGCACTTGAAGAATTATCAAAGATCTTCATTGTCTCAAGAAAAAATGAATTATGTAGCTGTTCTCTACATAGAAGAATGATTAACACTTTAAATTATTGCTGTTAAATAGTACATTAAGTGGTGGAAATAAAGCGACCTACACTCATAGAAAATTTAAATTCGGCGCTAATATCCCATGTTGTAGAAAGGACGTTATTGATAATATTGACCCAGAATTTTCTCCCTCTGATAAACTTCAGTAATTTCAGAATCCAAGCCAAGACGAGAAACCCTTCTGGAGCACCACCAGCCTGACAGCCTGTAAACTCCATATACGCTGGAGTGGATAGCCGAATTAAACTGGGATGATGGTAACTTGTTTTTGGCCAGTTCAGACTGGGCTGCTATCAAAATGGTAAGACGGTATAGCGGAGATATCGATTGCACCTTGAAATGTGTTGTCATTTACTCACCACTTCCCTTAGACAGCAGCTTCAGCGTTTTGCTAGCGATCCGATCATCCCCAGGCAATGAAGGCTGTGGGTAAATACCCAACGAGTATGTAAATCAGCGAAAACCGATGGGTAAACATCCAACGGCTGAGTTAAACAAGTTGGGTATATATTTGGCTTATAGAATAGGATACTAGATATGGGATATACACCTATTGTACAATGTTATGCATCTGAGGCTGTGAGATGGGTTTGGTGGCCACCAGGTCATGCTGCGCCGTGTGTATTATACTTATACAAGTTACTTACTAACCGGTATAGGCCGGAATTGACTATGCCATATGAAATTCGGGTATTCAATTAAATAGCGTTGTATTTTCTTCCGACTTCCTTCCAGCATATTATTTGTTAATTATTTAATCTTTCATAGTTTTTTTCATTTTGAGATTAATACTGCTACTTATTCAATACTTAGGTTCGTACTGAAAATATCCGGTCGGCTTTGGATTTAAAGACGCACCCACGGATTAATTTGAATAGTATATTTTTTGAGTTCTCAACGTGGTCATATTAAAGTAAGGATACACATGCTAAAATCGAGCACATGAGCATGCTATTAATGAGCAACTGTTAATTCGTAGTATTTGTATACGTACCTTGCTCGAAATAAGCATGCTAATTTTGAGTATGCTCAAAAACCGATGGTCGTGCGATTAAAACGCAAATGTGGTAAGGTACACATACACATGCTTATAAATGGGATGCTTATTAAGCATGCTCAAAATTAGCATGCTCTTGAAACTGACACATTTCCATTTAATCGCACGACCGTCGGTTCTTGAACATGCTCGAAATTAGCATAGGTACGTACACACATGCTACGAAGTAGCAGTTACTCATTAATAGCATGCTTATGTGCTCGATTTGAGCATGTGTATCTGTACCTTCAGTTTCATGAGCATGCTTATTGAAACTGACTCTTTCCATTTAATCGCATGAGAGTCGGTTCTTGAGCATATACACATGCTGCGAAGTAGCAGTTGCTCATTAGTAGCATGTCTTTGTGCTCGATTTGAGCCTGTGTATCTGTACCTTTATGCTACTGTTGAGAGTAGGTATATGGTCGATATACCTTCATTAATATTCGAGGGTGCATTCCTACTCTTACATATACTATAAAACAGAATGGTGTATATTGCATTCTTATCAAGGAATACTGTATTTCATTTATACATAATTGAAATAAAGCTGTATATGTTAGTTTGTTTTATTTTTTCATTTATAATGACATTTTCTTATAACTGTATGTTTTATACTACCCTTTCGAACAAAGATAGCGTACTTGGGTCTATTCTTCTTCTTCAGGTGCCATCTCCATTTAATGAAGGTTGGCGACAATTTCGGCGTACTTATTTCGGTCTTGAGTGGTACGAATTAAAGATGATGCGTTCATACCAGTCCAATCGCGTATGTTTTATAATCATGACCATAGCAGGGTCTATACACCAGGTATTTACCCTGCTACCAATATGGTATTTACCCAAATTTCAATATACCGAGAATTTGCTCACTCACTGTCTCCAGGAGCCTTGCTTCCCTGACAATAAATCTGCAGTCTTTGGTATAACACGGAATTATGCAGGTATTCCGTATTTTCTGTAAAAGTTGTTGATGAACAATCTTCAAAAAAAGAGTCCCTGATGAGAATTTACAAATTAACTTGGTGCTGTGACTGGCACCGATGGCGGCAAAAAAATAACAGATCTCTTACTTATTGTCTAAATTATTTAGATAACAATTGGGCGATAAAGCCCTGACATCTGCTAAAAAATTCTCTTTATCAATGCTGTAGACTATGCTTTCAAAGCTTTGGATTTTCATGAAGTACATGTTTCACTTTGTGAACAATACTTTTCTCTTCTTACTTAATACCCAATCTCTAATCTGCTTGTGCACTCTTATTATTATTCTGGGTATAGCTTTTAGAGATATCCATCAAAGTATTTGTTTGAAGTTTTACTGTGTGAATTGATGTTGTCATTTTAAATCTGAATATGTAGGAATATAGAGGACGTTCAATTTGAAACTTTAAGGTTGGGAACAACATTGGTAAACAAAAAAGTTATAGATATGTATAGCCCGCTTTTTCTGTCACCTAGTATCGGAAAATCGACTCACTAGGATATTTAATAGAAGCTCTGCCATTCTAAAGAAAGTGGACTAGAAAATTTACTAGATAGTACACATCTCAAGGTTCAACAAAATTAAAATAATATTTTCATGTTTACCCAATAAGATTTATCAAAGCTGTTTTCTCGGCAAGGACCAGAATTATCTAGTGTTTTAGTTTCCAACAAAAGTGGCTTTATTTATTGGACAGTGAAGCTCGATAGGGAAGTGAGGTGTCTTATACTTTGTTGTTTGTTCTCTGAAAATACAAGAAACTGAGGCACTCCATTGTACCTGTGATGACGATGTATTATTGGAACTCATTTTTCATTTATCAAAGGGCATTGTACATTTCCCAAAGAGGATAAATAACTAGTACAAAAAATTGTAGTACTGGAAGTATTGTGTATTTTTTTTAAGATTTCGCACTTTGAGTCAACCGAGATTCGAGATGCCTGTAATTATTTTGCTTTAAAGAAGGGCGTAGCCACCACAGAATAAGTTACAGAAACTACAATAAATACATATACCTATTCTAAGTTAACAATAATGTGCCAAAATTTGATGTAATCTGCTCTGATTAGTTTCAACCAGTTTTCGTTAGTGATATGCAGGTATCGCTTACGGTAAGAATAAGCTCGTCAAGTATATCAAAGGTAGTAGCGTCACACTAACAAGGTTTTTCATAACTAGCTTCATTGCGTGGCTGCCGTATTTTCAAATATTCCCATAAATATATTGCAACTGCACAAGTATGGTAAAGGTCAGTTTTTATCAACTGTTACCAAATCTACCTCGCCGTTAAGATCCAAGAACAAGGCCAGTTCTCCACAAATTCTTACCAAACATCAAGTTTTTCCTCCAAAAGTGCATACCCCTCTTTTTTATCTAAATCGAATTGTTTGTTTACATTATTAGATTATAATCGGCAATTAGTCTGTACACAGTCGAATGATTCACTGACACCCAATTCACCAGAAGGATGCAGAATTATTTACAGTCTTGAACTCGCCGTTTTGATTTCTGCTTGAAGGTCCATATGTTGCAACGTTTTGCGCAATTGCATTTTAGATTCTGTCTAGATCAAGTTCATTTGAATTAGGTTACAAATGAGAAAGAAGTATGAATTTTACAATGCCTGTACGCAAAAGAAACGCGTAGAACATGTTGTGTTCCCTAAAAAGTATTATGTTAATGCATAGGATTAGATACAGTATTTACAAAAGTATATTAGTATAAAAAATAATATAGTAAATAGAATAGAGTAGTCACTCCATTTTGTACATATGGTACCAAGTCCATGGAATTACTTAAAGCTGTATACTGTCCTACTTCGTTTTATGTCAGATATTTTGTAGAATAGAATATACCAAAAGAAAAACCTTATTAATAATTTTTCGTAACGATACTTTAGCCTATTTCCCGCAACTATCGCATGTGCACTTTATGGAAACGCGAATAGTAGTAAGACTATTCTATGGCAATCGTCGAAAAAATTATTCTTATCCTTACTTCGAACTCCGAAACAAATCATTGTCTGCAGATAATGGGCTGTGTCTAACTGTGTATCCCCCACCACAGTATCATTCATACCATCGGTATCAGTCATTTCCGATTACTTCTGTCATATCTTTTGACTGACATTTATTTTATTATTTATTTATTTATTTATTAAGGTTACAAAAGCCTATTTTTGGCTTCCTTGTCTTTGCCTCCGATCACACATTTCAACCCGCATGATATGCCTCAAAATAGGCTGAATGTCAGGTCAGTTGCCCTGGTTTATTATATTTGTTGGTGGTGTGCGTTGCACCTAAGGTTTGTGGGCATAATAAAGATCACAATAATCTGGGAATGCCCACTGATGGAATGTGAAAAACAACAGCGTGTTATGCCCTACTCAGTATTATTTCTGAAAATGGGAGAGCGGGGGTAAAGGACTAATCTATCAAACGAAGATATGTGCATATACACAGACGATTCCAATACCGGGATAAAGGTTAGAGCTAGACTCATCGGACCAATGCTGAAGAATGAAGAATGAATCAGATTGGGAGCATGGGAACTTTTACGTCCATTTTTCAGACAGAACTGGCATGTCACAGAATTGTGCGCAAAAGGACAATAATAATCTTTCGGACAGTCAGGCCGCGCTCACTTGTATCCATTCACTGTACAATTAAAGCGTTATGGGATTGCAAGAAAGCTCTTGGTAAAAAGGGGAACGAAAACGTCCAGCTAGTATGGATAACAGGATATGCCGGACGAAGGAAACGAAGCAGCTGATCTTTTAGCTAAAAGAGTGGAGTTGCATATAATACAGCGATTTCTACAATGATTGAGCGCTAAGTACTCTAACATCGGGATGCATTTATACATTGCGTACATGTATATAGTACCTAGCACAATCCCATTGGTCAGATTTGAATTTTAAACCAATCAAATTTCGAGTGCCGTACGTGTGTACGAAATGTAAATCAGTGCCATATGCACTTACGGAATTGAATATCGTTAAGCGCTAAACTTCGAGTGCCATACGCGTGTACGAAATGTAAATCAGTGCCATATGCACTTACGGAATGTAATATAGTTATATGCAAGTCAAACGTATGGCTATGGCTGGACTCTTGTTTTAATTTTTGCGATTGCAGCGAGAGAGGGTGGTTATATATGTTATACTCGTATATGTTTGAAATCTCCATGCATGCTGGGGCAAAATTACCTCCTAATTATAAATATTTTGAACTGAGTCTTGGGAAATATAGATCAAACCTATTGACTGGGGCCAAGGAAAAAACGTACCTAATCTATCTCAAAATATGAAAACAAATAGACTTAATGCATGGTTCATCCCACTGATTTGATATAACGTTCTTTCTTGTTCTGCTATATTCTTTAATGTCTTTAATCCTGTAAGTAATGTATGTTTTCTTTGCCCACTGAAGATTAACACTTAGTTAACTTAATACGTCAGATGTTTGCAATTATTACATTTAATATTTCGTAAAGAAGGACCAAAATTAAGAACTTAATTTATATTTTGTAAAAAAGTTTACTACAGTTTAATATATAGTTGAAAAATGGTTTTCGCTTAAATCGCTTTCCTCTTTGTGAATTTCCAGCTGCATTAAGTACTACATTCCATTTACATTCCATACTCGCGTATGTCACTCAGAGCTTGATTGGTTCAAAATTCAAATCTGACCAATGGGATTATGCTAGGTGCTGTATACATGTACGGAATGTATAAATGCCATCGGGAGAGGTCCTCAAAATTAAAGAATCAAGCTGTTCTTAGTATGACCCCAAAAATAAGCCCAAACCCGAACATATTTCTTGAAAAGATTGTAGGTACATTGGAGTAGCAATTCCTCAGTCTCCAGGCATGTCTCTCACGAGTTAGAATTTTTAGCGTTGGCTCAACCTGATTTTCTGTACAAACATCGAATTTGCACTAAAATAGCAATTAGCAATAACCATATTTTCGATGTATTTGTTTGGTTTTCCTGACAGATTTTGCAAGTGAAATGGTGTTGCAGTCAGAAAGATTAACAGTGCCCTGATAAGTATTTTCAAGAAAACTAAGTTTTTTAAATACCTTTTTGCACATAATTATACACATGACGTAAGTCTTTACTGCAGTGTATGAGTTCATAATTTCAACATAACTGAGTGAGGAGGAACCAAGGGACTGAGATTTGTTATAAAGCCACATTAATAGTAGTACAAATACTACTTTATGTATTTCGTTTCGTCCTTACTACTTATATCTAAAGTTATTATACCAGAACATTCCCAAAGTGGCTACTAAATCAGATTGGGTACATTCTAGATGATCAGAATTAGATGATCCATCACATGCCACACATCAACATTGAGTAATCTATCTCTCGGTTTGGAGTTCACGGAGCTGTTGAAAGATATACGAGACATAGACATTGAACTTAGAGCTCTTTTCCAACCAGCATTGTAGATAGCTCAACAACAGTACAATGTGCTAAGGAATCAGTTAACTCGATTGATAAGTCAGAGACAGTAAATCTGAATGAGAAGACTAACAGAAATAATACCCCATAAGTTTGACAAGACAAAGAAAATGAAGCAATCAAAGATTGATGGAAAAAATTGAGACGTCGAGGCAAAAGTAGACGAAAATAGAATAAAAACGAGGAAGACCAATAAAACCGGTTCGAAAACAAGGAAAGTGAAGAGGGAAGTAAGAAAGCGCAAATAACCAGGTGATTGTTCTTGTCTCATCTGTGGTGATTTATATAATAAAGCTACCGCTGTATAGAGGATTGGATCCAATGTATTTTGTGTCATCAGTGGACACAAAATGGTTGCATAAAAAGTGACCATACCTCATCCACATCTTCCGATTGCTTGTTGGACAAATAAGTACACATTATTGATTGTGGATTAAACTTTAAACATTGATACTTTTGGTACTATGTTAAGTCTGTTTAGAAAATTTGTTATTTTTTACTGTTAATGTTAGGATGAAACTGATTAGCTTTTATACCTAGCTTTAAAGAGCTGCGCTATCGTCTACCGATAGTGAGATTAAGTTTTAGTAAATTATCGTAAACGCTTTTCCAATACTGCATTGCTGCAGCATGTCAATGGAGGACTATAACTACATAATTTATTTTTCATGTATTGTTCCAGAAAACATTGTAAACGTAATGTGATTCAAATAATTAGCGATAAAAGACCCTTTTGTTTGAATTCTCACTATTCTGTGCATAAACTCAGTCTCCTGCGCGCTCATTTTTTTCAAATGCCCAAAAAAGTCGCGTACATCATATTTTGACTGGCCTGTTTCAGAACAGTTGGATAATAAAATAAGGCAGAATAGAATTGAGGCTTCTTCCCTGACCTTACATGCAAAAAAAGTCGTGCCGTCCGTAAATGTCCTTATTTTCGTGCGTCCTGATAAGAATCATCCTTGTATTGATTTTGCTATCAATAACTTAAAAACCGATGAGAAAAAAATAATATAGGGACCCCAAGTACCTGGGGGCGCTTGAGCTCGATATATTTTTTTAGTGGCTATTATCCATTCTTTGATATCAGAAAATGAACTATATCAAATTAATATAGAATAACCAAACGATATGAATATAATGTTGCACCTTTTAATGGTGTTTATGTTTTATATTATCAAGGAACTAAACTCAAAAAATATTCATTATACCCTACTTGGGTGTAAAAGTGAAACATAAATCTGATTTCTTCTCTGAATTTTGAGTAAAAACTGTATGCAACATAAGAATTGGATGTCTATTAAATTCAACAGTTTCAGAATTTTCTTATTTTCATCAACACCAAAACAACTCTGGCATACACCGCAAATTGGTACATCTAGCTTTTCAACTGTGGCTCACTAGTCAGTAGTATTACTAGAAATAATTGTTAATCAGGCAGGTAGGCAGGGTGGGGGCAGCCCCTCCCCCCAAAGTTGCAAAATATCTTTATATATTTCTAAACTGTTGACACTTTTATGCTACAATTACTAGGCAAAATATTCGAAACAAATTTAAACAAAAATTTTAGGGTTTCTATGTATCCACTAAGTTCTAAGTGTTGCTCCTTAAAATAATTGACAAATAAACAATATTAACAATTATTTCTAATAGTACTACTAAAGTGATACATCGCTGAAAAGCTAGACGTAGCAATTTGTAGTTTATGTTGTGGCAAATTTGTGTTAATGATAATAAGAAAATTCTGAAACAGTTGAATTTATGCACACGTCCGAGTACCATGTTGCACTATTAAAGCATGCAACATTATAGTCATACCGTTTGGTTATTCTATATTTGATATAGTTTATGTCTTGATATCAAATAATGCATAATAGGCAGCAAAAAAATATATCGAGCTCAAGCTCCTCAGGTGCTCGGGGGGTATGTAGATAAAAACAGGCTTCGAATATTTCGAATGCTCAACAGGTCCCCTTGGTAGAGGCCCAGGGCCGTCACCTGTCACAACCTGCCACAAAACCTTTTTTTTGCTCTGATGGTGACGCTTCTCTACTGCTCCTCCAGGATGTTTGAGAAACGGAAACCTAACCACCCCCCTTTTTTGCTCGCCAAAAATGGTGATACAGAGACGTCCTTCAGTAGCACGTTGTTGGTGATACCTGACTGCTCCCGGTTTCTACACCCCCCCCCCCAGCAGGTTAGTTGATTTAAGTTAGTGAGCCCCCCCCCCGAAGTGAATCCTGGCTACGGGCCTGTTGTTAATATTGTTTATTTGTCAAGTATTTTAATGAGCAACACTCAGATAGTGGATACCTAGAAACCTTATTAAAGTGCACCGACTCTTATCCTCTCGCAGCGCTGAGCGCTTCTACAAGCTGTCAGCCTTTGCGGGAGGCTGACCATAAAAAAAATTGATCCCTTGAATATTTTACCCAATAATTAACCATCTCTAAACTTTAATATTGAGAGGGTTTCTTTCAAGCTCGTAGCTTAGTAATTGCAGCATAAAAAATTCAACAGTTTAGAAATATATAAATCACTAAGATATCTTGTAACTTTCGGGGGGCCCGGGCCCCCGGGGGGGGGGGGCGAGGGGGGGGGGGGGGTTGTAAGAGAATGAAGCTAGTTCGGCCATCAAGCAACAGTACTACAGTAGTGCCTTTTTTGCCTGTACGTTAACTGTATTTGCTTAGTTTGCTGTATGTTGTCCCAACTATTTTCGATTGGGGCTAAAATTCCGGGAATTTCACCGATTTTTGTGATTTTTTGCCTGCCCATTAGCTGTATTTGTTCATTTTGCTGTATGTTGTGCCAATTATTTTCGATCGCGGTTCAAATTCCGTACATTTTACCGATTTTTGTAATTCCGCCCTGACACGAAATTTAGCTCTAAATTTCCGGACATGTCCGGGATATTCCGGACGATGGTCACCCTACTCCTACCTGATTACATGTTGGCTGTTACCCATCGTTGTATATACGTCTATGATAACAGATCATCTAATAAGAGGCTGAAGGATGTTTATAGCGGAATGGTTCTGGCATTAGACTGGCGTTGCTGTGATGGCCGGCGAGGCGGCAGCGGCTTTGGCGGCGGCGGCGGCGGTGCCTAGCGCCTCTCGTGCTGCGCCGCGTCGCGCCGCACCGTCAACGATGGTCCCCTAACCTAACCCAACTTTGCCCACCGGCGGCCCCACCGCGCATCATTTCACTTTCAGCGGTGTAGCGTCGCGTCGCTGCCGCCGCCGTCGCCGCCCTGCCGCGTCGTGTCCTCACGCCCGATCTGAGTCAGTGGGACAACGTTAGTCGGCATCGAAGCGCTGTTACGATCGGTTCGGTTCGCCTCACCTCTGCATACACACCTCTATCTCTGATACCTCTGCGCTCAGACTAGGGACAGCGAGATAGAACGGTGCGCGCGAGCCGGGTTGCGATGATCCTGCTCAAGCCGTACAAAGAACTGTCGGTGATCGGGGTGGTCCCCAAAACCGAGGACGTTAGTGACGAATACGTGTGTTCATCTAGCAGCGTTGACATGGAGAACGAAGAAGCTCCATTGGATCTCAGGGTCAACTGCACCGGAAGAGTCAGCCCTGCAAGGGATTCTGGAACCGAAAGTGATGACACTGAAGAGAAGCTGATGCTGCAGGAATGTGGAGATATCAAACCATTCAAGAAAAGCCTCATCAAGAGATGTAAGTTATGAAGATATTGATGCTTGTCAAGTTTCAGCTATCCAGGAAATAATGATGACAATCAGATGATCTGCAGAATTAGACATACCTACCGCTAATTATTTTTCATTGAATTGAAAAAATGAAAGTGTTTTGTTTTACTAAGCATTCAGTTAATGATAGCAATAAAATGGCTGAAATTTTCCATCATTAGCGACTAACTCGTTAACTCTCTGCTATGATGTTAAACTATTGTCATAATTTCGAAGTATAGGCTTAATTATTTTTTGAAACGTATCCTGCGTTATCTTATCTCTCCCTTCGATCGTGTTTGGATGGATGGCATTTCTTTGTGTATTTCCTACCTTTTGTTTTTTTGCGAACTTCCAACTAAGTCAATTACTCTTAAATTCTAAACAACCCCATTTTTTGTCAATTTTTGTAATTTGATATAAAGGCCACCATAGGAAACCTAAACGACAGTAAACTGTTTATCTTCCAGCATACCTATATATGTTTGTTATGTGGTTTATTAGTCGTAGCACTGGCGAAAGGGAGGGGGGGGGGCATGGGCCATTAAGCCCATACTTTACGTTATGAGGTACATGATAATAAAAATTCTTATTTCGTATCTATTTTTCCTATAATGTGTATTCAATATATCCTCAATAAATTTCAAATTGTGATCATAGACAATATACAATTACTACTACATACCTACTTTACTAATTTTCTGTCCCCCGTGTCAAGTAAGCTATGACCGCCAGTTTAGCGCGATTGAATAGGTACCTGTTTCTAATTACTTCTCTTTTACTTTTGATCTGTTTATCAATCTGTGAGTATCAACGAATTCGAATAGGTTAGGTTGGTGAGTATTCATATTACTGTTAAAAGCACTATTATTAGCTACTGCTCCCCGGAATAATCATCCCCCATGATATATTATGCAATGATTAGCGTTACTCGCTGCAATATTGTGCGCGCTGTACTTATTATTGGTTTATTAATAATTATTGATTTTTGATTATCATTATACTTCGCTTTCACAATGTTAACTTGTTTTTGAATGAATATAAACAAGACTCCCAATGCATTTTTCCCAGAGGTCCATTGTATGAATGGCTATTATTTATTATTCTGAGACATGATTTTAGTTCATTCATAATTCACCTCAATGCGGTACCTAGTGTATTTGAGAGGGAGCATAGGAAAGCAAATGTTTGCACTTAATTACATATTACTAAATAATATAAATAGGAAGTCAACATTCAATGGGGGGGGGGGGTTAACTCACTTTATATATGCCCTTGCTTCATCCACCATGTATAATTTTTAAGTATTTTACTATGTAGGCTTTGAAAATATTTACATAAGCTAAGTACTCGGCTAAGTAAATACACAAATGTAACATATAATTATACAAAATTCTGAAAACAATGGAACAGGAAGAAAAACGACATTACTTACCTGGATCAGATTGAATAAGGCAGTTCCTCATAATGGAAACAATAGGCCTGCTAGGGCTGGATACCAAATTATAATAGACTTTATCTTTCTGTATTTATTAGGGCTTATTTCGATTTTGTCTCCTTACATAATATAATGAAGAGAGTAAGGAGTCCTTGATTATGAGTGCAGTTTTCAAAACCTAAGTTTACGTGCATTCCATACCACATGGATAAAGTACGGTGGCTACATTTAAATTTGGCGTGTTTTATCTGTTTCATTTATGTGTTAGGCTGTCCACCGGAAGGAGGCATGAAAACTCTCTTCTTTCTGCTTTGTCCTCACCTAGTGGCCGTGCAGCTTTAAATGACAAATCAGTTTTTCAATCTGAATCTACATTGAACGTCGATCAATTTCAATATGGGTCTGCATTGTTATTGAGTTGACGAAGAAATTCCTCTTTCATCACAAAGCTTTCGAATTGAGTTATGTATTCTATACCTTAAAAATGGCTATTTCAGCAGTGCAGCTGTGAATCTAATAATCTTACTATTCCTATTTTCGCTACCGTAATGTCATATATTGTACAAATTTAGCATAGTTGTCATATTCCACAACAGTCTTCTGAAAACCAAACCAAAATTTTCAGTTGCAGAAAAACAGTCCTCAGCATTTTGATGACCTTCTTTGGTCATGCCTTAATTGAACGATATATGTATGTAACTTGATTAAAGAAGAACACCTAGACTCTTTTTAAGTTGTAGCTCATCCTGTAGCTGATGGATTCTCATGCCGACTCATAAATATATATGTTAGCCCGAATCTGCGGAAGTGCCGAAAACAAGTAATTGGCAAAATGTTGCCGAATTCATGGAATAGGCGCTCCACTTGGCGATTATATGAAATGCGCAATTTTTGTGAATCTTACTTTTTTCCATCGAATGGGCAAACTAGCTATATCACTATCTAATGGGTAACAAACGCTAGACTATATTTATTTGCTGCAAACTGAATAGTAATATTAAAATACATATTTCTAAACCTTTTATCAGTCCCACAAATTTTGATAATTAATTTTAACCCTTTGTGTGATCAAATCTGCTAGCTGATTTTCATTACTTTGTTTTCTCGCTTTTGTATTTACAATTGGATCTTTTTCAACCCATTCTAATCACACACAATTTATTATGCAGTTTTGATGAACGTGAATAACGGAATGACCTTTTGACTAAAACAACCCACAATATTAACTTCAAAATAACACAACCTATATTATATTCAGTTTGAAACATCCGTGTAATAGGCAACAACTTTATATGCCTAATACATGTAATCGGCAAGGCGTTGCACATTCGCACGAAATAAGCAGCGACGTTGGGGATTCCACGTATTAGGCAAAATTTTGCCTAATATATTTATTCGGCAATTCCGTCGATCCGGCGTAACATAAAAATAATATGTATTGATGTTCGCTTTGTCTGTACGTACATACGTTACGTCCTGAATAAGACGTGGTTTTCGCTAACTCAATTACTGGGTATCATAAAATTTTATCTGCGTTATTTACCTAACAAAATTATTATATTCCGGGTAATATTCCTAGTACTTTTTGTATGGTTATTTAATGTGGAACTCTCGAAAATTTTCTATGTGACCTTCGGGATTGTCAAAGCAAATATACTTTTAGTAGATATCATATCATATCAGTATCGAGGGAATTTTTTATGCGCTTGACGCAAGGTTGAGGAAATTTTGCTTTTCAGCATTGACGGTAGATTAACTGATTATCCTACATTTTAGCGATGTCCGCATACTGCTAATTAACCCGCTTCGAATACCTCCTTCAGATGAGCTGTAATCCAATCTCAAAATACAACTAATTTAGAACTTATCGTAGAAAGACATTATCTGCTACGCTTTTTCATCATTAATAATTAGCCGACGAGTGTTTGACAGCGGATGTTAGTTCAATGTGTAATAATGCAATTTTGAAAAATACTTTTTTCAAAACATTCTATATTTTAGTAGCATATACTAATTGACAGATCGATGGGCATACCTGAGGTGACATGATTGTTTGTGATGACATATATATTTCATGAAACAGCAAAAAATGTGATCAAATTCAAAATTCTACCTAAAAGTATCGTTTTATAGCACAGTTCTTGGTTTTGTTTCTTCAATTATTGGTAAGTGTCTCAAAATATGTACTCCATGATTGGGTTGACAAATGTTGACAACTGAATCGAAAATCAGTGATTTATTCATCGTTAGCTATGCTAAGTTGCTACATCATAAATTCTACATGAACTCGCGTTCAAAAGTATTTGGCCTATTTCTGATCATTGTGACATAATTGCACTGTTACATATCCAAAGTGCAAAATGATGTGTTCGCATTTATGGTACAAGTAATGTAGGAAATTTTCTTTTACGGATAACAACTTTTGTGCAGAATTTAGGTGAAGGCTGAGTGCAACAGGAAAAAAACAAACGTTTATCTACAAGATATATTGCTCGTATTAATTGTGCTAATTCTGATGCATTTGCATCCGCTTATATGCATTTGTTTATTTATACATTGTCCTTTTTGCAATATCGCTTAAGCTTGGTTTACACTCACTGATCGCAAAGCAGTTTTCTACTGAATGTTTTATAAATAAAAATAATTGTTTATAAGATTCATTACCCATAAAACGATTTAATAGTATTATTATTAATATGCAATTGTATAACGGCATGAATTGCTGATTTTAATTATTCATTGAGGAACAGCAGTGTTTCAGTCAGGGTTTCAGTACCAAGTTCATAAAAATAAAAAATGAAGTCAAGTTGATTGACTCAGTACTTCCCACACATTACGCTGATACCAGTTTATTATTTTCCCATAGCATGAAGCTTTAGTCTAAGATCCCTTGCAACCAAATAATTGCCACCCCCCCCCCCCCCCCCCTAATATTGTCTTATGCCGCTAGGTCTTTCCTTCACAGGTCAATGGACAGCCTATTATCGATACTACAAACTTCTCAGTTTTACAACACCCCCCCCCCCCCCCCCAATCACCTCACTTTCACCCCCAGCCAAAAAACTGGTAGGAAATAATCAGGAACCCCTAAAACATCTAAAAACCGATTTGAGTCGGTTTCATACTTGTCGCGTTCTTTGATTATTGCTACGCTGCCACTGACAAGATTTTTAACAAACATACGCGTTTTCCATTCTCACCACGGTAACAATATACTGGGTCAAAATTTCATTAGAATCAATTTAATAGTGTCCACGTTACAAAATACAAAACGATTTAGACCAATAAATTCTCGTACAGAAAACTCTAAGTCCCTTAGTTTCTGTAATAGGCTAGGGAATGTTCGGATGCACCTAAAAAGGTGATTTGTGTCGCTAGATCTTCCTTCACAGGTTAGTATGAGTACAAGAATTTTTTTAATTTTTCAACCCCCAACCCCCCAACCACCCCAATTTCACCCCCACCCAAAAAACGCAGAAAATGATCAGGAACCTCTAAAACGCTTAAAAACGAAGTTTGAGCTGTTTTTATATTTTTAGTTTTTTTATTATTTCCGCGCCGCCACTGGCACGATTTATCAAAACCATACGCGTTTTCCATCTTCGCCATGGTAGTAATGCCGTTTCAAAATTTCATTAAAATCAATTCAACAGTTTCCTCGTTACAACGATCTGACGCAATACTCTCGTATGTTTACATCAAAAAAATTCTAAGTCCTTTGCTTTCTGTAATAGGCAAAGGCAATGTTCGGATGGACTTAAAAAAGTTACTTATGTCGCCAGGTCTTCCTTCACAGGTCAGTGGACAGTCTATTATGAAAGCAACACATTTTTCAATTTTACAACCCCCCACCCCCCAACCACCCCAATTTCACCCCCACCCAAAAAAAAGTAGAAAATGATCAGGGACCCCTAAAACGCCTAAAAACGAAGTTTCAGCAATATTTAATTTTTTTTGTTTTTTGCTAATTACTCCGCCGCCTATGCACCGATTTTCAGAATTATAGGAACATTACCTACTACGACCCCACAGCATACCGCTGCCCAAATTTCATCACAATCCATGCAGCGGTTACTGAGATTGCGAGGGTAGAAAAACGCGACAGACAGACAGACAGACAGACAGACCGACAGACAGACCGACGGAAATGAGTGACGTGGATTTTCGTTATGTAGACATCATAAAACGCCCAAAAAACGTATTATCTCAAAATCGAAAATTTTCGCGATCACAATACTTCCCTCACCTATCGGTGTGGGAAGTAAAAAGAAGAATTTGTGATATTAGTTCATCACATACATAACTTAAAAACATGTTTAATACATTTCAATGTTAATCTTAAACCTCCCCAATAGCAATGTTAGTGCTGAAATAAAAAAGCTGTTATATAATTTACTGATATGCATACGACATTACTACAGACGAATAATTGATCTAAACGAGAATGTAAGTAATATTGATCTTATGTCTGTTTACTTGAGCAAGTAGTATCTCCGAGAGTATCTCCCACCACTAGTTTTCAGCAACTAAAACGCTGGCTAAACAAGTGTCAGACCCCCCTGGTCAGATCAGTTATTATATATTTATTAGTACAGACCATTTCTGGCCATGTTTAAATCAGCACTAAACAACAATACTTAATAAACATGTAGACGTTCTCAAAAAATGCGCACTAAATTTTAGCTATTTGATTTAGATACCTACCTGACACGTGTAAATGCGCCTTTAGGTACGACAAAACTTACTACTAAATAAGGATCAAATTGTAATGAGGTGCCGTTTTATATATATTTTTTTTTTTATGGTCAGCCTCCCGCAAAGGCTAAAAGCCTATGTCGCTGTAGAAGCGTATATTAAAACAAGTTAAAACATTCTGTATTCAATTTGATAAATCGCTAAATCACTTTCAGATGTGTCCAAATCAACAATGTTTCGAAGCAGCATATTGTCAAATTCGATTTAGTATTTATATTTTTTTATATTTAGCGTATTGTAATAAAAGGATACGGAACACCTTTTATAGGGCAGTTCTCAGGTTGTCAAGAACAATTTGTGCATTGTATATACCAAATTTCACCGCAGTGAAACTGTTTGTTTAGGCACTATTCTGATGTGCAAATGCACAATAATGCACTAGAGTATACATAATGTACTTACTAAAACTAATTCCAAAAGTGGCGAACATGCATCTATCTCGACAGTGATATTAAAAATACGATGAATGGTATAAATAGGAAGGATTCGACAGTACGGTGGAAGTTAAATAGGTCAAAGTTGTTTGAAAGCCACTTTAATAAAATGAAAATGCTTTTCACTGAGATTGTCGAGAAAGTGTAATTTCTCGCTGGTCGACTGAACGGCTAGACGAAGCGGGTGTTGCCTGATACGCTGTTCTAGTCATGTTGTCCTTGTAATTGACCTATTATTATCCGTCAATGCTTTTGAAATATTCTACTAGAATCGAAGAATAGGGCAATTACCTATGTAAACATTTGCTGCTAAAGTCGTGTAACATTTCACATTCTATTACCATTCAAATAAACGAAGGATGCACACATAAAAAGATATTCTCAATTCAAGAATTCTGATAATCTTGTAAAGATATACTCGTGACAGGAACATCTGTTCTTGCTCTGAGAAAAATTTCTTGCTGAGGAAATTATGGTTAATTTGAGCCAAGAAAAATATATTGCTGATTTCAATACTCATTCTAAAGATATATGCTCTGACTAAGAGTATAATCTCCCTCACAACTAAAATTTCACTACTCTTCGACCAAGTTCATTGTGGAGTACCTCGATTGAGAATATGGTAATATTGGTTCATACCCATTGACAGATCACCATAGAAGCCTCATAGCCATTTTTTGATCATTCATAGTTTTACCTGTGTAGCATAAAAGGATTGTTGCGGAGTTAGGGTTGAGGGGACCTCATACAGATGTTCGTATGTATGTAAATACCAAATATGTGATATGCAATATATTTATGTACGCAGTGGCGATAGGCATTGATACCTATTCTTCTATGTAGTTACATATTATATTTATATTCTGTGGTAATAGGAATTGTCATATATGTACTTGATTTGAGCTTTTGGTATTCTAGTTTCAAGACTTTCTCAGTTTTGAATTGAAACTATTTACCGAGCTATTTACTTAATAAAATCCTTTATGAACAAAAACATGACATTCTTGGTTTAAGATTATCTTTTTGCGTATAGGAAGATATGGTATACTTCAATGAAAGTATATATTCGTCCAAGCATTTATGTTCATGTGTGTATTGTGGATGTTGCTCAAATATAACATGCATATATGTATTTGATATACTACTGGTATTTTTGTAGATATTTTATTACAGCCAATGCCAAATGGTTATTCTTACCAAGAGCAGTAAAGCATGTCCAGGTTTCAAAAGTATAGGATCGAAGAAATGGTATGCATCCTACGCACACAATAGAAGTCCTAATAATGTTTTGTTTTTATGCATTTGTTCGCGGCCGATGCACCGATTTTCAGAAATACAGCATTATGACTTACCATGACATCACAACATATCGGTCAAAAAATTGGTTAAAAGCGCTGCAGCAGGTACTGAGTGCACGCGGACACAAAATAGTGACAGGAGTACCGAAGGAAAAGCGTAACGTTAACACGTTACCTCAAAGTTAAAAATATTCAAAAACAACACCTGAGCTGCGAGAAGTACAAAAGAAAAAATATTCATATGTACAGACAAAAAAGTTCGAATCTATTACTTCTTTTTTTTTCGTACGAGTATGAGCTTCAAAGTTATCTGCGTCGTGTCAGGATCACGCTTCTGATTATTTGCAATAGTCAAAACATTAATAGTTTACGAAAATTATCCGAAGTTATAAAACGGAAGATGAAATATGCATAAATAGTAACTATGTTACTATGAATAAAATAAGTCATCATCCAAAGGTGAACACCCCTCTGGCAAGAATCAGATGCTCGATCAGATGGTAGAACCAAAGGTTTCACCAGGTGATAATACTTTTCATCCCCCATTTCAAAGGCAATTTAAACAGATTAGAAACTACCAACTGTGACCTATTTCCTTGTAAACACCGTTATCTCCCCTTTGTAATATAACAGGTACCTCTCCATTTTTTCTACCTGGTTTCAGGGGTGTTGCTTCCACTGCATTATGGCAGGTTTCTGTTTTTTGCGAGAAAAAAGGCCATCAACCAAACGGTACATTTGCTAAAAGATTCCCGAGAATCGGTAGTTTCTACCTAGAATTTTATAAGGGTCGGGGGTGTAAAGATATAACAGGCTGCCGTTTTTGCCTCCTGCTCGGTTAATATAGGTCACAATAAGGGTATTTCGGAGATTATACTTCACATTTTTTGGTCGGTACATTTACGGAATCCGTACTTAGACAATACAGATTTTAAACACATAGGAGTAATATTTTTAAAAGGTTTAGATATACTATTATTCAATTTTTGTATCTATTGCATTTCTAATAGATTACGAAGTTGCCTAATTGGAATAATTAGTGATACGTTCCCAACATTTTCACAGTTGTGCATACACATCTCTGGAGACATCCCTAGTTTTATCGGTAGGTAGGTATGTAGGAAAATAACACTTGAATGATTATAAAGATACGACCTTTCGTATGTATTTTAAATCTACTTGAATACGAATCGTAACATTTTCTATCTGTTCACTATTTTGAGACAGAAATTCTCATTCAAGTACATTTCATGAAACGTCTTCATAATATAAATGGAAAATAACGACCAATCTGTATAGATGGGTACATATTATATACTTCTTTCTATGTGTCTACGTGTGAAAGAAACTTTAATGATTAATCAAACCCAACGTAGCATTGTATATCATACAATAACAATTATCAAGTGAAACTATTTTCATTTCGGTCACGTTTGACTGTGCCTAAAATACTTAAAAAAACAACGTCCTCACATAGTATTATGACAATCTCAATGACGGTGATTTTGATCTTGAAAAAAACTATTATGTCGACTTCTTTTAAAAACAAATCTGATCTTTAGCATAAACAACAAATTACACGGTATCCGTGTTGACCATGGCCTGCACTCAGTGTGCTGGAATTTCATAGAAGTCTCGATTTCGGGCTAGAATTACGCAAAACGAAGAAATGTATATGTAGATTATTTTATGCTGTAATCGTCACTTTCAACATCTTTGTAGTTTCCTTAAGTAGTTGCAAGGTCATGAAGCCTACATTTTTATCGACATACTTTTGACTTTGCCATTAAAATTTATACATATATGACAACTGCAATGAAAATTTAGTGACAGGCCGCAAAGTTACAATGATAAGAAACTACGCAAAAATGCAGAAAGTTTTGAAGTGCTGGCGTTCCATCAGACGGCTATCTAACTGTTGTTGACAGTTGATATCCAGTCCAGAAACCTTAAAGTGTTTTATGGAGTACTGTCGTCAAATAGAGCAAGCTATAAACATTTTAATCTCATAACCTGCAAAACTTGATTTGTATAATTCACATTTTTCGGATCATGGCGATGCAAATGAATGCAAATCCTCACTGCAGTATTCTGACATGTATTAATAACATTTATGAAATGTTGAAACATATCCAACGTACATAAAAAGAAGAAAAGGTCAAATGTTGGCCTAACAACTTCGCAGTTTTAGTGTTGATTCGCAGAAATGTTTCAGTTCTGAACATCGCTTAACCGAATCCCGTAGGTACATATTGAGCTCCAGAAATATTGGCTAAGCAACTAAGATACGAATATTACACTGCAAAGCTGCGATGAGTTTCAGTACTTAAATAGCATGATCAAACTGTCAAACTGTTCGCAACACAACAACTGTTCCCTCTATCGACGCCGACCGAATAGCCCAAAAACAACTAATGCATCAAAGCTTTAGAAGCTAGTGGAAGTATGTTCCCCATAGCATACCTTACAAATGAAAAAAGCTTAGAGCTCTATTTTATTTTAGAGCTCTATTTTCTTATCGCGCCTCGTATAGGAAACAATATGCCGCGTTGCGTCGCTTACCGGTGCCATTTACATTTTATATTAGTTAATCACTTCCTGGCCGCTTAATTCGGTATAATGAAACAATCAGTTACGTATCTTCCCGGAAATATGAGCACGAAAATTCGCAACAGACTGGTTGTAGGTATGACTACCTGATGATTTCAGTGTTGTTTATTTGTATTCGTGACAGCCTTTTGTCGATGTGGTCCCATAAAACATTTGTCAATGTATTATCGGGGTGCTGCCGAAAATGTGTAGAAATATTTGCGCATCAAACAACCAAAAGTATTATACAGACTAACTACTCCCCAAACCGTCTATGTAGAGTTTGTTGTTGATGTGCTATTGTTTTGTCACATAGAAGCGTCACATTATTTTTGCATATAATATAATCCACAGCTAAGAAAACTTCTGGTAAAGATTTGCAAATAATAACAGGAACTATATCAATGCTATAATGATATATGTAGTAACATGAAGAAAGTCGACAATGGATCTATCGCACGAAATTCATCGTTGCTGTCACTTGGTGGTGGATGGCCGTATACAAGGGGTAACTCTTCACGGACGATAGCCAATTTTATTTGCCTTGTAAATATATTGCAAATAAACTAAACTATCTCTCTAACAATAGCAAAATCAGTCATAGGGGATAGGCCTCTCTAGTTCTGAACGCCTTAAATGATCTAAACTAAGTTATACGTACAAATTTTAACAGATAAAATAGAAACCTTAAAAGATAAAAAGCACAAAGGGCGTACTTACTGACCACTAAACTATCTGATAACAAACGATCTCCGAATAAAAGTAAAAAGACTATGAAACATTAACATATATATCGTGTAAATCATAATTGGAATAAGAGACTCGATACGCGAGGATATCTATGAAGCAAAAAAAGACGTCCCTGGGAAGTGCAGTAATCAACCTGCAGAAGACAGTACTTTTGAGTACTGCACATACAGTGCCACGACATGTAATCCGAAAATAGTAAACACTAAAGATATGCGGTGAATACTCGGTGTTATCAAGACATGAAGCACCAGAGGCAGCGTGAGAGAAAGCTATATGACAACATAGCAATAATAATGATAAAAAATAATAGTCACTTTTTTATAGTTTCGTAATATTTTTTGTCCATCAGTGTTGCGCCTGATGATACTATGTGCAGTAATCGTTTTTTGACGTTGCAAATATTACTCTTATTGCTACATTTAAGAAAGCTCCAACTACAGTTATAATAGTATGACCCATTATCACAATATAGTATTTTATTTAATAAAATTCTGAAAATTCCAAACAAATTACAAGGCATACACCATTGATAAATCATTCTGAATTTTAAGGCTACTGTTTGGTTTACATAAACTTGCACGTACTGACATTGATATGCATTATGGTATAATAACAAAAAAATGTTAGTGATAGCTTCTCTATTCTTTGTGTGTTCTTGATAATTTTATGTATGGCGAATCACGTGTATGCATATCTTTTTATATGACAGTTCTAACAGGTGTAGTCGTACTTAATATCCCAACAGACGTTCTGATACCCTCATTTTTAGACTCTACATGTCTCAATCATAATAAAAACACGAACTTGTTTTCCTTGATCGTCAATGGCAGCCGAAGCAGTCATCAGAAAATCTAAAATCAAAAGCTCTTTGTATTTAGGCTTTTGTAGAATCCTGGTCGTTTTCGAAAATTAGGGCGTGAAAATTAATGTACCGCTAGCTACTATTCTGGCCGCTGGTTTATAAAAAATGATCATGATAGTTTTAAAGATGTTGTATACATTTTAGCTAGCTGTTGTAACACATATTTAATATCAAAACATTTAGTTCAACAGTTTGACCACAATAATACACAACAACGCACACACAACCATTAAAAAAGTAACGAAGGAGGCATTATTGTTTCAGTCGTATGCTTATTTATATGATGTTGCAAAACTGTTTTGACTTGTCAGTGCTGTTTATGTGAACCACGTTCAATTCTTATCTACCAGCCTGGTCTAAAACCTAAACGCACAATGCCTTTGTAATATATCTATTTTCCTAAATGCCCTTCTCGGCCATCTTAAGCAGATCCCTGGGATTTTTTTACACCTAAAACTCTATCCGAAAATTTGTGTGATACGGTAGTTATGCTATTTTTACCTTAGATTATTTCTGAACGCCTGAGCTTAATTTTAACATGAAACGTCAGGCGAAACTCGTTTTATAAAGATTACACTAGTATTTTGCCAAACACAACGATGTATATTGCATAACTTTATCGCAAATTGAAGATGTTTATACTCAATATAAATACAAAAAAACATATATAAGTGAACTCGATAGTGCGGTCTCAATTTAATGCTCACCTCTGGGAATTGTTTGTTCCTGTACAGATTAGGTACAGATACCTTTAGTTTCCACTGGTTTGTACGACTTTTTACATCAAGGGTAGGTTCGAAAACTATTTGGTGTGAAATACCTACCTCCTTACGATAACTAGACAAGAGCGTTTGGAATTGCCTCCATGGCAGGAAGCCGATCTCAAACGTGATTTATCTGACCTGATATATAGATATAGCAGCTGAAATCATTATTTCACTTTTTATAATAACAAGAGGAAAATACCCATCCTAACCTTAGGGGAATGTGGTCCCTGGTCCCTGCTAATATTCTACGATTGGAACAACAACGCTTATTACGTCAGGATTATAAAAGCGTTTGTATGAAAGTATTATTTAGATATCGCAACTAAATCAACTTTTGGGCTGAGGTTAAATCTGTATTTATCCAAAGAATCTGCAGTCCTGCAGTGTACATTAATTTGCATGTATGTACATGTATAGGTTCCGTCTGCAAGCGCTTTAAAGCAGCTAGTAGTGACATCCATTCCAGTCATTAAAATGATTTAGAAGAGGAAAAGCGGAGTGCATTATATTTATCGTAGAAGGGAGAATAAATTAAGAAACTTCTATAAAATGGAGTCAGTGCTTTGCCCAATGCTTTGCCTGACAATTTGTTGCAATATCCTGCGCCCTGCTGCTTGAGATTTGGGTCAGACACATGATTTGCAGGCCAACACAAGCTGTTTGTAATTTTTTTGAAGGTTCTCGCTTGCTTATACTCGATATGTCGGTATGAAACTGAAACTGAAATACACGACAAAATATTATCCCGTATCAGATCAGGATAGTCAGAGCATTATCTTGAACCTGCTATTTAGACAATATAGTATTGCAGTTATATCTGGGACAGGAACCACTGAAGTGTGCCTACACTATAATAGATATGCTATTTGATAGGTGCATGCCGTATACTAGCCTAAATAGTTTCAGCTCATTGAATGCTTCCCACCTCGCTAATAATAGATTTTACTTACTGGCAAACACAGCGAATTTTTTTCTAATGATCGAGTCTTCCTATCTGAAAAGTAGTTTAAACAACGAAGTATTTTAGGCCTGAGTTTAGGTTGGTTCTGCCCGGATCACAAGCTTAATATGCTGTGAGTACTATCTCGAAGGACTTTTTTAATACTGGTTTATTGATGTGGTCTAATGAATCGAATATATCAAAACTAGTACCCCTTAGCAATACTTAATAGTCCAATTCTAAGAGCATATGACTAGCGACATTCTCTGGAAACAAAACGTGTCTGCAGCTGCTAATCAAGAGCGCGTATCTAGACCAGACATAAGATGAGCAATTACCAGTATCATTTAAGAACTAAGGTAACACTAAGATACATGGAGCTTAATTCATAAACTACGTACCTAGTTTATATTGCTGTAACCCAATATGCCTATATATACTATAGGTATTTAAACCTGTAACAGAAAATGAAATACAGTGGCAGTAGCCATAAATATATAAAATATCTAATATATCCATGTAAATGGAAGTAACCAATAATTACCACCCCACTTGTATGCAATACCTACAAAGGAAGGAAGCAGAATCATCAGCTACGTTATCAGATTGAAGATATATATGCAACAGTATTTCCTTTTAGGAGGACATCTGTACATATAAAAAGCCGTTGTTAATATGAGGAAGTGCTTATTCGACTTCCCTTCTGAAGAATAGGATGTTCCACTGATACAATCACAACCGGCAAACAACAATTTGGTAAGGCCATCGAGCATGACATACTGTTCGTTTTTTACAGTTTACGGGATTTTGGGGTGTACAGCTACTTTTTTACCTGCATTATCGAAATCATTATGAGCAGCGGTAGATAAGCATTTTTAGATTTGAACATTGATTTATATTAATGCTTGGGTATCCGCTTGCGTAGTACCAAGCTATCCTGTTCTGAACTGTGTTTTAATTCGTCGGAAGAAATAAGGCATCACCTTAACCATGAACTTTGACTACCACTAATAGGCCCTTCTAGATTCCAGCCTTAACGTTTTGCCCCCCATCATATGGCTATTTAATTGTCCATTAAAGTTGAATCACGATTATATTCCAAATTTATCAGTAAACTGTGGCCCAATAACATTGATGTGCTACAGGATAAAGTCTGTTCTCTAAATATGATAGCGAGCCACCAGTTTTTCCAGGTTTTCTTATGGTTTGCTCTTGGATCCCAAATAAGATGCAGATGATATATTCATGTTCATAAAGATTTCAGAATCACCGACTTATTGTTAGTTAAAGTTATACCACAAAATAAACAACAGGGTGGCAATATTTGTAATATTACAAAACGAGTGAATGATTTGCACTCTGATGGCGCAGTTGTCCATCTGTGTCATTGATTTCAAATTTAATAATAGAATAGCTGCTTTTTTTACGACATATTTTTGACTCGTGATAATTGACATACTAAAAAAACTTCGTAGCCTACATTTGACGTAGACTGTGCGTAACTATATATCCTTCTCGACCTTTGTGCTCTTAAAATAAAAAAAATTGCGGGCTTGCCACATTATAGATCTCAGATTTCTACTCGGATTTCTATTATTCATAATTAAAAACGATATTATAATCTCGATTTGGGTCGAGAATTTCTATAAGTGTATTTCGGTTTCGATAGGAATATTGGATATGAGTAAGCGAGTGCATTTAAAAATATTACAAACAGCCTGTGTGTTGGCCTGAAAATCATATGTGTCTGACCCAAATCAGCAGGGCGCGGGAGAATGCAACAAATTGTCAGGCAAAGCAGTGACTCCAATTTATAAAACGTTCGGGATTTATCCTCTCACCCACGGTAAATATAATGCACTTGCTCCACTTTTTCTCTTCTAAATCATTTTAATGGCTAGGCAGGATGTCACTACAAGCTGCTTTCAAGCGCTTGCAGACGGGAACTGTACATGTATATGCGAAACTGCAGATTCTTCGGGTCAAAATATGGACATCTAGTTGATAACAGCCGAAATATGAAGTATCAATGTTATGTTTGCCAAACATATATTATATAGGGTGAGTTTTTAGTACCGGCTCGGTCGATAACTGACTACTGTAGAGGATAGCGAAAAAAGTTGTACATAAAAGTTGTAGCCACGAATATACCTCTTGCTCAAAAAATATTTTCATTTATACAGGGTAATCTATAACTACGTGGTGTTGCAAACATGCATTTTTTTGAATGAGACACTCTATATATTATTCACACATTCCACATTCAAATTCTACTAATGATTTCCGTTCTTTCAAAATAGGGTATTGTTACATTATACAGGGTATTTCAAAAGTTATGACCATTTTTATATCCAAATCGCGATCAAATGAACGTACTGTATATCAAAAAGTGATGAATCAAAAATCATAGCCTTACACGGATGAATTCCATGTAAAAAAGGTAATTTTTTTATTCATCACTTTGTGATATTATACCATACGTTGGTTTGACAGCGATTTGGATATAAAACTGATCATAACTTTTGAAATACCCTATATAATGTTATAATACCTTATATTGTGGGAAGAGAAATTATTAGTGGAATCTAAAAATGGGATAGTATATAGCGTGTCTCATTTAAAAAAATATATGTTCGCATCACCACGTTTTTATGGATCACCCTGTATAAATCAAAATATTTTCTGAGCAAAGAGCATATCCGTGGCTACAACTTTTATTTACAACTTTTTTCGCTATCTTCTACAGTAGTAGAGTTATCGACCGAGCCGGTACTAAAAACTCACCCTGTAAGTATCAATTATTAGTTAATACATACTTTCAAATTTTCAAATGTAAATTTCTTATTGAAGTAAGTTAGATGTGACTAATATTGAATAAACTTATTGAGAATCACTAAGGTCTACTGTCCACGTAGCGTCCCCTCAGACTCACAAAATCATTTGCAGCTTTGATGCGTACCGTGGCATTTGCGTAGTAGCAGGAAATCGTCTTGTAGCCTAAGTGGCAGCATGTTATTGCTCAAGCGTATTTCAAGACGCATGGATGCTTTCTTCCTGAAATGGTAGCTTCGGTAGTTAATTTTGTTCATGCTATTGAACAGCGTCCTTGGTTATATAATAACAAAATGTCAGGATACTCAAGAAAAGATAGACAAAGGTGGCACAAAAAACAAGCACATCTGGGCTGACACACTCTCTCAATGCGGTATTAATGGACCAACAATACAGACAAAATTTATAAGTATCTTTAGGCATTCGATAAACTGACTGAAGTACTGAATCATTCTCTGATAATTCTCTGACTTCAAAAATAATGTGCAGTAAATGTTCTCTCGATATATGGTTGAAGCCAGTACGTTCTACGTCTTCATCGTCTTCTAATGAAAACGTAAGCTAGTACCACCTCTCGATATATTTTCTCTTGTTTTTTCTTTAATGAAAACATCTGCTTTCGCAATGCTGAACTTGGAAGAAGTGACCTGACTATTTGTAGTTTGCATGAAGCTGGTATGACGGGAGGTGGGCAGAAGTGAGATGCAAAATACGCCAGTTATTATTTGCAGCTTGCATGGAATCCGCAAATTAAGACGCCTTACCTTAGCCCAAAATTTGATAATAACCGAAATAATGGGTTTTAAAGTTGTACAAACTTCGGCTGTGACAGATTTGAAACCCTCGCCTCAAATAACTCGAATTCCTAATTTCGTGTATTTTCCGTCACCCTTTTAATGAATTAATAAGAATACGGAGTGATAATTACAAGATATGTTTGGTGAGATCTCAGTATTTTTACCCAAAAAATCTGCAGCTTTGTTATCATTAATTTACGGATGTCCTGCTATGTCATTATATATCTTCAATTTATGAGAGTGAAGATAGCTACACAAAGTTGTGCTAGTAAGGTTTATGGAGCAAGGAGTTGCTGCGTTTCATGTGAAACTTAGTTCTAAGTCTCATAGACAGTCATTCCCATCTGAAAGAGCTCGGCATATTTAGAGGGGATATCATTTATGTAGGAAAACCTATGGGGTGCTATTTGAAAAAAAAGGTTGGGGATGAGTTTTAGGGGTTGACGTACAAAACAATGTTTTGAATGCATGGTATGATAGATCCTATAGTACCTTCAAAAGTACCACTCAGTTCTTGCTTGTACCGTTTTTCGTTACGAAAATATCATGTGTCAAGGAAATTCTGGGACACCCGCTATATAATTATAAATTCTGTATTAGGTAAATCCCGTTGTGGAACATTAGCTTACTTTAGCATACAATTGAAATAAAAAAAACGTTTTTGAAATTTTACGAGTATTTAACACAAACGCGACTACTATTTCCGATAATTATAGGTGCGCTAAATTGTAGTGAAATCAATAAGTACTGTTGTCTGTCTCATACTTTAGGTTTTACACGTGTGCTGGATATATTAATTGATAATTGATTTCAAATGGTTTTGCTTTACATCTATACAATAACGGCAAACGTGAAAACACTGAATGAAAATGAATCTATTTGTCAAATTAAGGCAAGCGCTTAGTATGTAATACGCGAATTGTAATTTCTGGAACTTGTATATTGTGGACGTCTTTTTCTTTTATCAGAATTATCGGCTTGTAGTATAATATAGGAAGTTGATTTGCGGAATAAATAAAAGCTGTTTCCTGGCATAGCTGTATATCAGACAATGTCACATTCAATATAAATATTTTTTCCAAATTTTATAAGTACTTTGATCAAGGCCACAGAGGTGGTCAAAACTTCAGTAACATTTATCTTCCAACATATCTCTGTTTTATCGATGGGCCACTGAAGCGCTAAGAAGCTAGTAGTTGTATGGATGATGTTCATTCAAAAAGAACCCATCAAGAGATATAATGTTTAACCCTGGTTTTAATCCAATTGTCACAGTTACCAAATATACAGCAATGTTTTGACGGGATTCTGTGAGCCGTGAGCTCAAATAATTGGTATAATTAAATATTTTTTGTATTTCTGTACACAAAAGTAACATAGTAAATTATTGAAATTAGCATTTGAGAATAGTACTGGCCAGTTGATCTCAGATCAGAGCCAATAACAAATAAAAGAAAAGCATGATCTGAGAATATAGGAAATCTTAATACTGAATGTATGCGTTATCCACTGCATTATCCTTACCCCCCCCCTTTGCCATTTTTTTTTTAGATTTAGATTCGTATAAAATGCGACTCTTGTACATTCATGGCTGTCTAATAAATCGTCGTATAAAAAAGGATATATTATCTAATATCTAATTAATCCAGCTTTTAATGTTTATCTTGTTGTCGTTTCCATGATTAATCACACTTTAGGTAGTGGTAATTAGAGCCTTAGCTTTTATACGAGTATTTATCTGAATTTTGTGGCCAGCCTGTTAATGTTTGTATAGACGTAAATATACTTTTTCAGCAACAAATTCGGTACCACTAAAAACGAACTTCATTCTGAGACATACGTCTTACCAGGGCTGTGAGTACCAGTTAACTCTGATACGACATATCAAAAAATGAGCAAAAGGCACATTTATATTAACCGACTGAACATCCAAACTTTGATTTCGACATTCTGTTGGATAGCTCTAACAGTATGTACATATGTAGAAGTTAAAGTAATAGAAAAACAAACCTACATTCTAAGCTAAATGTGTTTCAAAGATGGACAACAAAATTATGCGCGGATCGTGGTTTGTGAGGGGTAGAACAATATTACATACATACTATGGTTATAAGACCCTAAATCGTCCCATCGTTTCATTTACTTTCTTCTTATTTTTGTCGAGGTTCAATAATTTAATGCCTATATGTGTCTAATCCTAACGAATGTCACTGTCCGTTATTACAGCCTAATGCATCCTTTAATGTAGCAAAAGTAATGTTAGATAAGTTTTTAAAATCTAGAAAAGGTGTATCCTCCAAATTTGTCGAACGAGTTTGGATAACCCCCTACGAAATAGGGGTGTGTACGTACATTGCTCCTCCTCCATGAATATCTTACGAATATATGTAACCTAGTTGCCTCTGAGACCTGAACCAGTTAGCAATTGAGTGCTATCAAATGTTACCAAGTTGGTAAATAAATCCTAGACTTGTTCAATAATTACGGTCGACTATTCACGAATTCTGACGTCGAAAATAAATATCCAGACTAAACAAACAGCTTCATCAATATTTGATAGGGACGTACATCCATTTGGATGTCCAGACTCCGTCCCTCTACGGGCGTGGTCTTGTTCCAAAAATACCGATATTAATCTGTTGCAGATGCTGCTCATACAATCGTAATTTAATTAGTACTTCGATATGTTGTGTACAAGAAATTGCATATATTTGAGGTTAAATCTTTATGAGCTGAGGATGCAGGCAAGTTAATTGACATGGGGTTTAAACAGAACCATGTCAAAATGCTATTAGCTGGATTTATGAATCATGAATGTATTTTGTTAGATGCATACAGCTCCGAGTTCTATATACGTGCCATTTACATTTAGGGCACTGCACTCTTATGACTGTTGCCCCGTTATCTGTCAGATATCAGAAAGAATGTAGTCGTCCAGATTACTGGATGCAAGTGACGTCTATTCGATGTCGAAAATACGACTTTGCTGTAACTTACCGACGTATCTCCTACTTGAAATACATAATTATACGTCTATTCTACCGTATAGTTTTAGTCCTTTTAAGGTTGAAGTGCTAAAGTTGGTTTGTTATCCTAACGCCATTCTGTGGACTAATAGTAGCAGGACTTTAGCACTCGATAGAAAAATTGATTTCAAGGTAAAAAATTCATATAAACATGGCCTGCGCAAGAGCTTCGTCTGTCTCATAATTAATATTAGCACAAAAATGTATGTCACTGACATTAAAAAATCAAATGTTTTTTAGATTAGACCAAAGAAAAACACTTTCTTGTATTGTGATGTCTCTCCGAATCTCACTTTGTTTTTGAGGAAAAAAATTAAAACTACTTCATAGCCGGTCGAAAAAAATGTTTAAACTAAACAAGTCAACTTTGTTTTTCTCATTGACAAGCCGTAATTCCAAGGGCGTATTTTTGATCCAAATTCAAGTAGAAAAGTTGATAATATAAACATGTGCGCTGAAGAGGGTAGTTAGAGTTTGGAAAAAAATATTTTTTTGAAGAGATAATTATCTTCTAGTAAGTGCTGACCTAGCGTCTTGTGGTAGTGATCACCACTGCTAAATTAAGAAAATCGACTCTAAGATCTTTAAGGAATTAATAAAAAATCTGTTTTTTTTCCAAACTTTGACGCTCGGTATGTTGAAAACGAAGCTGTCGCGCAATCATTTTTATAGAGAATTTCAACCATAAAATCAGTTATTCTACGGAGTGTTAAAGTCCTGTTACTAAAAAGTGGACCACCCCGTATAACCAAATTGATCAATCCAACTTTTCCTGAATAATATTTGTGATATTGAAGGAGAAGAATTCCTATTATGATTGTTGATATTGTGTGCGATTCAATATCCAGTCGAGTGAAAGCTTTTCTCCTAGCTATAAAGTTGTAGGGCGAATATACACTGGGTCTGTAAACAGATTGAGATGTATTTTATGAGTATGCTAGTTTGGAGCCGTGTTGAATGTAAAGGCCCCCACTCACACAGAGGGATAACTCAAGACTTGAATGCGCACGCCACAGAATACAGTTAAAACTCGCTGTGTATGGGGAAGCGTGTGGCTTGCACAGTTAAGTCGTTGCGAATCAAACACTGCTTGATTTTTGGCGTGCGTAGTTACAGTTGTAGTTGAAAACTTTAGATCTCTCATAATTCCTGCCCGTTGCCAAGAGCCGTAGAGTAGCCGTTAATCTCTCATGAGCTGTTATTTCATTTGAGAGTCAGACTTTTTTATCAGAGGACAGCCAACAACTCCAAATAAGGATTTTCGTCCATTCTCAAGTAATTATGCCAGTCAGAAGGCGTAGCCGTGATTCTGATAATAAAGTCACGTGAGAATATTCATATCTGTTCAGTGATCTTTCTTCACCCAACATCATCTTTGCTTTTTACTATTAAGCACGCCACTGTCATCAACATAAGGTCTTTTCGTGACGCCGTTTTACGCAAAACCGACGATCTTGCCGGTTGTGTGTGTGGAGAAAGACACTCCACAGGTTTAACCTAATGTAAAAGTGCGAAGTCAAACCCGTGCATTGTTCCCTCTGTGTGAGTGGCTACCTTAACATTTGCATCTGTTCCGACTTTCCGCCAAGCTAGAATTTAGAAGATCTGTATACACGCGTCATAGTTCAAGCGAAAGTGATAAGCTCACAAGTGAAAATGCAAAAGGAAGGTAGGAAAACAGCGACCGTCGCGTCGCCGGCTGGCCGTTGAAGTTCTCTTCGTCGTCGTCTGGGTTATTGCCTAGTTTTCCCGAGAGCTCCGATCAATACGGCTAGACTGAAGCGTTGTTATTCGCGCTAGGTCAACGATCAACCAAACCCCGTTTTCTCTACTGTTTTGTACCTAACATATTCGGGTTATGCACCTGTTTTGCGTGTCTGTTTGTCGTTAGCATTCTATCGATTTTGTTTTCGGTTTTTCGTTGTTTTTGTTGCTTTGCCCCGAGGAGTGGTAAAATGTCCAAGTGCACGAAATAAATTGGACATAACTTTGGTGTTCTGAACCCTCTGTACAAGACGAGGTTCGTCAGTGATAGGAGTGCCATTAGCATTCATCGCAATATATATAGTATAAATTGGCCTATACTATGATCTTATAGGTTTTTACTAGTGTATGATGCAGAACACTTGAACTAATCAAAAGAAAAAGTATTAAGAAAATTGTATTGAAAGTAAAAATTTTTGTGAGTAAACAAGGTAAGAGTGGTCATATTATGGCATCAGTCGTATTAACAAGCGATCGCCAACGATGGGGTGCCATCGCGCCGTCTCGTTGGATTAATAAGTATCTCCCCATCTTATTTAATTCATGGAGTTCTCATACTACGTTTATATAACTGTTATTTTTTTTTTCAAAAACCCCCAGTAATTCGGCCGCCGGTGGACGCAACGACGCGATACGTAAGCCCTGTATGCTGCACAGGAGCTGAAATGTGCTGAGGAAGAGTATCATCAAAGAGCAAACGAGAAAGCCAGTTTTCAGGGGGAATTTAGCTTAGCTTAGCCTAAGCTATTGATGTTCAGTGGTCTCTTGCGGGAGTGCCATTATTAGGGCATTTTCTGCTAAACTAATTAAAGCGTGCCGTATTTAAAGGCATTTGCAGACATGTAACAGATCATCGTAATATAAAATCGTCACGCACCAATACCGCAACTACGATATAAACGGTGCTTCTGCCAATTTTCGAATCGTAAGGGCAAGCGCGACGGTGCCTCCTTTCGAAGTTCTGTTATATGCCCCTCAAGATGTTCAGCATTTTGCATGTATGGATCCTTCGATGCAGCAGTAATATGTAGTAGATAGACTAACCACTCAGTGAAACTGGACTGAAGACTAAATCTTAACAAAGCACGTATCGAGTTTGAAAAGCATTGATTAGAGTCGTTAGGCTGGAGTCTTCGTCTTGTTCGAAGCACAAAACTTCCGTGCAAAAATTGAAATGGAAAATATGGAATTCGTTAATATTTGCCCCAGGTTTAGCAGGTTTTTAATAAAAATGTATTTGTTGTATCTGAGTTTATAGATGCCAAATGAGGACCTGAAACTCATGAGAGCCGTATTCATAAACGTCTCGTGGGTAATACTCATGGTCCACCTGTTTAATATTCAAGTGTGTCCTTCTTTATGCGTCTGTTTTCTAGACAGCGTCTACGAGACGGCGGGAAAACATTTGGCTCCGTTGTCATATTTCAAGTCAATTTGTTATACCTATGCTTACGCATTTTGCTGTTTTCTGTTATCTCTTCATGTTTTGCGCCAGAATTTCGTGTTTTTGCGGGCCATTTTTCCGGTTGTGACAAACTGACAACACCTTACTCCAAAGTTGACCTACAAAACCGGCTTGACTGCAACGAAGTGTCATGTTGACACTTCGTTACTTGAGTATTACTCAAGTGAGCCTTACGTGAGGAATGTTCAAGTAGCTGTCGAAACATAAAGTCATACTTAGGTGACAAAGTATTAAGGGGGCCAGGGTATAGCGCACGAACTTGAGAATCCAAGAAAATACGTATTCTCGTGCTAGAGCTTTATGAAGTATGTGTGTCTGAAATAAAATGAGGCGCGGTAAGTCCGAAGGTTGCTTTGCCATACTGCTGACGGCCGACCCCTGCGAAGACGATTTTGCATCGAGGGGAGCTAAGAGCGACCAACCGGTGGCCTACTGATAGTGGGACGTTACCTTTAAACTTACAGTAATGATTCAAATAACAAATTGAAGAAGAAAGCTTGCGCTAGGTCGACTCGGTGGTCTTATTTATATCCTGTCTGGTTTTTAAATTACAGACATTTGAAGGATGTATGATTTTGCATTGCGAGTTTTTTGCACACTAAAAAACTTTTTTGAAAAATTCGCTCCGAGTTGTCGTTGGTTGAGGTCTTAACTATCATAGACTGAAATTTTATGTATGTAGTTTGAAAAACAAGTGAGTTGTGCAGGAATATGTAAGAATGTATGTACTCAGGCCCCTTAAGTAATAACTATGAATACGGTGCTTAGGATCACGGTGTCGCTTGTATGAGCGAATAATATAACCCTAAGATGAGCCAAAACCGCATCATCAGTAGTTGTTTAATGTACACTTGTACAATTGCAGGACGTGCACCCTGAAAAAGAAACGTCGTCCAACAATTTTCAACGGAAATTCCTTCGCATCGCCGGAAATTTGCGACCTTGGAGCCCGCTGCTGGTGGCATCACTTTCACCATTCGACATTTTGGCAAAGTAGCGGCGCTCGGCAATTGTTTCTGTAATGGAGGTCGTCGCGTATTTCACGTACGATGACCCAGATTCATCTTACGTCGATGTTATGTAACAGCTGCTGTTTCAAGACTTTTACGAAGCGCGCCGTGCAACGGAATCCTTCTTGCGGTACAGTTCGTGTGACCTTGAAGAAAACCTCATTTCTAAAACCTGAGGATGGTGATGATGATTTAGGTTTTTAAACACCAAACAAGTAACTTTTTACATGTTTAAAACTAATTTAAATGTACTGTGTAAGGCTTTCGCGGCCATTGTCCAATGAATTTGTGGTTCTTGGGTTCTTAGGCCGGCGTCGTTTAGCGTTAAGGCTTGGCGTTTCGCCACTATGAGTGGATTGCATATGGAACCACAAACTCATTCAATTAACTTAAACGTTACAAGTGATGACTCAAGTAGTAAGGCTACTAAACATCTTCTGTCTCTTACAAACTATAATTAATTTGGGGCCTTGCAGGCAATGCAGGAACACTAATCTATAAGAAATTGTTAGACTCACTTATTATTCATAGTTTGCAAGAGATAGGTATTTCGTAGCCTTACTAGGTACTTGTAGCATCATTTGTAACTTCTAATTTAGTCATTAAACATGTAAAATGTTTCTTTAAACACCGAACAAGTAACTTTTTAGACGTTTAATGACTATTGCGTGGTCATCGCAAATTGACCAGCGCGGCATGAGGTAAGGGGAGCGGGAGGTTCTCTTGGGTAGCTATCGTCATTATCATGTCGATTCTAAAAAGAGACAGAGAAAATAAGTAAAACAAGGACATTAAATATTGTCTGCAGCGATTATCCAATCATGGTGCTGCATCGTATTTAAGGTGGGGAAAACAATCTACTGTTGCCGGTTGTAGTCATAAGTTTTATGAATTAGATAAATATCATATTAAGTGATACAAATTACTTATTTCTTTATAAATAAAATAAAACGATACGTAAAATAGGAAATAGTATTAATTTTAGTAATAAACTTCAGTAGGTATATCATTGGAACATTTTATAATTGGATGTGCGTAGAATATAATATAGGATCAGATTATTTACAGGGTTGATTAATTGTGTTGAGTGTATTGATTAAATATCGATTTATCGAAAAGTTGTCGTTTTTAATAGGTTCATTTCTTTTAAAAGGTTGTCTGTAGCTATTGTGAGAAGAGTGGATAATTATTAAAGAATTGGAATAAAATATGATCATTTTATAAATTTCTTTTCGTTGCAAAGAAGGCTAAAAGGAAGGCAGGAAGAAAATTTTGAAGTATAACTCAAGGATAAAAGTTTGAGAGCATTTTTCGTAACTAACGACTGAAAAATAGTTTTTTTCACTAATGAAGCACTAGATTAGTAAACTAATTCTGGTTAGAATTAAAATTCAATAGGAATGTGAGATTCCGCGCTCGCGAGCAATAGCGGGCATAGGAGTCCGCTAGCAGATAAATTTTTCATTCTAAGTGAATCTTAAAAGCTGTCCGAGCACGTAACTCACCAAGGAGCTCTTTCTTTCATACGCCTTAGATGTAATTTTATTTCCGAAATATCCATGTATCGTTTGGATCACTAGTTGAGCGGTAAAACTTATGGCTAGACTGCTTATGCACTGATGTACCTGGAGTAACTCACCGAAGGTTTTGCTGTCTATATAGTAAGGTTGTCTTTTCCATGTATGTTGCTCAAAACTATTTTCCCGAACAGCTTCAGACATACATGCATTTTTTCATATTTATGTACGTGATCAACACAGGTCTAATGCGATTCAAAAACAGTTGAAAAATAAGTATAAGGAAATTATGGAATATGCTAAAATATTTTTATTAATTTGAAATTTCGTTACTCTTTACAAGAATCTTACAGATTTACGCCAAGATCTGTCCTCTTATACATACTTGTTTGCCAATCTGTACATAATACGTATCTGCATGATAATTGGAAGTGCAGAAAGTACCGTGAACATATCCCCATGATAATGACACTGTTCCAATTGGTTGGATTTTTAGGTCAGTATACTCGTACAATGCTATAGGTAATCAACAACTATCAAGCTGCTTATATTTCTTGTACCCAGCACAGAGCCTATTTATAGTTCTTACCAAAAGAATACCAAGGCAGGTTCAAGGGTACTACGAAAATACGTTGATTTATTTTTCTTTCGATGTGTAATGAATATAATATCAAGAGGTCAAAACTATCGCGTGGATAAGTGACCCTCATCAAAATTTTGCTATTTTGTGGTTATTTTTAGAGAACACACATGGCTCAATTGAGATCCTAAGTGATTGTTTCTAAAAGTGCAATTTGGCATGTTCTTCAGTATGAATAACAGTGAGAGATAAGTTCTAATGGATTGTTTACGCGTGTGTATTTAACCTATTTGTCTGTGTTGCCAGATATGAACTGTTTTGTTTGTATGTCAGTGTGCAGACTTCTAATGACTTTTTGGGATCTGATGCTCTACAGACCCTCAGATAAAATATTTGTTAGATTTTTCTGAACTTGTTAAAAAAAAAATTGACAACAGATACTTCATCTGAGGTTTGGCGCTGTGTCGTGCTAAGTTAAGCTTTTATGTGTTGTCATTGGTCGGTGTAGGGTGATTAAGCAAACTGTTCATCATATTTATTCATTGAAATAAAGATATTGCACTATCCACGCCACATTTTTAATAGCTTGAACTGCCTTTGAGGGCTACTATATATCAGCTTCACCCGAAACTGCATTTATAGAATAATTTTACTGAAGCTTAGAATGTGGCTTAAGAGATGGTATATAAAAGCCAATTTTGGAATATTCAGATGATTTTTTGGACGTTCTTCAAGTGAAGAATAGACTATCAGATAATAATGAATTTTCCAAATTTAATTTTTTTGGAAACTTCTCCATTAGCTATAGACAGTTCGTCCAGTGTGACACTGGTCCATAAGTAAAACGATCTATGTTGCAATATAAAGGCCTTACTAACGTTTTTGCCACCTGTGTTGCCTTTTAAGTAAGAAATCTTCGAAAAAATTAATTCGGACTTAATGTCTTTTATTGAACATTTATTTTATATGTTATATGTTATACAAAGGATACTTGACCGAAACTATAGTAAAGAATTTATATTTCAACATATTTGGTTTTAAGTGTAAAGTAAGTTATCTATATACGGGTTCGACACAATTCGTTTTTCGTCGTTTGTTTGCCTATCGGTCGAGAGGCAATATTAAAAGGTAATTGTTGTGCAGCTAGAAATTTCATATAGTGTTTCTCAATATTTTTTTTTATACATAAATATATAGAAATTACTTTTTTATTTAAACGTTAAATCAGTCCGAATAAAATTATGAATCAGACGAGATTTCAAGGTGTAGGATGAAAGCAATCAGTCAAGACGCGACCCAGGAAGATCGTTTCCTTTAGCGAAGTGGCAACGATCTTAACAACTTCCTCCCACGACTTCAAACAAATACCGAGCTCACACAGTATCGCACATTGCACAAGACGGTGTACATTGATATTGTAATAATCGGTAGTCACCATTATTGCAGGAAGTGTGTCCTGAAAAGAAGGGAACAATCGGCATCTAGCTATTTTTCGACATAGAAATTATAGTCCTGATGATCCAGTGGACAATGCTGTTAAATTAATGACAATAATACCAACAGACATTTTAGATTTACTGTGCTTACTAGATTTTAACTTCAGATGCATTCCCGTGTGTTCAAAAAAAATTAAATCGCACTATGTTTAGTATTGTTTATTCGTTGCCAGGTTTTACTCGATTTTATAGGGCTTAACCTCGAGCTTAACCCTCAGATTGACACTTTGAACTGGAGGGAATTTTCCCTTTAGGATGCTGCGTAAATTAGTTTGGATTAAGTATATTTCAGCTCAAAAGCTGTTGCTTTATCTTACAGTGGAGAGAGGATGTAGCAAGTTAACTACAGGAAATCCGCAGTTCAATCAATTTAGCTGACAGTTTTAATCTTGAAACTTATATCTACTATAAGCCAATCAGCCTAAGCAACAAACTGAGTAAAAATAAGCTAAATCTAGTCAGGGCCGATTTCCCATAGTTAGTATTTTACAGTCTTTGAGCTCCCTAAATATCCCCTTGTAATTATAAGGATGTTTTAGTACAAATGTCTTTGTAAATATAAAATTTTCTTCAAAATTAATTGAGTTTGCAGCTTGAATTTAACGGAAACTTAATTGCACATGAGTAAAATGAAATCAGATTTGCTTCTGTCAACTTTCAGCGTGGATTCCCTAATGAAGACCTTTATTATTATTATTAAATAATACCTACACATCGCTCTGGTTAATATCCTTTCTATTTTTATCCGCAAATTTACCGTTTCCATTATTGTGGACATGGACTCGATTATCACGTTTTCCATGGCGATATTGCTTTGTATAGATACTTGCGAACTTACTATTTTCATTTGTTATACACCATATCCACATGAGATTTGTTTGTAAATTTATATTCTATGTATATAATACAGAACTTCTGTAATAGGGCTTTGTTGAACCGAGCAGAATATCTCTGAAAAATGGGAAGCTATGACTACAATTTTTTCCAAGAGTATTGTATTTTTTATTGTAGCACAATTCAAGCTAATTTATACTTTAACTCGCTCTGCGGCATTTTGTTCGATTTTTTTGAGGCATGGTAAAGGAACCGTGGAGCTAAAACTATTGATATACCCTGTATGTATTTGCAAGAAAGGTTACGTCAACAACAAAGTCCGCGAACATCGTTCGCTGTGCGGGGAAATCGAATTAACATCTAAAAATATGCTATTTAGTTTGATTATTTAAAATGGCAGCCGCGAGCTGACGCTTCCGGGCCTACACGTAAATAAAGCTAGATATTTTCAACTGCTCCATCAAAATATGGCGCGGTGGGATTATTTTTAGTTGTCGCTTTGTCAGGATGCTGAAAGGTTATTTCGGATTTTTTTTTGCACTTGCACCCAGTCTCAATATATCTAAGCGAAAGATCAGTGTATATCGTAACGTGCATAACAAGGTCATCGAAGTCATGAGATAAACACCGTCGTACTATATACAGAGTTGCAATGTGATGTACGTTCTTCATTAGTAGCTGTCAAGCGCCTGGTTTTTCTTCAATATTTCTCACAAATTTCAATTCAATAGGAAGTCCTAATTTTTGACTGACTAAGAGCCGGTTTCTCAATGTACAGATAAAACTGTATGTGTAGATGTACAGATAAAACTGCCAGTTAACGACAACTGTCAGTTACATTTTTTTGTAGCGTTTCTGAATCATATATTAACTATCGGATGAGTTTTACTTGAATTCGTTCAGGTTGGTACGCCTGAGTGACCATCCGGTGACCATGCGTATAATATGTTTTTTGAAAGGATAAGTGTGTTTTGTGGTGTGATATGTTTTATAAAAAATTAAAAATGTGTTTTGTGGTATGGATAGTAGTTTGAAGTTTCACGTTTTATACGTATATGTGGGCCTAAGTGATATTTATTATGTTTTGTGCATTTATTTATGTTATCATTTTAGCGTAGTTTGGTAACGTTGATATTAGTGTCAGTCAAAATATCCTCTAAGATGTTTAACTGCATGAATTTAACTGCAGATTGAGAAACCGGCCATAAATCACTAATATATGCCTAATTTAGCTTATTTTGTTTGCCATTTTATACGTTGGTTGTATAAGCATCCACATATTTAAAGTGCGGAAGTGGCTATATTTATAATAGAAATTAAAATAATATCATCTTGGTTAAATTTTGATGTTTGAAATTTCCTTGGTACATTCAAGTGCTAATACACGAGACAGCTGTCTATTCATATCGCTTCAATATTTGAGCTTCTCCGTCTATGGAAAGCTATGCGTTATACTTCTAAGTGCGCACGGTATCAAAAGCCGCCATTAGCTATATTTTCGCGTACAGGCTAATATTGTTACAAACTTATTGCGCAACTACATTGTTGCAAAATTGACACGATTTCCGTGTATTTGTAAATACACTCACACACGTGTAATGTGGTGGACAATCATTTATTTTTAATGAACTCGACATTTACACTGTTGTGACTTGTAGCTACGAGCTGTGGCTAAAAAATGAATAGATCAAAGTATATTTAGGTTAGTTTAGTTTCATTCATTATTTTAATTACCTGTTTGTGTTGTCCAGACATAAATAGTTTTATCTTGGAAAAACGTTTTACTACTACTACTTTTACTAACACCCGATGAAACTACTCAATGCGATTGCGACAGTATTTTTTAACTTCCTCGACAAAAGAGGGGTAAGTTATTAGAATCGGCCCGTTTTCGCAAATTTTACCGAAATCAACATGTGAGGTGTCACTACCAAGGTAAAATCACCTCGTGATCCATTTTCTAAAACGAAAATGCTATATTGTTGCATTATTTTTTCGAGTGACCCCTACCGCCCCCACCATCATAGATTTGCACCAAAAGTGGACCAAAAGATAGAGAACAAAAACCTCTTTAGGACAGTAAGGTTTGGAATTATTTGGATCATTTTTGTGACAGTTACTGTCATTTTAAAGTTAGAAGATTTGTTAATTTTTATGAATTTTCATTCCGCCATTTTGGAAATTTTGTAGTATGCACGGTAGCGTTTTCGACATAAAAACGTGCTCTTTATTTTGGTAGCATTGGAATTTCACGTTATGAAATACTTTTTTGAGTTACCCCCACCCATTTTTTTATCATCGCAGCGGGACCAGAAGTCAGATTTTAGTTTCTAATGATAACCTTTTAATAATGACAAAGTTTGAAGAAAATCGGGAGACTGGTTTTTTGATATCCATCTAACATCCGCGATTTCGTGCTTCGACGATTACTCAACAACGCCTCAAGCTATTGCTCCCAAATTTGTCCCAACTTGCATTAATAAAGGTCCTTTCATGTTGACAAGGTTTCGATGCGGATCGTACGTGAGGGGTGGAAAAGGGTGAGGGGTGCACAAAAAAATGTAATGCAACATATAAATTTGATAGCACCAGTTGAAAGAAAATGTGTCTTTATGTCTAAAACGATATATCACATGTTATTTTTTTCTGACGTGGACGCTAAAAAAATTAAATAAATTGAAATACTCAAATGTCATTAACTGTTGTGTCTGTGCGCTGAGTTGTATGATATTAGGCAGTCGTAAATAACTTAAAAATATCTGCCTAAAATTAATATTACTATTCGATTCTAGTCTTAAGGGTTGAAGAAAGTGGGGGTTGTACAAACAAATTGTCATATTTAATTGTCATTGGTACATATGATCCAACCAGTCAAAAGACAACGTGTTTTTATGCTAGTAACGATAATCACCACTTGAGTCCGGGAAGTTCCTAGAACTAGGTCTCCCTGCTCGTTCAACGTCTACATTTTTTCTTTTTTATTGGTTTTGAGTGATATCTCATTCAGCCAGACTACAGCTTCAAAAATTGCGTCAAATTTTGTTTTCGGCTTACTTTTACGATTATTTTTTTTTAATTGAGAGTGGTCAAAGTTGGGACATACCGTGGTGAAGGGTGGGTAATAAAAAAATTGGGTATTCTACTACATACTTTTAAATAAATGTTCAGAATTTGCTCACTATTTTGTGTTGGTAACTTGGGAGGAAAGTAACATGTTATCCAATTTGTTATTGATCTAGAAGATCGAATCTTCTTCATAATAAAACACTTCAAGATACTAATATGGGGAAACAAGTGTCAGATGTTAAAAAATTAGTTGGCTACGTGGTGACAGTGTCGAGGAGAGTACATGGCTACTACTCGTCGTTAACTGTCAACGCGGTCCGGAGGCCCTTTGCCTTTATGTCATCTTGACATGGCTGCTGTGGCAAGGATTTCAGTGAAGATAAAACTGAACTACTAGAGAGCAAATTCATTTGCTTGGTACAACCACTGAATTTAACAGACAGAGAAAGGGTTACTATTTACAGTATAAATAGTGGTGGTAGACATTTATAATGTATAAATGTACTGTCCATAAGCAATATGGATAGAGGAAAAACATACGTCGCTTATCATATTACGAAATAACAAATCGTCGCAGCTAGACCGACAGCCCAGATTTTGCAACTTGTTCTGACGTAAAAAATCTGGCAGTTTATTAAATTTCAGTATTGACAACACACAATGTGAAAGCTTACAGCTCGGCTTACAGTGTGTCATTGCCAAAAGTATATAGTGGGATACCTAAATTACCCCAATCTACTATTTGCTCTGACTACTATTACAGATGTATTCGGACTAAACTGTTGGTTCTTGGGCTGTTCTTGGGCTCTGTCGCCTTGGCGTCGGCGCGCTTCGCTGCTTGACGTTTCGCCGACACGAGTGGTCGGCATCCTCGGAAGCTGATGTCACCTGTTCGGCGTATTTCGAGAGGCAGTTTCTATCCTTTTGGTGCTATCAATTTTGCTAACAAGGCGCACTATTTTTACTGCTTGATTTGGATTTTTGTACGGCATTGTTACTAGAAGATTCTTCATTTCTGGATGGAAGACTCAGTCGTTGTAGTGCCTTGAGGATGTCTCGTGCAAGCGTGGACGAAAGCTTGGCGTCTAACGCAGGTTCCATCCGAAAGTGACGAACTTTCGAACTATACTTGCTGCTTTGTAAATATTCACTGACGAAGACCTCTTGTGACAATATTTTTTACAATCTTGGTTACCTTTGAACTACCTGACTCAAATGAGAAGCGGTGTATTAGTTTACAGTATGCTAGACTATATCGTCAACTCTATCATATTGATATTTACAGAGATTATTGCATAAAAATAAAAAGATTCCCCTCCATTTCCTATTAAATAAAGATCCTCACAAGTTACTTTTCTACTAAACCTCAATTTAGAGTACTTACTAGATCCAGTCATCTGTTTTTTGTTGAATTCTGATATGTTTTCATGAGAAATTGACAGCATGCTGATATTTGGGTGTACTTTCGCACGGTGTTATTTTAGGAAGTCGCATGGTGTAGATTTTGCAGTAGACGCCTTGTCGACGGTGTAACAGCAAAACATGCAGGTATAATAATATATAATATTGTCCTTGAGTCGTCACTACTACTTTTTGTTGTCAAAAATATATTCAAGGTGGCTTTGTCAGGCAACATCCCATTAATAATTTGTTTTTCTGAATAGTTTCCGAACTACTCCCGCACGTGTAAGATCATGCACACCCACCAAAATTTTAAAAAATTATATATAGTTACATATTTATCATTTATCTCTCTGGATGTGTATGTTTTGATAGAATTTTACGCAAATAACATTACTTTGATAAATTATTCAGAAATGTAATTTTTTAACGTAATGAACTAAACGAGTACTAGTTTTTGAAATACAATTAGAACGAGATATGAAGTATAATCCAAGAAAGACAAAGAGGTCGTCTATTAACATTTCATTTAAAACACTAAATCAACACGGCCAATAAACAACTGTTATCACTGTTCAATATCGACAATCCCAGTTCATTATTAGGATACACATAAACCAAACCTGTTCAGTTGTAAAAATCAGAGAAAGAAGCTGCCAGTGTCCCAAGTGTGAACATGTGTATATCTGAAAACATACTTACAGCCATTTCAGAATGTAAATCGTTTCAGCGCGGTTGTTTCGAAACCTTTAATAAAATTGGGTATCGGGGCCATACGCTGAAAAAACGTTCTCACACAATTCATCAATATGTATGTATAATTATTGTTGCCAAACAGAAGTTATGCAATTTCGTTTATAAAGTGTGGCGAACGGTAACTATTATCGATTATGACTGCAGGACAGTCGTTGATATTGCTTTCAGAGTTATTGGAATAATATTGAAAAAACTATAGTAAGATAGATAGCTTGTAGTAGATTATTTAAATTTAAAATATACGTTCTGCAATCCTCTTTTGGATAGGATTGAAACTATTTGTCGACAGTACTGTACTGTACAATATAGCCTGAGTCATTCTTGGAGGAAAAAAAAATAGTGTCAGGTGGCCTGACTACTTCCGAAATATTCACGGTATTAATCGACAAAATGACCTTGCAATCATGTGTTAGATGTCACCAGATGTATACAGATACCTAACAGTGATATTTTATTGATCTTTGTTGATAGCATAAGAACCTTATGTGATTTAATCTAGATACAAAACGGATGAACCTTCTAACCATCTAAAAAAAACTTTTTGTCATTGCAGTAAAAAGTATTGGTGTTTTACCAGCCCCCTGCTCCCCCTCCCCCCAATTTGATCACCTCAAAAAAGGTAAATAAGTTTCAAGAACATCTGAAATGCCTAAAAACTATGTTTCTGTTTGATTTTGTTATTGTAATACTGACAACATCGTGTAAAAGTGTCATTACAACTGAGGTTGAAGTTCCCAAGTAATAGGTAATGGGTTACAGGATTTTGAATTGTATAAAATGTTTTAAAAAAGTCACATCTCTGTATGATATAGAGTATTACCAAGGTAATTTTTCAGTGCAATAGGTAGTCATTTATTAATCTGTGAATCTGAGTTTTTTGATAATTACTTTGCCGCCGATGCATCCATTTTCAAAAGTACAGCAGACTATCTACTATGATCCCACATGACATCATTTCGCACCATAAATCGTTGCAGTAGTTACTAAGATATGCTGTTGAAAAAACGCTATTGGCATCCATTTGTTCCCAAGGCAGTCGAATAGGTCTGTAAAGTACAGAATATCATCAACTTTAGGTAAGAGAGGAGCTTTTTATGACTACAAAAAAATGTACACCCTCCCCTTCTCCTTGACAAATATGACTTCATTACGTCTACTTCCCCAAAAAAGGTTCTGGGACTTTTAAAACACCTAAAATGAACTTTCTGAAATTGTTCGTTATTTGCTAATTATTATTCTGCATCCCGTATTCAATTTTAATTATAAATTTTCAAAAATATATCTGATGTCATGCCCCCACGATTCATCCAACTTCAATTTTTATCAAAAGTTCCTACTGATTTATGTTGTTAGAAATATTGCAACAGACAAAGACAGACAGACATCGGCCCGCCATACACACACGTTATTTCATTTTAAAAATTGTGGCGCGTTGGGACGTGGCGAAGCGTCATACACCATACTCTGAGTTTAGTATCCAAACGATTCGGCACGTGATTTCGTGTGGCACTTTCCTTTCAAGGGAAAAAGCGTATGTGTGTGGGTAAAAACTGTCATTTATCGTGTCATTTGGAATGGCGTGTTGTAATGTATACATGTTCAACGTAATTTTTGCCATACGATGTAATGCTTTGGAGTATTTTGTTGAACTTTGTATGAGGATGGACAAAAAGAGAATTTATATTGTTGCATATGAAGGCCATGACCATGGATAAGTCTAAGAACAAAAAAGGAAAAGTGAAGTGTATGGCAAAACAGCTAAAAAAATATTGCCATATTTCGCTTTTGCGAGAATTGAGAGACATCAATCCAGAAGACTATAATATTATTTCAGTTGATGAAAATATATTTGATGAGTTCCTGAATTTCATGAGACCCTGTCTCAGTAAACCAGATGAGGTGGAGTGTAGCTGCGAATGAACGACTGATTCCCACCCTTCATTTTCTTGCTCATCGATTGGATTTTTTTAAGACGAGACCTCGATTTTCATTTGGACCCACCTTGCGGTAAAATTCCACTAAGGCATCATAATATCCCAAATTCTTTAAATTTCGATTCACATATTCTTTGGACCTAAGCTTCCACAAAGCTGAATGAGACCTGTAAATTCTAATAAAGTCTGTCAACACGTCCTTTGTGTATGTGCCCGATTGCTCGAGTACGCCACGCTCTAGCGGATAAATCGTCTTAAGGGGCCTGGATACACACATTTATACATACGTATTTGCCATGTAAAACACGGACTCATAGTTTCTCGCATATCTCACTCTATTTTCAAACTACATATATAATATTTCAGAAGGCGATAGTTAAGACCTGAATGAATGACAACTATTTTCGATTTTCTCAAAAAAGTTTTTTAACGTGCAAAAAAACTAGCAATGCAAAATCATACATTCTATAAATGCCTGTAGTTCAACAACCAAACACGATATCAAAAAAAAGGCTAAATAGTTGCACAAGCGCAAGCTTTCTTCTTCAATTTGCTCTTTGAGTCACTGCTGTAAGTTTAAAGGCAACGTCAGGAGCTTGGAAATGCGAAATTCATTTTTATGGTGACCTTTGAACCTTACCTTTGGACCTTTTGACCTTACCTTTGGATTTTTGGACTTATCTCCCTCCATCTTAGACGCACACACTGGAGAATGGGAATAGGCGGCCACGCCTCCTCGCTAACACGGGAATACGTCTTTTCTTGGATTCTCAATTTCGCGCGCTATACCCTAGACCCTTAAATCTCCTCTTGTTCAATCGTGGTGCACCGAAATGTATGTGCACTCACGCACATGATTTTTCAAGTGTTTTGAGATATTAAATGGTATACCGCGCGACAGAACGCCTGTGTGTGGCCGGCTATGGACTTTCGTGATGTATTGTATTTTCTCAAAATAGAGAATTGGCGGGATGACATACCTCACCTACGAAGAGGGAAGTAAAAAGAGTGCATGATAACTGTCCATTGCCAAATCATATAATCAACGTACTTTTATGCCGAACCTGCTTGTTAGTATACGACATGGATGGCGCACCGTTCGAGGTATTTGCTTTTTTCCATGCGGTGCCGCCGCGCCGTCAGCCAGCCAGCCTTAACCTACATCCGATTCAACTTTGAGCAAGTCGTACTTACATAATGCACCAATGCGTGCGTTCGATACGAAATATCAACTTCCTTTATATGGTGCATTTTTTAACCTCGTTACAAAATGTATGTATGCGTATCAATTTACAGCAAGCGGCGAAAAAACCAGTTGAATCACAATCGTTCGCGATGGATGCCTTAAAAACGGCGCCAAGTCGGTTGACTCGATCTTTAAAAATAATCGTCTCTATTTGTATTTATTAAAAAGGAATTATCGAATGATCGAAGTTCATCGAGTCTCCAGAGGCATGATGCAGATCTGTTCTTCCACTTAACTCCAACACTCAACCATTTTCAAGTTAGTTACGAAAACCAACTATTTTGCATCTATTCGTAAGAGTGATTGCAGATTCTATAAATTATATGTACATATAATCTTGGGAATAATCGGGAACCACGAATAGTGTATCAAAATGTTGTTGCAAGCATCTACGAATAGGTACTTGCACTGGTCATAAATTTGGAGTAAGAGTATGTTTAGAGGAAAGAAAACTTACTCAAAGGCTGTCTAGAACAAAACTTCTACTATGCTATGAAGAAATTTGTAATCATAGTTTAGTTTTTTATTTTTTCGCGCGACCGAAAACGGGTGATAACCTCATAAGATCGACAATCCATAATCGACAATAGTAGTGAGATTATTAAGTAGAAACATGAGGTTAGGTTATGCTTACGTCAATCTTCTTCTATCCTTATGGCGTCTGCGCGTTAGACAATCAACCAGCACATTGTGGGGACCTGGTGGGGACTGCAACGGATTTTGACTTTTTCAAGGCTTTTTGCCTGCGGACGCGAAATCAGATGCCTAACCTCAATGAAAATATGACGTGTGTACGTCAAGTCGTCAAGTGTCACAACCACACCTATCAAATCGCATCCTTGTGACGTCAGAGGTTGTTTTCGTGCCGTTTTCACAAGCTCAAAGTTGTATTTGGAATAAGTGTCATAAGCAGCTTAAAACATTAAAGACTTCTATTTATGATGTTTAATATGTAATATTTACTTGTAACATTATTGTGGAAGCTTTGAAGAAAATTAATCATTTTCGAATGCAAATGAAAGCACCCAAGTAGCTTTGGAAAGAACTTGAGATAACCAGGGCACTGATAACTTCTTTATGAATACCTTTCTACACTAACTAAGCCTTCCCCAGTTCCTCCTACCTCAATTTTACCACGTCCCAAAAATGTATGATTTCTTCACGCCCACTGAATCCAAAAGTACTAACGGTTTTCTTTCTTGCTGCTTTAGTAATTAACCATAAAGATTTTATTTCCAAGAGAAGGGTCAAGGTTTTCCGGACAGACGACAGACCGACAGCAGCTTCAGGGAAGGTAAATTTAATAAAATGTCCAAAAACCTTATAGTCACACATTTCCTTCGCTTTGTTCCTGATATACATGTTACGGTTCGACACAAAGAGTTAGATTTCTAATAAGTAATTTTTCAGAGACAGTACTGAATTGGAAAGACAATTACAATCATTCAGCCTTTTGGAATAAAAAAAGATTTTCCGTTAATTTTAGGACCTATCTGTAACGTAAGGAGTCTATTCGCCAGAAGTTTGATGAGACATGATCAATCACAATAAACCACATTCTTTTATCAGATAAAGTAGGAGTAGAGCCAAAGGTGGTGCAGACTGCCTTCTACTTTACATGTAATGTTAACTCCTATTGCAGTAATTGCTGCAGAGAAAAACAACTAAGCGATTGTTTTCTAACAATTACTTCTAGAGATTACACTAATGAGGTTAATAGGTGTATTGTACTTAAAAAATCCATTTAAGTACCTTTGTCTGGCACAATTATTTTGTCTTGCATAACAGCACAGTTCAAGATTATCTTCAACGTATCGAGAGATGTGTGGAAATCTCCGGAATTGTTTATTTTGTAGTCTGATATGATGCATTTCATAGAAGTGGAACGTGAACTAAATAAATAGGAAAAAGAAAAACAGAATATTGTGCAATGATTTGAGGCTGGCGAGACGTATACTTCACAAAAATTATCTCGCCAAAACTGCGATCTCATTCAATTGTACATCGAAATATAGATTACAATGTGTTGGTTTATTGTGGATGCTTTTAAATCCAATTCGAAAAATGCTGTGTAATGTTCATGGTGCTAGCGGTTCCAAATAACGGGGCTTTAAGTAGTATAACTTATAAAGCTTTGCATTCAGTATCACTAGTTTTATGTTTTTGTCAATATCTTTCGAAACAGCAGCTAAAACCCATTTAATTCTATATTTTAATGATTCCAATGAAAGAATTTGTATTTATTAGTAAACTAATATAACACACGCAAGTTTAGACAAATAAAAAATCTTAAAAATAGCTCCGCACATCTGATTATGTAGTCTCCTAATTATTCTACCTACACGTCCTACCACAAACCCTCTAGCAAACATTCTATATTCGACCTGAAATGTTTGGGATGGATTAACTTAGATATAATTTGTTTTCATTAAAAGCGCTAATTAGTTGCCTTACAGAAAGTAGGTGTTTTATACAGAATGGATCAATGATTTCACGTATTAGCACATCACTCTTATTTACAAATATATTCAAATGTAGAATATGTGTTATTTAATTTTTTTTCAAAATACGAATATTGCATATTTGAGTATTGCGGAAAATCTAAACACACTTGAATTTAAAATTTATTAGAACAACAAATATGGAAAATATAATTTTACTCAGAACATATCTAATTTATCTAATTTTGCATAATATTGAAATATTGAATCGCTATAATTCCGAAACAGATTGTTAAAATAGACAAACTTATATAAAAAGAAACATTTAGTGCGTTGCTATTTTGTATGATTTATCAAAATAGCGGGATTCTTTTTAAAAATGGCCTTTCTGTTTTTTTTCTATTTATTTTTAGCCATTGTATATTTTACGATCAAAATATGATTATTATAACTTATATATGATGATTATTTATAACTTACTAAAGTAAGCCAACCCTAATTAAATATAAAGGTTTCCGTATATCCCACACATAACGGTGATATTACTTTATTATTTTCCCATTGCATGAAGCTATAGTCTGAGATCCCCTTGCAACCAAATCATCGCCCGCCTGTCCACAGAAGGACATTCAACACAGAAACTCTCGTAAATAGTTTCTTGCATATCTGTAGGAACTAAAACGACAGTTTTTATTCTGCAAGCTTCAGTTAAATGAAAAGTAACGATGATGAACCCCCAAGATCGCCTAACGAAATTTGAGCTATCTTTATATTTTTAGTTTTTTAATATTCCTGCGCCGCCTCTGCCATGATTTCAAAAAATGAAGTGAAGCTGATTGACTCAGTACTTCCCACACATTACGGTGATACCAGTTTATTATTTTCCCATAGTGAAGCTTTAGTCTGAGATCCCCTTGCAACCAAATCATCGCCCCAATTTCACCCCCACCCAAAAAAGGTAGAAAATGGTCAGGAACCCCTTAAACATCTAAAAACGAAGTTTGAGCTGTTTTCATATTTTTTGTTTTTTGATTATTGCTACGCTGCCACTGACACGATTTCTAACAAGCGTACTCGTTTTCCATCCTTACCACACTAATAATAATGTATCAAAATTTCATTAGAATCAATTTATAGTTTCCACGTTACAAAATACAAAACGATCTAAAGCAATAAATACTCGTATGTATACAGCATATAAGTCCCTTAGTTTCGGTAATAGGCAAGGCAATGTTCAAATAGACCTAAAAAGCTGATTTATGTCGCTACGTCTTCCTTCACAGGATAGTGGATAGCCTATCGTTAATACAGCAAATTTTTCAGTTTTTCAACCCCCCCCCCCACCCCCCACCCCCCAACCACCCTAATTTCACCCCCACCCAAAAAAACTCAGAAAATGACCAGGAACCTCTAAAACACTTAAAAACGAAGTTTGAGCTATTTTTATATTTTCAGTTCTTTTATTATTTCTATTATTTCTGCGCCGCCACTGGAACGATTTATAAAAACCATACGCATCTTCCATCCTCGCCACGGTAGTAATACTATGTCAAAATTTCATTAAAATCAATTCAACAGTTTCTTCGTTACATAATATAGAACGATCTAAAGCAATACTCGTATGTTTACACCAGACAAATTCTAAGTCCTTTGGTTTCTATAAGAGGCAAGGCAATGTTCGGATGGACCTAAAAAAGTTATTTGTGTCGCTAGGTCTTTCCTCACAGGTCAGTGGACAGTCTATTATGAAAGCAACAAATTTTTCAATTTTACAACCCCCCACCCACCAACCACCCCAATTTCACCCCTACCAAAAAAAAGTAGAAAATGATCAGGAACCCCTAAAATGCCTAAAAACGAAGTTTGAGGCATATTTAAAATTTTTCGTTTTTTGCTAATTACTCCGCCGCCCATGCACCGATTTTCAAAATTATAGAAACATTACCTACTACGACACCACGGCATATCGCTGCCCAAATTTCATAACAATCCGTCCAGCCGTTGGGACTGAGATTACGTGGCTAGAAAAACGCGTACAGACAGACCGACAGACAGATCGACAGACAGAGCGACAGACAGACCGACGGAAATGAGTGACGTGGATTTTCGTTATGTAGACATCATAAAACGTCCAAAAAACGTATTATCTCCAAATCGAAAATTTTCGCGATCACAATACTCCCCTCACCTATCGGTGTGGGAATGGGCCTAAGAAAGTGTATTATGCCGCTAGGTCCTTCTTTCACATGTCAATGGACAGCCTGTTTTTAATACAACAAACATCTAATAACTGAGTTTGCGGAATATTTAATTTTTTTTGTTTCTTGCTAGTTACTCCGCCGCGCCGCCTATTCACCGATTTTCAAAATTGTGTCAGCATTACCTACTAGGACCTCACAGCATATCGGTACTGAAATTTCATCACAACCCATGCTGCGGTTCTTGAGATCACGAGGCTAGAAAAACAGACAGATCGACAGACAGACAGACCCACCGACGAAAATGAGTAACGTGGATTTTCGTTATGTAGACATCATAGAACGCCCAAAAAGTGCATTATTTCAAAATCGAAAATTTTTGCGATCACAATACTTCCCTCACATATCGGTGTGGGAAGTAAAACTTTAATTATGTCGAAATAATCTGAACTATTAATTTTCACAATAATCTACAATTTATTAAACTTGCCTATGAGACAATACTTTTCCAAGATTGTACACCTAAATACAAATGCATAATCAAAATCTAAGTAGCTGCCGTCAGCCTGCATCAACACAAATAGCTGCGTCCTTCCGCATAAGCAAATAGCTTGTTTACCAACTCGCCATAGAACTATCGTTTTCTGACCTATTTCTTCATTTCCCACTTACTGCGTATTCCTAAACGAATATGTCCGTGTTCACCTTGTACCCAAGACATCGTAGCGTAGACCTATACCGGAAACTAGTTGTTCCCTTGACCCAAAAAGAACAATTTCATTTAATATCCATTATTACCACACTCGCTACGAACGTTTATTCAATACCCGATATAACATTGTTGCTATAGCGAATAGCAATGAATTGTTGCAATGCTGCGAAGTCTTCCTCTGTTTTAATTGTAAATTTGAATGTGTATAAATGTGCCTATAGTGTTTATGGTTTTATTTGATTTAGAGGCATCGACCTACTGCCCATTAGGGGCAATGCTTGGAGAGAGCTATTACAATTTATACAGTAGGTTAGATGATGCAAAAAACTTACTGAGCTGTATATGATGTTAACAGTTTGGCAATAAAATGTTGTTCAAGGTTCGGGATATAGGCTTGCACTCTAGTCTATAGAACTCTAGTGAAGGGTGTCGTTGCACTGGTATGTACAACATTTGGAAACTTCCCACCGCCGATTTATCGAAACCCACTTATTAAAAAAAAAATGCCGAGACACGTCAAAAGATTTGTCAAGGGGGGATAACTTCTCAACCAAAAACTACTTTATCCCCTTGTACCCTTCCCCCCCCCAGGATCATTCCCTTAAAAATTTTAAATGACTAGGTGTATCGAGTAGTACCTTGTTTTAAAGGTACGTATAAGTACTTTATTTTGACGCCTGGCTTTTAAAATCGGTCGATTCTTTTCGACTAAACTAGAATCTTTATGGATCTTATCTTGTTCAAATAGAATACAAAAACACATGAAAATATCACTTTTTATTGCAATAAGTGTTAGAATTCAATGCTGTCCGTTGTTGGCCAAACAGTGATATAGGCGATTTTCAAATTCCTGATGGCAGTTGCAAAAACATGTGGGATATCATATCATCAAGCTTTCAATAATGCCTTGACTTATTGCAATAGAAAGTGATATTTTCGTATGTTTTTGTATTCTATTTGAACAAGTTAACATACATAAATATTTTAATTTAGTCAAAAACGAATTGACCGATTAAAAAAAAATCAAACTTCAAAATAAAATACTTCCACATAACTTAAAATAAGGTATTACTGGATACCCCTTGTCATTTAATTTTTTTAAGGGGATGATCCTGGGGGGCAGAGGGTACAAGAAGTTGAAGTAGTTTTTGGTTAAAAAGTTGTCCCCCCTGACAAATCTTTTGACATGTCTCGGCGTTTTTTCTTTTAATCAGCGGTTTTCAGATAACCGGAATGGGAAGTAAGTTTTCAATTGAATACCCTGAATATAACTGATTCTACAATCAGCAGATTTGACGAGTAAGGAGCAGAGTACTTTAAAGGGCAAATAAAATTCACCAATCAATATAATAAATTGTTGCAATACGACATCTTTTTTATTTAAAGTTAAAATGTGCATAAAATTTGTCTTTATTATTTCAATTGTCATTAGCGGCAATGCTTGGAGTGATTACAACATACAGTGTGTTGTGTAGATGTAGAAAGCTTAGTTGTATATATATCATGCCCTCAAGGACCAGCCGCTTGACAATGAAATAACTTCAACCTCTTTTCGGCTTGTAGACAGATAACATTGAATTTTATTTTCTAAATCGTATTTGTTTTTTATATCAGATGGCGATGTAAACCTGAGACAGAATATCAACACGTACTAATAATAAGTAAACGATCTCTCTTGTCTCCTCTTTATGCCAAATCTAATCACTCGAAATACTATATTTATTAGATTTTAAAATTGTGAAGCTTGGACGAGTTGGTTGGGGAGCCAAAGATATAGGTACTAGTCCTAGGTACTTAGATACCTAGGAATACACACTGTCAGAATAAGTTGTCTTTATGTCTCTATGCAGTATCTTAACAGTATCTTTTCCACAAAGAACCCGTTGTATGTTCAATATATTAACGTTCTAGTTTAACTTTGATTACGTCTAAAAATTAACACTGCATAGAATTTACAAATTTTCAGTATCATATTTTATTTGAAGGTTCTTATTGATGGCACATACTTTATCTACAATACATCACTAAATAAAATGGGATACCAATTTAGAAATGGTTTGAAAGGAAATGTAAATTTAGTTAATAATTCAGTTATTCAGCTGCATTTGGTTGAGGGTCAATCAAGCATAATTCTGTTTCAGTTTTTAAACTTAGGATCATTTTGCAATTATTTATACAGAATATACAGTATACACGTAGTCTGGAAACACCTTGTATAGTAGAAGCATGTTTTCGTTAATCAGTAATTTATTCTACCTTGTTCTAAAAATAATAATCGGGCTGCAAATAACTAAAACGTGTTTGTTTGGAATTATGATATATAATAACTTAGAACAACAGGTAGTTGTTGCCAAAATTATTTATTGATGATGACGACAATGAAATAGTTGGAATAAATTCGATAACCGAGTATACCCATTTATTGTAACCAAACATTGAAATCCGTACATTTTTCCATTTTCCCAATTGTTTATAAAATTCTCCTTATCTAGGTATAGTCCGCTTGTTTCAAAAATAACCAGGCTACAGGAAAACAAAACGTATTATAGAATCATGATTCACATCTGCCCGAAACAACATATTTGTTGCCGAAACTACCTATAATGATTGGAATTATTATTCAAGATGTTTCTTGATACAGACCCAAACTGCTGGTATGTTTATGATATTATATCGTTTTTATATAATTATTTCTGTCAGAGAAATATTATTTCATCTCAAAGCTCAATTCGTCAGTATTTGAAAGAGCTGTTTGTAGGACTTCTTCAAGGTCGATAAATCTGTCTGTCTGGTGTCTGTAAATAAGAAGTATAAGACAGGAAAGAAGGAAGGAGAAGAGCAAAAAGGAACAAGACCGTCTGTTGAAGGATACAGCTTGACATAGTTAATTATCAACTGGTATTGGTTTATCCGATAGTTTAACTTTGAGGTTCAATGTTAAAAAAAAATCAATCGTTTCCAAACTTGCGTGGTTTGATGTTGATCGCATTGCGAGCCGCGGCCTTGTAAGCTTGTGAATTTCCTGAACTGTATATAGTCCACTGAGGGTTGCTGCGCTGTGTCACATGGCTATAACATCGTTGTGCCTTTTATTTCTAGAAACTGTACCAAATCATTTGTCTTGGAAACTTATGACACAAACACAATTTATTTACCAAGGCGGGTCCATTCTAGAAAGATGTGAGCGTGAAAATAGATTTTATTGATTTAATAAATTTCTGTTGCGAAATACTGACCTGGTTTTTAACAAAATACGCTTGATAAACAAAAAATCTAGAGTGAATGCCGGTATTTTTAGCTGAATGTACCCGTACTGATTACATGAATAAGCTGCGTTTTAGCAAAACATTCAGTGGAGTCGTTCTGAAGAACTTGGCTCAAAATAACAACTGATCAGTATTACTGGAAAAACATAAATCTGGAAAGGGATTTTAGATAGGAATATGATATGCTAGGTAGAGATGGGTATCACATATACACGTATGACATATTTATTCAAATGATACCACTAGCATCGGCATACAGAATCGCGATTTTGGTACCTCACTCCATCCAGTTGTGCCCTACCTAACTATGGTATTTCTCGTCCTAATTGTAACCACACAAAATGTCAAGCGGGTCCATTATCACAGGAAAACCTTCTGTGGGCGTTAGCATTTATTTTGTTATCTTATCAACTAATAATCAAGCATTTTAGATAAAGGCTAGAAATAAAATGATGACAGAATTGAAATCTCTTCAATCTGCAATTCGCAAGCTGCCTACAGACGTTGGTGTATGCTGCGATTCCTAAATCGACTCAAGGTTTCATGAAACTTGCATCATTTGTATAAGTTCCTACTCAAATCGAAATCTGTTTCGATGCCCGAATCGACTTGATATTTTACGCACGTTTCATGCAACGCAAGAATAATAGGGTGGAGCTTTGCATCGAAGCAATACTATGCACGTTGAAACACTTGAAACTAAAATGACAGAATTGAAATCTCTTCAATCTGCAATTCTTAAGCGGCCTACAGACGTTGGTCCATGCTGCGATTCCTGAATTGACTCAAGGTTTCATGAAACTTGCATCAGTTGCATAAGTTCCTACTCAAATCGAAATCTGTTTCGATGCCTGAATCGATTTAATATTTTATGCACGTTTCATGCAACGCAAGAATAATGGGGTGGAGCTATTTCTTTGCATCGACGTAATACTACGCGCGTTGAAACACTTGAAACCAAAATGGGATTCCAGACTCGCATCACTACAAGCCGCAACTGATACCAGATCCGTGGTTCAGTAGGTAATTGCATCATGAAAGTAGCAGGGTGTGTATTAGAAGTCGATGCCTGCATCGCAGCATGCATCAACGTCTGTAGGCTGCTTAGAGTCGTGTTTACAGCCAGCATCAATCCACATTTCATAATAAATTATAACTGCGACTGATTTCGTATTTTGGAACGGCGAGTTTTCGAACGTAGTTCTATACTTCTATATCTCGTATATGAGTACCACGTCTACAGTCTTTTCATCTGAAATAACTCTAAACCGTCTAGTCAACACTGATACTCTAATTTCTGATTCACTACCAGAGAAATTACATTTCCCCTTTGTCAGATTTATCCACACTTTTTGACATTTCCAGTTCAATTTGAATTTAATCTACCATCTTCCAGTTGTTCTTATATTTGACATGAACTTTTTTTTCAGTTGACAAGGAACAAAACAACTACCTTCATCAGTTACTATCAAGACAACGGACAGATCTACAACACCCAAGTCTTTGTGAATATGGAAGAAGGAAGTCAGTATATCCGCCAACAACAGGTAAGTTTCAAACTTTGTATTAACTTTTGTTAACTTGAGTGAAAATCTTTTATGTTATGGACTTTTGCTATTGATTATTTATTGAGTATATTATGTTAGCAATAAGTTGCAATGAAAGACTGGAGAAATGGAACCCTAACTTTTTGAAATAGCTTAGAAAATGGATAGATATTATACTCTGAAGTGTATATTCAGTTTTGAGCATTAGAGCAGCTTCACTAAATGAAATCATAAATCATTGGCTTTTGAAAGAGGAAAATTCAAAGTATACTTATCAGAGAAAAGTTTATTAAAAT